>CM068367.1:745981848-747181848 GCA_034769895.1 Magicicada septendecula | reverse complement strand
CTTTGGGGAATTGTACCCTGTCATTAACAAATAAATAGTATTAATTGTTCAAAAGGTATTATGAACTCTGTTTTTCTTTTTTCATGTAAAACAAAATGTTATTTTAAACAGATTCATGTCTTATGAACAACATATTGTCACAATACATATTTTAAGTCATTGAAAAATGCATATTTCATTGCATCCAATGTTTGTGATTGCCAAGAATGAAACACAAGGTTCATTTTTTATAATACCCAAAACTATCACTGGTTCACTTTGCACTTATATATTATGTTAATGCTAAATGGTCGTATAGTCTTATTAACATAATAAATTGGTTAGCGTTTTTTCAATGGAGATTTGTTCCATGGGTACTATATTATTGTTTCATCTTAGTTCACAGGAAACTTTTACTTTATACACTCCTCTCTCTTAAATTTATATACATGTGGTTTTTATTTCGTTATACTTTTATTTTTAGATATTTATTTTGGGGATATAGGGATTTGGGTGTCTTTTATAAGAGCATGACATCTTCTTCAGGATGCTGCCCTCTTCTTCTTTCTTCAGTCTTCTTTTCTCCTGCCTTCTGGGACTGGTATCTTCTCCATCTTCTTCTTGTTGCCATCAGGTTTCTTGGGATCTTCTCCATCTTCTTCTTTATTACAGAAATACACAACCTGTATTGGTTGATCTTGGCTTATTTTAGGGTTTCTCTTCTATTTATTCTCCCTCGTTGTGTGTTTAGTCATATTCTGCACTGCTTTGTTATTTACTATTTTACCTTCCTGGGTTATACCTTGAAAACCTTTGGTTATGAGACTGGTCTTGGATGACTCATCACTAGTAACTCCTTTTATTTTAACTTGTATTTTCTTTATAATAATGATTTCTTTCCACAGTTGCTATGAATTAATTAATTTATATTAAACTTAATGCTTTCTTCCAAATTTAAATATTATAACTTTATTATTCTAATGATCAATTGCCATTCAATATTATGCTTATATCTGTCACGCTACAGATTGCTCTCCTCCAGAAGTAATTATTTCAGACATGTTTATGGATGAAATAATTTCTTATGATAATTTCATCATTTCTTATAATTCATTTTCTTCTCCATTTTTATATCGACTTTTTTATATTAGAGTTTTATTAATTTTATATATATGGTTACTTGTCTTACTACTGATCCTTTTCGGATAGTTAGTGTCTTCTGAGATATATTATAATTGTAATACATTTTCTTCCTATATCAACTTCGTGTTGTATCCTTGGGATATTAATTCCCTAACATTCCCTATCACGTGGGCTGGGGCAGATCAGAGGGGCACTGTACGCTACTTCTCTGCTGGCCATACACCACTTCTATAAATTGAGTACAGGGGCATATCCATCCCTGCTCAAAAAACATAATGCTGCTGGAATTATCTTCAGTCAGTCATCGAATAAATAAATAAAAAGTAGTCTCATTTTCGACTAATAAAAATATCTTTGGATTCTCCACTTCGTAGTCTCTCAGATTATCTCACATTTTCTATCTTAATAAATCTTCATAATCATTATTATACTCATTACATATATATTTTTTCAAAACTCTTAACTTGTCTGATATATTTATTTTAATTATGGTTGAAAACCTTTCTTTTAATAATTCTGGTTACTGTTTACAGTGTAACTCTCTTTCTTCTCCATCTGAATTCTCTTTATACTTTCTTCTGGTTATTCATAGTATTAGCATGGTCTTTATAAATAGTCTTTCGTATTCATTATTTGAATGGTCTTAATATATTATATTTAATTTTTGACATTGTATCTTTACATTAGATATACAGGTTGTTATTGATCATTTTATTTAAACATTTTGGTTCTTTCCTTTCTCTTAGAAAGTTATTAATCCGCCTTCGCATTCATTAGCATTAATTCATTTATATTATATTTCATGTGGTATTTCTTCTCTTTGCATTTCATATAGGTCTTATTATTATCATTGGTTCAAAATCATCTTCTCCATATGTTTGGTATGAGTGGTTCTTCTTTGCTCTTAATTAACTGTTTTCATTATCGTTTCATAAGTAATTGGTCTCTTTGCTTCCAAATTTTTTCTTCTCTTGCATATTACACTCTTTTTTGTTATTCTTCTCTACTCCTTCAAATGTTAGGTTTTTCCACATTTATTCTGGATTCACGTTAACTCTCTTTTCTGAATTAATCACTTTATTTTCTTCTCAATTCAATCATAATTGACACATAATTATTTTTTGGAACTTGGTTAGTTTTAATGCAAAATTCAAACTATTCCTTTTATTTAATTGAAAAATATTTCTCATAAATCCTTGTAATATGTTGATCTTATCTTGTTTCAAAGTACTGACGTTCTATCAACATTCAAATTCTGTTTAATTCGTTTATTCCCAGAATTGTTTCATTCAGAATTGTTTATAGTACTGTGATCTTACTATTATTTCTGAATGTTTTGGTATTTCTCCAAATTCAAATTCTTCTTGATTATTTACCATAAAGTTTTCTCATAATTCAGTGGTATTAAGCTGTGCTTACTTAATTTTAAACTTTTTTTTTAAATTAAGTTCAAAATTCTCTCTCTTTCTCTTTCTTCCATAAAGTTTTGTTCTAAATTATCAGGTTGTAGTAAGAAGTACTTACTCAATTTTAAATTTTTATAATTATATTTCAATTCAAAAGTCTTTCTTTTCCTTTCTTCCATAAAGTTTGTTCCAAAATTATTAGGTTGTAATAAGACGTACTTACATATTTTAGAATTTTTTTCAAATTATTAAAAATTCTTTTTCTTTTAATTCTCCAGAATGTTCTTTTCAAAATATTAGGTTGTAAGATGTACTTACATTATTTTCGAATTTTTTTTTAAATTAATTAAAAAATTCTTTTAATTCTCCAGAATGTTCTTCTCAAAATATTAGGTTGTAAGATGTACTTACATTATTTTGGAATTTTTAAAATTAATTAAATTCAAAATTCTAAAACTCACAACTCATTCTTCATAATATTTCTTCATAGAAGCTTGATTGTACACTCCTTTGATTTTTCCTGAAATGATTTCCCTCAACTCATATGTATTGTTATGCTTATCATTTACCACAACATATGGGCCAGTATATAGTAATAGTAGTTTTTTGGTTATGCCTTCTAAGGTGCTAGGCAGCTCTCTATTTTTTAGGAGGACTTTTTCACCCTCTGTATATGTTACAATTCGCCCTATTGCCTTCTGGTATTTGGCTTGCCGTTTTTCCTGATCTTCTGCTACCTTATTGTAAAACTTCAACTGGTTGAATTTCCTATTGTTGTTCGTTGGAAATTCAATGATTTGTTCAATGTCTCGGGGAGTCGGCTTCTCATACATGGCTGAGTACGGTGGAATTCCTATAGCTGGATGGTGGGCGTAATTTAGGAATGTTTCTGTCGCTGCTAGGTACTCTTGCCACTTTTTCTGTTGGTTGTGACAGTACGTGCGCAATATCCTACCCACTTCTCTTAGTACTCTCTCAGCCGGATTGCTACTTGGGTGGTAGACTGATGTCTTATATGTTTTGACCCCAAGTGCTAATAAAGTGTCTCGCCATCTCCTCCCCTTAAACTGTGTACCATGGTCGGTAATAATAGAAAATGGTCTACCGATCTCTAAGATATACAAATCAATAATCACCGCCAAAACCTTTGCTGTCGTTGCCCGATTAACCGGATATAGCTTTATATACTTGGTGTAGTGATCCATTATGATTACCAAGTATTTATATCTGTGTCGACCACCGCTACGGGGAAATGGCCCGCATATATCCAAAAACACTTTTTCCAGTTTTGCGTTGGAAGTTATCGGTATCATGATACCCTCTGTCTTTTCATTGTTTACTTTTGCACATTGGCAGATCTTACAGGACTTGATATATGTTCTCACCTTGCGGTTGATATTCTTGATCTTACAATTTTCCTCTAGAGCTTGTATCACTTTTAACGCTCCCATGTGACCATACCTGACATGGTAATCGATGATGACCTCCTTTTCTATTTGGTGCTGGATTATCACCTTCCATGTCTCATCGTCCAATGCGGTTTTTATGAATAAAATTCCCTTGTTAAGGTGGTAATATTTAGAAATGGTTTCATCATTGGCTTCTAAACGACTCACAATGTTTTTCAGCTTAGGATCAGACTGCTGATGGATTCGGATATTTATTAACAAAGCTTGTAAATCGGCTCTGGTCGTGAATATGTTATAAATTTTTACTAAGCTCTCCTTCTCTCCCTCGAAAGTCTGATCTTCCAGATTTATACGTGACAACACATCCGCTACCACGTTCTTCTTTCCTGGAATGTATTCCCATTTCAGGTCATATTCTTGTAGGGCGAGTACCCACCTAGCCAATCGGCCGTGACTCAATTTGCACCTACGAAGGAACGAGATGGATTTATGATCAGTTCGTACCGTGACTTGATATCCGAGAATGTACGTCCGGAACTTGCTGCATGCGAACACCACGCTCAACAATTCCTTTTCTGTCACACTGTAGTTCTTTTCGCACTGGTTCAGTGTGCGACTAGCGAAGCTTATTACCAGATGTTGTCCCTCCTCATCTTCCTGGTATAAGGTCGTTCCTAAGCTTAGATCGCTAGCGTCACAGTTTAGAAAGAACGGTTTCTTAAAATCTGGGTGACGAAGTATCACACTCTCCAGAAACTTCTCTTTTATCAATCGGAAAGTAATATCTTGATCTTCACCCCAAATCCATTTGTTTTTGGCAGATAACTGTGGTTGAAACTTGGCTGTCAACTCGGAATATCGGCTCTGAAACTTCCTGTAATAGTTACAGAGTCCGAGGAAAGATTGCAATTGTTTCCTGTTTCTTGGTTGCGGGAACCTCTGAATTGCCTCCACTTTCTCTGCTGATGGGGTAATACCTCTGTCGTCTAGGTTGAAGCCTAAGAATTGTACCTCGCGCGCTATGAATTTGGATTTCTCCAACTTCAGTGTTATGTTGTTCTGCGCTAGTTTGTTTAGTACAAATTCCACTCTGTAACAATGCTCCTCCCAGGTTCCGGATGTGATTAGTAAATCGTCAACATAGACGGTGGTAAATTGGAGCGCTTCTGGTCCCAAAATCTGGTCCATGCATGCCACAAATATGGCGACAGAATTGACAAGTCCGAAGGGCAGTCTCTTGAACTGGTAATTGCGCCCTTCGAAAATGAACGCTACATACTGGCGGCTTTGTGGATGCAGCTCTACCTGCCAATAACCACAGACCGTATCCCAGGTGCTAATAAAGTTAGTACCATGAAAACGCTTTAAGATTTCTTCTATTTCACCGGGAGATGTTCTGTCATTCACTATTGTCTTGTTCAACTCACGCGCATCTAAACAGAGCCGGACTTGTCCGTCTTTCTTCGGAACAGCAATAATTGGACTAGTGTAAGGTGATTGACTAATCTCAATTATGTCGTTTTCAATCATCTTGTTTATCTCTGTTCTCACGGCTTCTTTGAGCGACTGCGCTATTGGATATGACCTCCGGTTAAACTCTACGTTTTCTTTAAAACGAAGTTGGCATTGGTAGTTTTTTACCTTCCCTGGTTCATCAGAAAACACCGCCTTGTATTTCTCATATATTGCAATTAGACGATCAGCCATGTGCGTTGGTATTTTCTTGTTATCGCTTCCGCACTGGAAATTACGTATTTCTTGGATCTTAACTGACCATAAATCCTCTCCTCCATTATTGTATATTATGGGTTTAGAAAGAGGGCTGTTTCTTATAATATTAATTTTTCGAAGTTGTTGATGTATTGGGCTGGGAAGTATAGTTGTGCTTCCTACCAGATCTGCGGTCCATGTTACTCCGTCTGGGAAAAGTGATACTTTATTTAAATTAAGATCGATTACTGCCGAATATCTACGAAGAATATCGCAACCGACTAAGATGTCAAATGGTAATCCGGTGGCGATTAAAAATTCCATGTCTAAAGCTATATCACGGCTAACGACACTTAAGGAAACTTGCTTCCTGATGGTTTTATTTTGGCGACCAGTTGCACCTACCAATACAATGTTGTTGACTGGTAACATTGGCAAAGTTTTACCACATGTACTCTGTATTCTCTCCAACTCATTGGAGTTTATTATTGAAATATTAGCTCCTGTGTCTATCATTATTCTAGCGGGAACTCCTTCCACCTCCGCTGTTATATAAATTATCTCATTATTACTGTTGCTGAGACTCTTCTCGTTCTCTTCCAAAAGTTCAGTTCGTATGTCTTTCAAATAATGGTTACTGATAATAGTGATGTTTTTATCATTGTTTGCTTGTTGCAAATCATCCTTTTCTAACCCAGGAAGTATAAGCAGTAACGGGTCATCGTTGTTGATTACTGCCTCCTCTCGTTTAAAGCATTTTGGTCATTGTTTAAGTTATTGTTGACCGAGGCATCGTTCGGGAAACTCTGGTTTGTTTCCTGACGTTCTGTACCCTGGTTGATGTTTAACGCCCTGTTCGGTTGTCTGCCAAGATCTTCCAGGCTGGTACTTCGTCTTTCCTGTTCGTATCTTGGGCCGTCTCGTTCCGCACTCCGCCATCTTCGGTCAGCGCCGTGGAAGCTGCTCCTCCTCGGTTGATAATATCTCCTGGGTCCGCGATCTTCTGCTCTTATAAAATTTACCCTAGGGCGCGACACTCGGTTATTACTATTGCTATTATTATTATTATTAATATTATCATTATAGTAATTTCGGTTAGGTGGGTAAGGCCTGTTACCATTATTGTTGGGATATGGATTTCTCTGACTGTATGGAACATTATTATTTTGTTGATAAAAGTGGTTTCGATTATTTGGGTAGGGGTTGCTATTTCTCACGCCGTTAAAATTTCCGTTAAACTGGTTATTACGCGGCTGGTTGTTAGGGCCGTCGTAATTACTGGGCTGGTTCCGGTTATTTGTATGGTTATTGCCGTTATTGGGGTAAGTAGTCGGCCTTGCTTCTGGTCTCTCATTTCTCTTCCTGCTCTGCCGATAATACTCTTCATTCTCGTATCCCTCCAATAACTCAGTCATTCCCTGGATCGTCTTGATCTGACTACCTCTCCGGGCCCTGATAATGTCCTCATCATAGTGATAAGATATCTTATTCACTAAACATTCTTCTGGGATTGCTGGCTCAAGGTGCTTTGCCATACACACCTTCCCCAAGAAATATGCCGTCATACTGCTACCTAATTGTGACCTGTATCTTCCGTTACAAATATTGTCACGTATCAAGTTCTGGGTGGTCTCAGACCAGTATTTTGTCTTAAACATTTTCCGGAACTGTTGGTAGTCGGAAATTTCACTCCGGTTGGCCATCCACCAATTATCTGTAATGTCTCGGAAGGACTCGTCGAATATCTCCCTGCTATGGCTCCATTGGGTAATTTTATGCTTGGTCAAATATTCTTCTACCCTTGCCAGGAACTCCATCGGCTTGCGTTTGTATTGCCGGAAGTTGAGCCACTCTCGGCTTTCGTTGACAGGCAATCCGGTGAAATGAGTCGGTCTGTTTCTAATCGCTTCCATCTCCTCTCGGCTTTGTCGCACCTGACCGGTGATACTGGCCACGGTCTCTTGTATATCGTTACATCGTTCTGTGACTTGGTCGCGTACTTTTCCGAATTCTTCTTGATTTTCCTTTCTCTGTTCTTCTACCTTCCTACGACTATGTTCTTCAATATTTGTGAACTTGATGTTCACCACTTCTTTAAACTCATTCACCTCCTTTTCGGTCTGGTTGCACTTTCCATCAATCTCTCGAATCTGTCGATTGACCATTATATTTTCTTCTTCCATCTTCTTATTCATCACTTTTTTGTTAACGTTGATTTCTTTATTCAGTTCTTCTCGCAACAATTCCATCCTTTCGTCCAGTTTGTCCAAATTCTCCTGATTGACTTCTCTTAATTCTTCTCTCAGAATTTGATTGTCCTCTCTCAATTCTTCCAATTTCTCCCCCATCTTTTCTTCCAACTTCCTGTTGTCTTCCTTCAATTCTTCTTTCAACTGTCGGTTGTTCTTCTCTATCTTCTTCCTGGTTTCATCGATTTTCTGATTAGTATTTTCAATTTTATTAATCAATTCTTCTTTGGTCGACTTGAATTCTTCCTTGAACAATTGGTTGTCTTCCTTCAATTCTTCTAACTTCTTCCCCACCTCTTCTTCCATCTTCTTGCTGTTTTCTTCCATCTTCTCTTCCATCTTCTTGCTGTTTTCTTCCATCTTCTCTTCCATCTTCTTGCTGTTTTCTTCCATCTTCTTATTGGTTTCATCAATCTTCTTACCCAGGGACTGGTTGTCTTCCTTCAACCCTTCCATGTTCTTGTTCATCCCACTTAATTCTTCTTTCAAGGACTGGTTATCTTCTTTCCTTTCCTTACTCAAGTCTTCCTTCAATTCCTTACTTGTGGATTCCATTTTTTCCATCATCATCCTGAACATTTGTTGTGTTGTCATGTTCTCTGTTTCCTTCTCCGGCACATTGGTTTCCACTGTTTGAGTAGGCATCTCCGGTTGTTCAGTTTGTTTGGACAACACCGGTGGTAATACCTCTTCCGCCTCTACTGGCGTCGCCTCCTTGTTGTCCATGTCAACTTCTATTTCTTTCTCGGCCTCCGCCGCCCGTTTCTTAGATGTTGCACGTCGTTGCATTTTCCCTTGAAATTCTCTGGCTTTGTAGCTGTTGCCTAGCTCCAACTAGTGATTGGGCAGAATGTATTGGCCTTCCAATCCCTAATTAAAGCCCCTAAAGTTGTGCGCCAATTTGTAATAAATTAATTAAATGAGTGTGTAGATGATGTTGTGTGTTGATGATATAAGCTATTATGGAGTATGTGACTCCGATGTAATCAAGTCCAATGTAATATGTTTAATTGGTGTGGCTCTCGACGTCTTACTGGCCTGAAACACTTCCTTAAGTTTCCCAGCTGGTCGAGTCCCAATGGTAGCAAGACCGGTCGAGTAGCGTAAAGTTGATGAAGAAATATATATGCTCAGCTTCACCGAAAGTTTCAAAACAAAAATTATTGTTTTGAAGAAAATTAAAAAAAAATTATGTTTATAAAAAAAAATAATAAAAAAAATTTTAATTTTATTAATTAATTAATTAGGATCAATTAATTAATATAGGGCTGTGAAGTTTTAAACAGTGTAATGCTCTTCTGAAAATTTGTATTAAAGTTTTAGTATAATTTAAATAATCTATCACCACTCATAAGACTGTCTGTAAACCAATCGATATTTGTTTACCTTTCTATTTTTAGGTTATCTTCACTTACGGGTGGTAAAGTCCTTGTAGATTATCAATTAGAATTATATTATTGGTAATTAGTATTATTGAAGAAATAAAGAACTATTAAGTATTGAAAAGTATTAATGTTTTTTATTAAGTAATAGCAATATTGACTCTTATCGATTAGTATCGATTCTCAGGATATCGAAAAAAGTTACAAGTATATGATATAAAAATTATATAGGGTTCTTTAAACAGCCAGTTATTATCAAAGTCAGAGAAATCGGGCTAATATTTAAAAAGTATAACGTTACAATCAAATTAATAGTTATTAATAAACACAGACATTGAATAATAAATTGTAAATATAATAATTGTTTTCACCAAACAGCTGTGCTGAACCAAGAAGAGGCACTGGGATTGTCAAAGAAAGATGGCTCCCGTCAAGTCGATGAAAATGTTGCTCGTTGCTGCTGCATTCCAAATAATGTATTTTGACGCAATATTTCTGTTCTCGTGTCCGCAAATCTCTTGTTATATGTTGTGTAGTGACTGGTGTAGTGATTCTGGGTTGTATTTAGTGTATCTGTATAATTATTAGTTCAAACACTTTCTCCGATTCCGTCACTAATTTGGTTTAATGTATTATACAGTTTTCTAGTGTTTTATGGTGTTTTTCGGAGTAGATTTATATTGTTCTGTGTTATGGAGTGTTACTTGATCGTTTCTGTTATAATATGATAGTTTCAGAAGTATTTTACAAGTCACTCGCGATTTCACAATAACTCACTATACACTCGCTTGTATGACGATTATAGGTTAGGTTATCCACGTTATTAAACGTATGCCATGTTAACCGTTCAACTACCAATAATTAACTAACTGTTTCCTTCAGTTTCAATTAAACTCTTAGCCCATATAATATTATCCTTAACATTGTTCAAAAATATTTTCACATCCTGTGTACATTTTACTATTTCACTATATGAATGCCTAAACTTTGGTTATTTGTCAATTTTATTCACTAGATTTGATTTAAATTAATCTTTCAGTTCATTCTGGTTATTTTCAGATTAAATAATGCCATTTTATAGTGTTTTCTGTCCAAAAAATAGTAATTTTACTTTCAGTTTGGGTATACTCTGAAGAGTCCAAAACATCAAAATTTACTTCCTGTCATTATATAAATTCAGCCATTTTATCAGTTATATTTAATATTAATAATTCTATATTGTATTAAAAGGTTCCTATTCCCTTATTTTCTGGTAGTTAATTGAATTAGTTGTATTCTGAAACATTATTCTGGAATATATGACTCCCATGTCTAAATTTCTGAGTTTAATCATTTTCATTTTTATTTATAATTCTGAATATAATTTATTAAAATCTTTCTGAATGGTATGTGCAATTATATGGCTTGATCTCAAGTTTATTTTGTCTAAACCCCTTTTGTTTATTCGCATTTAAATGATTAATTTCTCTGTTTTGATGGAGTTTGGTTTCCATTCTTTTGGCCTATGATTTTTTTAACAATTTTTCTTACAAAATATTTTACAAACAAATATATGATGTGTGATACCCTCTCTGACTTTTACATATAGTCTTATAAATTAAACAGGTTTTCAAATTACACAATAACAATTAGTATTGATTACAATACAAATAATAGTTAAAACAAAATAAAGAATATTTTTTTTTTTTAAATAAATGGTTGTCTTCAAGTCAGACATTTTGCAACAAAATTCCCATTTCCAACATGGAATCATGGTTTATAAAAAAGGTTTTGTACTAACTAACATCTTAATTACTCTCTACTATTTACAAGTGGTAATTATTTTTATAGTTCTGATGTTAGTTGTTTCAGACCCAAACAAATGGCCTTATATCTAAAACATTTTTAAACATTCTTGTACTACATACATAAAAAACCTTATATTTATATTCTTATTTCTAACTATTATTATAAGTAGGATTCTACAGTTTTTATACCGTCTTTTACATTGTCTTTGGGGAATTGTACCCTGTCATTAACAAATAAATAGTATTAATTGTTCAAAAGGTATTATGAACTCTGTTTTTCTTTTTTCATGTAAAACAAAATGTTATTTTAAACAGATTCATGTCTTATGAACAACATATTGTCACAATACATATTTTAAGTCATTGAAAAATGCATATTTCATTGCATCCAATGTTTGTGATTGCCAAGAATGAAACACAAGGTTCATTTTTTATAATACCCAAAACTATCACTGGTTCACTTTGCACTTATATATTATGTTAATGCTAAATGGTCGTATAGTCTTATTAACATAATAAATTGGTTAGCGTTTTTTCAATGGAGATTTGTTCCATGGGTACTATATTATTGTTTCATCTTAGTTCACAGGAAACTTTTACTTTATACACTCCTCTCTCTTAAATTTATATACATGTGGTTTTTATTTCGTTATACTTTTATTTTTAGATATTTATTTTGGGGATATAGGGATTTGGGTGTCTTTTATAAGAGCATGACATCTTCTTCAGGATGCTGCCCTCTTCTTCTTTCTTCAGTCTTCTTTTCTCCTGCCTTCTGGGACTGGTATCTTCTCCATCTTCTTCTTGTTGCCATCAGGTTTCTTGGGATCTTCTCCATCTTCTTCTTTATTACAGAAATACACAACCTGTATTGGTTGATCTTGGCTTATTTTAGGGTTTCTCTTCTATTTATTCTCCCTCGTTGTGTGTTTAGTCATATTCTGCACTGCTTTGTTATTTACTATTTTACCTTCCTGGGTTATACCTTGAAAACCTTTGGTTATGAGACTGGTCTTGGATGACTCATCACTAGTAACTCCTTTTATTTTAACTTGTATTTTCTTTATAATAATGATTTCTTTCCACAGTTGCTATGAATTAATTAATTTATATTAAACTTAATGCTTTCTTCCAAATTTAAATATTATAACTTTATTATTCTAATGATCAATTGCCATTCAATATTATGCTTATATCTGTCACGCTACAATATATATATATATATATTGCAGTACACACTAATATACTATGTATACATTATATACATATATAATACGGTGGCCTCTCTCTTAACCGACGATCTCTTAAACGACCATTCCATTAACCAACTGTTTTACTAGGGAAGGTGAAAAAATTACCTATACATACGTACACTAATAATACGCTATTAATCCTAAATAATGAGGATCATGAAAGTGAGAATGAATCCGACGAGGATCAAGAATGAAAATATTCTCATGCGGCTGGGAAAGACGCTCTAGAAATAGCCCTTCGATATGTTGAACAACAGCCTGCTTCAACGCCAGTCGATGTAGGCTACTGAATCTGAACAAGTGGAGAGATTATGCAGCTGACAGACGTCAGAGTAACAAAACAAAAGAAAATGACCGACTTATTCTCAGAAATCCGAGGATTTGAAACTTTTTAAGTGTGCAGTGTGCATTAAAGTGTTCGTTTTTACGTAGGTTAATTGTGCAGTAAAATACACGTAAGACGTTTTCGTGTTACAACTTTAATTTTCTGCCTACATAGTTTACTTAACACCCAAAATCTTCGTTTCTTTATTCATTAGAACCGACATGAGCCAAAAGAAAGCAGTCCGTAACTTCTTTCTTGTTTTCATAATTAAGGTAAGTAATTCATGTACACTACCGTATATATTTTATTTTATTTACAGTACTCACAGATAATTAAAGCAATTAAACCATTTATCCAATGTTATCCTACGCATTTTATTTATAGATAGAGAGTTGTATATACTTTGGGTGGAGGGCAAGGTCAAGCTCACTGCCATGCAGGAAGAATGACGTAGACACCTTTAGTTTCCATAACTAGTGTCGTCAGATTTTATAGGAGAATACTGTAGGGCGCCGGCTGAACCCTTCTCAGCTCCACCAAGGCACATTGCAGCTACATTGAGCAACACAGACTCAGAGGTTTATAGAATAACACAATTTAACAATAAATCTAAACGAAAAGAGGCCACTGGTTGTGTATTTGATTAGGCCTACTTTTATTAATACTGGGCAATACATTTGGTTAATCCTAGAATGCTACAACTGGTGAGAGAAGGATTTTAACATGTGGTAAAAGGTGTGTGCTATATTTTTTACCTGACCCATACCGGCACCTTGTTTAGACAGAAATGTGCTGTGTGTATGTGTGTTATGTATGCGTGTATTGTGGCAAAATTTCATCGTTCAAATGTAAATTAAACTAAATTAATATATTGTTAAGTGAAGTGATAACAGGATTACTTTAAACATCTTTACCCTCGGCCTCATACTTTCCCTGTCAGACTCACGTTCTGCAAAGATGAGTTCGGAAAGGAGAGTCAATGACAATGGCTACAAATTTCGGCAACCACATGCCGGCAAGTAAGTCGCTTTTGCGATTACAGAAAATTAAATTTGGAATGTTTTCTGCTGCTGGTGGATCCAAACTTATTACTGTGAATCAGGGATTCAGCATTTTTGTTAGTAGCCAATCAAGTCTGGATTTACGGGAAAATCACAAGTAAGTTGTTTTCCTGCATTCGCAATAAATTCCAGATGTTGTCCGTAATAAATACCAGATTCCATTTAAAGTGATTTCGTAAATATCGAGGATAATTTTTTAAATTAGTATTTGCATACATCTGCGTAAATAATTTTTTCTGTGTTTATGTGGCGGGCCATCCCCTTGATGATAGTTTTCAAGTATTTTCAGAAATGAATGTAGAATTACATTTTTCTAGTAATTATATATATTATTTTTTTCTGTATGAAAAGAACTCGTGCAATATCGTAGCCACTAGTACTATAGGTTAATAATACTTTAACTTGTAAACTTTCGGTCGGAACTTTTAATAACTACACTCTTTTCGGTTGATAATCACGTTTATTGGTACCGTTATGAACACCAAAGGTTTCGCCTATTGTGATGGTCACTGGTAGCAATTCTCAGGATGCCACATCACAGTACATAATGTATTATGTACACAGTATCACAGTATTAAACGTGATTGTCAACCGAAAAAAGTTTTGTTATTAATAGCCAATAATATTATTTTTTAACTCTCAGGCTGTTGTAGCAAATTCAAAGAAAATCATTTGGTCGTGATTTCCCCTTGCCAGCTCTAACGAGATAACTGTAGATAATTTTTTCCCATTACATTTTGACGATAATTTGAAGCGTAAATTGTACGGGGACAAGATGTCAGTACTACATATAAGGGTAGAAAAATACCGATTTATATATACAATATATATTCTCTACATAGTTACTTCCCCTTGTAGGTATGCTTTTTTATACTTACAGAAAACAAGCGTGAATAAATGTTACTATTTGAAAATCATGTTTTACTACATTCACAATGTAATAATTTCATTAACTAAATCCTCACTAAGACTCGTCCTCGAACAAGAAAAACATACAAAAAAGTAATATCTAACATTGATTCGTACGAGCAATGCAGAGTTAAGAATGCTCCCGGCATTCTCCGTAATCTCAAACTTGTGACTAACTTTGCGCGCTTAGATGTGAGGTCGGTATTTTAAAAATATTTGGTTAACAATAAAAACAAGGAGCAGTGCAAACACAAATGTAACATCTAAAATATGATGTAATTTACTTTTTGTGAATATGTTCTGCACTTGAAAATATACATTTTAATGATTAAAGTTAATCTGTTCTCGATGTATAAAAAATGAGATTTTTACGCAACTTGAATGAGCTGCAATTCCATCCAAAAACGTCTTAGATAAATGAAAGAAATTTAAAGACCATATGTTACATTTGAAAAGACGTATACATATCTAAAATATGTTTTGTGAGATAAGTTATTCAAAATTTTTATAATTTTAAAGAATAGGTAATTTTTAAATATATTTTTCTCAGAGTGAAACCATAGCTTTTAAAAATCTCTCATGGTTTATATTCCTACCTTGCAGATGCCCTTCTATTAATCATATTAGTTCTCACGAGCACTTCTCAAAAGGAATACGAGAATGTTATGGAAATTCCTAGACTAGACCCTTAGAGCTCTGACGTTTCTAGCTCAAGGGCTAGGAATTCTGTAGGGACTGGACTTAAACTGGAAACGGTGATTTTAAACACCTTAAAACTAGAGTAAGCTTTCCTTATGGAAGGCTCTCTGCAGAGTGTGCAGTTGTGCACAGCAGTTAGCGTTGCCTAGTTTCAGTTGATTTTTAGCAACCTGTTGTTGTTTATTAAACAATTGTAACTATGATTTTGAATGACTTATTTTCTTTCATTTAACAACAAGGATTTCATTTCTCTACACCTGTGTTTCTCGTTCTTTTATTGTTTCAGTAATATAGTTACGAATATTATTATTAACTTTAAAGGAAATTATTAATATTAATGTTACTGGACATGTAGTAGTAATGATATTTTTTTATAGAGGGTAAAAATGTTTTATGCACCGTTAGAGCAGAAGAGACAGTGCTTCCCCTGGTGTGTGGGACTCTCACTCACTAAAAACTCACCTTTAACTCAGGCATTCATATCCATCCTGGGACCACTTAACGTATTACTTAAGAATGGAGCCTATTTCGCCCTTATCGGGTTCCTTCCTTATCTTCTATTGCCCGTTGGGTGCACGTTGGGCCTGTATTTTTTTTCTAGTAGGACCCGCCGAATAAACGTATTGATGCGGTTCCATTCCGCCTTACCACGAAGCATAAGCGCAACTACGCTCTCTCGGGCGTGAACTCTCCAAGCTCCATTTCCAGTACCATCCTCTCTCTTGCGAATCTGCAGCACTTGAAAAACTTGTGCGAGGCATCTTCATAAGGAGAGTCTCCGTATTGGCATGCTGGGCTTTGCACCTTTTCCGTTATATGGAGGTAGGCATTAAAATTTCCGTGGCCACCGAGCAACTGGATCAGATAGTAGCTGACCTCTCACCGTGTTGGCGGTCGATCCATTCCTTCATATTTGGTATCAACCTTGCGGTCCATCTTCCTGTATCCTCTCTATCCCAACGATCTTGTCAGTGCCGGAGAGTGAGTTCCCTGGCTTCATGCTTTGCAGCATCCTTCCAATTTCGTCTCTTCTTTCGAAATAATGGCAAGCCAACAGATCTATGGGAATCAGTCCCGCTATCACCAGGACTACTGGCTTTGGCACTGCCCGGTAAGAGGATGCTACTCTGAGGACTCCTCTTCTCTGCACCGATGCCAAATGTTTTCTGTACTTCTCCGTCTTTAGTGCATCGGCCCAGATTTTCCAACCGTACAGAAAGATGGATTCTGTGACCGTCATCAACAATCGGCTCTTGCTTGCAGTGGAACCTCCTACATTGGCCATAAGTCTGCTGAGCTTGGTTGTAACGTGAGCCACCTTATCAGCTTCTTAATTTATTTGCTCCCAATAGGATAACTTTGAGTCTAATCTCACCCGTAGGTATTTTACAGCGTTCTTTGTAAATACTGTTTCAGCTCCCACTTGCACCGGTATGATAGAAGGAACCAATAATAATAATAATAAATGATATTTTTTGTTAACCGTTTTCCACTGTACTTTGTGTATTGTATACTAAGTGTGTATAGATGCTCAATACTAGGTTCAGTTTCAAAAATTACGCCGTCTTTTTCACAACATGCTTAACCAACATTTTCGCCACATAGCATATGTAGGCCTATAATAACATAACTTATTTACAGTATTTTAATAGTTGTAATGCGACTCGTAATAACAAGTAAGTAATATTGTATGACTAAAGTTATCCGGGCTGTTTGGCCGTGGTCCATGGTTTATTTCCAAACCAAACGTTTCAACAGCTCCAATGGCTGCCATCATCAGTGGAATAATAAAAATCCTGAACGTAGGGTGTTCACGTCAGGCCCACAGTACTGTGGTATAGGCTGAAGATGTCCCGCCATGTTACCTGTACTTATAAATTCAACAAAGTCCCACGTACAGGTAAAAATGACACCATCAGCCAATCCGAATATTGCTCAGGTAGAAACTGCACCAAGAGCCAATCACAATAAACATGGTGTATGATTGGCTCGCACCACGCTATGCCAATTGTTTTCCACGGAGTACTGTGGTGAAGACTAATGATTTCCCGCGATGCCACCTGTGCTAATTGTTTACTAATTTCAACCCTTGCACAGGTAAGAACTGCATCATCGGCCAATCAGAAAAAAGGTGTGTGAGAGCCTCGCATCGCGCCATGCCATAAAGTACTTAATGCAATGCTTTCGCCCCGCCGATTCATCAAGTCTCGTTTCACTTATACACGAGCTGTTCAATGGCTGTCTCCGGCTCTATTACTTCCCCAGCCCCTGGCAACTAGCAAAAGTCATCATGCTACCGAAGCCTCGCAAGCTGCGTACACTCCCGGAGAACCATCGCCCAATCTCGCTCTTGCCAGTCATATCGAAGGTGTTCGAGCGCCTCCTGCATCGCTGAGTTACTCTCCTGCTGGATAATTTCATACGGCAGGAACAATTCGACCACTCTTCAACTTGTCCGAGTTGTCACGCAACTCACTGACGCCATCAACAGAAATCATCAGACTGTCGCCGTCCTTCTGGACGTGAGCAAGGCCTTCGACAAAGTCTGGCACGAAGGCCTTCTCTATAAACTAGCCACTTCCCCTCTCCCAGCCTCATTTGTACATCTCATGCGGTCGTATCTCTGCGACCGCAAGTTTAGGATCTGCGTCGACGGGACGTACTCTTCCGTCCGCCCCGTCGCCGCTGGCGTGCCTCAAGGATCTGTCCTCGGCCCGTTCTGTACCTAGTGTACACGAACGACCTGCCAGTATTGCCTGGAGTCACGCTGTCTATCTATGCGGACGACGCAATGTACCACATCAGTTCTGCAAACCTTCGTTTTGCGACTGACGTGGTGCAGCGCCAGCTCGCCTTACTACCGGCCTGGCTAAGGAAATGGCGGGTGGCAATCAATGCGGAGAAATCCGAGGCGATTGTCTTCTCCCGTCAGCTCACTTCCCGATGCCAGACCCTCTCCCTTGAAGGGAGCCCAATCGCTTGGCAACATACTGTGAAGTACTTGGGCGTCACTCTTGATCGACGCCTAAGCTTCAGAGCTCACGTTTCCAACGTGCTCCAGCGCGCCCGAGGCGTCAAAGCCAAACTGTACCCATTCTTATCAACTCGAGGACCACTGCCTTTGCGCACGAAGGTCTCGATATATCTGCTCTTTCTCAGAGCCGTCCTTATGTACACAGCGCTTGCATTCTGGACCCAACTTGCCCCCGACGTAATTGCACGCCTGGAAGCCTTCCAGTCCATTACCCTCCGCCTTATCTCCGGCTCTCCCTGGTACGTCAAAAATAATTCTATCAGGCGAGGGCTGAAGATTCCGTCACTCGATGGATTTGCGCGAACTCTTACGTTCAACCTCTTCGATCGAGCATCCAACTCAGACTTTCCCCACCTCCGTCACCTTGGTAACAATGATGTACCACCACCTGTTAAACGCAGACGCCCTCGAGCTCTGCTCGACGACCCTCTGTAAATATAAAATACAAAATTGCCACACTTACCATCTGCCCACACGCCGACCTTTCGAATCTAACAGTTTCCTACCTGTTCAAAACTCCGGTCCGTTGCATGCCGACAGATGGATCGGGCGTTGCGCCGGCTTTAGGTGTGCCTAGCGCCACCTTCAGTCGGTGATTTCGCCCCTCCAATCTCTCGCCTGCCTCGGTATCGCCTTATGCCAGTCTACCGGGCTCTTACCGGGCTGGCGGAAGTGTATCGACCCGTTGTGGGCGAACAAATCCCGCCAATCCGTGCGAAGCGTTTACTTCCCTCTCTGGCCATTGGTGGATCGCGCTAGCGGTTCAGCCAATCACAGCCCATCTCCTTCACCTCCGCTAAAATAAAAAAGGGGGTTCCTATCCGTTTCTGCGTCAAGGCTCGCACCAAGCATACATTTAGCATCAGACAGTCATCGGGCTTGCCCGGACGCTGCCGTCACCGGGGCACCCACTGTTCTGTGCCCTGCAACTGCGGACGCTGCGGAAGCCGCCGATTCATATTCAACTGATTGCTAGCTTTCTGACGGAGAAGACCTTCTGCGTGAGAGTTGGCGATTCAGGCTCTTCCGAGAGACGAATCACACCCGGCGTCCCTCAAGGTAGTGTTCTTGGCCCCTTCCTGTTCTCAGTCTAAGTCAACGTCGTGCTGAGACAGCCTGGAGTCCAGGTCGCTTTCTTTGCGGACGACACGGCCGTATTTACGGCCGATCGTCATGCGGAAAGAGCCGTCTTACGACTGCAGCGCCAGCTCGAATCGCTCGGGGACTGGACTGAAAATTGGAGAGTGCAACTCAACGCTACCAAGAGTGTAGCCGTCGAATTCTCGAAGGGACGGAAGCACCCTGTTAGGCAGTTACGTATCGGTAGAACGTACTTGCGCTGGTCCAACGAGGTTAAGTACCTCGGATTACACCTCGACCGTCGGCTCACCTGGCGTACCCACGCTCAGACAGTTCTTAAGCGAGCATCCGCTCGTCTGAGCTTACTGTTTCCACTCCTGATCAGCTCAGCCATGACCAGGAAATTGGGCAAGATGATCGTCGGCGCGTATTTGCTGCCGGTCATTACTTACGCTTGCCCGGTTTGGGGTTACCTCGCCGCTATACATAAAAAGAAGTTGCAGAGCGTCCTCGACAGAGGTCTTCGGCTAGCGGCCAAAGTCCCCCGTCGCTTCTGATCACGCCTTCTAAGAAGAGGACTTGGCGTCCGCTCCTTAGACGAAACATTCAGGCGGCTTGCACGCAAATTTTATGCACGTGCGGCGAGGTTCCCAGACAACCTCTTGTGGCTGGGCTGGGGAGGTACCGTATACGTCCAGGTGATTCGTGGAAACGCCCTCGGTGTATACTGCGCTAGTGTAGGCTAGCACAACAGCCGAGAATCGGCCTGCTATAGAGCACACGCCTTACTTGGGCAGGACCACGAGGCAGGAGCTCCAGAAGGTAGCTCGGAACTCAGTTACCGAGCGGTTCGTCTCTGCGACGCACAACCGCACAGCCCAGAGCGTCGTCGTCGCCAATTCATAGCGATTGCAGCATGCTTGTGAATCAAGACGGACTCCATATGAAGACGAGGGAAGTAATCACTCACCGCCGACAAGAGCTTTGTCTCATCGAAGCGGATCCGATCGTCGGCATTGGCGAGCGCGTGCTCAGCTACGGCAGACTTCTCCGGCTGTCCCAATCTACAGTAATGGCTATGTTCACCGACGCGTGTGCGGACGCTGCTTCAGCACTCTCACGAGATCTGCATCCAGACTTCGGACTGAAAGGACCTTCTTCTCTTCAGCTTCTGCTCTGGACGCTACTACAGCTTCTGCTGCATTCGCCTGCTCCACCTGGACAAGGACATCACCCTTCTTCAGTAAAGAAGACCTAGGAGGCAGCTGCTGCCGGTGAACTAAGTAGCTGTTAGAAGAATCAGCTGGCAGAAGTTGCCCTTATTAGGCCCACCTGTCGCCGGCAACCATCTCACCGACCAGGAAAGAAGAGGACTGCTCTGGGCTCATTGGTGAGTGCCGTATCAGTGCTTTCTCCCTAACCTGCCCATGGCTGTTAGGTAGCACTGCCCCGAGTTATCCTTGCGGGCTCCCACCAGTGGTAAGCACCGCTTGAGACACCACCGGAGTAAAGGGACCAGTGGACACCAGTCTAGGTAAGGACTGGTATCTAACGAAGCTGGTCGTTAGCCCAGCTCTCCCGTATCGCCGTGAGCAGGGAAGTCGCGTGGGTTACTCGGCTTCGGCCGGACCCAAGATCCCTGGCGTCTGGCAGGGACTGCCTAGCAGTCTCTGTCCGGCGGCCACACTCGGCCTGCATGCCCACTACGGGCGACGGCACGAGTGTCGGGTCGCTCGGTTCTGCCTTGTCCCATGCGGGCGACTCGCCTACTTCGCCTCGAGCGATGGAGACGGACGAACTTCCTCACCCGTTACCTCCCCTCCCGGTGGAGGAGCTGGACGACTACGTGACCGTGGGTTCGCGTAGACGGCCGACTAAGAAGCCGAAGAGGAACCATTCCTCCGAGTCCGCATCCTCTTGGACCTCGGCCATGGACATCGGTCCTTCTCAGGGCCGACAAGCCGCGTCACTAGCTACTTCGGGGATAGCTCCGGCTGCCTCCGCTGTTGGTCCACGCCGCCCCTGTTCGTCCACGGGGTGTCCAATGTCGCCGCCTTATATCGGCGGCTGATCGCGGCCCACGGCCTGTCGGCCGACAAACTAGACTTTAAGATGCTTCGCGGTGACACGGTCGAGGTTGTCGTCCGTCGGATTGAGGACCACCGCTTGGTCGAGTCCTTCTTCCAGGCTAATAACCTGCAATATCATACATTTTCTCCCAGACGCGTCAAGCCCTTGTCTGTAATTCTGCGTGGGCTTGACGAGCACACTGATCCCCAGGAGATCCTTTTGGAACTACGAGAACTCGGTTACCCGGTGCAGGCAATTTTCCGCCTGTTCACCAACTCTGAGAACCGAGTCCCTCTCCCGATCGTCCGTATCCACCTCGAGAAGGGCGAGGCTGCAGACAAGATATTCCACCTTACGCGGCTGTTTGGCTTCCGCGTCAGGGTAGAATCCAATCGCCCCCCGGGCAAACTTGCGCAGTGCCACCGGTGCCAGAGGTTCGGCCACCATACCGACATCTGTTGCAGTGCCCCGGCCTGTTTACGTTGTTCTCTGGGACATTCCATGCAGGCATGCACTGTGGCAGACAAGTCCTTCTATCGCTGCATTAATTGTGGCGAAGGCGATGCAGCCAATTACAGTAACTGCCCGGTATATAGGGCGGAGCTCCTTAAGCGATAGCTGCAGGGGCCCCTCCCGAAGCCGAGGCAGCCAGCAACTCAGCCCCAAGCACTTAAGAAGCCTAAAGTACAGGCTAAGCCGCCACCAAAGCCACCACCGGCACGGCGCGAGCCCTCTCCGGCTCCACCTCCAGCCCCTACCAAGGCACAGAAACAATTCGCGTCGCCTTCTAAAGCAGAGACACGCCGTGTAGCCAATATCTCAATATCTCTTTCCGGTATTGAAGCCGGAAAATCAACTCTCCACCTACGCGGAACCACCAACTCCCGCCTTTGAACCAGAGGTAGCCTCGCCACCACTGCCACATCCGCGTGATCCGCGAGCAGGCAAAACTAGACAAAAATCTAGAGGGATAACCACACCAGATGCTAGGCCCCGAGCTCCTGCCTGCCCACAGTCCAAGAATAGTCCTGCTTCCCGGTATAAGTCCGACGAAGCGCAGCAGCGTACTTTTCCTGTCGCTAATTTCAACTCGACTGCCCCTGGTCCTGTAGCTTCCACCAACACGACCCGATTTGCCGTTAAGCCTGGTCGCTCTTACGCGGCCACAGTTTCCAGGCAAACCGCCCAGTCCGTCACTTCCGATGACGCACAGTTCGTCCGCGACTTTCTGTCCGGCTACGACCTCAAGAAAGTCGCATCCACCTTCAGGTCCATCCGTGACCGCCTGGAAATTGCTGACCCAACTGAGAAGTTTATGCTCTTGGTGGAAGTTTGTACTGTCATAGGTCTTCTATGAACCGAGCCCTTAGACGAGACCTCTCGCTCGTAGCCTGAAATGCTAACTCCATCGGTTCCAAGCATTCCGACCTTCTGGAATTTCTAGCTCGGTTCAAACCCGACGTACTTCTCCTCACAGAAACCCACCTGACCCTGGAGAACCGGTTTCGATTACCGAATTACGTGGTCTATCGGGATGACCGAGTTGGCCGACAAGGAGACGGCACAGCGATCGCGGTGAGGACCTCTATAGGTCATCATCGTGTCGCTTTGCCGCAGCGCACTAACCTAGAGGCCACCGTCATTGAAGTCCACGGAGCTCTTGGCGGCGTCCTCGTGGTTTCAGCATACAAGCCTCCTCGCGCTGAACTAATTG
Source organism: Magicicada septendecula (assembly GCA_034769895.1). Lineage (NCBI taxonomy): Eukaryota > Metazoa > Arthropoda > Insecta > Hemiptera > Cicadidae > Magicicada > Magicicada septendecula. The sequence goes on along the minus strand of CM068367.1, from coordinate 747,158,638 downwards.
TCGGCGATCTGGACGTCATCTTCGATTCCCACCGAAGGGTAATTTTGACCGGCGATCTGAATTGCAATGTTCGGAATAGTCGCTTAACTACTCCGAACGGGAAGCGCCTGCTCAGATATGTTGAATCGCGCCGGGCGATGGTGATTGGTCCAGCGCAACCCTCGTTCTTTTCGACGCTACCTAACGCGGCTCCCGATATTCTGGATATAGCGGTCACCCAAGGAATTGTCTGTCCGGTCGAGGTATTCTCGCTTACGGAGCTGATAACCGACCACAACCCCATCTTGGTCCACGTCGCTACCCAGCACGCCTATGCACGGGACGAGAAGAAGGTTATCGATTGGGACCGCTACGGCCCGGCTCTGTGCCGTAGACTGCCACCAGCGGGCCCATTTGGTTCCGTTCGCCTCCTAGACGAAGCAGTAGCGAGAATTGAAGAGGCAATCATCTCGGCTGTAGACTTGTCTTGACGTATGCGAGCCGGTTTCACGCCTCAATACCAACGCATCCCTGAGGAAGTTTCTCTTCTCACTCGCGAGAGGAATTATTTCCGGAAACGTTGGCAGAGGACCCGTGATCCGGCCGATAAGGCAGCATACAATCGGCTCACCGGACGACTGTGTGGCAGTCTGAAGGCGTTCCGACGTAGCTGTTGGGAACTCGCTGTGGCCCGAACGGGGGATGCGGACCCGCAAATTCACCCGTACAGAATACCTTCCGCGATGACGGGTCGGAGGCGACGACCTCCACTCCCCGCTATCGTTGGGCCGTTCGGATAACTCCTGGGTCGCCCGGAGGAGAAGGCCGAGTACTTGGGCTTGTGTTTCGAGCGAACACCGCTCTACGACTTCTCCCGGAGCCTGTAGTTGTTCAATTCTTGACTGACTTGTTCAACGGGTGTCTCAGACAGGCCTACTTTCCCAAGACATGGCGAAAGTCGACAGTCATCGTGATCCCGAAGCAGGGAAAGGATGCTTCCCGCCCCGACAAACTCCGGCCCATCAGCCTACTGTCCGCTATGTCCAAGTTTTTTGAGCGACTCGTGCAGCGTCGTGTGCGAGAACATCTAATTAACTTTGACGTGCTGGTCCCCGAACAGTTCGGCTTCCGTGTGGGGCACTCGACCACTCGTCAACTGATGAGCATGGTGGAATGCATCACGGACGCCGGGTGTCGGAGAGAACGGATCGTTGGCTGTTTCTTAGATGTTGAAAAAGCCTTCGACAGCGTATGGCATGATGGCCTATTATTCAAGCTTAGGGAAGTCCAGCTCCCAGACTGCTACCTTTATCTGATTGCTAGCTTTCTGACGGAGAGGATCTTCTGCGTGAGAGTTGGCGATTCAGTCTCTTCCGAGAGACGAATCACAGCCGGCGTCCCTCAAGGTAGTGTTCTTGGCACCTTCCTGTTCTCAGTCTACGTCAACGACGTGCTGAGACAGCCTGGAGTCTGTGCCGGTTGTCCAAGAACCGGCGCTGATATAAGAAATATATTTATATAAATATTTAAGTCGAACGCGAAATCGGTTAGCAGTATCTGTATTTAACGGGGGCTAAAATCTAGTTTGCTGTGGTACCAGCCACGCATTCTGGTGGTCGCCTGGAAACGCGTGATTCGTTAAGGTGCCGATGCGCCGTTTTGCGTTGTCTTGTGCCCGACGCCATTCCGTCAACAGCCGCATCTCTCCGACAGAGTGAAGTCCCTTTTTTGATTGTATTCTATCATCCGCCTTGATGGCTAGATAATCTAGTACAGATCTGCGGTAAGTAACTTTAGCATATATATAATGCTTTGCATAAAATAAAATGTGAATTTGAGTTTTGTAAGTGTGGATGGGACTTGATAGCTTTTTACACCGCGTGGCGTACACCGGAAGTATTCAGTATCAGAGATTTCTAAATTGTTTAAACCCTCATGTAATAAAGTATATCTTAATTAAGATACAGTAATTGCCTGTATCACTTTAGTGCAGTAAATTTGTGCAATTTCGGCTGACTTATAAGTTTTAAATGTAGTACCACGTGCAAGTGTACAAATGGACAGGTTATAGTGTGTCAAACTTTCTGCCCACATAGGCATAATCAAGTAATTAAAAAATTATAAATTGGTTTTGGGACAGTCTGTGAGTGAATTATAAATGTCGAGAGAGAAGACGTATGTTTTAATTAAAACGAACAGAGTTTAAAGGGTCAAGGGGAGGCCTGTTCAAATTTGTTCTGTACGGGTTTTATCCAGTGTGCGTGTGGCAGTATCCTGTGAAAATAAGTGTTGGGACATCCCTCTAATTATCTATGTATGCTTAGGGTCCCCGCGCTCTAGATGAGGATCCCGGCCCAGGTATGAACATTAGCTCCTGAACGTGTTACCAGAGGCTCACGACTTCGCCTGCCGGAGGGAAACAGCGAGATCAGCATGCCACACCGAAAAACTACGTGCACTAGAGGTTGAAATTGAGCACCACAACATGATATAAATAAGGTGACCTCAAACCATTTATTATTTTTGAACTACATAGACACCACCAATTCTGTGCAGATGACACTTAATAAAACTTGTGGGGGTAGTTGTGACACACCATATTGCTTTCATCTTTAAACGCTTTAATTTGGGCCCCGGTTTAACTGGACATAATTGTGTGCGGATTTTGGGGGAACTTTTGTATAGTATGTACTGATATTTGATATTAAGTGTAAGCCCGGGGGCTGGCATGTATTCGAGGCTTCTTACAATTCATGCACTTATATTTTCTTTCTCGTTTACTGTAAAGGGGTGGTTCGAATATTTGGGTACTGGAATTTCAGTTATGTAAGGGGGTTATGTTGGTGACAGGATGAACCCCACCGGCTGGTAGGGTTCAGCTATAATTCCTGTCAGGTTAGCTCTGGTAATTTCGGTTATATCACATATTTAATTTAGGTTTTGGGTCATGTTAGGGTTGTAAGTTTTTTTATTCAGTAACAGTCCAGCCCCCTGTTTAATCCTGTGTAGGCAGGTTTTGCATGCAGATATATGCATAGGAACATGTCGGCTACCGGGCCAATTCAGTTTTCTTAGAAAAGGTTATAAAGTATTATGTCACATCACATTTGTAATAGTTCTTTTTAATTTATTATTGCCAAATCAGTTTTCTTAGAAAAGGTTATAAAGTATTATGTCACATCACAGTTGTAATAGTTCTTTTAATTTATTATTGCCAAATCAGTTTTCTTAGAAAAGTTACATAACGTATTATGTCACATAACTGTTGTATTTTTTTAATCATTATTGCTAAACTATATTTCTTACAAAAGAATTTATAAATTATTATCTCACCAAATTCACAAATACTGTTCAGGTCACGGAAAGATTGTAGCTTACTTTCATTTCGAGTTATTATTGTCAATTATAATTTTCCAACAACTTGTGATTATAATTTCACCAAGTTTATATGGACGGTTTAAGCGCACTTTAATGTTGTATCTAGCATTCTGGCCAACCCAGATTCGTGGGGGCACTAGTGATATGTATATTCGGATGTATGTATAGGTATTGTGGTTGAAATTTCTATTAATTATTAATTATTTCTATTATATGGGGCGATATATGTATGGCGAGAAAATGTATATAGGCGGGTGGCTATGCTTTAATGTTATAAGGGTGTTTGTTATTTATGTAGTGATATTGAACATGTGTTTGTGATAGAGATATATATTTATATGTGTATTTGTGTGAATTATGTATGTGTTACTTTGGTGGGTTATGTACGGGGAAGGTTTATACAAAAAATTGCAATTATAAAAACAAAAAGAAATTGTTACCTTATGATCATGATCATTTCAAGTCGAGGGGAATATATATACCTAAATAGATATGTTATGTCACACTTATGTTTTATGTACTGTGTAAAAGAGGGGAATATATATACCTAAATAGATATGTTATGTTACACTTATGTTTTATGTCACTGTGTAAAAAAGGGGATATATTTGTATGCACAACTATGTGCTTTTGGGCATCATGGGAATTACGGGGTCTTGGAATTGTAATACATGTAAATTTACTCAATAAATGCTGTTATTGTTGGTTATACCAGAGAGTTTAATTGCAAGTCCCGTCTCACTGGACCCAGCGCATTTTGGCTTCTCTAGGCTTTTGGCCTAGTTTTAAATAACTAGTGGCCCCTCTTCAAAAAAAAAAAAATTAAAAAAAATTAAAAAAAAAATTAAAAAAATTTTTTTATAAAGCATAAAAGTTATAAAGAGGGGTTACATTTGGTAGCAGAGCGTGGTTGTATCTAGGGTTAAATCCGTGGGTCCTTTGGGTGTGACGGGGCTTGCAAACTCAGAAAACATTCGGGGTAGAATTGGACTTAGAATATTTACAAGAAGTCGATATATATACATGTGTTTTGTTATGTTTGATGTCTTATTAACTATATGGAGGTATAATTGTCAGCCTGTTGTTATTTGTGTTATTTGTAAACTTGGTGTCGCCACGGGGTGTGAAATTTTAGGGGGAATTCTTTTTTGAGACTTCAATTACCGCAGATCTGGGGCGCGGTGTTGGGAAATGGATTTCGCGTTTACTTTTCAAATAATAGAGAGGGCGTTTATAGGTATGCGGTATGGCCCGATCGGAAGTCGGTCTCGTCAGGGGTACGGGAGCCGAGGTCATTGTATAAGTCTTTGGAATTTGTTGTTGTTCGTTGGTCGGTAAATTTTGATCTTTGTGAAATGCGATGTCGCGATAGATGTTAGGTGTGTCGTTGAGCATGTCTTGTGTTAGTGTAAATGTTGCGTTTCTTCTTGTGTGGTGTTGACGAGAGCCAGTTCAGGATAGTGGCCGGGTCCTCGCAACGCTAGGGGGCCCGCACTCTGCTTGAAGGAAGAGTATAGTACTCAAGTTTTTCTGTTTCGTTTAATTGTCTATTCTTGTCGTGTGTTGTGTTTTCGTGGGCCGACCGTGAAGCTCGAGGATGAGCGTCGTGGATCCGGATTTGTTCCTTCGTGACGAGTTGGAATTTGAGTTACGAGCCCGGGGGAGAAACCCGAAGGGGGCGGTTACTGTGTTGAGAGAGCAGCTCTGAGAGGCACTGTCCGCGGGCGGCATGCTCTCAGCTGTCGATATCGCGGATAAAGATCGGGAATTGGAAAGGTGTGTAGAGAAGTGGGAGGAGTTGCAGGAGTTAGCCCGATGTGTTGACAATTTGGAGGAGGAGCCGGGTTCCTCCAGGGGTGTCCGGCGAATTCGGCAGCGCCTAAATCATTTAAACCTGCGACTCCAGAACCTTGACGAGCAATGAGGCACTCTTGAGCAAGCTCACGATATCAAAAGCTTAATCGAACAGGTCACATCGACCCTGCAGGGGTCTCATTGCAGTGGACCACCCACGCCGGAGGCAGTTCCTGCGTCCGAGGTCTCAGCTCTAGAGTGCTCTCGCGAGCCTGCGGCAAGTGCCCCGGTTTTCTCCGGTATGGTGGCGGCTTCATATCACAAGCTGACCAATCCACTATCTCAGATCATCCAGCAATTGCCGGTCGTGGACGGGCTGGATGTGCATAAGCTATTGCCGTTCTTTCGGATTGTGTTTCAGTTGGCTGATTTTCCGGGTATGTCGGATCGTACTATCCTCGAGCTTGTTTATCCGTATTGTCGCGGCCCCATGGCTGAGAGGGTGGCTGGCGTAATGCGGCGTAGAGGTGGAGTTGCGGAGTTCCACCGGGAGGTGTTGGAGGCGTTCGTGCCCGGTAGGCTTATGCAACAATTACGACACCGACACTTCTACCGAGTGCAGTCTAGGGGCGAGAGTCTTGCCCAATTCGTGCACAGCATTAGGGACGTAGCGCGGACACTGGGTCTGGGCTTGTCGGAGGAAGAATTTGTACAAAATATTCTTGACGGCGTCTCCTCACAAGATAGATTGCGGCTAGTATTTGCTGAGCGCCCGCGTCGGTTTGTGGACTTGGACAGACTGTGCGTGATGTCCAAGGCCATTCAGACGAGCGATGAGGCGAGGGGAGACAGGAGTGGGGAACTACCAATATCTCAGAGAGCAGAAGGACGCAGCGACCCTTTTCCCCCGACAGGCCCAGTCAGTTCGAGATCGCGAGCGATGGGGAAACATTATTTGCTATAATTGTAATCGGCCGGGTCACGTGGCTCGATCATGTCCTTGGGGGCGCACGCGTCCAGCACCTCCATCGCCGGGACCCTCCTAAAAAAACTAGGCAGACAGGGGAAGATATGTCGGAGGATGTCTTCCCCTCGCACTGAATCTTTTCGGTTTCCTACTACCTCCAGGCAATTGATAGGACCCAACTCTTCTGACATCAAGGTCCTGTCTACTATCCCGCAACACATTTCAGTATGCCCCTTTCTGTCGCTCGAGGAAAAGGGGGTCAGCTCAGAGCGTTAGTTGACTCCGGTTCAGCCCGATCCATCATCTCATCTCGAGTGTGCGCGGAACTTGAGAAGCAGGGCTTAATAAAGGGGTCGGATCTGTCGTCAGTGGTATGCTGGACTGCATCTCGGGAAATCTTGCCCATCTCCCAGGTGATTTCCTTTAAATTCAAGATCGACGGTTTTTCCTGGGTGTGGCCTTTTCTGGTTTCTCCTGCTCTGGGAGCGGATTGTATCATTGGTGCAGATTTCATCGCTAAAAGTGGTCTCGTGTTGGACATCCAAGGGCACCAATGTTATTTCAAGTTTAATCGGGGAGTACTTATTCCGTTCCTTGGATACCAGGGAGCTAAGGGGTGGGGTGGGGTATCCAAGAGGTGGCTTGTTCCGATTCTGCACGAGATCATCTTACTCCATCCCAGCAGAGGGCCTTAGACCAACTGTGTGAGGAATTTCCCTCGGTGTTAACTCCTTCCTTGGGTCACACACCTGCTGGAGTACAAAATCCGCCTTACAGATTCCAAGATAGTAAGGTCACACCCTTACAAATTCGCACCTCCGAAGATGGCCGTTCTGAGAGAGAAGGTTCAAGAGTTATTAGAACAAGGGGTGATTGAACCTTCTCATTCCAGCTATGCTAGTCCAGCGTTTTTGGTACCCAAGCCTGGGGGTAAACACCGCATGGTAATAGACTATAGAAAGTTAAATGCGAATATTGAGGTGGTTCCGTTCCCCTCCCAGACTTACATTCGGCCTCCGATTGGTTCAGTGGGGCCAGGTATTTCACGGTGATCGATGTTAATGCGGCTTATCACCAGATTCCCTTGGCAAAGGAGAGCAGACCGTACACGGCATTTTGTGTACCGTGGAACTTGTACCAATATACAAGGTTCCCCATGAGTTTGGCTGTGGGAGCCCAGACACTCACTCGTCTTCTCGATACCGTTTTTCACGACGTGAAATTCCAGTTCGTGTTCAATTACTTGGACGACTTGCTAGTGTATAGTAAGACGTTCGAGGAACATCTGTGCCATCTGCGTGAAGTGATGCGTCGGTTAAGAAGTTCTGGCCTCACTGTCAATCCTGAAAAGGTTCGTTTTGCCCAGGAAAGTATTTCTTTCTTGGGGCATTTGGTTTCACACCAGGGTGTTACTGTCGACCCCGAGAGGACACAGGGCATCCGTGACTTTCCCCCTCCCAGGGATGCGAAGGGAATAGCGAGATTTGTGGGAATGGTCAACTTCTATCGTAGATTCATTCCTAATATCGCGGAAATTGCCGCACCCTTGAACGAGCTGAGAAAGAAGGGCGCTAAATTTACATGGGGCGATAGTCAACAGAAGGTTTTCGACATCCTAAAGGAAGCCATCATCTCACCACCGGTATTACGGATGCCCGATTTTTCTAAACCATTTACTTTACAGACGGACGCGAGTTCGGTTGCGCTCGGGGCGGTTCTGTCCCAAGTCGTTGATGACGCTAGGCAACCTGTGGCTTTTATTTCCCGAACGTTGACCCAGCAAGAACGAAAGTCATCAGTCTATGAGCTAGAGTGTTTAGCTGTTGTGTACGCTCTAGACAAGTTCAGTCGTTTCTTGGAACATGCTGAGTTCCTGCTCGAGACCGACAATCAGGCTCTCTCTTGGCTTCTTGCTCATCCCCGGCAACTGGGTAAAATTGGTAGTTGGGTGGTCAAGATCTCATCCTTCAAGTTTAAGGTGCAGCACATTAGGGGAACTCAAAATGTGGTTGCAGATGCTTTGTCACGCATGTTTTCCCAGCCCAGTGAAGTCCAATCTGAGCAACCCTGTTCCGTTCTGTTAGATTTTCCGTTAGCCTTCACTGATGTGTTACCCCATCAGTTGAACGACGAAGAGCTGGGTCCGATCATCCAGAATATAAAGGAGGGTAACGTACAGGCCCCTTACTTCTTGTCCAAGGGCGTCTTGTGTTGTAGAGAGAGAAAGGGACGTGCCCCTAAGATCGTGCTGCCTAGCAAGTTAGTGCCCATGGTCTTCAGCTATTATCATAATTCCCCAGTAGGAGGCCACAAGGGAATTTCGAAGAACATTTCCAGCATTAGGGGACATTTCATCTGGAAGGGCATGGATAGGGACATCGCAACGAGGGTTAAGAGTTGTCATCTATGTGGCTTGAGCAAGCCTGCCCAGAACACTAAGTTAGGGTTGTTGTCATCGGACGTGGCGAGCAGACCGATGGAAAAGTTATTCATAGACTACGTGGGACCTTTCCCGCGTAGCAAGTCAGGTAATTCTTACCTGCTTGTTTGTGTGGATGCTTTTTCGAAGTTTGCCTGGCTATTGCCCTTACGGCAGGCAACGGCTCGTTTGACCATAAGCGCGCTCCAGAATCACATTTTTCAGCATTTCGGTCTTCCGACCATCATTGTCTCTGACAATGGTCCCCAGTTCATTTCGGGTGAGTTCCGGCGGATGTGTTTCGCCAGTGGGATCAAACATGTAACCACTTCTCCTTATTACCCACAGCCGTCCCATGCGGAGAGATTCAATAGGAATCTCAGGTCCGCACTCATTGCTTATCATGCTGAGCAACAGACCACCTGGGACCAGAATCTGAAGTGGTTACAGCTAGCCTTTAATACGGCCCTACATGATAGTCATCAGGCTGTTCCCTTTGAAATCATGTTTGGATTCTCGCCCGCACTCCCGTTGACTAACTTGTGGAACATTGAAGATCTTCTACCACGGGAGCCAGATAATGGAACAGCAGAGAGGTGGAAGGAGGCTCGGAAGAATTTGCTGCGAGCGCACGAGCGGGTCCGTCGACCAGGGCCGGAACTAGCCCTCCTTTCACCCGGGGCAAGGGTATATTCGGCGCCCCCTCCTCCCACTCCACGCCATACTCACTCCATTTAAAACTATTTAACAAAAAACAAAAGCATATACTTTCCTGTACTTAAGTCAATGCTATTAACAACAGCTTCGTAGCTTTACTCATCAACACACTACACTATAGTGCAAACAGATCAAGTGAAATTCAGTTGTGAAATTACAGCACTCCTCTATTGTGTTTTGTGTAATAATTTTTAACGGAATCTAAAAAGTAAAAGGTTTTTTCTTCATTTGTTAATCTGAAATTACAGAAGTGGGTAACACATTAAGATATGAGACATTCAGTTAAACTTCAAATCATTCTTAAGTTTATTTGGTATTTTGGTTATAAATTGGTACAGTATTCATGTAGTACTTTACTATTTCAATTTGGAACACATTGAAAACAAATTAGATTTTTACATGAGTTTTGGGTACTAAATTTACTAACAGTCCTTATTCATTCTTGATTCTAAATAAATCAAATTGTCACTTTTCGAGCTTTTTTGGCAGCAAAGGTGTTAATAATGTCATCAAAAGAAATAGATGATGTTCTCTGGTGCTCGATAGAAATGATGCTCAAGTTAGAGAGTCTGTCTTGTTCCATTGTGCTCCTCAAGTAGTTTTTGTCTATTTTCAATTTACTGAAGCTTCTTTCGGCTGAAGCAACTGTAACTGGTAAAGTTAGAAAAATCTTCAATGCCGTAGTCAAGTTTGGATAAGCATCTTGAAGCCCATGTTTATAAATAATCTGGAGCATTGCCTTTGCATGTGCCGTTTTAATCCGTCGTCAATTTCCATCGCATGGTGCTTGAAGCTTTCTACCTCTTGAAAAAGTTCTTCTTTGTTCAAATCCGTTTTGTAGGAATCCGCGACTTTTTCAGCTTCTAACCTTAGCTCTGCAACACTCATTTTATTCATTATTTTTCCATTCAGGAAACTAAATTTAAAGTTTACTTCTGCCAGAGCTTTAAATCGGACATTCATTTCGTTTAAAATGCTGTCAAATATTCCCCTCAATCCCACTTTAAAAAAGTCTTCTTACGATAATCCACTGATCTCATCTTCACACCTCTCGTCAAACATTTTCTTTTTTTTCCTTTTCCGTTTTTCCTCAAATTCTTGAGGGACATCAAGGCTTTCAGCTATTCTTCTGGCTTCCGAAATAGCATTTTCTGGTGCATTGCTCCTTATTGATTCTAAATCTGTTATTAAGCCCTTGATGTGTCTCACAGCTGTGTCTACGGTGACATCATCCCTTTGTAGGTATTTATTTACGCGATCAATTTTTTGCAGCATTTTGCTCCAGAAGCAGGTTAGGACAATAAATTCAAATTTGCAAATGTTTTGTGCCAAACATCTAGCTTCCGCTTTTGTTTCAGCGTTACAGAGCGAACTTTCGACCAATTCCTCTAAAGCATAATTCAAATCGTTTAAATGCTTATGAAAAACATCCACCGACTCCTTCCTTGCTGACCATCTGGTCTTACTCAGGGATTTTAAGGAAATCGGCACATGCTTCTTTAAAACTTCTTATCTTGAAGTAGAAGATGAGAAAAAAACAAACAGACGATTTACTATGCCAAAAAAAGATTGGGCTTGTGGAGAGAGCTCAGCAGCATGCACACCAACTAAATTGAATGAATGAGCTGAGCATGGTACAAAACATGCCAGCTTATTTTCTGTTAGAATTCTAGTTTGAACTCCCTTATAGATGCCGGCCATGTTAGCTCCATTGTCGTAAATCTGGCCTCTGCAATTTTTGATGTCCAATCCGTCATTTTCTAATTTTTTTAAAATTTCTTCCGATATTCCTAACCCCGTTTTGTCACGGATAATGAAAAAAATCTATAAAACTCTCTGTTATTTCAGGCCCAGTTTCAGTCATTTTCACATACCGAACAATTTGGGTCATCTGTCCTTTGTGGCTTATATCGGGAGTAGCATCAAATATAATTGAAAAATATTTGGCATCTTTCACATCTTTGAGAATATCTTCTCTTACTTTGCTGCTAATTAACGTGAGAAATTCATTTTGAATCTTGTGGGAAAAATACCCAATCTGACCTTTTCTATGGCGATTGATATTGTGACGATTTTAAAAAAATATCGTAAATCGCACAAATAAAAAATTTTTAATTTCTGACAAGTAAGAGTATTATCCACCCTTACCTTTACCCAGATTCCTGCATCAACTTGAAATTGTCCCGTACCAACACGCAAAGAAAGGTGTTAATTAAATAATAATAATAATTACGTTAATTATTTAAAATACGACTATATAAATAAGGAAATCTCTAATTCGTAAGAAAGTTGACATAAAGTATTTACATTCTAATTGATGAATAATTAATAATATATAAAAGAACGAACTATTTTCTCAGTGCGTAATTACGCGCCAGCTTACTGACCCCTCGCCCCTAAACTATGCAAACAGTCGCCAGTAGAACTTCGACATGTAAAGATGTGAGTTTTGTGTTGTCCACATACACGTAGGTGTATGCCGTTAAAAACATATCCAGTTTGAGGTGATTTTATTTTGAAGAATGTAGTGTGTGGAAAACAATAACATAAATAAATAATGTAGTGTGTGTAGAGTTATAAAGAATATAAAGAAAGGAAAACTTAGCCAACTAAGTTCTCTTTTAAAAAAAATAAAACTGTAAGTTGGAAGATATGTAACTACCAGACTTTAGGACTGCAAAGTGAGAACTATAATTAAGGTGTAAAATGTGAACTACAAACTCCAGACGTAGAAAACTCAAACTACAACAGTATGAACTTCAAGTAAAAATCCGATCGTCGAGACCAGATACAATTAACCCGATGTAGCTTCAAGAGGAACCACGTACTCCACCCTAGAAGACGACAGAAGATGACCACCAAGGACCCAACAACAACCTCATATTAAATTCAGGTGATATCCAAACACAACATTTGTACATATTCGTTTCAATAAGAGAAGTAACAAAAGAACACTAAAGAACTTTTAATAATGTAAAGAATAACTTATCAGATTTGTAATTTTTGTAATGAAGTAGTAGTAACAGCACTATATTTAAATGTAAGGTAATTCTGTAATTTACAACCAATCTTATTCTTCCAATAATTTGGTTAAAATTGTGATAAATTAATTTTTAACAAAGTTCAGACCCGGATCCGAGGTATTTAAAACAAACATCTAGATGAGTACTTTTGAGATAAAAGGAATAATATACTTAATATTTTTAAAGCATTAAAAGCAGAATTTACTAAAGTAATTTTTTTTAAAAAAAGAAACAACGTAAAACATGAGTTTTGAATAGTAATAAAGAGATGTTTTCGCTAACACCAAGTGAGTGAATAAATTTGTGCAATCCTTGTCTATTTCCTATGTAAAAAATTGTGTTGTAATTTGTTGGTAAGGAAGTTTTACTAACAACGGCAGCTAGTTTAATTAACTGGTAACGAATTGAACTAGTTCCCGACTTTTGTGTTGTCTTAACAAGGGAGACGGCACAATATGATCACGTAAATCAGCATTGTAATGGGAAATCAAATCGATTGTGTTTAAAAACCTCCCACTTCTTGGATCACCAAAATTATCTAGCTCAGATGATCCTCTTAATGGCCCTCCTTGTTTTGCTAAAAAAACTATTGCGTCAATGATACAGCGAAGCACTTGTCGCCAGTGAGTTTCTTCTCTTGATATATGTTCTTGTAGTTCTTTATCTATTCCTCCCTTTTTCATTGACGTTTCAAGTGATTTCCAAGAACAAAAACAACGCTTGTGATTTTGCGAATTTTCATGATCTGGAATTCTTTCACTCACCTTTTTCCATTGGGTGAAACCCTCTTCTTTAGCTAAAAATGACAAGCTAGTTGTAGATTCTTTAAAAGTTTGTGAAAGTAGCCTACATGGGATGCAAAATAGTGCATTTTTAAACTTGCTATAACCTAGCCAGGATCTTTTTACTTGCTCTCCATTAGGCAACAGTTTGAAAAACCAGTCCTTTGTGAGGCTACGGCCCTCCCTCATACTTTTACTTAGATCTAGCTCTTGTTCATTATCTTTACCTAACCTCATTTTCGTTATGTAACATCTCTGATGATCAGATATTGTACTTCGCCATGGCCCTGGGTCGTTAATTTCAAAATCTAACTGTGAGTCCTGAAGCTCTTTGTTTCTATAAATTTTTGAGCTATTATCTATCATACTCGAAACTGCAGAATCGTCCGTTTTACTGAGAGCTAGCTGTTCAGCGATTTCTATATCTTTAGCAGTACTTACAGTGTCAGTGCTCGTGGCTTCCATATGTACATAGTTAGACTGGTCGGCCTCAACTGGATGTTCTTCTCCTTGTGAACCTTCATCGTCTCGTTGTTGGCAGCTTACCTCACCTAAAAGTTAGAACCGTTTATTGGTCACTATTAGGTAATAGGTTACTATTAGAAAATAAAAGCAAGAAAATTTTTTTTAACGGAGGTAGCTTTTGAATTCATAATAGATACATCCTCAATGTTTCCTCATCTTCAAACTTAGACAAAAAATTTTTTTTTTAAATCAGTTTTATTGGATCCAAAAGATACGAAAATAAAAATAAAAATAAAAAAATAAAAATTGTGAGAAAAAATCTTGTTTTTATTGAAAACATCTCACAACATCGCCCTCGACAACATGGGTTGTACCGTTATAACTATCATCAACTTAACTATGAATCTAGATTTACGAAGAGGACAAATCTTGGCAAGGTCTCTATGGGTTGTAAGGTGGGAGAAAGAAGAGAAGCTAAGCTTAACTAAATATTGGAGCCATGGGCGCACCCAAGGGGGAGGTTTGGGTGCTCGAGCCCCACCTCCTTCTCCTCTATGAGTATAAAAAAAATTTCGGTAAAGAGGCCAAGTTAGATCGAGTTGAAATACCTTAGAAAAGGAATAAATCAGGAGTGCTCTAAAAAGCCTTAAATCCTCCGATTCGCGTCTAGTTTTCTGGGGGAGGGATAAATTGGAACTAGTTGAATTCCGCTCTAGAAAGCCCCAAAAATGCCCAATTTGCGTACAATTTTCAAAATTATTCTAGTAAAAGGCTAAATTACAAGAAGTGCTCCAGAAAGCTTTAATGCTCCCCAATTTGCATCTAATTTTCTTGGTTGGGCTAAATTAGAACAAGTTAAATTCTAATCCAGAACAGCGGCGCAGCGAGGGAGGGTTTGGGGGTCAAACCCCCGAAGAGAAATTAAAAAATATATTTTTTTTATGTTGAATGCGCTACATAATAAAGAATTTAAAAAAGTTTAAGAAGTTCTTATATCAAAACATGCTGACAGTGGACTAAGGAGTATTAATGTCAATTCCATGACCGTAAACTGCGACTTTGCAAGTTCACTCGATGAGTGTTTGCCGCCGCTATGTGTAGAATGTAGGAAAATGCGCAAATTATTGGGAATGTTTGTAAGCGATCTGCTGACTTTGGCCGTGAGGCGCGCAATAGTGGTGGGGTTTGGGGGATTGGGTGAGTTTCAGTGTTTCCACAAAGAGAATCTCAAATCCCCGGAAATTCCTGGCTGCGCGGTCGATCCAGAAAGCCCAAAAAATGCCCTGGGAAAACAAAATTATATAACAAACTGAATTCTTCTTTAAAGATCCCCTAAACTCCCCAACTGTTTACGATTTTTAAATCTATTCCAAGAATGAATTAAATTACGAGCTGAATTTCGCTGCAGAAAACCTCGAAAACTTCCAATTTCCATCCAATTTTCGAAACTTTTCCTATCCCCCCCCCGGCCAGTAAACTATCTCAAAATTAGTTGATACGCCCCTGGGTGGAGCGATATATGAACAATAAGGAATTGGAGTTGTCTGTTAATTTTCCCGTAAACAGTTTTGTCATGGTAAAAGGCAAACATTTTTATCATTTCAAAGCCTATCATCAACAATTAATGTTATAAATTAAACTATTTTTAAAAATTCAAAAAATACTGGGCTTACCTTTATCTGTCAACCACGACGACATAAATGATGATAATCTGTTTTCATTGTGATGCCGCTCCTTGGCTTTTTTCCTGTATTGTGCTCCAGAAGGTTTCCTTGACATTTTTGTTGTGTTGAGTGACTAATTCGGCTAATGGTACCGAGAAATATAAAGAAAATTAATCTAATTATTCGTATTTATTACAAAAATATCAGCAATGGAACGATTTCACTACTTGCACCTTGCACGTAAATGATAAACTGAACTACTGAGCAGTGGTTTCCTTGGCAACTTTGGCACAATCTTTTCTTTTCCCTCCAAAAATTTATCTGCATTAAACCGCAACGAGCCGGAAGTAGCCGAACACGCTCGAGCACTTACGAAGATCGGTTGTAACTTGTATATGGCCGATTGAAACCGGGCGGGGATAATTCTCAATTAATAATGAATTCTTAACATCTATGTGCTATGATTACTGCTTTTTAAATTACATCAAATTAAATAAAAATAAAATTGAAGACGTTAAAAACTAAATCGCACAAATAATGCTTTATTATTTGAAAAATTGTAACATATAGACGATATAGAAAATAATTTTACTATTCTTCGCTTTTTCGGCGCCCCGTGTCTGGGCTGGCGCCTTCGGCACCCCCTCCAAGCCGGCGCCCGGGGCACATGCCCCGTCTGCCCCCCTAGTTCCGGCCCTGCCGTCGACGATATAATCGGGGCGAATTCCTAACCCCTTCCGGATAGGGGACTGGGTCTATTGCCAGAGCCACCCACTCAGCTCAGCCGCGGACAGACGGTCCGCTAAGTTGTGTTATCGCTGGTCGGGGCCATATCGTATCCTGGGGTTTGCGTCACCGGTGATGGCTAGGCTGGGCGTACCGGGTAGCGATTCGAAAGAGATTGTGACACATATCTCGAAATTGAAGCTCTGTCGGAGGGGGTAAACCGGCTGATAGAAAGGGGGGGTGAGATTTGGTGGTCTCCATGTATGTAGGGATTGTGGTCATTCTAAGGGGGCGTGCTCTGGGGGTGTGCAAGAAAATGATAAGGTAGCGAATAGATGTTCCCCACAGTCCCAGTGGTGTTCGTCTATTTCAGGGATGCGATCCTGCCTGCGCGAGCCTTGGTTTTCTCCATTCTTCCTTATTCCCGGAGGGAGCCATGTCCTTACCTTTGGTCCCAGGACCAGACCTTTCAATGATCCTTGCCCCTTCCATCTTCCCGATTTTCCTAACCCTACCCTCCGAAAAACATAAAATATCAAAAAAAAATTCAAAAAATTATAAAAGTGATAAAAAAGGAGTCAGTGGAGTGAAACCTACCGTGTCAACGAGGCCGGTTGTAGACCTGGTTGACACTGTATGTTTCGGCAATGCCCTTGGAGAACATATGTATTAGGTTATAGGAATATATATATATATATATCTGTAAATGAAATTATTGGGTCATGGAAACCAACCACCCACTTTCCCTTGTCTTGTGGGATGTAAGGGGTAGTTATGTGACAATGTTGTTATTTGGTTTTTGGGGTTAGCCCCCGTGTAATTATAGGGCATGTGGCCCTGTTAAGGTAGCGTCAGTATCCCAGCAGAAGAGGTCAAGCCTCAGGAGGTCAGAACTCAGGGAGCTCCCGAACTTCGCTTTCTTCTTTTCTTCTTCTGTATTTCTTGCTGTAGGCTGGCCCTGATCAGGTCAGCGTACCGTGATAACACACTTACACTCTACACGTCTTCTTTCTGCTCTTTCGTCTTCCTTTTGAGCCTCTGTACTCCTAAGAGCAAATCTACTGCGAACACTGACGGATACCCGAGTTTTAGAAGACAATATAGGGGAACACTGCAGGGTACCCCGTAGTCTAAATGAGGGGCAACTAGGTTGCCCTTTTGGGCTGGGGGTGTGCCGGTTGTCCAAGAACCGGCGCTGATATAAGAAATATATTTATATAAATATTTAAGTCGAACGCGAAATCGGTTAGCAGTATCTGTATTTAACGGGGGCTAAAATCTAGTTTGCTGTGGTACCAGCCACGCATTCTGGTGGTCGCCTGGAAACGCGTGATTCGTTAAGGTGCCGATGCGCCGTTTTGCGTTGTCTTGTGCCCGACGCCATTCCGTCAACAGCCGCATCTCTCCGACAGAGTGAAGTCCCTTTTTTGATTGTATTCTATCATCCGCCTTGATGGCTAGATAATCTAGTACAGATCTGCGGTAAGTAACTTTAGCATATATATAATGCTTTGCATAAAATAAAATGTGAATTTGAGTTTTGTAAGTGTGGATGGGACTTGATAGCTTTTTACACCGCGTGGCGTACACCGGAAGTATTCAGTATCAGAGATTTCTAAATTGTTTAAACCCTCATGTAATAAAGTATATCTTAATTAAGATACAGTAATTGCCTGTATCACTTTAGTGCAGTAAATTTATGCAATTTCGGCTGACATATATTTTCAAATGTAGTACCACGTGCAAGTGCACAAATGGACAGGTTATAGTGTGTCAAACTTTCTGCCCACATAGGCATAATCAAGTAATTAAAAAATTATAAATTGGTTTTGGGACAGTCTGTGAGTGAATTATAAATGTCGAGAGAGAAGACGTATGTTTTAATTAAAACGAACAGAGCTTAAAGGGTCAAGGGGAGGCCTGTTCAAATTTGTTCTGTACGGGTTCTATCCAGTGTGCGTGTGGCAGTATCCTGTGAAAATAAGTGTTGGGACATCCCTCTAATTATCTATGTATGCTTAGGGTCCCCGCGCTCTAGACGAGGATCCCGGCCCAGGTATGAACATTAGCTCCTGAACGTGTTACCAGAGGCTCACGACTTCGCCTGCCGGAGGGAAACAGCAAGATCAGCATGCCACACCCAAAAACTACGTGCACTAGAGGTTGAAATGGAGCACCACAACATGATATAAATAAGGTGACCTCAAACCATTTATTATTTTTGAACTACATAGACACCACCAATTCTGTGCAGATGACACTTAATAAAACTTGTGGGGGTAGTTGTGACACACCATATTGCTTTCATCTTTAAACGCTTTAATTTGGGCCCCGGTTTAACTGGACATAATTGTGTGCGGATTTTGGGGGAACTTTTGTATAGTATGTACTGATATTTGATATTAAGTGTAAGCCCGGGGGCTGGCGTGTATTCGAGGCTTCTTACAATTCATGCACTTATATTTTCTTTCTCGTTTACTGTAAAGGGGTGGTTCGAATATTTGGGTACTGGAATTTCAGATATGTAAGGGGGTTATGTTGGTGACAGGATGAACCCCACCGGCTGGTAGGGTTCAGCTATAATTCCTGTCAGGTTAGCTCTGGTAATTTCGGTTATATCACATATTTAATTTAGGTTTTGGGTCATGTTAGGGTTGTAAGTTTTTTTATTCAGTAACAGTCCAGCCCCCTGTTTAATCCTGTGTAGGCAGGTTTTGCATGCAGATATATGCATAGGAACATGTCGGCTACCGGGCCAATTCAGTTTTCTTAGAAAAGGTTATAAAGTATTATGTCACATCACATTTGTAATAGTTCTTTTTAATTTATTATTGCCAAATCAGTTTTCTTAGAAAAGGTTATAAAGTATTATGTCACATCACAGTTGTAATAGTTCTTTTAATTTATTATTGCCAAATCAGTTTTCTTAGAAAAGTTACATAACGTATTATGTCACATAACTGTTGTAAATTTTTAATCATTATTGCTAAACTATATTTCTTACAAAAGAATTTATAAATTATTATCTCACCAAATTCACAAATACTGTTCAGGTCACGGAAAGATTGTAGCTTACTTTCATTTCGAGTTATTATTGTCAATTATAATTTTCCAACAACTTGTGATTATAATTTCACCAAGTTTATATGGACGGTTTAAGCGCACTTTAATGTTGTATCTAGCATTCTGGCCAACCCAGATTCGTGGGGGCACTAGTGATATGTATATTCGGATGTCTGTATAGGTATTGTGGTTGAAATTTCTATTAATTATTAATTATTTCTATTATATGGGGCGATATATGTATGGCGAGAAAATGTATATAGGCGGGTGGCTATGCTTTAATGTTATAAGGGTGTTTGTTATTTATGTAGTTATATTGAACATGTGTTTGTGATAGAGATATATATTTATATGTGTATTTGTGTGAATTATGTATGTGTTACTTTGGTGGGTTATGTACGGGGAAGGTTTATACAAAAAATTGCAATTATAAAAAGCAAAAAGAAATTGTTACCTTATGATCATGATCATTTCAAGTCGAGGGGAATATATATACCTAAATAGATATGTTATGTCACACTTATGTTTTATGTCACTGTGTAAAAGAGGGGAATATATATACCTAAATAGATATGTTATGTTACACTTATGTTTTATGTCACTGTGTAAAAAAGGGGATATATTTGTATGCACAACTATGTGCTTTTGGGCATCATGGGAATTACGGGGTCTTGGAATTGTAATACATGTTAATTTACTCAATAAATGCTGTTATTGTTGGTTATACCAGAGAGTTTAATTGCAAGTCCCGCCTCACTGGACCCAGCGCATTTTGGCTTCTGTAGGCTTTTGGCCTAGTTTTAAATAACTATTGGCCCCTCTTCAAAAAAAAAAAATTAAAAAAAATTTTTTTTTTAAAAAGCATAAAAGTTATAAAGAGGGGTTACAAGTCCAGGTCGCTCTCTTTGCGGACGGCACGGCCGTATTTACGGCCGATCGTCATGCGGAAAGAGCCGTTTTACGGCTGCAGCGGCAGCTCGAATCGCTCGGGGACTGGACTGATAATTGGAGAGTGCAACTCAACGCTACCAAGAGTGTAGCCGTCGAATTCTCGAAGGGACGGAAGCACCCTGTTAGGCAGTTACGTATCGGCAGAACGTACTTGCGCTGGTCCAACGAGGTTAAGTACCTGGGATTACACCTCGACCGTCGGCTCACCTGGCGTACCCACGCTCAGACAGTTCTTAAGCGAGCATCCGCTCGTTTGAGCTTACTGTTTCCACTCCTGATCAGCTCAGCCATGACCAGGAAATTGGGCAAGATGATCGTTGGCGCGTATTTGCTGCCGGTCATTACTTATGCTTGCCCGGTTTGGGGTTACCTCGCCGCTATGCATAAAAAGAAAATGCAGAGCGTCCTCGACAGGGGTCTTCGGCTAGCGGCCAAAGTCCCCCGTCGCTTCTCATCACGCCTTCTAAGGAGAGGAATTAGACGTCCGCTGCTTAGACGAAACATTCAGGCGGCTTGCACGCAAATTTTATGCACGTGCGGCGAGGTTCCTAGACAATCCTCTTGTGGCTGGGCTGGGGAGGTACCGTATACGTCCAGGTGATTCGTGGGAATGCCCTCGGTGTATACTGCGCTAGTGTAGGCTAGCACAGCAACCGAGAACCGGCCTGCTACAGAGCACACGCCCTACTTGGGCAGGGCCACGAGGCAGGAGCTCCAGAAGGTAGCTCGGAACTCAGTTACCGAGCGGTTCGTCTCTGCGACGCACAACCGCACAGCCCAGAGCAAATAAAGACATCTTCAACCTATACCACGGTACTGTGGGCCTGACGTGAACACCCTACGTTCAGGATTTTTATTATTCCACTGATGATGGCAGCCATTGGAGCTGTTGAAACGTTTGGTTTGGAAATAAACCATGGACAGCCCGGATAACTTTAATCATACAACTGACACCGGCTGTGAAAGCCTGAGGACAATGTTAAGTAAGTAATATATTTTTATCTTTTTAACGTGCGTCTTTGCTTTAGAATTTAGAATTTCTGCGCTTCATGAAAGGACTTGGCGAAAATAGTCCAATGGATTGTTCATATTAATTAGGTAGAGCTTGTTACTCCATTACGACATTACTACTTATTTATGGTGTCATGATTTGTGCAACTTTTATAAAGAAATACGCTCTTTTTAGGTGTAAAATTTGAAATTTACTTATTAAAAATTACTAATTTAAAATTTACTAATTACAAATTAAATCTTTGTAACGTCATTTAACCTCCCGTAGTCTACGCAGAAACGCAGTCCACCATACTTCTTCGCTACCAGCATTACAGGAGAAGACCAAGCACTTGACGAGCTGTTACGATGATCTACTTGATCGTCGTAGGTACAGTGGATAATTGAATAAGTACAAGACACCAATTAAGTCACTAATTACCAGATTTAATTTCCACAGTTAACAGTTTGTAATTAACAACACAGTCTACTACAACAAATCAAATAAAAATTGTTCACACGCAATAAAATGTCACTAATATTAAACAAAATTGTATTATAATTATACCGCCCGATTATAAAACGCAACACTTCACTAATAACTACTTGAACGTACTCAGTAATCTCGCCCGATAATAACTCGAACCGCTCTGTAAATATATCGCCACTATACTGAACAGAGCGTCCCTGAGTAATTGTATTTATAGCCGCCGAAAATCTAGACGATTCCATATACTACGTATTACCTTTAAACTACGACGTAATTGCTTGCGGCCGTGACACAGTGAGAGCGGCCGTGACACAGTGAGAGCGGCCGTGTGAATTCTCGCACCGTCTAGCTAGCAAATGCGTCTACAAGCACGTACGCCACACACGTTACATTCCGGATCCTTCTGGAACATTCGATAAATACGTAGATTGTTCTGTGATGTCGTAACACTATCGTTTAAATCGATGTTTCCAATCCTAGTCGTGAAGTTTATTTCGATTCTACCTTAATTTTCATTCCCTATTTTGTTACAACACTTTGTTTTAAATTAATATTCGTTTGCTTTTTCCAATAAGAGAACAAAAGGACGCTGCCTGCTATTTGAAGTAGGGTAATGTAAATTTTCTCTTTGGGATAAACGTTTCGCATTACTATTACAGGCTGTTTTTTTAATGTTTCGGTAAAAACAATAAAACAGTACAATTCCTTGAATTGTGTATACACGTATCTGACAGTATATACTTGTTAGGCGCAGTGGCTAACAAGGAAGCTACGGTGTTATTTTGTTAATTACATTAATTATTTAATTAATAAACAATAAATGTGTATAATAAATTTTTGTTTGTTTACTTTAATTGTTTATGTCCCGTGTTTGGGAGCCAATGTTATACGGTAAATAATTATAGGTAATTAATTTGTTAATTAGTACAAGTCACATCTGTAAAAGGTAAACCTCACGTATTTGTATTAACAATGAAATTAACAAGACATAGCTTGGCGTTATAACATTCTTGTGATCATAATCATCATAGGGCAATAGTAATAATGAACGCTTAAGCACATCTGGATTAGAATAACAACTTATCGTTTATTAAACAATTCTTAAATTACAATTATCGCTAACATTTCGTCGTTCCTGAAATAAAATCACAAATACAACATATAATGACAATATCATTACTAGCCTACAACTGCAAACATATATGAATTAATTATTACATTCAACAAATGTTATATCTATAATGGGTTCATAGTTACAGATGGCAATATCTATTCATAACTTTTAATTTATGGTTCATGATTATCTTGAAATTTACGTTCGTAATTATCTCAAGGAGTGGGGTCTTTGTGAGAAACAGGTTCAGTAGTAGTGATTATCAATATATAAATATTTTACATTACTTGACGTGAGTTATCCATTTCATTTGTCTGCAACGTCCCGTGGTTCCCGGTGTCCAACGACGTGGTCGTAACTTCGCATGTTGTTCACAGATGATATTCACTTTCACAAAAACACTACTAAACTTCCGTGTAGGCGTACCGCTGGTTTTGACTGATGTGATTGTTCGTGTAAATGTATATATCAAGTATCGATTTCCTGTGTAAAGATCATGTGTGTCCGTTTATTTGTCTGGGTGAGATCATCTTCGCTATAATGAATATGTGGTTCGAGCCACAATGTGAATTGACTACAAGTGTTCGATGCAAGAGTTCGAAAACATTATAGTTACAGTTTTACTTTGTATTGCGAGTGAATGTTTATGTTAGTGAACTCGAATTATATTTATGAGTGATTCGAAATGTCTGTCGAGTGTTACATCACTATAATCGCTGATTGACGCTCACTGACCTTAACTGTCACTTGTATTATGGTCATTTATCATCGTTACTAACACTGATCAACGTTCTAAGACAATTTGAAATAGTCTGAGTATCACATTTATGTAACCGTTCACTTTTGAAATCGACAAACGAAATTTTACAGAGTTACCGACTTACTCTTCGATAATAATAACACTGATTGATTGATACTGTTTGATCAAATGGGCGCGTCCGCACGTCCAAAATAATTGAGTAAAATTTTAAGTTTGACTGACTGACGTCCGCGTGGCAAGTAGATAGTTTTCTTAACTCCACCCCTACCAGATTTCCTCGTCAGATTCCTTCCACAACTTCGTCCTGCTCATCATTGGTCAGACTACCCGATTTCTTTGAAGAATCCACCCACCATCTAGACTTCTCCTTGTGAATCTCTTCTGATTTGCTTCTGTCTTTCGTTGCTATGGGAACTCTCCCCAAGACTCGGTTCCTAGCTGAATTCTGTCTTTTGATAGGTCGTCTAACATCCCCGGTATATACGTCGGTGTCATTACCCTGTGTTCTAAGAAAAGTTGTCATTCCTCGCCTGTCAATCATCTTCTTTGTTCGACTCTTGTCCTAGCTTCGTCTCGCTAATGGATGTCTTGTCACCCCAAGATTTCTATGTTGCTGGCGTAACGAACCGTCGCATTGTTTACTTAACCTTCCCCTTTCGTACCAATTAATAATTCTTTGACAGACGTCTTCTAGTAAAGTTTCTCTAGCTCTCTCCTCGTAAATCGTATATGTCTCCTAAATGTGCAGTCCTGCTGTGTTACGTCGCCGTCTACTATTCACCTTCGTATCTGCTTTGTTGTTCCTGTGAGTTAAACTGTCGTAAACCCTTTTGTGTCCGAGTATGTTTTGTCATTTCACGTAGGGTGTGATGTAACGCGTGTGTCATTCGCCTCGTTTCGTCGTAACTGTGGGAATGGAGTAGCGACTGCTTTGTTCTTATGTTATGAAGCAATAACTCCACGTAAATCCACTTCTGACGTTTCAACTTTCTGATCAATTGTCTCAACTGAACGAAGTCGTTCGCGTTTCCGCACTTTCGTACACCAGTATTATTTGGCTGTCAGTTGATGCTCACCCCTTATTTATTGCTTTACTCGCCAGAAATTAACTGCCTCGACGTGTCCCTGACGTTTGAGAAATTTTCAAAATTTTTCTCGCTATAGTGTCCCCAATTTTGATTCGATGAGGTAAGTCCCAGAGCTCATTGAATCCAAATTCTCGCCCTATCCTATGTCACTCTATATCCATTTTTCACTGGTGAAGGTATCGTATGCTCGACGTTTCCTCTACTGACCCAATTCCACTAAAGATATACCCCCCTTTAACTTTTGTCTAGATCTCGAATTTATTGCTGCACATCTAGAATATTTGAACGCATTTTGACATATAATTGCGCATTGGGCACCTATAACATGCTTAAATTATGCTAATCATCTATCTGTCATGATTCAATATTACAGAAATTTTAATTATTAATTCCTATCTGTCTAACATTTCTCTTATACGTCTGTAAAAGATTTACACAATATTACCATAAAACATAATAATAATCAAATTACTGCAATTTCATCTAACATTCTTTAAGTCCTAACCATATGTTATTTACATTTTACCACAAAATAAAATTTACATTGTAATCACGACTATATCGTTTTGATTTACTTGTATCTAACGTCTACTAAATCCTTTTATTAATTGAACTATAGATAACTTTTAGACCTAATCACATTTCCTCCTTTACTCTCATTCATTCCTATTCGAATTTTTATTTACCAAGTGTATATATACATGTGGTCTACTCACAAATAAACTCAATTTAATATTCTACTATCTTAAGTATACAAGTTTATACATATACTCATTATGTATTACAAACCCTATTCACTATGTTACCTCTATCTTTACATGGAATTCTTATAAGTAATAATCCTTTTTGTTCAGAAACAAAATTTTCTTTATAATCTATTGTTACACACTAGTCACTTATAACAGACTGTTTTATCGCTATACAATATATATATAGTCTTTAATGAAAGTTCACGTTTCTATACAACACTTTAGTTGTACTTGGTGTCACCCTTTAGATTAACACCCTTTTTTTTTACATGATTTCTTATGTTATTTGGTTAACAATGGTTTTGTTAGGTTAAGTTAGCTTGAATGATTTAGCCGCGTCATTCATCCTAACCTAATGACATGCCCTAATCCATTCAGCTATCCTACCTAATAATTTGATATGCACAGACTAATGTATGCTTTTGACTTCTGTCTGTTTATCACTTTGTTCCTCCTTCTTCGGCGCAAAATACTTCTTCAATTGCCTGATATTGAATTTGCCACGAATTTTACTTTTATCGTTGTAATCTACAAGTATATATGTCGCGTCTCCCAAGATCTGCTGTATTTTGTAAGGACCACTGTATAACTCACAAAATTTATCGATCAGTCGTTGTATAGCATCTGATTGACAATACGTTCTGATCAGCACGTCATCACCAATCTCAAATCTTGTTATTTTGTTTGCTTCATTACATTTCTTCGCTTGTTTCTCCCTTTTATTGCGCATCCTCACGAAGATTTGACTGTTATCAGTCTGACATTCACCTAGGATCTCTTTGTCTACATATTTCTCCCAAATCCGTGTCGGTTTCTTTCCGAGGTGTGCCTCGTAAGGCGTAATTTCAATTGTTTCATGAAATGTCTCATTGATACAACTTTCAATTATTGTAACATAGCGTGACCATTTAGTATGCTGGTCGCTTACAAATATCCTAAACAAATTTCCGAGTTGCCTGTTGACTCTTTCGGCAAGATTTGCACAAAGATTTCTTATCGCTGTATATTTAGGTTTTATTTTCAATTCATTTAATCCATTTATCCACTGTTTGGATGTAAATTGAGTTCCATTATCCGTCAAAATTGCTCGCGGCGTTCCGAACTCTTCACAATGCTGTCGGATCCTTCGTAATGTCGCTAAGGTTGTTGCCCTTTTCAATGTATACAGCTTCACGTATTTAGTGAAATTGTCTATTATAACTAGCAGATATTTGACTCCGGCCGCGGAAGTAGGTAGTTAGCCATAAAAGTCAGCGCTAACTAGGTCATTCTTGTGTAACGGCAATAAGGGTTTCGTCCCTCCAAACAAGTTTTTGTTGTGTGTATCTTTACACCTCTGACACTTGTCACACGTTCTCACATAGTCCATTATTCTCTTATACATTCCGTCTAGGGTAAAATACTCCTGCATCATCTTGGCGCACTTTTTTGTACCAAGGTGACCATACATCTTGTGTATTTCAGCAATAATCATACTAGATACACTAGCAGGTACGTATAGCTTCCACTTCCCCTTGCATTTTCTATACAATCTGTTGTTAATATAATTATAAAATTTTCACAAGTCCTTATCCTGACGCTTATCCCTTATCCTCTCTATTATACATTTAAATTTACTGTCTTCTAGTTGGTATTTCCCTATGTTTTTAATTATTTTACTAACGTTCCTATCCATTTTTATTACAACATGATTTATTAAATATTCACAAACATCGTCGTTCACTTCTCCATCCGTAACATTTTCTGGATGTCTACTTAAAATATCGGCATATATATTATCCTTGCCCTTACAATGGATAATATCAAACTTATACTCTTGAATGCTCAAGATCCAACGAGTAATTCGCGAATTATTTAAGTGACATTTTTTCATGAAGATCAACGCTTTATTGTCCGTAATTACGGTCAAAGGTTGTCCGAGTATATAAATACGGAATTTCTCTAGACATCGGACAATACTTAATAATTCTTTCTCCGTTGTGTAGTAGTTCTTCTCTGCTCCTTTGAATCTCTTACTGGTGAATGCAGTGACGCCAATTCTCCCCTCGTCGTCCAGTTGATATAATTGTCCGCCGTATGCAAAGTTGCTTGCATCACACTGCATATAATATCGTTGATTAACCCTTGCAAACTTCAAGATTACAGTTTCTACAAATAAATCTTTTACTTCCTGGAAACACTTATTTAGCTGTAGTGTCCATGTGAATTTACTCCCTTTCTTTAATAAAATTAATAGTGGTTGTTTTGTCTGTGCGTACTTATCCGTAAAGCGGTTGTAAAAGTTGGTTAATCCAAAGAAACCTTTCAATTGTTTTTGGTTCCTAGGTGTAGGAAAATTCCTAATCGCAGCTACCTTTTCTTCTGTTCCCTGGATCCCATTTGTTGTCAGACGATACCCTAAATAAGCAATCTCCTTTCGGAAAAATTGTGATTTTTCTAAATTGATCGTAAGGTTTGCCCTACGCAAATTATTCAATAATAGTTCTAAGTGTTGAAGGTGTGTTTCAAGATCATTCGAATAGCGTAAACAGTCGTCAACATAAATAATAGTATTCCTTTTCACATTTTCGTCTAGCACCATGTCTAAGCCTCTTGATAACGCCGCTGAGCTTGTGCTGAGACCAAATGGCGTTACAGTGAATCTATAGCACTTTCTTTCGTATATGAAGGCGGTGAAGTCTCGGCATTCCGGTTTTAATGGAACCTGCCAAAAACTACTAGTTAGATCGACAATCGACAGATATTTCAATATTTCATCTCCCCACATCTCGCCAAAATTTCCTGAATCGGTGGAGCTCCTTCATAATCTGGAACGGTAACACTATTCACTTTCCTGGCATCCAGACACAGCCTAACTTTACCATCTTTCTTGATAACAGTTACAAGTGGGTTTATATAAGGGCTGTTGCATCTTTCAATAACCCCATACCTCAACATGTTACTTATTTCAATATCAACTTTCCCCTTGTACGCTATTGGTACAGGCCACCCCCTTTGAAAATACGGCGTGTTGTCTGTCACTCTGACTTCATGTACATATCCGTCAATCCGTCGAGGACACTCCCTAAATAAATTTTTATTCTTCAAGAGAATCTCTTTAAGCTTCTTTAACAATTCTTCATCTTCACAATCAATACTATCAATTTTTCGATCGATGTTCTGTTCAATCTCTTCATCCTTTTCCGCATTCATCACCTCCATATGCATGATTGGTACTGTACATTCCACTTCGTACGTTCTTCCTTTGAATTCGATGACCCCTTTTGCTATATCGATACGACACCCTTCTTCTTTAAGGAAACTCATGCCTAATATGCATACTAATTTAATACTAAATTTGGTATAATTAGAAATACAGTCACTCTTAATTTCATTTATATAGATATCGCATAAGATTTGTTTTCTTACTAATCTAGATTTATTTCCGACGGCGCTTACAACTAAAGTATTCGTCATGAGTAGTACTGCAAATGGCATTATATCTTGCTTATTTTGGTTAAACCACGTTTCTGATAACCCGTTTATCACGCTACCAGTGTCGATTAATGCTGGTACAGTAATATCGTTATTAAATTTAATGGTAATTTCAGGACATTTCAATATTCTTTGCGCAATCTCTTCATCGTTGTCGCATAATAATTCGTGTCGTAGGTCGGGCAAAATAATATTTACATCTTCAAGACGGCTACGTAATGTTTTTACGGCTATGTCCTTTGTTGGTAGTTTTAATTTTTTTTTTCTCTAATTGTCTCGGGTTTCACTTCCGTATGTGAGGTAGACGGCTTATTATTTACAAACTCGACAGTGTTGATTTGTTGCCGGTCGTTCGCCCTTGTATACTGCCTCCGTTCACTAACTTTCTCGTTTTTGTTACCCCAACCCTGCAGTGGCATTCCAATGCCTTTGTTCTGTGAGGGTGTCGGCTGGAATTTATAACTTTCACTGTCTTGTGCGTTCAAATTTCCATTCGTTGTATCGAAACTACGTTCCCTGTTACTTCGTTGGTGAATATTGGCATATTCTAAAATCAATGATTCGAAGTTGGGAATTGTATTTACTCCTCTCGTCACGACGGCGATCTCGAGTTCACGGCCATAATGACGTGCAATCTTTTTAATTAATTGACGATCCGTTATCGCTGGTGTCAATTGTCGACTCTCCAATAATATCCTTTCCATATATTGAACAGCATTAATTCCGCCGCGCCAATTAAATCTCCCGAACTCTAGGTTATCACGTATGTTATCTTGCTTTTCTTGGCCCCAATACTTCTGAGTAAAAGCCTCTTTATATTCATCGAAGTCTGTTACCTGGCTCCTTATTACTCTCCACCAAATCCCAGCATCCGCTTCCAAGTGTCGTCCTATCCATTTGATATCATCTGTGGGATAATATAGATCTTGCAACTCCGACAACTCCTTAAGGAACTCCATGGGGTATCTATCTGTCCCATTATACTTCAGCTCGATATGATTTGGTCCATTTGATCTATTAACCAGTCCGCCTTCTCCTTCCGCTAATCGTTTTTGTAGTCGTTCCTGACTCTCTCTCACCTTAGCTAAGTGGTTCCTTAACTCTTCCATCCGCGTACCCTTCTCCTTATCTGTTTCATCAAACTTCTGCTCGGTCGAGCGTTGCCTCCCATCCACTTCTACTATCTTCTGCATTACGGTATTAATTACCTCCCCTTGCTCTTGCTGATTCTGTCTGAGAGTATTTTGTATCTCAGTTTTCAATTCTTCGTTCTTATTACAGGTATCTTTGATATGTGAATCTAATTTATTGTTCATTTTCTTGATCGTCGTCTGGGTGCTGTGACTTGCCCCCTTCCACTCCTGGCGATCTGCTTCTCGTGACTCCCGTTGCTCTTCGGTCTTCTTGTTGATATCATCTTTCAATTCTTTTATTGCGTTATCTTGGTTCCTTTGTACCTCGCTAATCTTCTCTCCCCATGTGTTCTTGAACTCTTGTAATTCGGTTCTGATTCGTTCAAACTACTCTTCGTTTTGTCATTTTATTTCTTCCTTCTGCTTGTCTAGCTTCTCGTTAATTTGCTTATTATTTTCTTCCTGCTTTTCTAACTTCTCATTAATTTGCTTATTATTTTCTTCCTGCTTTTCTAACTTCTCATTAATTTGTGTTCTCGTTTCTTCATTTTGCTGCCTGATGAAGTCCATCAGTAGTTGAAAGTCCATTTCTCGCGGTTGATGCGTTTGTCCCCGCGCCCTCTCCTTCTCTGGATTCTCGACACTATTCGTTTCACTAGGTGTGGTATCCTTTCCGGTATCCACTACACCTATCTGATTATTAACTTCAAAATCAACGCTTTCTGAACTGTTAGCCATCCTAGCTTTCTGAAGCGTTATCATTCAAGCTAACTTATTGCTATAATTCTAACTCTATCTTAATTCTACACCACTACACTACTGCCTGTTCTCAACCTACTTGTTTTTTGAGTATTAATTATGTATTAATATTGCTTATCAAGCATCGCGTTGGGCGCCATGTTATACGGTGTTATTTTGCTAATTTCATTAATTATTTAATTAATAATAAATGTGTATAATAAATTTTTGTTTGTTTACTTTAATTGTTTATGTCCCGTGTTTGGGAGCCAATGTTATACGGTAAATAATTATAGGTACTTAATTTGTTAATTAGTACGAGTCACATCTGTAAAAGGTAAACCTCACGTATTGGTATTAACAATGAAGTTAACAAGACATAGCTTGGCGTTATAACATTCTTGTGATCATAATCATCATAGGGCAATAGTAATAATGAACGCTTAAGCACATCTGGATTAGAATAACAACTTATCGTTTATTAAACAATTCTTAAAATACAATTATAGCTAACATTTCGTCGTTCCTGAAATAAAATCACAAATACAACATATAATGACAATATCATTACTAGCCTACAACTGCAAACATATATGAATTAATTATTACATTCAACAAATGTTATATCTATAATGCGTTCATAGTTACAGATGGCAATATCTATTCATAACTTTTAATTTATGGTTCATGATTATCTTGAAATTTACATTCGTAATTATCTCAAGGAGTGGGGTCTTTGTGAGAAACAGGTTCGGTAGTAGTGATTATCAATATATAAATATTTTACATTACTTGGTGTGAGTTATCCATTTCATTTGGCTGCAACGCCCCGTGGTTCCCGGTGTCCAACGACGCGTTTCGTCGTAACTGTGTGAATGGAGTAGCGACTGCTTTGTTCTTATGTTATGAAGCAATAACTCCACGTAAATCCTCTTCTGACGTTTTAACTTTCTGATCAATTGTCTCAACTGAACGAAGTCGTCGCCTTTCCGCCCTTTCGTACACCAGTATTATTTGGCTGTCAGTTGATGCTCACCACTTATTTATTGCTTTACTCGCCAGAAATTAACTGCCTCGACGTGTCCCTGACGTTTGAGAAATTTTCAAAATTTTTCTCGCTATAAAGCTAACAATAGTTGTACGGAACTTTAAAAACTGACACGTTGTGTAGAACATGTACCACTAAAGCGATGAAAATATTTTGTTTTCTTTTCTTAACAGTTTAAGGTTTACGTATAATGAAGAAGACTTTCGGTATTTCTGATATATCTTACTTTGCTGTAAAATGGTAATAAATATAATGTTATACGTTAATTATCAGAGAGAGTCACAGCTCTAGTGTACGTATTTATATACTTATTTATTTTAAATATATATAATTTATAAGATCTCTAAATAGGACGCTCTTTTTTATACGTGGAAGCAAAAGACGTTATTAACGTTAAGAAACAAAGCTCCTAATCGAACGAAAAGGTGTCTACAAAAATCGAATACACACACACACACACACACACACACACACACACACACACACACACACACACACACACACACACACACACACACACACACACACACACACACACACACACTGTATATCCGAGTGCGCGCGGATGTAAGAACATAGGTATATGTAGACCTGCTTCTTTATACAGTTTACAGATTAATTAATTCTCAGCACCGGTGCATAAATGAGAACCAGTTTAGAACCGAACCAACTTTCATACTGGAGTTTCCATTATCATTCATCTTATACTTTTTTTAATTCTAAAGTTGGTACGAGAATTCACAACACAGGAGTGCTATTTAAAACTTTAGCGTTGAGACAATGGTGCCGACATCAAAGAAGTGCACAAGCAGACTGTTTACTTGAATGCTACAGCACACTAAGTTTGCATTAATCATCTAAGGCCCAACTTACCATTGCGACTATTCAACAGTTCCCTTGAAAGAAATGTTTTCTTTAATTTTAATTGTACATAAATTATAACTTAAAAAATAAAATTTCCTAATTACATGAAATCGAGTTGGATGTGTTGTGGATGTGTGTGACACCGGCCAGCGGTATTACTTACAATAAAGCATGTTCAAAGCTGACTACCAAATAAATGTCATTACATTGACCTTGGTGTGAACGAACTGCCTGTTGCCTTCCAATCTGTACCTACATCCGTCCGAGCGACCGGAGTACAACAGCTGCAAATCAAACAACACTATTTAGGCTACTGTTTACTTCCTGCACAACAAATCAATATTCTACTAGTCTATGGTATTATATAAGTCAATCAATAATTAATTGTGTTTGCGTAGTTTGCGTTATATGTTATTTAAAGCTTTCAGTTTTTAAAATTCTTATGTAATTGCAAAACAGTGGAGTTGTAATTTTATATTTCGGTTGCACACTACCAACAGAAATGTTTTTGGTAAGTGAGTAAAGTTACTGATGAGTAAATTTACGGCAGGAATGCCGTCTCACTGCAATAAATAAGCGTTTGATCACACTGAAAATTTGTTTTCTTAGTTTAATATATACAGAACTGTGATTGAAGAAGTAGCCTATTTCTTTTTTTTTTATAAATGACACTTTACGAGTCGATACTTACTTGCCTTTAACAAAGCTATACAAGAATGTCTCTGCCATATATTTTTCTCTAAGCTAATATATAACAGTAGATGTTTTTAATACTAGAATACCTTACCGGCGGATATCAATGAATACCTTTTCCTTGCAGATATCAAAGGTAAAGAATTTTGTGATTCCAAAACTATAAAATTTATATAAGATTTTTAATAATTTGTGGTCAAAATTCATTTTTTAAATAAACATGACAATCCAGGAGAGGATGAACACATCGCCAAAATTTGTCGATCTTTTGTATTTTCGATTTCCATACAGCTATAATTTTGTGTTTCTTATGTTGGTTACACTGTCATTCCTTCCAAATACTGATGTGTCCATCTCTAAACTAGAATGTGAGGGGTACATTCAAAAACGGTTAGGTGCTCGATTGCAAAAACTGAAATTGGAACTAAAGCTAACACAAACTAACAGGTAACCTACCAATAAGAGGTAAGAATAGACGTACAGATTCTGTGATTGACCAGCTTCAAAATTATTATGGGATGGCCATAAGAAATAATCTTACATTAGTGGATAATATGCGTCGAGCAATCGGGGCTATATATGTATGTCCATAAGCTGTCGGCCAATGAGAAACTAAGCTCGGATTATACCCTAAGGTCCAGATACCTGGTGTAAATATAATAGACAATTAGAATGTCCTAGTGGCCTTCCCTACAGTCACAAGAATAATTTACCAAAAGCTCTTATGCATGTAATAAGGCCCATATTCAAAGACCTTTCTAATCCAAATCTATTGAAAAAGGGTACGCATGGAAAGACTCAAAACTGCAATGAATCCGTATATAGACTAGAAAACAAATTTTTTTTGCCAGATTAAAAACTTTAGAATTAGGTTTATAGAATGCAATAACTTTTTTAATAAAGGAAATGTTATTAAGTGTGAAGTTCTTCAAAAACTAGGAATGAAGCCTGGATACTTCAGGGTTGCTGCGATGGAAGCACTAAACAGTGAAAGAATTAGAAATAGTGAAAAATCAATTTCAGATATTGAAAGGAACCCCAGACAACCGAAAAGACATCTTTTGTCAGTTTGATGACAGTTTGATTGACAGTTTGTCATTCTGTTAGTTTGATGACAATTCAGATTATGAAACTGGAATGCGTTGAGGCAAGAGTAACTAAAAACCATAGATTTAGTTTTTTGTGTTTTTTTGTTGTTAAAAAAGGAACATTTTCTCAAAAACGGTTTAAGATATTGGGCTGAAATTTTCAGGGTAGACTTATCTAACATTACTGCAAGTAGTTGCATTAGGGTTTAAAATATACTTGAGTTGTTTCAGAGTTATTGGCAGTAAAACATGAAATTTTAGAAGTGTTCCGACACTGTACACAAAAAAATTCTTAAAAAATATTAAATATTAAATAAATTTAAAAACGTGATAATTTAGATACTAGCCTAGTATATCACTGGTAAAAATTCAAAATTTTATGTCGATAACTGGTTGTAGAAATTGAGAAAATGTTCCTTGTATTAACATGGAGATATTGTTTCCGGGCTCGCTTATCAAACTACTACTCAACGAAGGGCTTAATGTTTCTAAGCTTAGACATTAACAATACAATCCGCATTAACAGTACCTTCTGGTTATCCGTACGTAAGCGATTGCCAGCGATGTATTTGAGATGTCTTGGAAGATCTACGAAGAGTGCCAGGCGGGAATGATTGCGTAGATCACGATCAACGTAAACGCCAAATAACGGATCACCGTTTAATCGGAATAATTTTCCCAACAGCGAGGTTAAGTCTGGAGGATCTGGGTCGTCTGATGACATGAATCCACCCAGATCGTTTAGTAAGGACAACACTGGAAATTTTAAAGGCTCGTTCACAAAGTATGTACAATTTCAATGAAGTATTAAAGTTGTCGATAACTATAAAGTTAACATACGATAAAATAGTTGTACAGTAGTATGAGCAATTTAAAAAATAATAATTCAAGTAAAATAAAAATTAACTAACATTTTAGCCTTAGCTCTTAAAGACTATTATACAATAAATTTTTAGTTATAAAACAATGCGCTGAAGATGGCGGTGAGCGCTACCAAAACAAATTTTATAATTTATGAATAAAGTTAGTAAATGGTCTGACAACATTTCGTGCACTGTTAGGAAAACATTTGTGTGTGTGTGTATATATATATATTCATTATAATAACGATAGTAACTATTGTATAACGTGTTGATATAAAATAATTTAAAAAAATATGTTCAAGAATGGTTCAGAGAAAATTTAATAACAACTAAGTCACAAAGCATTCGTGGACACAGACACAGAAACTGACTCACGCGCAAGGGCGCGTATACTTTAAAATTTCTTTTAAAAGAACTAAAATGTTTGTGAATTCAAAATTTTAGTAGGTATAAAACTGTATAAAATGTTACATGATAATTGTATACTTATATTATTACACAATCTACGAATTTTGTAGTATTTATATGTTATAGACGTAAAATTTTGTTATATATTGCATACTAAAAGTCACCGCTAGAAATAAATTTTAATAAAGAAAAATCAAAACATTTCAGAAATTCATACTAAACATGTATGTGATAACAGGTTTGTGTAAGCGCGAAAATGGCTTGCAAGAGTACTCGCATTGCTACGGTTAAACTAACTTGAAAAGTATCAGCACCATGACAGTTACTTAATGAAATAAATTTTTGACAGAGTATACTGATTTCCGAATTACACTACATAATTTATCGGGTTAAGATGAGAAGGCAGGAATGTTAGCAACATCACTTACATACCTGCAAACATTTTCTTTCAAACGAATACTTTGGTTTTTAAAGTAGAATGTGGTGAAAATATTCGAAAATAACTTTTACTCTACCCTCATTAAAAGTGCAATTTATTAACTGTGTATGCGAAGGGAAAAAGTAGCAATTATTTACTATCGTGTGTAAATAACATCTTTATTATTATTAATACAATTATTATTCATTATTATATGTGAGTATAATAAAAATGTCAACATTCTTATTGTAATTTAAAAATGTACAGTAAAAACTGCGAGTTTCGCTAGATTAGGTGATTTTCATTTCCTTTAACCCCTTTTTTAATCTTATTTTTGCACTACATAACACTTACTTTCTGATTTCATGGACTTGGCTCTTGCTTGCAGGCAACTTCTATAGTAGTCTCCGAGTTTTCTGTATATTCCAGAATGTGTCTTTTCTTGTAACAGATCTGTGAAACACAATGAGCTCAATTTACGTTAACTGTAAACAAATTACTTATTACTAGAAATATGAACATAATTAATTATATAAACTATCCATAAATTATCACGTGAGCTGTTAACTATCTATAAGCCACGTATGAATTATCCTCACATCAGTTATAGATTTTACATGGTACTCGGTGTAATTTAGTATGATTTTAATTTGCTGTAGACTCCATTCAGTACGATAATTTACATTCTGAGTTCGTTACTGTACATTTGAAATAACGTATACCTTTGACTTACGTTTGATCTGTTCAATGACGTGTGCCTGTCTGGACTTGAGGCCGTGGTGCGTGTGCCATCCTCCGCACGCGAAGCCGTAGAAGTCGTCACAGGGGTCTACTCTCCAGCTGAGGGCAGCCTCGAGACGGCCAGCTGCACCTCGGCATTCACTTGTCTCGCACACATCATCGTTAATCAAACATCCGCTTTCTGCTTCCTTTTGCACAACGACAAATAAAATGAACAATGAATACTGCGAACAACGTTCGTGGGTTTTTGTGCCTATCAAAAGTAATTTATTGTAATATAACCGACTCGCTATAGCCTTATATATCTTTATGACAACGCACAGTTTTTTTTTTTTTTTTTACTTTGTTAACTTGGGTTTTCACCGAACTGATAACATTAAGAACCTATTTAACTTAATTTTGTTTTAGTAAACCTTTAATAATAATAGTACTCGTAAACCGGATACACAGTTAGAATATACAGCAAACGCTTGAAAAAATCGTTATATAAGCTACACGACCAATCGTTGAACAATTACACTGCCTGGGAACTACGTAAAGGTTTCAGCACATTCAGGTCTACACTATCGACGATACTGCCAAAATTGACAATTGATAGTGTCACAAAAAATGTAAACAACTGTTGTTTACTAGAAAACTCCCAACCCACATTCAAACTAATATAAATATTGCATTATATATTAACTGATACTGTGATTGGTATTCTTAAAACTATTTGTCATTAGGATAATACTTGGTTAAGTGCCTAGGTTATATTACTCACGTATATTTAAATTACCCACAGTTGATGTATAACTTATATATACTGATGGGTACTATTTGTAGACACTATTTATAGAATAAACTAGAATGTTCTGTACCAATGTACAAATACATTTATGGTTAAAGTATTTTATTCTGCAACGTTCTGGAATGGGGGTGCCTGGAATATTCTGGGCTATAGTAGTAAATTACGTATGTTGGTGAATGACGTCATTACCATACTATATATAAAGGTGGTTGACATTTTTGTTGAGAGTTCGGTTAAGTGAGTTACATAACTAGTACGTGTGTTTGATACCATATTAGTAGATGAATATTATATTAGTGTGTTATCTTTTTGTTTGTATATATTACGATTGTGTTAATAATCGATATCGCAGTTGTGAATCAAAATTGTACTTTCTGTGTTAGCTTTGTTTATTTGTGAAAAATGAATTGTTGTATTTGAAATAAACAAGGTGTCGACAGTGGTACGAGTGTTTTATTTCAATCGCTGCCTAGAAGGCGACACTTTACGTTATCAGAACATAATTTTTGCATGTATATTTTTTGTATATCGTATATTGATATCGTGTTCATTATTTGGTTGGTACGTTATCGTTATCAGAATATGAATCACTAAAGTGTCGAGAAACGTTATGATCCATTAACTGAAGAAATGTGTACATGATTGGAAGAACCTCTTACCTTTGTTCAGTTCAAACGAAATCAAATTGATTTCAGGAATCAGGAGACAATTCTCCCAGTTACGTGCTCAGCTAGATATTTATACCCAACATTTTGTGAGAGGCCTACTGGTTTATTGCGTTCCCCTTTCCTCCTTCCAACCACGGCTTAACTTTAATTTATTTTACCCTACCCATGAATTACACTCATGAAACAATTCAACCACAAAAATGTTATTCCCGCACTCTCATTCCTGCAACTCGTGTACGAACGTTTTGTTTCTAAAGTCCTACAGTTTTCCACACAAAAATTACAATTGTTATTTTATTAGTGATTTAATTACACATACAACGAACTTGTAGAAACAGGCGCAGGGTATTGCTCACCTGCATTATTTTCAAAATTAGCATCAGCGGAACCGCGATCTCTCCGTTTACCCAAGACACCTATCATTCTGTCTTGCAAAAGCCTGATCTAGAAATCCCTTAACATCTTTTGGCCTCCAATTTTCCTCACCGATCTAATTCGTTTGAACCCTGATCTCTATGCTTTCGTTACTATTTCGCCTAATAATTTTACTTCGTTTATATGCTTTCGATTGTTGCAAATTTATTAAACGTTGTATTTTGTCTCTTCCATGTTTATTCTCAAGCTGATTTAAAAATTTTTGTTATTTATAATACTTTTTTCTATCTCGAGTGTAATTTGCTTTTAAACACTACTATATTATCTGATAATTTAAGAATTATAGGATGTGTGTGCGTGGGTGCGTGTATGAACGTATATGTAATAGACTTAAGTGTCCAATCAGGTTGTGGATTTGAGCTTATTCTAGTTACATACAAACACTACGTTCACATATAAAAAATGGCAGAGAGGAGGGAGTATTGTATAATGGAATAATTATTTTAAGTTTGAAATAGAATAATGGTTTTTTAGTAAAAAAAAAAATTAAATATGCCGTTATACTTGTGCGCATAGCCACATAAAAGTATTGACATACATGGAGATATACAACGTATTAACAACTAAAGCAGAATTGTTATATTTCAACCATTATACTTGAAAGTGAACGTAGTATTAACTTAATTATACTGTACATCAGAAGGTTATTTTAAATCGTATGACTGACTTAAAAAAATTGCAAACAAAATCATTTGAATAATCATATTTGAATTTTCATATGGGTATGAGTTTCAAATGAGTAATAAAAACTCATAGTGAAAGAAAACAATGTGCACACAAACAAATATTTAATACCTGGATACTGGATATATATTCAATTAAATTTTATATTGCATTAGGCCTATTGAATTTTCATTTTTATAAATTTCACATTTACTATTTACAAATTGAAATACACATTTTTAGTTCGTTATCACTGTTCCTGTCTTCCTTTTCCTTTTTCTTTTATTTTGATTATCAAATAAGTTCATTATCCCCCGAGATGTTTCCGATGCTTTTTACCATGGTGTAAAAGATGTGTGTGTGTCCTATGAGCTGTCCACGTAGATCCAGAGAAAGTACGCGTATATAAGTTTTTCAGCCACGTGCTGAAACTCGTGCAGCAGTGCAGAACAATGTGCATAATTGAACTGAACGTCGACTCACAAAACCGTGATAGTCCTACATGCACAGACTGCAGAGAGAACAGTAAACGAAGGTCTGTCTTATGTATAATGTGGCGTTCCATTCCCGTTAAAGATTGCTTATAAACACCTCTGGACCTGTCTGATATTGTCAGAACTAGTTCGGTGGCAATTTGGAATACATTCATGTACAATCTAATAGTTATAACTGATATACAATATTTCGCACTATCTACCAGTGTTTTTATTACTCCATAATTATGTTATTAACGGAGTAATTAATAAATGTTACCACAGTTATTTTGTTTCAACACGATTCGTACAAAGACGTAGAATTTTGTGCTTTACTTAGGTAGATTTCGTTTTTACATCCCACCGTGAACGTCTATTTGCGGTAAAACCGTCCTGTCTGCGAGCGCGCGCGCGCGCGCGCACACACACACACACACACACGATCGCGCCGATGCGACTCTTCTCACATATTGCGAGATCGACTAGAAGCATCGATGGTAAAATTCAGAACATTCTGGGGAATTCTAGCCACTGTCCTTTCCGATACGCTAACCGCTTATTCTCCACGTATCGCAATTTTCTAGTCAACATTACACAAATAACCTTACATGCTATATACAGAGGTGTGCAAATTATTAACCAATGAAATTTAAAGCAAACCCATTTTCTTTCAATTAAACTCTTTTATTGATACAATGTTTACAACTATTAATATTTAGTGTGCTATCCTTCGTTCTTTACAATCAACTTATGATTTCTTGTGAGTTTTACAGTTTCTCTTTATGTTCTTCCTCCCTGTGTCATATTCAGCCGTGAGTCAGTCTTGGTAATGATTGTCTTATTCCTGAATGTTTCTTAACAATTGCTCAAGTATGGCTTGACGGATTTACAATTTGGATGTTACATGGCCAGGGAAAAACGCTGGCATACTTTTCTGCTATAAAATTCATGACCGATCAACCTTTGCGGCATGGTC
Source organism: Magicicada septendecula (assembly GCA_034769895.1). Classification (NCBI taxonomy): domain Eukaryota; kingdom Metazoa; phylum Arthropoda; class Insecta; order Hemiptera; family Cicadidae; genus Magicicada; species Magicicada septendecula. Next base: position 747,118,046 of record CM068367.1, on the reverse strand, counting down.
CTCCATCCTGCACGAGAACGAAGAAATCTCTATTAAGGAACGAGCCCTAAGTTTCAGAAAAAGTTGGGATTTAAGGACTTTTCTATACTGGTCCTGCATCAGAATTCTTTGTACAATATATAGACTTTAGTTCCCCTAGAAAACATACAGTCCCATAACATTTTGGAGGTTACGTGTTTCGCTGTCTACACAGTACACTGAGATTGAACTCGCCATCTTTGGTCGCCAGCGTGTATCTTGACGACTCTCTTTACCTAATGCAAATACGAAATCATCAGAAAATACAGCCTGGCGTAAAATAAAAAGAAAAATATACTTCTCTGTTTGACTGTGCGTGAATCAGTAGCGTGACTTCAGGTTTCTCTCATCCTTTCTATCAGAAAAATAATGAAAAGTCTAGTGTAAGCCTCGGGGGCCTAGTTATTTTTAGTCTAGTTAAAAGATAACAATAGATCACCTTACTTTAGGTAAGCTTATGTGGAAAAAGAAAGGAGAAAATGGGTCTTAGGAGCTGGTGTGCCCAACATATTTGCCTGAGGTACAGCAGTGGCGCAATGTCACCCCTAACACTACATACAATTTTCCAATTCCCTTTTGGGGGACCACTTTGGAGTAATAGGACCTTTGTCGTTATGGGCTTAGATGGCCAATGGGTATGGCACTTGGTTACTAGCCTAGTGGTTCGGGATTCAATTCTATAGGAACTCCGTATAGACAAGACGAGTTTCTAGCCTTTAAGTAGACTCCGTCTATGGAAACGAACAGAACACCTTATGCCTAAAGTAACGTGAGGCAGTGCTGGCCACACTAACCTTGCATGGCGTATGTCTGAACCTTGGGAGCTTCCTCTGCCCCTCCTAAACCATTTCAGTATTTGGAAAATGGTTGTGTAACCCATTTCAGTTACAATGTATATGGTTTTCCCTCTTTACGCACTTATTCTTTTCCATAGCATTTTGAACTTTGTGGTGTTATAGCTGCATATTTATTACGGTAGGGGTTTTAAATTGTTCTGCAGAATTGTGTTCAGTTTTCATCTTTCATCATTTTGGTGTTTTAATTTCGCTGTCTATGATATTATTTTTAATTTTTTTTTATTTGCATGTCAGATATTATTCTTATCTTTTAATCTTATTGCTCAGTTTTTCTAATAAATTTTGTTTTATTTATTTCACTTTGTTAAATAGTTTGGTAGCTATTTTTCAATCTTCTTTCAAATTTTACTTGTCTATGAATTTAAGAAAATCGATTATTTCTTGACACATCAATTGACTAAGGCGACTATCCACTATTTTCAGGTTGTAGCTTAGTCCGTGTGACTGAGTACTATTACTTTCCTTCATTAAAGTCGCCTTGATTAGTGGACTTCCTTTCTCATGACGTTTATCAGCTGAATATGTAATTGCATACCGGTACCTCTTCCATTTTTTATGTATTTACTGTTTGCAGTAGATAGATAAATACTGACTATTCTTATATTAATTCTTGAAGTTAATATTATAGAAATATGTACAATTTGTGGATTATACTATAATTCCGCATTTCTCTTCATTATATATTTATTTATATATCGTGTATTCTAGTTTATCTAAATTGTGTTTTCTTTTTAAAGCACAGTGTTTCCTAATGTTAGCTTTATATCATAGTTACCTTTCTTCCAAACCTCTGATATTCGCACCACATGGCAAGTTGTCGAACTGCTGTAGTCATTGGTCACCACTCGTAGGGATCTGTAGGTAACTTTGGGATTTCATTCTCACCTCACGCTACACTAGCGATACACTAGCACCCTCTGCTTCACATTGCTGCCATAAGTCGTGTTGCCTATGGTAATGGCTGTCTTAATAAATGGAAGCTGTTATCATAAGACCCAAAAACCCATCTTAGTATTTGGAATTCATTGACTTAATTCTTGCTAAGATCGGGGATGCCTTCGGCAATATTCGCGTGCTTCGTACGCTTCATACGCCCAGACTGCCCTCCCTAGAGAATCTTTAACTGGAATACTGAATAATATTGCCTTCACCTTCAATTTCCAATGAGGTGGCCCAATTTTCATCCCGGTTACTCAGATTATTACTGTAGTTACTCCATGAGAACCTTGGTGTATCATAGGGAGTTAGAAATGGGGAAACTGTGTATCCTCTCTTGAAGGAAACATGTACACCCGCTGCTGTCCACAGGGTTGACATAGACCACACACACACACACACACACACTTCATCTCTTACTTTTCCTTTCGAAACATTGTTTATCGCATAAAATTCGTATACCCTCAGGTATAAAATGTTTTCTCAGTAGTCTATTATTAAGCTACTATCTAAACAATTGAATAAATTAATTAGGCCTACTAAAAATAATATGGCTATAAATATTGTGAACTTGTATGTTCTTCAGAGTAACTGAATACTTGTGTTTGTAACCTTAAGAGAAATATTTATGTACCTGGACTCTTAAAAGGATGGTAGGCCTACACATAATTAAAATTATAGCAAAAGGGAAATGTGTGGAACTTTTCCAGTTCAATTTATGGTTATTTTAAGTACGATTCCTGTGTTTTACAGCTTTTTTCTAGCATAATGCACTTAGGCTTAGAGCAAACCATGTTGGTCCTGTTTTAGATGGAAATAACTAGGCCTACATTTTGACTGGTTTCGAAATCTACATGTATACATTGTACTAGGAATAGTGTGTTCACTATAGGCCTTTACGCTATAACGGAAAGGCGAAATATCTTTTACATGTAATGAAAATTTTGAATTATAGTAAACAATTTTAAACTAGGAAGTTGGAAGATTACAAAACGTTTTCTTAATTTGTTTGTAACATAAAAGGCTAGGTCGTTCCAATCATAAACTATAACTTGTATTTTGTCTTTAAGTTAAAAATTTGCCCATATTCTCTTTGAACATCTTAAAACAACAGAATCAGATGTAGCTGACGAAAGTACATAATAACAACGCACGTTGATTGGAGACCGCTCATTGAGAATTAATACGTAGGCAGGCAAGTACTCGGTCGCATACACTTTGTCAAGGTACACGTGTTAGTATGCATCGTGTATCTGTTAATATTGTTTATAATATCCGTTACGAACAATTAAATGTTAAATGTAATTTTGCATTACAGGCAGGCAGCTTTTAGTCAGCTCGTTGCAAACAATGCAAAACTTCTTGTTAATAGTTGTGAACTTCTATTAATACGTAGCAACAACGAATCAGCTTTCAACCATTAATATTCCAAGACACAATATATCTTGTCAGGATGCACATGTGATACACGTATATAGATAGAATACTGTGGCATCTCACTAAATTCAAATACACTTAAACTAAGAAAATTAAATAATTCGACTTAAAATTACTGAAATGATAGTAAACATTGCTACTTTTATTAAAACTTTGACTAGGTAATTGATATACAAACAAAATGTTGTTTTGATTTTAAATTTGCATTGTTTAAATTTATGTATCCGAGTCGTTAATCAAATAGTTGTATTTTGTTAAGTAACGGACACGTCATGGACAACGAAATCCAAGAATTTAAATTTGCGTTGATGGAATGCATAAATAAGACATTTCACGGATATTATGCTCGGAAGACAAAATTCTCTCATCCCAAATTGTTGTTGCCATTAGTTCCGAGCTAATGAAGATACCGATTATACACATTACGTAATGCTGTTTATTCCTTTATGTGCCTCAATGATGGATGGTGTGTGTATACCCTCCGTCATCAGTAACGTAAGCATCGCCTCACGTATTTTGAATGCGATCAGCAGTAGGTTATCTGATAGAATTAGTGTTTTGATAACGTCTATACAAATCGACGCGACGCGACGGCTTGTACCTCGTTTCCCTGTTGAAGCTCTATTGTGTAATGTGTATTGAATACTATTATTCAGTGACGCCCATTCAGTAGGCTACGTTTGTGGAGAGACGCACAGCAGCTACAGATCACTCCGCTATGACACAATAAACCGATCAGTTTTTCTTCTTAGAATTTTAGAGTAATTACTTCAAGGTCAACCGTGAATCTGTAGTAAAGTACATTGCGCTTGTTGGACCGTAAGTATTAGCCTATACATTGTACTCTGCTAAGGATAAATCCAAACATACATAATACACTATTTCTGACTAGGGAATATTATTTTTTTAGTTTAGGAGCGCTATCAGTTCTGGTGCTGGAAGTAGCGTCATTGTTTGAAATGATTGTGTGTGTGTGTGTGATAATCGAAGAGTATATTGTGATTTTAAATTATGTCTCTTCATTTACAGTATCTTTTCCGTATGTTTTTGTGTGTTTGTATACTTCTAGTTGTTCAAGTTAGTCTAGTTTTCGACACTCGGTGTTTACGAGTAGGGTCGTGAATGGGTATTCTACTTAATTAAGACGGTTTGCAAAAGTGGAGTATAGTGCCGCCTTATGCTCATTGTCTCTGCTTAAAGCTGCGTCTGAAGTTTAGTTTGTAAATTCTAGATAATTTAAATTTGTTTAATTGTTTGTCTGTGTTTTTTTGACAGTGAGTGTTGGTTTTTGTTTTCGATTCTGTATAAAATGTTGTAGCCTGCTTTTTGGAATGTGTCGGAAATTTTTTCAGGTAGTTTAAAACGTTTAGAGTTTATTTGTTATTTTCCATCTTTTTTCTAATGTTTGTTTCGGATTTTGAGTAGAAGTCTGTCCATTAGTATGCTCTATCATATCCATTGGTTTTGGCTAAATATTTAATTGTTCGTATTTATATTTTTTCATTGTATCAATCACTTTCTGCTACAGTCCGTTTCTTGATGTATATAATACTATAATACCTATAACTAATTTACCTCAAGATATATTTTTTCCTTCAGGAACATGTTTCGGGAGATCCTGTTCTCCCATCTTCAGCCTTCGCCATCTTGCTTCTGGTGCAGTATTTGTGTGTTGGCTTCTGGATGTTATTAAGGTGGTTTGTTGGTCTTTGGTTCTTCAATGTTGCATTATTGTGTGTGGTTGTGGTATCTGTTTTTGTATTTTGTGTATTTTCGATGTTGAGTGCTTTGAATATTGTGTCATGTTTTGTATTGATTTGTATTTGTTCTGGTATTAATTTGTTTTGTGTTTTATGTTTGTAAATCTGTAAATTTTCCCAAATGTTCATTATGGTGCCTTTGTGTGGTATATGTTTTATTAGTGCTACATTGGTTATGTCTGGTAATTCATGTCCTGTGTTTATTGCATGTGTGGCTAAATTGGATTTATATATATTTGGTTTTTTGTATGCATTTAGGTGTTCAAAATAACGTTTTTTCAGCTGTTTTTTTGTTTGTCCTATATAACATTTATTGCAATCTTGGCATTCAATTTTGTATATACCGTTGGTTGTTGTATTATCTTTGTTGTGTGAGCTATTTAGATTTTGTAATTTATTTTTATTAGTTTTGTATGCTATTTTTATATCTGTGTTTTTAAATAGTTTTGTTAGTTTTGTCATTTTATTATTTATATATGTGAATGTGGCCCATTTTTTGTTGTTGTTATTATTTATGTGTTGTTCAGTTTGATTAATTCTTAATTGTTCAGTTTTTTTTTTGTATTTGATTTTATTTTCTATTTTGATCATAGTATTTTTATTGTATCCATTTGCATAACCAATTTGGTATATTATATTTCTTTCTTTGTCAGTTTCTTGTTTGTTTAGGGGTATTTTGTACATTCTGTTAAATAACGAATAAAATGCTGCCATTTTATGTTGTGGTGGGTGGTCAGAATGGTTAGGTATAATGATGTTAGTGGAAGTTGGTTTTCTATATATTGCATATTGTATGTGTTTGTTGTATCTTGTGATGGTTATGTCTAAATAGTTGATTTTGTTATGTTTTTCTTTTTCTTCAGTGAATTGTATTTTGGGATGTATGTTATTGATTTGTTTCAGTATGTTCTCTGCATTTGTGTTTTTGTTATTTGATACATATAGTCCATCATCTACATATCTTATCCATTGTAGCAGGAATGTTTTATGTTTTGTACCCTGAGTAGCATTGCTCTGAATGCTGTCAGTACGTGCTGCATGGGGGATTAGAAGAGTTGTGTATTACTGTGTCAGTTGTAGTGGGATTTCTGTATACATTGATACGTGTCTGTGTTCAAGCTTGTAATAGTGAGACTTAAGAATTTCTGCTATTGTCGTTTTCATCTTCTTATCATAAGACCAAGTCGTTTTTACAAGAATATAGACATTATAAATTGTCTAATAGGTTTTCGGCCTATAGGCCTATCTTTTTGCGCCAGTCAAGATTTGTAGAATTGATTGAAATAGTTGCGTAGCCACAATACCACAATGAATTGAACTGTACTGTAGAATCTTTATTTGCACAGCAAATGCAGAGCATCAGTTTGAGATAAAAATGATAAAAAGAGTTTAAGACAATTGTAAAAATTCTGCTACATGTAGATAATATTGTGGTTGTTACTTCTTTTATTCTCACTCAGATTCGATATTTTCATATCAGTTAGAGAAAGCAATTTTTATTTTATTTAAAAGTGTTATTTGTACTATGCTCATTTTAATGGTACAGTCCAATAAAGTTTGTAATACAAATTTATAATAAGGTTTAAAGTTTTTCTGGCTGAATTTTTAGCAACAGGTTTATAATTTCCGTCCTCTATTTGTTAATAAATAAATACCTTTTAAACCTTAAACTTTTCAATAAACTATACATTTTAGATTATTACAGTTATTTATAGTTATTAATTTTTATCTAACTACTACTGTAGAAAGCAGGTACGGTAAGTTGACATTCCTGAATTCGTTACCTTTTTAAAAGTGTAACCAGGAACCATAGATTATGCATGATAATATAGCGAACCCTTATCTAACACAGAACTGAATATGAAATTTTCACAGCTTTTAGGCTATATATATTTTTGCATATACATGGAAATAAAAATATTATTGCCTTATCTTAAATTTTTTAATATAAATTATTACTCTTTTCTAAGAGTTAAAATTTTGTTAATTTATCTCAAGAGAAAGTATGTAGGCATACACTATGTTATTTTAAAGTGGTACTTTTACTTATGCAAGCCACTGAATTAAAAAAAAAAGTTACAAATAAATTTATCAAATTGATTTATTGTTTTATCAGTTGAATGGGGAACATTTCCTCATGTGTGAAAAAATAGACATTTTTCGGAAAGCAAAAGTAAAATTAAAATCACATTACCTCGGCAAAATAATAAAACAAGAACTGAAAATTTTAGTCGTAAACATAAAAAAGATTTGAGTTTGAATGCAAGCTTAAGACGAACAAAAATAAAGCACACTCAGGCTTCTATTGTGGTGTATTCATTGTTCATAATCTAAAGATACCACACATATGATTTATAATAACGTTTTAATTACTCACATTCTTACTTTCGATCGATTTCCGTTATAGACCATCGTCAGGATAGCCTGTACACTGTGCACTCGCAGTCACAATATTGTAAAACAGTTACTATTTAGTAAGTGATTACCTTGTATGCGGTCCGCCGTGTGACTTCTCAAACTTGGTTAACGTTACGCGTTTCAAGGCGTATGCCTCATCATCAGACGTTTAAAAAACCAAAAACACACATATCACACAAAACTGCGTTTGTCAAGAAATAAAATTGCAGAAACAAGCATATTATGTGCACGTGATGTAGGGTGCGCACCCGTTCAGGTATTGTCTGCTACTGATTGGAACATAAACATTACATACTCTCCGATTTATTTTCTAGTTTAAACACTTACACGTACCATTGAATCTTCAACATGTTAATCATAAGTATCAGTATTGAATATCAGAATTACTGAACTCATGGAAACATAGCTTATTTTATCATTCGATATGTCAGGCGATTTTGAAAATGTTGTTAAGTATGTAGATAATTACAAATACAATGTGATGGTACAAAGGAAGTGAAAGTCTTTGAAGCAAATTCGTCGTTCATTAACAAAGCAGACTGTAGCTAAATAACAAACAGGAAACATATCCTGTTTTTCGTAAATGTATACTGTATAAATTGTAGTACATATTACGTCAGGAAAATCTGAAATATGTGCCAAGAAATCTGAAATATAACTATAACGTGGTATAGATTAAACTATTTAGAACAATTTGCGTGGACGTTTGAGAACTGACCTGAAGCGCACAGTCTTGGGGACGGCTAGCGGACGGAGCAGTGCTTATGAGAAACAGTACTGGCGAAGCGACTAGTAAGGACATGATGACCAGCATAGCTACGCTGACGGTGGCTCTATGTACGCTCGTGTTCCTGCGCAACCACCAGCACGGTAGACAGCACAGCCAGCCCGACGTGTCCGCAACTGCATTCCCGGAGTCTTCCATTATCTTCACAATCCTGAAAACATAAAACACCGCCTTTATGACCTCCGGACACTGAGAAAGGCTGCTGTGACGAGGTTCTACATTATCAAATGTTTATTACATACGTAACGAAAACAAATACCATGTCCTGTTTGTTGTTTGTTCTGCAACATTTTTTTGTGTCTGTGTTTATACTTTCGTTTTGTTATAACTTTTGTGCACTATGAATTACATAATAATAACTATTAAACATATGGTAGGAAATAAATACGTTAAGATATAATGGAAAATAATAATTAAACACTGTAATGTAAAGACTTGAATTTTCTCAGAATAAAATTACTAACTAAACCAATCACAGCAAGAACCATGAAACAAAAACACCCAATAAAATCTAATAGCGGGTACATGAACCAACATGTCACCAGACAACAAACTAGCGGAGCATACTGCTTGATGCTCGAAATACGTCTCAAGTAAGATAAAAAGTATATCTCGATAATACAATGATATAATATACAGTACATTGTTCATACTTCAAGAAAAGAACTGTAGCAATACCAGGCCTGTTTTAAAAACGTGATTGACTGCCCATCCTGTAAGACTGCACACTCACACGCTGTGTGAGGGATGTTAGTTATGCCTTTGCAAAAACATGTGTGATGATTCACTTCCTGCAGAACCAGATCTCTATCAGTGTATACTGGGTAAATGTACTGTGACGATGTTTTCAACTACTATAGCACACACACACACACACACACACACACACACACACACCAAGCGAAAACGGGCACAAATTCTAACGAAGAACAGGAAATAATTGAGCTGCCGTCCATCTACAAGATAGTGGAGAGATTTCACTGTAACTGTTGGTCAAGGGACGCTCGTCTTTCAGCTTTTACGTAAACTTATTTACTATAGTTAACATTTTGAATTATTTTTATTGTTAGACAATTCATTTAATATTTAATAATAGTAGGCCTATCATAATAAAATCAAATAACCTACATTTTAATTTCAATTATGTCGATGGATTTTAAAAACATTTCAAAGTAACCCACCCGCACATACTATATAGAAAGAATAAGGTGAATCAGAGATATGTTTGTGGTCACTACTCGCCGTTCTGTTTGTATGCAGTTAGGTCTACGACTATAGTTAGCGACTATAGTTGATAGCAATTTAAATAAGTTATGGAAAGTCATCCCAAAAAATGTAATATCTACTACATCTAAACACACAAGCACAAACACACAGATGTGCGGACATGTTGTTAAGAAAAGTCATCATAGGGTTACAAAGTCCTATAAGTATCATAATAATTATAACTCATGACAGAATTTATCTGATAAAAAGTTGTATTATAAACTTATCAATGAAACTGGAAATCTTTGGAAACTTTAAAAAGGGAAGCCAAATTTATAGATAATCGTCATTATGAGCAGAGACAGACTTGTAGGTCGTCTTGACATACAGTGGCTGAGAAACATCAGGCGGCATGAGTTGTAGGAGAAGTAATGATTGTTGTAGACGCCGAATGCGCATCTGTGAAGAGATTACAGAGACGCAGGAGGCACTGGCAGGTTGACTTGAGCCAGTCAACAACTGACGATGGAAGAAGAGAACCCGGCAACATAAAAGTAGGCCATAACTTAAATGCAAACGTAGACCTAACCAAACAATAAACCCTAAAGAAATAAAATACAAGTAACAGTAGTACCAAATGGAGTCTCGAAGGATTAGGTGGATGAGGGAATACAAATAAATACTGGGTATCAATGTCTAGGATACAAAAAATTCTTTGTCAGAGGTATAAAGGTAATGCTGAGTAAAGAAAACTCTGACTAACACAGAGATAAGGCAGATAACCAATTTTGCATACTTGGTCACCGATACAGTTGGTTTTGTGTACTTGGTTAGTTTTAGTTAATAACTTGTGTTTGGTCACGTTTCATTAGCGCAGTTTGTGTGACCCTCTCATGAAACTTCATTACCACAAACAGTTTAGCCACCCCTACCTTAAATCAATATTATGTAACCGGCTAGCCTGCATTACACCCCTCAGTTAGTTAGTTATTATTGTGTACGACTCGCTGTTGAAATATTACGAAATAATAATCCTACAGCGCACTCGATTTGCCAGATTAGTTTTGTCCAGAGTGTCGCTGTTCACATACACAAGTAGAGTGTAGTTAATCTCTTTGCTTAGGAAAGCAGGACGCAAAGCGTACCAATGACAGAACATGTTTTGAGTACAAGTATTCTCAGGCAAGTGAAACTATAGCACTTGTAAGTGTGCCAAGTAGCGTTTATGTCTAAACTTCATATACACAATAGACTTTAAACTTGAAATGCTTATGTAAGGTAACGACCGTATTTAGTTACCGAAGGAATCTGTATAATTGGATTCAATAAATCCACGTGCTGTAACTGACGCGTCATGCCACCGAACAAAGATGAAAAATAAGCTGCAGAATTGGAGTTGCTAATGTATACGTCAAACTGACAAAATATATGCGGCACCCCTGGTAAAAAACTCAGGATTTGACCAAAACTGCTTTTTAAATTAGATCATGAAGTAAGCATCTATTAAGCTTTGAAAGCAAGTATACTTTTTTGCCTGAGCGCTTCTCATCAGACGCAGCAGATTTTTCACATTTGGCTTTAAATTTATCCCAATAAAGTATGCAGCTTGGAAGTTCAGCCCATCAAATAAGGATATTTCTTCTAACTTAAAAAAACTATATTTTCCGGAATTCCGGAGATCAATTTACTTATTTAATCCATAATGCAATCCTCATAAGCGTCAGGCGAGTTGAGTTGTCTCTAATCGATCTCCTCCATTTTTCTCTCATCTTCTTTCTCTATTACACAGCTCTTCCCGAATTCTTAAACTTCCCTCTCCTTCTATCTTGTCATATTGCTTTACTGCCTTTTGCTGCATATAATCTCCTCACTAGATGCAGTTATCCCCCCCAACTTTTCACATGTCCATAAATTATTCCATTATTATTTAGTGTATTAGGGTAAAAAAATACTACATTTAATAACTTATTATATGATATGCTTTCGTCTAGAGAATTTTTCTATGGATTCTAAGTGAAGTGACAACACAATCACTACGTCGCACTGTATAACCAACGTTGATCCGGGTCTTTAAAATTTACAGTGTAAACAGTGACAGTAAATACAGGGACATCAGTCAATCTGAACACCGTCCCCAGTGACAGTGTGTGAAATACAAAACGACTAAAACAAATTACGCTTCCAGGACATAACCAAACAAATGTGTCTCAAACCGTAGTAAACCCTACTGAGTTTATACAAGCTCTGTATTGCTTTTGCCGCTCCCCATGGGACTGGACAGTATCTTTAAATCTGTTCCTTCTTAGGTAAATGCACGTTACAGCTTGTTGCTTTAGCTAAAGGGCCCGTTGTCCCTAGATGCCATTCGTAAGATTCTTCATGTAATTAGTTGTGCCAACTGTGGTTAGTTACCTTCTATCGGACTACAGTATGTTGTAAGCACTCACTGCTTTAGGCTTCGTTACCTCCCTGGGTGTTAGGCAACACGTGATAATACTGTATGCACGTGCAAACAATAGTACATTCATAGAGGTATCACAAGTGCAGGAAACTAAGATCTTGTCACAAGAAGAAATATGTTGGTCAAAAAGTGTTACGGGTACAGTCAAAAATAATCACTGTGCCCGAAATGGCCCAGGTGACTTCCAGTTGGAACCGCAAAAATTGGTTTGTCACACTCATGAGTAAAATTTTTTACTAATTAATCTACATTCATATAACATTATATATTATATATACATATTTTGTTTTTAGACTTTTCAGTTCTTTTTTAAATACATTTGCGACAACATAGCTGTTTTATATTTAATACTTTAAGTACTGATAAATAAAATACTACACTGTTAAATCAGTACAGTACAAATTTATTTTTATATACAACGGACACATTGATCAGTTAACGAGCGAATCAAGTTCTCAATTTTAACTCGATCATTTGGGATTTTTCTGTCTGTCTATCTATTTATCTATCTGTCTGTTTGGAGGAGTCTTATGATAACGTTTGAATACACACATAAAACACAACATGCGTGTCCATACTTTTGCCTCACAGACCCCTATTGCTTTTGAGACCAAAATGGGGGGTCAAATCGAAAAGTGAGGGGTCAAGTTTAAAAAAATCGCAAAAATTCATGCTGGGTCTTAATTAAAAATAGTTTTAACTGTGATCTAAATATTGTTTTCGGTTTCAGAAATTTAAAAATTGTAGATCACCAGAGACAAACACATAAATTAAAATTTTTAAAAAATTTCACAAATCCGTGATAGGTGTTAGACTAAAGAAAATTTTAACCAAATCCGAATGTGATATTTCTTTGAAATTTCTTTAACATCAGAGGTACTACGGATGAAAAACAGAAGTCAGAATTTAATAAAAAATTTTAAAGACTGTGAGATTTTAAATTAAAAAGAACTTTATTCAAAACATAATCTCGATATCTTTAATAGTTTGACAACGATATTATTTGTAATATTTTAAATAATATTAGTAACAAACACCACATGCAAATTTTGGGACCGCGTACAAAACGTTTGTAAGCTGTATTTGCAAAACATTTACATATTATTATCATCAGTTATGTGTGACAAACTACATAAATCAGTAGCGTGGCGTCCATGTACTGGAAATAAGAGAAAATAATGTTAATTATATCACAGAATATATACTTTATTTATTGAATAATTTGAAATGCGAACAATATGAGTAGGGAAACTAAACGAAAAGCGTAGCATTGCTTTCGAACTGCTGGGAACTTGCACCGTCTTGCGTTGCCGGCTCAGACATCGGCAATGTTTTACTGCGTACGGTCATTGTTGAGGGGGGGGGGCACATTCGTCGCTCAGACATCGGCAATGTTTTACTGCGTACGGTCATTGTTGAAGGGGGGGGCACATTCATCCACCCAATGAGTTGCCGCTGTATAAACTGGCAAAACGCTCAGTTAGCAGCTATGTTCGTTTTCGGAACTGACGTGCAGCAAATACTACGTACCTAATTGTGTTTTGTTCGTTTAGTCATGTGTTTCTCTATTTGTCTTTATTATTTTTAATTCGATTATTTGTGTTCTGATTTATTGTGTGTAAGTATAATGAGAGTCAGATCCCGTTGAACCGGGACTCTCTTCTTCTCCCAGCGAATGATAGAAAATGCTCTAAAAAGAACACTTGGTACAAGAAAAAATTCATATTATTTTTTAGGTTAAGTTTTAGGCCTATCACAACCGGCAACAGGCGTTATAACGCTACGCCACTGACATACTTACTTATGCGTGGTCATATGTGGTCATGTCTTCGTTGTGTTTCTCGGCTAAACCTAAGAATGATACATTCGAGCTTTACTCGCAGCTTAAGAAAGTCAAAATTTGATAATCTGATTTTATCTGACAATAAATGTATTTTGTGTGAGCGAAGTCTGCAGTTCAGGGATATAGGCCTACTGACCAGCGTCAAATATTAAACTGTCATGTTTCATTAATGATACTGTAGTGTAAATAAAAAACAAAATTCAAGACTAAAGAAATTTGTTATTTCAAAATAATTTATTATTAACTCAATTCATGATTTATTCGTAACTTGTTCCACTAGTTATAGCTTCCACTTGCAGCATAAAACCGGGCATTGGCGAATGACCTTATTCTGAATCGTGTTGCTGATCATCCTTTATTTAAAATGATTGTATACATTCAAACCCATTCTACCATTTTAACCAACACCTTACTCGAGTTTCATAGTAGTTATCTTATCACCCTTATACATCTTATACCACAGTCGTGTGATTATTATACCTCGGTGAATGTCACAGTCATCGGTATTGCCACCTGAAAAGGGTTTCCACGGAACGTTGCTCATGTGTACTCATGACTGCGCTCCTATCACGGTCTAAAATCGTTATATGATTCTCCTCCTATGACATTCCTCTAGTACAGTATCCTCCAACTAGGCACATAATGTAATAATTTAAAAGATAATTTAACCTTTTTTGAATGACATCAACGGTAATATTGCAATGCTATTTAAATACTGTAAAGGTAAAAATTGTACTATTAATGTACTACGTTGCATATGTAAATTATATAACAAACATAAAACAGGATAAATTTATTGAACATTCTGTATGGTTTTAAAACTAACAATTCCAGACCTACGGTGATACGGTGTAAGTTATTAGTGTGTTGTTGCCAGTTCAGAGGGATTTCTAGACGCACGCAAGACTATATGTTTGCGAGATTCTGCAAAAATGACTTAGTGCACGCGAAAATATGGTACTTCATCGGGTTTTGCAAAATGTTACGCGCCCGTGGTAGTTCGAATTCGTGCACATATCAAATAACATTGTAATTATTTGTTAATTATTCGAATATACAAGTAATTACGGAGTAATACAAAACACTCCCATATAGAGAAAAATTTCGCGAATCAAAAACAATTATTGTACGTGCCAACAGTGTTCTACAGACTATGGAAACCGTCGAATTAGGCAAATAAGTTTTCATGTTGTGAAAGGAACGCCGAACCTGTTGTAACCCAGGAGTGTTTAATCAATCTTAGACAGGTTTGTTATGTCAGGACTATACAACCCCAAGTCCGGTAAACCACATTCTCTTTTTGCATTCAGACCATGAGTAAACGTCGTATGTCTCGCGAGAAGTGCTCGTTATCGAGACGTCCGACGAGGCTTGATCACTCACACACATTCACAAGCATTCGCTTCGCAATAGTCAGGACTACCATGGACACACCAGATCTACAGGACCGGATCTACAGCATCAGATGACAATGAACTAAATTATCTAATTAAAATAAAAAGGAAAACAGAAACAGCAATGAAACAGAACCATTAAGAATCTGTAAATAATATAAATGTGTAAATAGTTTGTGTAAATTGTAAGTAGTAAATTGTAAAATTAATATAACTTTTTATTAAAGAATATGAAGTAAGAAATTGATAAAAAAATTAGTTGACACGCTAAGCATTTAAAGCCGTTGGGTGCACATCGGTAGCCTACTACTTGAATAATGTTCTATGGAAAATATTTATTATCAGAATTTTTAAATTGTAAATTCTTAGGTAAATTGTTTGTTGTCAATAATTCCTTAATGTCTGTCAGCATCCAAATTAAAATAAATTTAATTTTTATTGTACATTACATTAATATGAATTTTATAATAAGTGTAAGTTGTTTAAATGATGATTATTACATACTGTGATTATAATATATGCGCCTTATGAGGACGAGCATACATTTTTAAAATTTTCATATTTTTTCAAAATAATACGGAATTTGAATGTTTTTAAATTTATCTTAATTATTTCATTTCCCCCCCCCTCTCTCTCTCTCTCTCTCTCTCTCTCTCTCTCTCTCTCTCTCTCTCTCTCTCTCTCTCTCTCTCTCTCTCTCTCCAAATTTAATCTTTATATTTGACGTAGTGTTTGAAAGTAACTCAAATATGCTTAAATCCCACGGCCTGGTTGTGTATGTAAATATATAGAGATACTTTTGTAAATGTAAACGTGTTAGATCAAACGAACACACCCGCTCTAGATCGCAACATCGCAATATAACCTACGTAGCAAGGTGGCGTTCGTAACAATCCGCTAACTCCTACAAATGTTTAAGTTAACATGCTTAATTTGAGATTTTTTAATTACAGTATCTATCAGAATGTTGTACGCGCTAACGTATGATAAACTGCAAAGGAAGACGGTCACTTTTCGTTATTCTGGCAAGTCTTGAGGCAGTTTCTTCTTTAGCCTTCATTAACGGCTTTCGTCGTTCAGAAGGTCTATTGTTTCAATTCAATGGTATGGTAAGATACTGTGTATTTGCGCTTACTTGGTTATTTTACTTCTTTCACATTTGAGACAATAAAGTCTGCAGGATTAACCTGATTTCAAACAAAACACCAAGCGTTAACCATCGTTATGAGCCCATGAGACTGGAAGTACTGGACTGTGTTAATTGTTGAGTTGCTTGCACATCCCCATAATTCACAACCAATCAGCCAAATTGGACGAATGCAGTCTTGTATAGGACTACTCTGTGAGCGGCAACATTCTTCTGATGAGCCAATATGTATTTTTCATTTTTAGTTCAATTTTTATCACTCTATATTATTCTGATGAGTAATTCGGGTGAATGTAGTTATAATAGTTCCAGAAGCAAATCCTATTTATTTTGGGAAGTTGCGTCTCCAGTTTTTGCTTGAAAATGTTGATTTTCTAAGCAAGACTTGAAAACACGATAATATTATTGCGGGAATAGTCTCAGCTTTTAATAGCAGTCTCCTGTGCCATACATATCTAATGCCTGGCTGACATCCAATATGTAGCCGCACTGTACACTTTTCTTCTCAATTGTTGATGAGAATTGTACTGGATGGCACTGCTGAATTTTACAGTCTCATTTGGAGACCTCTTAGTCTGATTTATTCGTATCAGCATTAATTTTTCCCGCACCTTAGATAGTTTTTATAGAAAGCTAATAGGGCTGGTTTGAATTTGGAAATGAGATAAAATAGGATGGTTTTAATGATTTTAGTGTAGCAGCCAAAATATAACACTGCTAAGGATTTGAACAAAGAAAAATTTAATTAATTTTTTAAGACTTCATTTTTTAAGTAGTGTCCGGATACCTTTTTATTTTTGAGAGTATTAATACCATCATGAACATAATGAAAATTTTAATTGTCAGCGACCTTTTGTATATTTCTATCTATTCGACAGTGTCATCAAGATGTAGGGTACAGGTTGCCTCTAGACGCTGAAGGAATTCTTCTGTCTTTTCTTTTTCATTTCTTGGCAATTTCCAACGAACTTCTAAATTTTTCAGGGGTTCTTTAAGGTTTTGGGGCATTTAAGAAATTTTGTAGCTCTGCAGGCGGTATAGTTGTCGGCAGAGTGTCAGCTGAGAAGTGTTGACTTCATTGAGCAGTTTTGAATAGTTCGTTTCATTGACTAGATTTCCTACAACTTCCCATGTTATGACTTCACTGCCACTTTGATCTGGCTTTCAATTCTTTCTAAGTAGTTCAATAGTTTCATAAGATCGGTTATATGGACATTCCACATTTTATAACTTTGGAGTAGCTTTCTTGATAACAAGATAGTAATAAGGTGGTTGGTAGCGCCTTCCAGATCGTCGATAGTTTTCATTCTTAGATTGATGTTTGTATTTTTATTGACTTGTTTTTGATTTTAAATTGTTAGTGGTATCTAAATGTTTTATGGAGGGTTAGTCAGCTTATGGGCTGACTAATAATTATTGTCGTTACACTAAAACTGGCATACGACCGGACGACAAGTCGTGAGGTGTTGTTTATGTAATTTAATGTAAGGCCACTGAAAATAAAAAGGGGTAGTCTAACAGGGATTTTACTCGGCCAATAAGTGAGGCTTTCTGTAAAAAGGTAGGTATAATTATTGTTTGTTTAAGTTTGTCTGTCTTACTGATAATATTGCACCCCAATGTATAAGTTTCGCGTCACCATTGCGATAAACATTTGACCTAAGGAGTCAGAGAATGTTCACAGCGTGTACTTGGTAATGCTGTGCCTTGGAGGATCGAAATGGCATATTACAGTAAATACTAAATGGTATCGGGAGTTTTTGTATTTGGATATTTTTATTCTGAAGCAAGTTTGTTGTGTACGGGGAGTTCTCGGTGTATGATGGTATTAGGATAATAACGCAAAGCCTCAGTAGGTTGTCCCATCGGGATGATAAAGTGGTGCGGTTGTTTCAGCGATGATCTGTCAGTGAAATGCGTTTCTACTACTAACCTGTCACCTGTCCGAGAATTTTTAAGAGATTTTCCATTTTTCTTTGTTTCAACCCTTTGGCAATTCATAATTCTATTCTCACCGACATGATCAAAACTGAATAATCCTGCTCAATACAGTTGGATCATAGTATTCTGTTGCAACAGTTGACTTCTCCATAAACTGATGCAGGATTATTGGTGAAGAGGCGGAGTCTGACATTTAAGTATTTGGAAATAGGATCGGTAATTTTGGGTTGGGCGGTTGTATGTAGTTTGGTTTGCTTTTGTGTCGTTAATGGTCGGAAATCGTGGAAATGTCATTAACCTCACCCTTATTTAGTTGGTGTTTCTTCAATAGCTCTTGATAGATCTCTCATCCTTTGTAGAAATGTGGGAGCCTTTCTAGGTTGCTGAGCTGCGCGGACCCAGCGAATGAATTACCCCCAGTTAAGTTGTCTATGGAGGAGTGAGGGGAAATAACGCGATAACAGTTCACTATCTCACTTCACTCACTAATTCTCTCTCTGTCACACACATGCTTCCATTGTTCTTGCCAGCCTGGTTGCAGCCGATGTTCATACTATCAAACACTGTACAAAACTGTTGTGCGCATGTGTGAAATGACTGAAATTTTTTTAGCCTCGAAACGAGGTGTTTGTCCACTGCGCACCTCGAGGTCAGTGTTCAATTTCTATCGCCAGGTTTGTTATAGCTTATTATAGCTGTTTATTATATCGCTAGCTTATTATAGGTGTTTGGTTGAGTGCATACTGTATTTGGTTTTAAGTCTTATTTTTTGTACATGAATTAGTGTATAATCTAGCACACTTAACACGTGCATCAGTAAGCTTTAGAATATCTACAATTTTGTGATCTGGTGCGGTATACAATATCCGTATTTGTAGTTGTGTAAAATAAGAATGCGTTAATTTTGAAGGAATTTGTAACTTTGTAACACAATTACTCCGTTATCTATCGCCGATCGGTATCGACAAAGAATATTAGTAAGGGTTCTT
This sequence comes from Magicicada septendecula, assembly GCA_034769895.1. Lineage (NCBI taxonomy): Eukaryota > Metazoa > Arthropoda > Insecta > Hemiptera > Cicadidae > Magicicada > Magicicada septendecula. The sequence goes on along the minus strand of CM068367.1, from coordinate 747,098,852 downwards.
TGAGCATTCATCCTTTGATATTTATTATATTTCGAACGCCGTGTCCTTTTTCTTCAACATTGTTTTTATTTCTTCATTGGTTTTCCAGTACCTTGTTACCACACGACACGGTCCATCGTATTTCATCTGAAATGCTGAAGTGTGTTCTTTACCTTCATTATAAGTACTTAATTTCATAAAGATGTTATAATTTTGTGTGTTGAGCTGTTTTATAGGGATTTACTGTTTTATAGGTACAATGTTCTATAGGGATTCCACAGTAAATTGTTCTTTTGTGGCGATGTTTGCAAAAATAAATTTTTAGTTTAAAGTAATCATAAACCCATGTAGGAGGTAGTTAGATACAGGAATCTTGGAGATACTTGGCTGATGATGCTTATTACACATTTGTTTATTGCTGAATGTTTGTTTCTTGTTCTTTGTCAGAATTTTGTGCGAGTGAAATAAATTTTCGGAAGTGAGTAGGTCTAATACACAAATTATTTTAAGAAAATTTAGAAAGTCAGTTCAATAAAAACATGTGGAGAAAAACGCTAGAAAGTCTATCAGGCTTTTCACTTTCCTTTTCTATTCAGGCAAACCACTTCCTTTAATGTGGTTTTCGTCTTATGACTGGACAAATTGATATTATAAAAATAGGGGCCTATGTGATTTTTTTAACTTCATTTGAAAAATTCAGTGTCTTTGCGATTTACGTGAAAATTATTTGCGATTTACGTGAAAATAATGTGCACAAACATCTTCATAAAAGTTGAAAGCATATTCAGTTTGCTTTGATTGTTACTCATTGTTGCACGACAACAGTTGGTCAAGTTGTAGCCCGGGGTTCCTAAAAATTGACGGTAGTAAAACTGATAGTTTAGATTCATTTTTTAAAAGTGCGTGCAATTGAAAAAATAAATTTAGGCCTATACGTTTTCGTAGATTTTTTTGTACGGTCATATCATGATAGCATGTACTTCTTAAATTACGTTTTATACAAGAAACTTATATTTCTTAATTTATGTATGTAAGGTACATATATTTTTAAAAATAATATTTTATCAAATAATATAATATTTATATTACTCAAGGCGAAGCAAGTTAATTTTCTCTAATATGTTGATAAGAATTTATTGCTTCAATAAATTAAGAATTACAAACTTTATGATAATATAGAAATTTGTTAATTTTTTTTTAAGTTTGTTTATCTTGTTTATTTATAAGCACTGCTGTATTTTCCATAACTATTTTAATATTAAAATAAACTTCAATTTAAAATTTGTTTAAATCTTAATAACAATAATGTCAAAAATGAGTGTATGTAGCCTATTATTTTTTGAAGAACGTCCGGTATTATTTGCAAGTATAATATTTCAGCCAAACGATCTGCAAAAGACTTTTTTATAAGTTATGAATTCTGAGAGATAGGAATTTTTGCATATTGGATTAAAATTTGCAAATTTAAAATTTTTAATCATTGTTGTACAAAGTGATGACATCATTTGCTAATCTTTTAGTGTCCAAAATATGTATTGACTTATTCCTTGCTCAAAATGTTTGATAGTTTTAATTTGCTCAAACTACTCGTAATTTGGATCCAGTTTGTACACTGGCATAAAAAATTCAAATAAATTGTCTAAATTGTCGGCGTAAGCTATCAATATTTTCTTAGAATTTTTATTAAAGTGGAGCGTGAGTAAAAATAAAAGTCGTGAGATTATATTAAAAAAGAGCATATATTCAAAAAATTCAGCACGGTAAATCTTTACTTCAAGCAAAAATCAAATACGAAAGCTAATAAACTTCAAAAAAGTTACATTATTTGGTAAAAATCAATATGTTTAAATGTATTTTTAAAAAACCCCTTTTCACCCCTTTTAACATGAAGATTATTTTTTTGCTAACTTTTTAACATATGTTAGACTATTTTATTCTGTAGGGTGAAAAACGTTTGGCTGAAACTACTGGGACGATCTGAATGAAACTTTGTAGGCTTCTAGTGCCTACTTTGAAGAAAGTTTTAGACTTTCTTTCATTTTGATATCTTAAAAAAGAGCCGAGCTGGACAAAGTAGACAAATCATGTATCTCACAGAAATGGTCATGGGTTTACGTCCCAGCAAAGTAGTCAATATCCTTAACATACAATCATGTGTATTGCTTACTTCAGCATTTTCGATCTTCTCTCCCATCCTTATTCGCGTGATTAGGAGTCGGGAGAATTTTATTACGAGTGAAAGGGATATTAGTGCTGGAAAGAAATGCTAATTTTAATGTTTATTCTCAAAGTGTTTCTTATTCGTTTGATGTGTAAATATTTTGATTTCCATTACTTTTGTCAGCGGTATACATTGGTAAGTCAGAAAACGTCCGAAATAATAACGTATTAAATTTATTAATGTGTTTACAGCAGTTATTTTGATTTTCACGTATTCATACTTCACAATAACAAAGAGAAAATCATCTTTAGGAAGGTCGACGAAAAAGACTTTCCATAACATCGGGATTGCAGAAATAAACCGGGTTTTACGATGCTTTGCAATATCCTTTAATGTTTTGTCGAGAAGATGAGTATCACTTTACATTAAAACTAAGGAATTCTAATACTGGAAGAGAAAAAAATAAGGAAGTTTCAGCTTTACAACTTTATCGTATAAGCTTATGGTTGGAAAAGATAAGTATAATCATGTGATTTTTTTCAAACAACTGTTGAAACAGTGTATTGTACACATTAGTGCTAAAATAGAAACGGAAAGACTCATATTCATTCGTACCAATCAAATTAGTTAAGAGCTGAATATGTCAAGATATGAACATGTGTATGTAAAACTATCTAAATACTAGTAAACAAGCGTCTGCGTGCGCACACCCATTGTTGTAGTAATGTAATAAAAATATACCTTGTACGTTCGAAAGTTGGCTCGCTTATTGTCTTCGTCTTATTCCAGATTTATCCCAATAACTTGACAGGTTACGGGCCCAGATCGTGCCTAAAGTTGATCTGTGCAATTTGATGTAAGAAATTGACAATCAACGAATTAAATCGTGGCGTAAGAGTAAGTGCGTGAAGGTATAACCAGCAAAATAGTGAACAAGATGGCTGCCGCAACAGTACCGTTCCCTATATTGACGGAGAAAAATTTCTCGAGCTGGAAATTTCGAGTAAGGACGATGCTCGAAAAAGAAGGTGAAGCTGGTGTATTAGACATCAAATTAGAGGATGTACGAGAAGAAAACAAGGTTTCTTTTACAACCAAAGACGCCAAAGCAAGATACACAATCTTGCAGTCCATATCGGATAAATATGTACGCATTGTTCAAAATGCCAAGACGGCGAGAGAAATGATGGAACTGCTGGCAAATCTATTTGCAAGGAAAAGCCCGTTGATGAGAGTGTATGTTATGCGAAGATTGCTGAAACTGAAATTTTCTACCGGAGACCTGCAAGATCATTTTACCCAGTTCGAAACATTAATAGAGGAATTATCAGCACTTGACTCGCAACTCAGCGACAGTGATAAGTCGTGTTATTTACTTTTTACGATGCCGGAGAGATATGAAACAGTCATCACGGCTATAGAAACGATGAACACCGATGAGAAAACTTTTACACTCGAATTTGTGAAAAATCGTTTACTTGATGCAGAGCTGAAATTCAAGGAAAATCATCAAGATAACATCGACAAAAATTACTCATTCTCTGCGAACAAGTTGAATAAAAGTACAGGCTGCTATGAGTGTGGTGAAGACGGCCATTACGCTAGGGATTGTCCCAAAACATCGAAAAGTCGTCGACATCAGAGACGAGGAAGAGGCGCGCAAAGAGGTCGAGGTAAGGCTAGGCCGCATAGAAGCGAAAATTCAAATGTGGCGGAAGAAAAAGGAAGCAATGATATATCGTTCATCGCAGCGAACGACTGTGAAGGAAATAGTAGTGCCCTTTTTACCAACGCGACAAACAATAGTATAACCTTTATCCTCGATAGCGGTGCCACGGATCACCTAGTGACAGAAGCTGCAGAAAAATACATGTCCGATGTCGAGCAGATCGAAGAAAAAGTGGGGATTAAAATTGCAAACGGTGACAAGTTACCAGTTACAAAGAGAGGAGTGTTGAAAATTCGAATGAAAAGCAAACACGGTGAAACTAAGCGCATTAAAATTACCGCTCTGATTGTTCCGAGACTTTCATACAATTTACTGTCGGTAAGGAAAATTAGTCAAAAAGGTAATGCTGTGATTTTTGATAAAAATGCTGCTACAATCAAAAATAAAATAATTTCAAGCTGATATGTGAATCAATGGGAAATCTGTACATCACAAAACTTGAAATAGATAAAGAGACTGTTTGTTGTGTGGCCAATAATGCAAATTTATGGCACCAAAGATTAGGACATTTAAATGAAAACAGTTTAAGAAAAATGAAACTACCACATAAATTCGGAGATTGTAGTCCCTGCAATCAAGGCAAAGCTAAACGCAAACCTTTCTGTGACGTCGAATTGCCAAGATCGAGTCGAAAGGGAGAATTATTGCACAGTGATTTGGCTGGACCAGTAACAGTTCAAACAATGGATAGTGAAAGATACTACCAAACTATCATCGATGACTACACACATTTTGTCCAAGTGTATCTTCTCAAATCAAAAAGTGAAGCTGAAAGAAATTTAATGGACTATATACGTGAGTTAAAAGCAAATGGATATTCTTGCTCAAGGATCAGGACAGATTGTGGAGGGGAGTCCTCGTCAAAAGTTTTTCAAAACTACTGCAGGCAAAAAGGAATCAGGCTTGAGAGTAGTCTATCTCATACTCCACAACAAAATGGGGTAAGTGAGAGAATAAATTTTACGCTGAAGAGCAAGACTAGGACTCTACTCGCTAAAACTAATGTACCCAAGTACTTATGGGGAGAAGCCATAAGGTGTGCTGCCTACCAACTTAATCGTTCACCAACAACTTCTCTTGAAGGAAAAACTCCAGCAGAAGAATACTTAGGTAAAGTGAACATAAATAGATTAAGAGTTTTCGGCTGCAAAGCTTGGGCATATAAGCTGCCAGTACCAAGAAGCAAGCTACGAGTAGATACTAGAGCCTACGAGTGCATCATGGTTGGCTATGCGAAAAATGGCTACAGATTATGGATTCCAAATGAAGACAGAATAATAATCTCAAGACATGTGACATTTGATGAAACACAATATAAGCATAAGCCAGAACCAAGTGAAAACAATGAATTATATAGATACATTCTGTATGATGACCATCCAGACCAAGATTACCTACCTGAAGAAGACTCAAATACTGACATCTATAAAAATCAAGCAATCGAAAATGAAGACAACGACGATCAAACTAACCCAGCTGAAGAATCTGCTAAGATAGATGAAAGTTGTAAAGAGTCTATTGAAACACATAAAGAAAAAGGAAATGAGAGACCAAAACGAAATAGACAACCACCCAAGAAACTTCAAGACTGTATCTATTATCCAGATTATATTCCAGAGGATGCATTTCTTGCCTACTGTTTAATAAGTGATGGAGCCCCAGAAACCTATGAAGAAGCTATGAAAATTGATGATGGATGGAAAGAGGCAGTAAAATCAGAAATTAATGCATTGGAAAAACACAAGACCTGGGAACCCGCATCACTACCTCGCAATGAACGTCTCACAACCTATAGAATGAACGTTGGTTATTCAAGATTAAGTCAGATGGCACAAAAAGAGCAAGATTAGTTGCAAGAGGATTTTAAGAACAGGTAACAAATAATATCTATGCTCCTGTTGCTCGAATATCCACTATACGTCTAGGTATAGTGACTAAAAGTGACCTACTTTTGTCAGTTGCTCTACAAAAACAGTGGTATATAAGACAGTTGGATATCCCGAGTGCATTTCTGAATGGAACACGAGACACTAACGTCTTCATCAAAACACCACAGGGAGTTGATTGTAATTGCAAAATTCTGAAGCTAAAAAAGAGTCTTTATGGATTGCGTTCAGCTCCAAGAAAGTGGAATGAAAGATTCACCGAGGCAGTCGAGCAATATGGATTAATTAGGTCAAAAAGTGACTCTTGTCTCTACACTGGTAATAACGTCTGGTTATTGATATGGGTAGATGACATCATAGTTACAGGAAAACCCAAAACATGTAACAAACTGATAGATTTTCTTAAAACAGAATTCTGCGCTAAAGACTTAGGAACAGTTAAAGATTTTCTAGGAACAGAAATACATATAGAAAAGGACTCCATAGAAATCTCTCAACATAAATTTATAGACATTTTTAACCAAGTTTGGAATGCAGAACTGCAAGTAAACCACTGGAAACAACTTTCAAGTTGATCTGAACCTGCAAATAAAGAAGGATTTACCATTTAGGGATTTACTGATCAACATTTCAGTTATCTCTAGGCCAGATATAGCCTATGCAACTTCAGTGCTGAGTAGATAGACCAACAAACCAACTGTGGACCGCAGCAAAGAGAGTATTGCGATACATCAAGAAAACGAGATATAAAAAGCTGACATACGAGCTCGTATCGTTGCTCAACTGAAGATGCACTGTATGCATACTCCGATGCAGACTGGGCAGGAGACACTACAGATCGTAAGAGCACAACTGGATCTGTAATCTATCACTGTGGTAATCCAATTTTATGGACTTCTCATAAGCAAAGTTGTGTATCCTTGTCCTCAGCACAATCAGAATATATAGCCTGTGCATCCACAGCAACAGATTTGATTTACCTACAAAAAATCTTGGAGGATATGCAGTACGACACTTCTACACCAGTAATGCTCGTCGACAATCAAAGTGCAATTAATATGGCAGAGAGCTATGAAAACAGCAAGCGCACTAGACACATTGACATTAAGTTCCACTATATTAAAGACATTGTGGCGAAAGAACTAATCAAGCTCAAATATATAAGCACAAGTGAAAATATTGCAGATATCCTGACCAAATCTTTATGTAATGTAAAATTTCAATATTTTTGTGAAAAGCTAAAGATTATGTAACCAAATGTCATGTAAACTATTTCTGTTTAAGTGTTTATTAATGCCTTATTTAAGTGCTATTTTGCAATTTAAATTATTAAATAATTCAACTTGAGAAGGGGTGTCAAGATATGAACATGTGTATGTAAAACTATCTAGATACTAGTAAACAAGTGTCTGCGTGCGCACACCCATTGTTGTAGTAATGTAATAAAAATATACCTTGTACGTTCGAAAGTTGGCTCGTTAATTTTCCTCGTCTTTTTCCAGATTTATCCCAATAACTTGACAGAATATTACATACATTTTCAAGACGCGTTGAGAAATGATGAAGGCATTGAGAACTTAGGCTGTTTGGTTATTCTACTGTCAACTTTACTGGTGGAGCTCGATATATGCACGTACGAACTCAAGACGTTTTCTGCTTTGTCCGCAAACATTTCCATCCTGATTTATTTATAACTTTCACTACAAATCGTAAATGGAAAGAGATTCTTCGGGAATTACATCAGTATCACTCATTTCAAGATCGACACGAGTGTAGCAAAAGTGTTTTATTTTAAACTGCAAAAAATTAATAGATAAAAAAAATTAATACTACTCACAGCGTATTAAATATAAACACAGACAACTAAAATATTAAATCATATTAAAAATCAAATATGTGCGTGAGAAGCCGCGGGTAACAGCTAGTAGTGTATAATTTTTACATATGTGCTGATATAATAAAACGTTAGACCCATCAGTCGTCCATTGCCCTTGGGCTGTATGCAAAACTTGAAGACGGGCCACAGTTGCCACAATATGTGCGTGCGAAGCCGCGGGTAACAGCTAGCAGTGTATAATTTTGTACATATGTGCTGATATAATACAACGTTAGACCCATCAGTCTTCCAGTGCCCTTGGGCTATATGCAAAACTTGAAGACGGGCCACAGTTGCCACAATATGTGCGTATGAAGCCGCGGGTAACAGCTAGCAGTGTATATGTGCTGATATAATAAACGTTAGACCCATCAGTCTTCTAGTGACCTTGGGCTATATGCAAAACTTGAAACGGGCCACAGTTGCCACAATATGTGCGTGCGAAGCCACGGGTAACAGCTAGCAGTGTATATGTGCTGATATAATAAAACGTTAGACCCATCAGTCTTCCAATGCCCTTGGGCTATATGCAATACTTGAAGACGGGCCGCAGTTGCCACAATATGTGCGTGCGAAGCCGCAGATAACAGCTAGCAGTGTATATGTGTTGATATAATGAAACGTTAGACCCATCAGTCTTCCAGTGCCCTTGGGCTATATGCAAAACTTGAAGACACAGTTGTCACAATTGCAGTTAGACAGCAGTATGAAATTGTGTCATGGCCAACTACAGTGTTGCCGAAACGCGGAAAATTTTATACGTGAGTGAGAAATTAGAAACGAAATTGACAGGGAAGCGAAGTTTTTGTCTATTATAGTCTAGGATCATTAGTGTGGAATTGTTAGAACCACCTATTAAAAGATTTTACGTGTCAGGTAGGCTCAAGCAAATACCTGTGTAATACCTTAAAAAATTTATCAACTGGTAGAAAAATGACAGGAATGACTACATTTGTACGTTCATATAGTTATGTATCGAGAATGGAACAGACCATTTTTCACTAGATAGTTTGACAAACCAGTTAATACAAGTGACACATAACAATAGTTGATAATGATCTGTATTTAGTTTTTCACTGATAATTGAGACTGAGTCATAGTACATACTAAAGTAAATTTATCATTTTCTGTATATGTAACTTGAAAGTTTCTTGCATTAATTGTAGAATATTGTGTATATTATTAAATATAGTTGCTTCTGCAAGTAGCTGTATTATATTGTTATCGTTTCAATTCACCTGGCGTACGTTTCACTAAACACATCAGTATCATCAGATGTTTGTAAAATTATTAACAAATAATCGAAAAATGATCAATTTTAATGTAGAAACTAACGAATAATCGAATTTGTTTCGATTTTAATGTAAAATAACGAATAATCAATTTAATTTGATTTAATTGTAGATTGTTTTACTATTTATTTACTTAAGCAGATGTTTATTTATGTTTGTTTACTTAAGGTGAATTGTAACGATAAAAGTATAATACAGGTATTTGCAGAAGAAACTATATTTAATATACATAATATTATAAAGTAAATTTATATACCTACTCTTTCTTGTGTGGACAGATAGGCAGTCGAACGCCTTTGTGTGTGTATATAACTATAGAAAATAAACATCAGTGTACATAATAGCCTATATAATTTTACAAAATAATTTACAACTATATAAATTGTATATATTTGCATTGTTTGTACCTATATAAATTTACAAATATACATAATAAACAAAGTTTACATACATATAAATATTTATACACACACGAGGACATGTTAAAACTCTGTGTGTACATAAATGAGTTGAATTTCTTCTTAAGTGAGTTCAACTTCGAACCTGGGTTCACCTATCTTACACTAAAAATTCTTATGTTAATAAGTTAACATATTATAAGTTGTAGAATCGGATTATAAATTCTTACGCGAATTGTCTCATAATTCCAAGTCTAGGGAATAAACAAAATTAATTTTGATACCAACACGATAGTGATTGTATTATTATTTTTTCATTCAACACAATCGATTATTTTTTCATTCATTGTTAGTTCCAACAAATAGAACATTACAAGAAAATTAAAACAGTAATTAAATAAATACGTTATAATAGTATAATAACATAATCGATAGTTACGACTGGTACCTACTAATACCTTACAGTACGAGAAGGGATACAGCAGCTTTCCGTTGCTATTTCGATAAAAAAAAGCCGTTGTTATTGCTATTTTTGTTAACACCCGTTAGTTGAAGACGACGGTGAAGTTCAATTGTTTTTCGTACGAAGCTGCTGTTTATCACTGTACTGAAGATAAAAAAATGTATACAGAAAACCTAAACCTATGCTCAGAAATCGTGTTTAGGAAACATGTAACCAAAACGATTCTGTACTTGCAACTTCAAATTGTGAGAGAAACTTTTTATAATTAACTTGATTGTCCAGTAATTACTATTAATGTAAATTTCTTATATAGGCCTACAAAGCGTTCTTTAACACACTGATTAAAATTCTGTGAGGCTCGACAATTAATAAATAAATCTGAAAGCACGATAAAGTACCCAATGAGACGTGAATTATTTCTGACAAAAACATCACATCTTCAGTAATCTGAAGTTGGTCTGAAAAAATAAATTTTGATTTTAAAAATCAAAAAACATGATAATGACTAAACATACTGTATGACTCAATTGAAAATTGTTAATCTGATGGAAAGTCATTTAACTTTCAATTAGGCAATTTTCTCTCAGAATTAATTATATGTTGCCTCCTTTTAGGTTCCTAAAACTCTCTTACAAAATACAAATTTTGTATTTTTTTAAACACCCAATTTAAAAGAAAAATTAATTTAATTGTTTTTAAATCAACTTACTTTACTTGATATACTTGGTATGTTTAAACTTCAACTGAATCAGAATAAATTAAATCTCTGTACGAAAAGAAAAGACAACGTTTGATACTTGTTCGTCAAGTAACGCTGTTTTGAGGATCTCCTAAGTTATTACAGTATTGCCATCTGTATACTTCATGGTTTCTTTATTAGACAAAGTATTGTCCTTTTGTAAACTTTATCAGGAAACACTCCTGGCATTGAAAAAATCGTTTAGGTCAATAACAAGTTTTGTACGTCTCAATTATAATAGATGAAATCGAACAAAGTACGACAGTACGGCTATATAAAGAAGAATTCAGAATATCTGTGGCAGTTCAGATTTGGAATGTTGTAGGAATGTTTAGAAGAGGGCAACTTTTAATTACATGGAACCACTAACATAGACCAACCGATGCTGAAACTTGGGCTTAGGCCTGCAGACGAAAGTCGGATATTTCATTTAAAGTGAAACTGAATGCCCATTTTGAAACTGCAACTTTTATACATTGTTAAACTTTTGTACATCGATTGTATTTTCGTGGATCTTTCGTGTAATATTTGACTGTAGAGAAACCTCAGAAGTGAGGATCAGCCTCAATAATGAAGTTTTTTTGTTTAATACATTTTAGGAGAATTTATTCTAAAGCTGCATGTCTAGATTATCAATGCAACCTGGAACCTCTAGAGGTACTTATATGATGATATGTATTAATTACGAAGTAGTTCGTAATAACTGAGGGCTGTAGAAAATTTCACGAAACAAAATGTAAAAGTCTCTGAAAGATAAAGATTTAGTTAGTTCACGGCTTACGTCAAAACGAAGCGATATAAATCGTATTTGCTTTATCGTACTGTGCTGACATTGCTGTTTCGCAATTAAGTTTGAAGGATTATTTTAGTAAGCTTTGGACATTAAAATTATTTTATTGTTTTAGTTTCGTAGCGATTTACAGTATGTGGACTGATTTTACTTCGTACAGTATTTTACGATACAGTATTACTTCGGCTTATAATATGCGCCATCTGGTCTACAATGTAGTTGATAATTTAACGTTATAACGTTCTGAAATATCACTGAATAGGCAATAGTCATCGTGCAGGTCAACATTGTCTGCTGCTCGTGTAATTGCTCAACAATCAACGCTTGAACATGAAATACTTACAAATCTACGTTTTTGGCATTGGATCTACATATTTTTTAATTCATTGTCTGTACGTAGTCTACTGAGTAAGAGAAATTTTAAGGGCACACATAAAACAGTGTTAAATGTTTTCAACAAACATGAAATTGTAACTGCTGTTGATCTGAGAACGTCATTTTCCTTGTGCCATGGGCGTCACATATCCTGGGTGTCGAACAAACTGAATAGTTTGACCTGATAATTATCTACTGCACGGTACATGACACGGCCCCACCAATGTTGCACAGCTGTATTAATTTTATTTCAACAAGTGGAACATAATTAACATTTAATTAATGAGTTCCGACATTAATTGAAATATCATTAATTTTACTTTTCTACAATGGCTTTCACGGCCCGTGTTGTAAGTATTGTTACCGCAATATTCGGTGAGGGCCGACTGTCGACAGACACAGTGCTAAACGTTTCGGCGAACAATTGGTAACTTGGGATTAATAACTTCCCAAGCAACTGCATCAACACGGTCTGTTAACAATCGAATAGCTTTATTGTTATTATGGTCTTACTGTTAGTTAATTATAATTCTTAAGCCTATGAGATAGACAAGCTGCGTGACGTGTGCGTCTTCAGTGACGTAAAACGGAACCTCCTAGGCGCCTTCAACTCGCCGATATTCTCAACGCATGACTCAGAAAGCGGTAGAGATATTTCGAATCTCGGCGACGTAATAAATGTAATAATACAAGTACAGTAGTTAGCGGTCACCAGCACAGCGTACTGAGACGCGAAGCGAGGATAAGGGTCAGCGAGTGCGTTTATTGTATAGTGATTATAATGGATTATTCAGTGCGGACGTCTGTAATCAGTGACGTGTTAATTGTGTAACATTTATTGTCTGTTAGGTTAGAGTGTGCTGGGCAGTGGGAAGCCTGAATGGTTGTTGTATACTAGTGTCTTTGCTTTTTTTAACTGCAATTAAAGTTCTGAATAGCGATTTATCTGTTCTTCAGTTATTACAATTCCATTGGATTAACACGACCGCCCATCGTAACATTATGAATAACACCCATTTCAATTAGCGACCGACAAAGACAATAACATAATTAATATTATTTAATTGTGTTATTTTTACAAATAATTTTTTCAATGCTTGTTATCGTTGCGTGCTAGAGCAAGGTTGTGCCACAAACGTTAAGTGCAACGTAATCAGTCAGAATGTTCGTGTTTTGCCGGAATAATCCATACAAAACTGCTTTCAAGCGTTTACACATTAATGGGCAGCTGTCCAAATCGTCTGGACAAACCAGATGTGCAAATCCAACTGTGTTTGTAACTAGCTGTCATTAGTGTGACGGTTACGCCTAGTAGACCACAGTTCTTCCTGTTTAGATCTTTACTGGTCTTTTTATAATAAAAATTATTGTTAGATTTTTACCGCCACACATTTATAATAACATGCAGTGGCGTTCTAATTGCAGATAGTGCAGATAGTGAACATATAAATGTAAAATAATTATTAACTAACTGTGGTACTATCAAAACGTTATCAACATGCCAATAAAAAGACGCCTCGAAGTCATAAAAGTCAAAGAGTGAAGAGAAAAGTAAAGAACAAATAGGCAACGTAAAGAACCAAGGTTGTAGCAAAGCCTGTAAGCGGGGAATTAGATGTTTCTGTTGACCCATGGCCATTTCAGTATACAAATGACTACATTGATAGCATTTTTCATCTTTCTAAAGTGGCCAAATATTACATAAGTAGGAAGTAATATATACACAGTGGGGTAGCAAGGGCTATTAGAAATTTCAGACAAAATTCCATAATCACATAATGTAGGCCTATTTCTAAACCAGTTGTGTGTAATAAATAAAGCTTATAAAAATAAAAGCGATGGCAATATTTGTAAATTAATAAAATCAAACAGTCCAACCTTCTTCAAGCTGGTCTCATCCCCTTCCCCCAAGAGGAGCTCTTATCACACGTGCACGCGCGCGCGCGCGCACACACACACACACACAGATACTCCAAGTGATACTGGAATCGGTGAATGTAGGACACAATAATCCTAAAAAAAGTAACACGCCAATTCTGGAACGACCCTAACGGAGGAGCTTGGCAAGTTTCCAAAGTAGTTGTTTCAGCGATATGTTGTCCCTTTCGCTGTGTCGTTATGGAAGATCTGTTGTCGGCGAAGATTAGACATTGAGAAGCCTAACGAACTGTAATAGGCGAATTTCCATTTATCAATAGGCGAACGCTAAATATCGTTTCATAATGACAACAAATGATAAACTAACACTAATTAGCGACAAACGAACGTTAACGAGAACACTTGACGTATATTGATTGTGAAAAACGTTCAAAGTCTGGCGGACATTTTCCTTGCCTTCCCGGCCAATCGATACGCGTAATCTCCCATAGACGAGAGAGCGTGGATAAAGTGTCGCAAAAACACTACCGCCCTTTCCGACATCAGTTTTGATTTTCTTTAAAGTTGTGTTCTTAACAACAATCGAGTTCACAACTTCTTAATACACACTGTGAAACGAAGAAACTTGAGTTTGTGAGTCATATCGTTGTGTGGAGAAAATTTGTCCCGTTAAGCACGTGTAGTTCTGACGTGCGCGTAGACTAATCATATATAATCCGTACATTGTCGCTTCTTGGAACTTGAAGCTTCTACTTTAAAGTTGCTATCTTATATATAGCTGTATTTCTGTTAATGCTGAAACACTCAAGATCTTTTAACGCTTTTAACCATTTTCCTTAAAAAGTTACAAGGAGTTCATCATATTGATTTGATTAAAAAAAGACTTAAACTCTTCAGTGAAATCTTATAATGAATCTATTTAAGAAAAACTCTGAATTATAAAAGTTATAAAATTTTCCTGGGGCATTTACTGTGTCAGTGGTAAAAACGAAGTCTTACACTTGATAGCATAGTTAGGTATTGCTTTGCTACCCAGTCGTTTCTTTGTTGACTGTGTAGCGGATCCCATGCCTTACGCACTTAACACACATATGTGAGGCATAAATATGTGGTTGCTACCGTGTACTGTTTGTGCTGCGTATACTACGAGTTTAAGCAGTACCGTCCTTGTTCCACGGTGATGATGGGAAAGCTACAGAACTGTACCAAGAAAAGGTATTTTCTGAACCATCTAGGATATATTCTCGCCTTCTGAGAACAACTCGCGAGGAGGAAGTTAACATTGCGCACTAAAAATACTAGACAAGGTGCATACAATTTCACGAAGAAGACAGAAGACGGGATGTCTCGAGAGAGATGGTCGATCATGGAATCTGGTCACTACGACGATGGAGTATTTGGTTTTCGCTGCTGTAACAATAAGGAATCATGTGTTCAAACGGCATCATCTAATACGTGTTTAGTGACTTTGGTAATATTATTCAGTTATTGAAAAACAAATAGTTTTTTAATGAACAATACAAATTACGTTACTGTATTTGTGAAGAAGAAGATTTATTTGCTCAAAACTGGACAGCTGTTGTATAAACTTTCGAATTCACTATTACCTAGGAACATATTCTGTCGGTAATTATTTGTGTCGCAATATGAACTACAGGGAATTCAACTTTTTGTTGCTAGACTATAAATCGGACTGAACGGCTAAAGGCCTTACAAATTCTTTGTAAATGTTTACTTTTGATAATACTGTCATCACTTTATTATCTCATCAAATTTTGTTTTCCATAGATCTTAAAAACACACATATACACACATTAATAAATTTATGTTAATGTACTATAATTTATTAAATGTGTCTATATTTTTCCATCATAACTTTTTATTAGGAGAATATTTCACAACATATACTATAAACATCGTTGCAGATAATTCGCCCTTTTCGGGAAAATAAACTAAGAATATGCGTAAAGAAAACTGGATTGTTATGATTAAAACTCGGACTTGCACGCTCAATCAAGTTGAAAAATACACGTGCAAATACAAAAAAAAAAAAATTAGAATATATTCTAAATTGTAATATCCAAAAACGAACGTAAGTCAAATAATCTTATTAAAAGCTGTTACAGTACATAAGGAACGTTATCTGACTTTTTATTGTGTGAAACCCTTCGTCTGACAGTGAAAAATGTTTTATTCAGTCAAAATGTTCTTTCAGCGTCACATGATGTCACAGATGCATGAGAAAAACACCTCAAATTTTTCCTTTGGTTACTTTTATTTCAATAGATTCTTCTTTTTCGAATGTTTCTAATGTAAAGTATTTTAAAAATTGTGTCATGTTTTGTGTTGATTTGTATTTGTTCCGGCGTATTAGTTTGTCTTGGGTTTAAGTTTATATATTTGTAAATTTTCCCATATATTCATTATTGTGCCTTAGTGTGGCAAAGTGTCATGTTGGTGACGTGTGGGAATTCGTGTTCTGTATTTATTTCATGTGTGGTCAAATTGGATTTATTAAACGTTTGTTTTTTTATATGCGTGTAAGTGTTCAAAATAACGTTTTTTCACTCGTTTTTTGCTTTGTAACATCTATTGCAGTTTTGGCATTCGATTTTGTATATTCCATTGTTCATGTATTATTTTCATTATGTGGATTATTTAGTTTTTGTATGTTAGTTTTGTTTGTTTTGTAATCTGTTTTAATTTTTGTATTTTTAAATTGTTTTGTAAGCTTTGCCATCCTACTGTTTATGTACCTGAATGTAGCTCAATTTTTACCATTGTTGTTATTACTGTTTATGCGTGATTAATTTTGACCATTTCTTACATGTTTTTTCTTTAATTTATATTTTATTTTATTTTCTACTTTTTTATTGTGTTTTATTGTATTCATTTTCTTTACCAATTTGGTATAATACTTCTTTCTTTATTTATTTCCTGTATGTTTAGGGATATTTTGTACATTCTGTTGAGAGTGAATAGAACACTGCCATTTTATTTTGTGCTGAGTTATTGGAATCGTTATGAATGGTGATGTTCGTGGAGGATAGTTGTCTGTATATTGCACATTGTAGTTGGTTATTGTTTCTTCTAATGGTTATGTCTAAATAGTTGATTTTGTTATGTTTTTCTTTTTCTTTTCTTTTTTGAATTGTGTGTTTGGGTTTATGTTTTTGAGCTGTTTTAATGCTTTATTTGTATTTATGTTTTTGTTGTTAGAAACATGTAATCCATAGGCCTATATCTTATCCATATGCCATTTGGATCAAATGAATTTATAATTATTTGTATTTTGGTGTCAACGTATTGTAAGAAGATTTCAGCCAGTATATTTGATAATGAAGATCCTATTACCAATCCTTCATGTTGTTGATAAATTTTGTTATTGAGTTCAAAATAATCTTGGTTTACTATTAGGCTGGAGGCTGTTTTTTATTTCGGTTATATATTGGGTATATTCATTTTATTTTAAGTTTGTTTATAATTATGTCTACGGTTTCTTCTACTGGGAAGTTCGTCTACATATTTGGGATGTCATATGATGTGAAAAATGTGTTTTCATTTAAACTTATTTCTTTTATTTTGTCTATTAATTCATATGTACTTTTTATGTTGTGATTATTGTTTGTCAGATAAGTATTTCTTTAGTTTGTGTGATATGACTTTAGATATTATGTATGTGGGTGCTTTTTTAAAGTTTGGAGTCCTTTTTTAAAAATCCGAACAACCTAATGGTCGGATTGGGTTGTTTAATTTGTGTATTTTTATTAGGTTAGGTTAGGTTAGGTTATCTTGTGGTTTTGGATTATTTTATATATGTGTATATTACATTCATATTTGCTCAGTTTTCCTTGTATAATAAAACTTTTTGTACAAGAAAATATTTTTTTATTATTTTGTGAATATCACAATGTTTCAATAGTATTTAACTATCATCATCAGAATTGTGTTGATCATGATGAAACTCATGTTGACCTAAAGTACATTATGGAATTCTGTAAAATAGGGTTCTGACAGAGTTTTAAGGATAGACACATACACATAAACATTTTGACCGCAGTGGAACAGGCGTTAAACTTTCCACGTTTATTTAATACGTGTAGCGATAATAAAGACAATAAAGAAGACAGTGCAACTATAACGTTTACTAGTATTTACGTTGGCCCATATGGAATACATTTCTACGGCTTTACCAGGACAATAATTGTTAACATTGAACGTTTTTGACACTTCTTCTTTATTTCACATTCGAAACAAGTTAACTGTATACCCTATGGGTATAATTAGAATGTTTTCTAAGGTTCAGTACAAAATAAGAGTGTTACAGTTGCCTTTTATGAAGGGTTAAGTTACAAGTTTAAGCAACGGTATTCTGGTATTTTAATTTAAATTTTATTATATTCTATTTAATTTAATCATAACTGATAATGATAGTTAAATACTATTGAAACATTGTAATATTCACAAAATAATAAAAACTATATTCTTGTACAAAAATATTAGTGCGCGTGTGCGTGCGTGCGTGTGTGTGTGAATATTTTTATTGTCAATTCAAACAATTTTTCTACAGTCTATTTCTTGATGTATATATAATTTATTAAATATTTATAATTTCTTTATCCCAATGTTAAATATTGTTTTTCTCAATAATTTAATTACCTTGTGTCCGTCAGTGACTTCGTTCTAGCGTTTTTTATATAGACGCGTTTCGTGACATGTGTCACATCATCAGTAATCCTCGTCAAATGTTAAAATTCACATAAAAACACATTTGCACATATTTACTAAATCACAATAACGACACACACATAACACGATGTAACTTCGGCTTCGTTGGACCGGTCCGACCGCGCGTGTAGTTGCCGAGCCACTAATTAAACTAAGTCAATCCTTATCACCAGTCATTACCGTCATGCGCGATCATATTTAGGGCTGTATCATATAGTGAGTGAGATTGAAACCTTAATTGTTCGTTTAATATACTGTTATTGTTGATATTCTTGTCTTTAAATGATTTATAAATCTCAAACTCCTCGAGAGCGTCCATTAACCTACCCTTACCGCATACATGGATTGCTTTGAAATTAGTATTGAAATCTGTGTAATTATGGTTATGCATCATTAGATGGCGCGCATAATTAGATTTGGTCTTGTCTAAATCATTCCTTGGTAGATGTTCTTTGTATCTTTTCAAGAAAGACCTGCCAGTATAACCCAGATAGAAACAATCACAATCATCACATGACA
This sequence comes from Magicicada septendecula, assembly GCA_034769895.1. Classification (NCBI taxonomy): domain Eukaryota; kingdom Metazoa; phylum Arthropoda; class Insecta; order Hemiptera; family Cicadidae; genus Magicicada; species Magicicada septendecula. The sequence continues at coordinate 747,080,039 of CM068367.1, read as the reverse complement.
TCCTGTAAACACCTGTTTTCTCTTCTAGCGGGAATGGTTGTTTTATGCGTAACAAATTAGAAATATTATTATTTGTTTTAAACGCGACTTTTATATTAAATTTAGAAAACACATTGGATATAATGTTAGGTAAAAGGCTACCGTACACTGTCATTATATACTTTTTATTATTATTTTTATTTTTGTTAACTTTATTATCATCCATGGTATTATGGTGGGATCTAGTTTTATATAGGTGTCGCTTAAGAAGTCTATCTATCATCGAACTCTTGTACCCATTCGCTATTGCTATGTGCCTTATTATATCCAATTCATCCTGAAAGTCCTTTTGGTTAAGTGGAATCGTTACCAACCTATGAACAAAACTGTTGTAAGCCGCCATTTTCTGACTATATGGGTGATGAGAATCGGCGTGTATTGTAATATCTGTGGTGGTGGGTTTCCTATATATTTTACTAGCAGGTACCCGCGGCTTCGCACGAGAATATTTGTATATGATTGTTGTGGTAACTGTCGAGTTAGTTGTTTGTAACCCAATCTGAGGATCGACTAATTTTAATGTAAAATGATAACCATCTTCTCCTCTGCAAAACATTAAAGGGTACTGTAAAGCATCGTAAGCTCGATGTGTTTCTGCAATTCGATGTAGCTTATGATCCCTCGCACGGATTATTATATCGAGTTTATCGCATTCCTGGTTAACTAAAACTACTGCCACCTCATTAGTTGTCGGTGCATTGTAGCGACCCCTGTGATCTTCATTATTTTCTGTTCAATCAGCATGAATCACAATATTGTACTGATTTTTATTCGCAGATGTTACAAATTCAAACGCATTTTTCAGTTCACTAACATATGGGTTGATTGCGTGAAGTAAATTTTGAAGTTCTGTTACTAATGGCTTATCCAAGTTACGAATATGATCCATTCTTGTTTCAGATTGCTGTAAATAATCAGCTATGAAATACACCTGTAGAAATTTTGGTACTTCGTTTTGTGTGGGGAGTAGCCTAATGATTCCATGAGGTGATATACTTGCCCTTGAAGTTTGAAAGTAGGCATGAAGCTCCCGTCGACTATTTCATTGACTCCGAATGATGTAAATTGAAAAGCTGAATTGTACGATCTTAATGCATTCAAAATTTTTTTCGATAAAAGATGTTCTCCATTTAATAATGATTTTAACGGTTCTGGAGGAGGAAGTATGGGATCTAATCGCATTTTTCCTGCAGAGCAACATAATCCATGTGATTCATTTTTCCACTTTAAAGCTTTGCAATGAGGGCAAACCATACTCGGTAACCCGATATCTGTTTCATTCGCGTAGTTAATAACTGGATTATAATTGAAACCACTATTTAATTTTGCATTCCATCGTAAAGTAGGACCTCGTGATCTGAGAGTCGCTTGCCTGCATCTTTGTGCCGCTAATCTATTTTCACGAATCGTAGGACTTTCAACCCGTGAGACTTCTTCTAATCCAGATCTTCCTGAAGAGTTTCCAGGACCTGATTGCATTTCGACTCCTTCGACGTCATTTTCAGATGCTCTAAGACGCCTCTTTCTTTCCGCAGCAGCAATAGATCTTCCTAAACATGATCGTCTTTTTGGCATTGCAAAGCTAAAAAAAGGGAAATTTATTTATTTGATCTATACTAATAAATCTGTAGGGGGCAATTAATAATTTATACAATACAATACAATACATATTGCACATATTACTTACCGATGACGTAAAATTAACGAAAAAAGGCACATATTCCTACTGCACATAGGCCTACTGAATATTCAAATGTCGAAGAGTATGGTTTGTCAGAATCAACGTGTACTATATAATCAATGTTACAATATAATCAAACAATGAATTATTGTATTGTTTATACGAATTCCATATGCTGATAAGAATTCCATAAGAATATTATTAATACAGATGTACCATTAGCACTTTACCAACTCGACAGTTACCACAACAATCATATATACAAATATTCGCGATAGAAGCCGCGGGTTTAAAAAAATGAGTTTTTTTGCTATAACTTCGGTTCTTTTTAACCTATCGTTATTCGCGATCGAAGCCGCGGGTTTAAAAAAATGAGTTTTTTTGCAATAACTTCGGTTCTTTTTAACCTATCGTTATCAGATAAAGTGGAAAACCTTCCGTTGGGTACCTGCTATCATCGTGCAAAGTTTCATTGAAATCGGTTCAGTAGATTCTGAGATTATATTCGATGCCGGTAAATATAATTTGTTTATGTATTTGTTACCATGGTAACATACCGATGACGGACACACTACCTAGCGCGTTATATTATAGATATTGAATTTATTAAGATACTTTGTAATAGTCAGGTCCAAAAAATTGAGTTTATTGTCAACCTCTGTTTCGAGGGTAAATTGTATGTTCTTGCTAAGGCTGAATAATGTTTCAATTTCTCTATCTGTCGTAGCGTGCCATTAAAAACTATAAAGATGTCGTCTACATATCGTGCATAGAATTTAATATTATTATAAAATTTGTTATTCTCTGAGAACATGTAAGTATTTTCAAAATGATGCAAGTATAAATCCGCCAGCAGTCCTGAAAGTGGCGAACCCATTGCGAGACCAAACTCTTGTAGGTAAAAATTATTATTAAAAGTGAAGTAATTCTGCTTCAACAGGACATCCAACAATAAAATTAACTCATCTATTTGTTTGTGATTCAGCTTCTCACCTTCAATGAGAAGATCTTTTACAATGGAAATTGTGTCATAACCGGCACGTTTGTGTATAAATTAACTATGTCAAATGAAGCGATTTTGTACGTAGGTAAGAGTTCGATATCCTGGACCCTTTTAATAAAGTCAATATTATTTTTATGCTGTGATTATTTTTTAAAACGATACTATTTTTAATAATATGATATAATTTCTTTGCCGTCTTATAGCCAGGTGCAGATGTGTAATTTATGAGGGGTCTGACAGGAATATTTGCCTTATAAGACGGCAAAGAAATTATATCATATTATTAAAAATAGTATCGTTTTAAAAAATAATCACAGCATAAAAAATAATATTGACTTTATTAAAAGGGTCCAGGATATCGAACTCTTACCTACATACAAAATCGCTTCATTTGACATAGTTAATTTATACACAAACGTGCCGGTTCATGACACAATTTCAATTGTAAAAGATCTTCTCATTGAAGGTGAGAAGCTGAATCACAAACAAATAGATGAGTTAATTTTATTGTTGGATGTCCTGTTGAAGCAGAATTACTTCACTTTTAATAATAATTTTTACCTACAAGAGTTTGGTCTCGCAATGGGTTCGCACTTTCAGGACTGCTGGCGGATTTATACTTGCATCATTTTGAAAATACTTACATGTTCACAGAGAATAACAAATTTTATAATAATATTAAACTCTATGCACGATATGTAGACGACACCTTTATAGTTTTTAATGGCACGCTACGACAGATAGAGAAATTGAAACATTATTTGAACAGCCTTAGCAAGAACATACAATTTACCCTCGAAACAGAGGTTGACAATAAACTCAAATTATTTGGACCTGACTGTTACAAAGTATCTTAATAAATTTCAATATAAAATATACAGGAAACCCACCACCACAGATATTACAATACACGCCGATTCTCATCACCCATATAGTCAGAAAATGGCGGCTTACAACAGTTTTGTTCATAGGTTGGTAACGATTCCACTTAACCAAAAGGACTTTCAGGATGAATTGGATATAATAAGGCACATAGCAATAGCGAATGGGTACAAGAGTTCGATGATAGATAGACTTCTTAAGCGACACCTATATAAAACTAGATCCCACCGTAATACCATGGATGATAATAAAGTTAACAAAAATAAAAATAATAATAAAAAGTATATAACGACAGTGTACGGTAGCCTTTTACCTAACATTATATCCAATGTGTTTTCTAAATTTAATATAAAAGTCGCGTTTAAAACAAATAATAATATTTCTAATTTGTTACGCATAAAACAACCATTCCCGCTAGAAGAGAAAACAGGTGTTTACAGGATGTCATGTGATGATTGTGATTGTTTCTATCTGGGTCATACTGGCAGGTCTTTCTTGAAAAGATACAAAGAACATCTACCAAGGAATGATTTAGACAAGACCAAATCTAATTATGCGCGCCATCTAATGATGCATAACCATAATTACACAGATTTCAATACTAATTTCAAAGCAATCCATGTATGCGGTAAGGGTAGGTTAATGGACGCTCTCGAGGAGTTTGAGATTTATAAATCATTTAAAGACAAGAATATCAACAATAACAGTATATTAAACGAACAATTAAGGTTTCAATCTCACTCACTATATGATACAGCCCTAAATATAATCGCGCATGACGGTAATGACTGGTGATAAGGATTGACTTAGTTTAATTAGTGGCTCGGCAACTACACGCGCGGTCGGACCGGTCCAACGAAGCCGAAGTTACATCGTGTTATGTGTGTGTCGTTATTGTGATTTAGTAAATATGTGCAAATGTATTTTTATGTGAATTTTAACATTTGACGAGGATTACTGATGATGTGACACATGTCACAAAACGCGTCTATATAAAAAACGCTAGAACGAAGTCACTGACGGATACAAGGTATTTAAATTATTGTGAAAAAGTGACTTGGATACTATATAAAAACAAAATAAAATTGTTTTTTTGTTAAATATTTAACATCAAGATGTTTTATTGTTAAATATGTTTTTAGCTGTTTTTATCAATTTCATCGTCTGTTTAAAATATTTTTCTGTTAGGTCTTTATTTAGTTGCATGCATTTATTATTATGTAGTCTTCAGTTTTTTTTTATATAATCCGTTTTTTCAATAATTACTGTTGCTTGATTTTTGTCGGCTGTAGTTAAAATTAAATTGTTTTATTTATTTTGTTTTTAATTTCTTTTATTGTTTTATTAGCCTATGTTGTGTTTGTTTAGATATGTTTTTATTTCACTGGTAATTATTTTTTTTAATTATGTGTGTTGAAATTTTGAAATCTGTATTGGAGAGAAAATAATACATCTTTATTGAAAACTAGTAGTAAATATTATATATATAATAATTCATTTCATAAGACACCTATACTCTATTTCATAACACTGTAACCATGCATAATAAAATAAATTATCTCTTACGTATGTTATGATTTTATATGGAGAAGAAATGAGAAACAATAGCGGTAGGAGAATGTTGGATTTCTGCTTATTACATGATCTTATTGTGACGAACACTTTTTATCAGCACAGAGATATATATAAATTCACAAGGGAACAACCAAATAGGGGAGAGAAGTCGATAATTGACTATATACTAGTTGAAAGGACCAATAGGAAAATGATAATGAACACTAGAGTCTGGAGAGGTGCAGAAATATATAGCGACCATTATTTAGTAATGACCAAATGTAAACAATTAGAAAAAAAAAACAGATATACAACAGAGAAGGAATAATAGAATATAAATCTATCAGATCGTATAAACTGAAAAGTAGAGATGTAAGTAATAGGTTTAAAGATGTGATCGAGCAAAAATTACAAAAGGTAAGTGAAAATATAAGGCATGCTAATATACACCAAGGGTGGAGAATAATGAAAGATATAATTATAGATACAGCAGTGAGGTTTGTGGTGTTACTAAAATGAATAATAAAAGAAAACAGACGGTATGGTGGACTAATGAAATAAAGGAGCAGATTAAAAGGAAGAAAAGGGAATGGAAAAAGTATACAGCTAATAGAACTGTGGATAACTATGAAGCATATAAGCAACAAAGAAAAATTGTTAAAAAATTAGTTGGAAAAGCGAAAGAGAGTGGATGGAAAGATTTTGGAGAAAAATTGGAAAGAAATAGGTGGGAAAATCAAAAGCTTTTTTTCAGAGTATTGAAATCTTTTAGAAAAGAAAAAACTGAGAATGATATATGTATATATAATGCTAATGGGAAAATACTGATAGAAAGAAACGATATAATGAATAGATGGAAAGAATACTTTCAAGGATTACTAGGTGGTAAGGAAATCAACAAAGATGATCATAAAGTCAATATTAATGAAGAAGATAGAGAGGATGGTGAAGTTGCAGAAGAAAAAATAACGATGCATGAATTAGAAGTAGTGATTAAAGGACTTAAAAGTGGGAGATCACCTGAAACAGATAAAATTACAGCAGAAATGATAAAGAATATGGGGAAAAAGGGAAAGAAATACTTTTAGAAATTATCAATAAAGCGTGGACAAGTGTAGCATACCAAGAGAATGGGAGGAAGCATTGATAGTTCCTATTTTTAAGAAAGGTAACACAAGAGATTGTAATAATTATAGGGGTATCAATCTATTAAATACAATTGTTAAGGTTTATGAGCAGATAATTAATAATAAATTGGTCCCAATTTTAGAAAATAGTTTGGAGGAATCGCAGAGTGGCTTTAGATCAGGGAGAAGTGTGCAGGATCACATTTTTACTCTGCAACAGATAGCTGAGAAGTCGATACAACAAAATAAATTGGTATATTAGGCTTTTATTGATCTTGAGAAGGCTTTCGATAGTGTGCCTAGAGCAAAAATATGGGAAAGTTTAAAAAATAGAGGAATAAGGAGTAAAATAATTAAGGTAGTACAGAGGTTATACAAAAATAATGTTAATTATGTAATTGGTAAAAATATGAGGTCGTTAGGATTTACAACAAACTATGGATTAAGACAAGGAGGTGGACTGAGTCCAACATTATTCAACTTGTATATGGACGACATTATTAAGAAGTGTTCACTGAAGGTTAAGAAAATGCATGTTGGATACAGGAACTTGCGAAGTATAGAAGTAGCAGAAGGGGCTTTTGCGGATGATGTAGTGCTAATGGCTACAAGTGAAAGGGCGTTACAGGGCAATTTGAATATATGGAATGAAGTTCTCCAGGAAAAAGGGATGAAAATAAATAAGACCAAAACAAAGGTAATGGTAATTGGGGAGAAAATAATAAATATAGAGATTGGAGGAGTGAAGATAGAACAAGTCAAACAATTCAAATATCTAGGGGTTATAATAGACAGTAATGGGAAACAAGAAGCCGCATTAAATGAAAGAATTGAAAAGGCAATAAAACTATATACTATGTATTAAACAATAGATTTATAAATAAGAAGGAGATATCAAGAAAAACGAAAATGAGTGTATAAAACAGTATATAGACCGGTTTTAACATACGCCTGTGAGACGTGGGTGCTATCCAAAAGCCAAAAAAGTAAAATCCAGGCGGGAGAAATGAAATATCTTAGGAGAGTAGTAGGAGTAACAAGGAAGAACAGAGTTAGGAATACACAAATAAGAGAGGATCTGGAAGTGATATCGATTCTGGATTTTATTGAACAGAGACAACTATGCTGGTGGGGACACATGCAGAGAATGGATAGTGATAGAATGGTAAAACAGGTCTGGGAGGCAAAATCAGGGGGGAGAAAGAAGAGAGGAAGACCGCGACTGACTTGGGATGGAATGATGGGAAACATTTTGAGAGAAAGAGGCTTGGGCTGGAGGGAAGCGAAGACATTGTCAATGGATAGAGTAAGATGGTAAAAATTTGTATATAGAGTGTAGTTGATGTACTTATCAACAAAATTTATATTGGTGATTGATGTAATCCGACACCAATATGGTATAAGGGTATTTTGATAATAAATAAATAAATGTTATGATTTTATAGTATATAATAACTTTTTATTAAAGCTTATACAAATTTTATATCACTTTTTATATGAATTCCAATACTCAGTATAAAATATAGCACTGAACTCGGTTTAAAAACGGAGTCTAGGGAGAACCTTTTCACAAAGCTAACTATACACGTTTTTCCAGGACATCGTAGAAATACTTTTTAAAAGTATAAGCAGTATGTAGAGACTACTCAAATAATTCTGGAAAAGAACGACATATGCTAGTCAGGTTATCGTTGATGGAGTATCTGAGATTGTAATATCACAATTCTCCTGAGCTGCTCTTTTGTACACAAAACTGCGATTAAGTATGTGTATTCTTCGCCAAGAGAAATAAACGTTATAGCGCTCCAACATTATACTCGCACATCATTTGGAAATCCGCTTATTTATTTTGAAGCTCGCAGAGTATGAATCTCAAGCACAACTTATGATTCTACCGTCACATTTTTATTTCTACCCTATCGTGAAAATTAAAGAATATAGATTTTACGAAGCTAGTGACATGATTATACGATTAGAAATAAATTGACCAAGGAAGATTGCTGTATGACATCTTTTTGCGAACCTTCAAAATCTTACTCGTTAATGCAACATGAAGGTACTTGTTAGTAAGCGATTCATGTAACACTGTGTGTAATTGCTGTGCTGACATTTGACAACTTGCAAGAATGAGAATTTGTTACCATTAAACGTATATGAATCAGGTAATTCATAAACAGTAGTACTAAAAATGTTACTGTACTTGTTGTTAAACGTGCGAAGTGAGTTCTCAGTTTTAACTCGACCGTTTGGCATTAATTTGTCTATCTCTTTTACTGTCTATTTGGGTTACGTCTCACATAACTTTGAATACACCAACCTATTTTCGTGTCCATATGTTTACACTACAGAACCGTATTGTTTTTGAGATTGATCCCTTCAAAAATAGGAGGGCGCGAGGTAAAAATGTGGGGAGGGTCAACATTTTGAGAAAGTTCCAAAATCCCATGTGGGTTATGAAAGTAAAGGGAATTTTTAACACAATCTGAACATAACGTTCATTTTGAAAATTTCAAAATTTTGGACTTCAATGCTCAAAAAAATGGGTGAAAATTTTGATAAAATCGCAAAACTTGTAAGATCAAATGAAAGATATAAAACTAATTTTAACAAATATCTGGATTTTGTATTAAGTTTTCGCGCACTACGTTAGGCACGGTAATTTAGGTTTTAATAGAATTTCAGTTGTTACTTTGTTAAGACCCTTTTTGTGTTCCGTAACGTTGCTGCGTTAAAAACATTATATGCAATTGTTAAATACTCACAGGTCTGCTCTATAGGTTATGCTTATAATATTCACAACGTCTACAATTAATGGTTGTGATTATAATGGTTACAGTGTACTGCAGTCACTGCCTTCAGTTAGTAAACTTTTAATTTTTCATAACAAGAGTATGGTTTCCTTTACATAATAAATTAAAAAGCAAAACCATCTTCCCTAACCTTACACATGAAAATAACATTTTCACATGCAATTAAGCATCACAATCTTTTACAATTGGTACACTTCTTCTTCTGATTCACACCGTGACGTATCGATACTATAGCGTAATCAAAACAACGAAAACGTAGTGCGGGGGAAGTAAAAAAGTGACTTTTGGAAAAATAACAAGAAAGGTAACTAAGTAAAAATCTATAAAATTATGGTCGTTCCCACTCTTAGAAAGATACGGATATAATTCACAAAGGTGGTAAATAAGCTTTATATAAACTGGAAGATGAAATTTGTGAGATACATGAAACACATTATAAGATACGACAGAATTGGAAACAACATAGTAAGGAATGAATTAGTTATGTTCGGAGAAAATAGACTGAACACGTTGTCAGAGAGGATGGTAATAGTCCTGCTGAACTAATTTCGAAAACGAACAGAAGGGAAAAGAGATTTAACAAAAACAACACAATCATGGCTTGCAAATAGAACCGAAGAAGAATAGGCAAAGAAGAAGAGAGTTTGTCTTCAAAGTGTCAAAGTGTGTGCTTGCAAATAATTTAAACAAGTCATTAAACTATAAACTAAGTAACTAAGTAATAGAAGATTAGATTAGAAGAAATATATTCTATGCTTATATTCAGCTGAAGAACAATTTTTTAGACGATTATTTTGTTGCTTTTGTTTACCGACTTAAGTAAATTATGTAAATATATAAGTTCGCATCTTAACAAAAATAAATTTTCTCAGAATTTATAAACAACAGTACGCTGAAGGTTACGTAAGCTTCAATACACTGGCTTTGAGAATTAAGTTATGTTAGACATCAAGGTTTCATGAAACTAGGTTTATAGAGTATATGAATTTATGGAGTAATAAGACTAGTAGAAGTAGTAGTAGTGTAGTAGTAGTAGTAGTAGTAGTAGTAGTAGTAGTAGTAGTAGTAGTAGTAGTAGTAGTAGTAGTAGTAGTAGTAGTAGTATAAATTAAACTAAATTGTGGGTTACCTAATCACGACACAATAATTGCATATATTCTGTTATATAAGAAAACGTTATTGAATCTAAACGTCTAGGCAGCATTAGATATAAAAACCTATCACTGACAGACCATTTCTAGCACCAAAAGTACTGGATACACAAAATGCAATAGCAATGGTTAACTTTTCAGATCAACACAATTCGATTTATTTTAGAATGTATTATTCTGAAAACAATGTTTTATTGTAATAAACTGCATCGGCATGAACCAAAAGATATTTAAATGAGTGGAAGAGCAATGTTAATTTGCTGGTATGTACGTGAGTTGGTATATAACCTCTCCGTTTAGCAACTTTATTCTACTCAATTTACAAAAACGGTCGGTCAGTGTAACACAAAATCACATTAAATTGGCGTTATCGACAAACAAATTACTAGGTGTATGATTATTGTAACAACATACAGTAATAACAATAATAGTTACCTGGTCTAGCGAACGGAGGTGACACGCTGCATTGATCGCGCTGGACAGTGCGTGCACGTGCGCGTGCGCATACGTCTCTTACACAGCAATATGTATTAGTTTTACCACTAAAGCAAATATTTTCTGATCGTTCTTAGTATGGCACAACTCTTGTTGGTTACTCGCAACTCAATTGAAATGAAAACACACACACACACACACACACACACACACACTCATATGTAATATATGAAAACATATACATATACATAGGCTATATTCGTCATGTGTACATTAATACGTTAAGTACACGTAAGAATTTATGCATTTCAGTTATATAGGTTCGCATGTATATTTCAGTTTTCAAATGACATAACGTACACACAGACACACACACATAAAATTTATGTCTGAGGTTTCGCGTTCTCCTGTGTTCACTAATGCGCGTCCTACACACACTCACGCACCGCTTGCATTTATTTTTCTCTCACACATATAGGCCTAAATACACTTATAAAAACACTAACAACACTTTCTTCTTTCTCCGTTAGGAGTCTTCAAGTTATAAAGCTTTACACTATCGTTGCCCTTTATGTGGCTCTGCCTCTCTCTCTCTCTCTCTCTCTCTCTCTCTCTCTCTCTCTCTCTCTCTCTCTCTCTCTCTCTCTCACACACACACACACAGATACACATTCTCTCTCTCACTCCGTCCCCTTCTCTGTTTGTGCCTGTCTGACGTAGCATACGTCATAAGCAGAAGCAACAAATATTTAACTTAATACAACAAGCAAATTTATATTGATAAAGGACGATATTTGGTAAATATTCATGTAAACAGTATTGTTCTTACTTACGAAGAATTTATAGAAACAGGTAATTGAAGTTAATATGAAATAACAGAACTCGGGGGGAACTCATTGACTCCTACGAAATGAATTGAATCTTTGAGTTGTTTGATTCAGATAAAGTAAAAAGAGACAAAATTCTCTAGACTCCTTAAAACAATTTAGATGTCATTGTAATCATTTGTAAAACAACTATGTCTGTTCAAAAATAAAACTGAGCATAATAATTGCTGTGTCAAGTATTGTTATCGTACATGTAGACTAATGTGTTTCACTAGACGTCATGTTTCCGAGAATGTAATACATACTTGTACATAAACACGCGAGATTCTCTGCATACAGTATCAGTAAGACTCTAAGTTACATATGTAATGAACACACACACACACACACACAATTTACATAGACCACTTAATATTTCTATTCATTCAGACACAGTCCATACTGAGTCAGTCAAATAGCGTGTGTGAATGAACTGTTTCACACACGGAAACAGTGAGCCTGGCCAGACAAAAATAACGTAAATTGAATGTTTAAATTTAATGAAGTTTTGAAATAAATGCAAACATTTTCATAAACTTACGATTTCTGATGCATATGTTGTCAATGTGATTTAATTGCTAAACTTTACCATGATGCTAAACGTCAGTAAAATACCGTCGTAAATAGTTGGCATTGTAGTTCCACTGCGTGTCTTATCGTTGGATAAGTAGGAGAATTGCACACAAACCGTAATGAAAGTTTACAGCCTATAGTAGTCAGTGCAAAGCGAAGTAATAGAGGAATTAGATTAGTAGTGTGTTGGTGAGAATCCTAGGCCACTGACGTCACGATCAGCTGACCGAGGGGTGGTGACGTCACGATCAGCTGCTTATGAGTCACTGTTTCAGTGACGTGGCCTAGGATTCTCACCAAAATATCTCGGGATCACGTGACGTTACTGACCTAGGATTCTCTCCAAAATATCTCGGGTCTCGGTCTCGTCTCGTTCATTTCGGTCTCGGTGTCGTTCATTTCGGTCTCGGTCTCGTTCATTTTGGTCTCGGTCTCGGTGCTGGTGGTCGGGCTCGGGCTCCGGACGAAGCATCGCTCGCGACTGTCGATACAAGACTGAACGGTATAGCTAACGAGCCCAGTTTATATAGGCGGAAAATCCCCCCCCCTCTTGTTCGACTATTGAGTGTAACTACACAACACGTATTGCACCATACCGTTTCACGGTGACATGATGGAACAGTTCTAACAAGTGGATTGCACAACAACGCGTAACTAAATAAGCAATAAACAGCAACAGATCCAATTTAAAAAAATCAAACCCGGTCCACGAAAGTCAGCGAGAGATGTTGCACCGACCGCGGTCAACGAAAGACTGACCCTGTCAACGCTGTGTCATTCGTATAAATGGTGGGTAGCCGGGAAACGAACGAGGAGGGGGAAAAATAACGTGCATACCAAAAAAAAACATACATACATACATTTCTTCGCCCCGTGTCCGGTCGTACGCGCGAAGAGGATAGATCGCACTCGCATGACATCGCGCATCACGTACCGTGCAGTTTCTGTTACGTGATCGTCGATTGGACCGGTAAAGCCATGAAAGAACCTGTCTTGTACCGCGGCGGTACAGACGTAGTGGAGACGTTTCTCCGGACTCTTCGTGAAGACGTGAATCGATTCGAACGCGACTTCGGCAGACCCCTCCGCATGAATGAAGACAACGAACGCGAGTTTCAGAACGCCACCGCGTGTCATCTGTGCAAGAAGAGTAACGAGCGCGGCGACGTGGGGGACAAATTGCGAAACCACAATCACGTGACTGGCGAGTACTTGGGAGCCGCGCACAAGGCGTGTAATTTAAACTATAACGTGCCGCAACACGTTCCCGTGTTCTTTCACAGCCTGCGCGGTTACGATTGCCACCATCTCATCCAAGCGTTCGGAAAATTCAAACACGAAGAAATTAAGTGTATAGCCACGACCAGCGAGCGGTATGTGTCCGTGTCCCTCGGTCCCCTCCGGTTTCTCGATTCCGCGCAGTTTATGAACACGTCGTTGGAGAAGCTGGTGAAGAATATGCGAAAAGAAAATTTTAAAATATTACGACAGTGCATGCGAACGGACGGAAACAACGAAGAAGAAGAAGAAGAAGAAGAAGAAGAAGAAGAAGAAGAAGAAGAAGAAGAAGAAGAAGAAGAAGAAGAAGAAGAAGAAGAAGAAGAAGAAGAAGAAGAAGAAGAACGCGTTGAAATGCTGGTCTGGAAGGGGGTCTATCCGTACAAGTACATGACGGACGAAAGTAAGTTCGAGGACGCTTCTCTGCCCGCGCCGGAACACTTTTACAACCGCCTAGCCGAGACCCCCGTGTTGGACGAAGATTACGCGCACGCGCAAAACGTTTGGAGGGCGTTCGAGATTCGAACGTTAGGCGACTATCATGACCTCTATTTGAAAACCGACGTGTTGTTGTTGGCCGACGTGTTCGAAAACTTTCGCGAGACCAGCCTGCAGTACTACGAGATAGATCCGTGTAACGTTTATTCCGCGCCGGGACTCGCGTGGAACGCGATGTTGAAAATGACGGGAATTCGACTCGAACTACTTCAGGATATAGATGTGCACTTGTTCGCAGAGAGCGGGGTAAGACGGGGTACCGCGATGGTGCCCACCAGATACGCTAAGGCCAACAACTCTTACGTACCGGACTACGATCGCCAACGGGAAAACAATTACATCCTCTACCTGGATTGTACAAACCTGTACGGCACCGCGATGAGACAGCCGTTACCTCACTCCGGATTCCGATGTCTGGAACGCGAAGAAATCGACGTGTTAGATTTGAGTACGGTAGGCGCGGAAGACGAAATCGGCTACATTCTCGACGTCGATCTAGGTTATCCCCGCCGTTTACACGACTTAAATTCGGACTAACCGCTGGCGCCGGAACGCAGAAAAGTCGGCGAGCACGAGTTGTCCGCGTACAGCAAACGATTCAATTTTTTAAAGAACTTCCATTTGTCCGCCACCGGCACTGTTGAAAAACAGATCACCATCCTTGAGGATAAGAAAAACTACATCGTACACTACAGAACGCTGCAGCTGTACTTAAACTCGGCATGGAATTGAAAGCCGTCAATCGCGTGTTAGCGTTTCGTCAGAGCGCGTGGATGAAGCCGTTCATAGACTTCAATACGGAGAAACGCAAAGCCGCGGCGAACGATTTCGAAAAAGACTTCTTCAAACTAATGATCAACGCGGCGTACGGCAAATTGTTAGAAAACGTCCGGAAACGTATAGATTTTTGGTTAGTATCCAACGACCGCGAAATGATAAAGCTGAGTACGAGCCCGAGATTCGTGCACGCAAACGTGTACAACGAAGACTTGGTAGGCGTGATGATGAAAAAGAGGACCGTGTATCTCAACCGTCCGCTGTACGTGGGATGCACCGTGTTGGACATTAGTAAATACGTGATGTACAGTTTTCACTACGAGTTCATAGTCGCGAAGTTTGATACGTGTTCGATTGTGTATGACCGATACGAACTCTTTGTTGTATGATATACGCACCGATAACGTGTACGGCATCAAGGAGAACCTACATCTATTCGATACGTCGGAATATCCCACAACGCATCCCTGTTATAGCGTGGTAAATAAAAAACGCTTGTGAACGTTCAAGGACGAGACGCACGCGAAAACCATCGTTGAATTCGTCGGGTTGCTCGCGAAATCCTATTCGCTGCTGGTGTTGCAGGACGACGGCGATACAAAGGAGAAGCGCGTAGCGAAAGGGGTGCCGCGAGTGGCTATACAAAACCGATTGACTCACGCGGATTACACACGTTGTTTGCTGTCACCGACGACGTCGACTAACCGACAAACGTACACATCCGTGCATATCATACGCAGCGAAGACCATCGACTCTACACGCGACAGATAGTGAAACTGTCTTTGTCGCCGTACGACGACAAGAGATACGTCTTGGACGACAGGTAGAGAACGCTAGCCTACGGTCATTACAGAATTCGCGAGATGGAAGTGGGACGTGCGATGGTTCATCGGGCCAGCGTCATACGAACCGCAAACCGTGAAAGCGTGATTCGGTACGCGTGTAGAGCGTTAGAGGCGGAGGAGGAGGAGAAAGAAGATATATATATATATATATACATTTTAAATACTTTATATATATCAAGAAACAAACTGTAGCAGAAAGTGATTGAATATATATATATATATATATATATATATATAGGAAGGGATTAACGCGCGCGCGCGCTGTATTACTGTACACTACACAATGAGATGTCGCTTATTATAAGTACAGTATGTGTACAGTAGTTAAGTATATACGTTTGTGAATCGGGCAGGATATCGAGGTGCGTTGTCTGAGTTTGTTCACGTTATGTGCGAGAGAGAGATGAACGATTGTAACCGGCTACGTCACTGTCGCGGTAGAGATACTCATAAACGTAGTCGAGTTGTCTAAGACGAGTCACTGGCACGGTGGAAACACCACTAAACTCGCCTCGATTTAACAGAATCTTTGTGTGTGCGTGCGTGCGTGCGCGCGCGCGCGCGCGTGTGTGTGTGTGTGTGGTACGTGAAAAAGACGCTTCTCGATATTCCAACCGTATACCGAACTATTAGTTTAGGTAAAAAAAAATAAAATAAAATTTATAAAAAAATCGCTTTAGTCAGCATTGTGTAGTGTACGTTTAATTTTTTACCCAACACTGTACACGTTAAAAGTTCTGAGTTCTTATAGCGTGTTAGGTGGTTGGTAATGCTGGAGTAGGCCTGTTTCATTCGTCCGTGAAACGAGGAAACCACGTAAAAAAAAGCGAAGCGTATCTTGTCTTACCCCCCGGGTCGCTTGGAAACGATGAGAGTACATGATGTTGTTTTAATTATACGTAATTACCACAACGATATGTATGGACCTAATTATAAAATTCACTACAAAAACTTATGTCAGTGTATTTCACAATACTCGACCGGCTACAGGAAAAGTATTGTTACAACTGTTGTATCATATCACTGTGACAGTATGGCGCAATTCAATCGATAAAACTGTTGCATCATACCATCATGAAACAGTATGGTGCATTACGTGTTGACAGGATGTTGTGCAATAGTTACACGCAATAGTAGAGCAGGGAAGGAGGGATCTTCCGTCTATATAAACGGGGCTCGTTCGCTATACCGTTCAGTCTTGTGTCGACAGTCGCAAGCAACGCATCGCAACCAGCAGACTTACTAAGCAAGCAAGCAATGGATTCGTTTATACAGAAATTTGGGAGCGTCACCGTTTACGAATACGTACGATGTCACGACTTACAAACGGGTACGAAGTATCCGATTCGCTTGTTGCAGAACGAGACGACGCGGTACGGACCTTCTCTGGCAGCCATTATAACGAAGGGAAAGGACGGCACGGGATTACTGAAAGTCTACCTGCCGAAGAGATACGCGAAACTGTTTACGGATGAGGAACTGCAAGGCGTATAACCGGACACGCTCTACCTACAATACAACGGACGAAAAGATCGTGTAGCGGACATTACTATTTCAAGATTGTAAAATATTGTTTGTCTGTATTTTTGTAACACTTTTTTATTTGTGTTTTTGACAATACATGTATTGAATAACATTATAAGCGTTATTTTTTCCCCCTCCTCGTTCATTTACCCCCTTCCACCACCACCACTACCACCCTTTTAATACGAGCGACACGGCGCCGACTTGGGTCAGTGTTTCGTTCGTCGTTGCCGGAGCAACATCTCTCCGAGGACCGACCGAGCCACACCTACACCAACAGACACGCAGACACACAGCGTAACACGGAGAGAGAGAGAATACTGATTCACGAAGACGACTCACGATCGACTCTGACCAGAACATGACATCACGCGCAGCCGATATTACCGACGTCATCAACAGCTGTCAAGCAGTGGTATAACTGTCCGAGACATGGGAAGTTTCAAGACAGTGACACTATGGAAGGTGAAGGTAACACACCTCGACGCACGAGGAGAGTAAAGTTTAGCGACAACCTGACGTTCTATCCTGTACCGTACTACTGTGAATCACGTTTCGGTGAACTCGTAAGAAGACACAAGTATGCAACGCACGATGAAGAAGAAGAAGAAGAACAACAACAACAACACCAACAACAAAAATTTGGAAACGGTTCGCAAGACGATCGCGATGGAGCTGCACAGACCGGTGAGAAGGAATTTCGCGAAACGTACGGTGGAGCTGAAGGAACTGTACGACCTCTAGCAAGCCGATTTGGTGGAGATGATACCGCATGCTAAGGTGAACAAAAGCTAGGCTACAAGTATCTTATGACTGTTATAAACGCGTCCAGCAAGTTCGCGTACGCCGTCCCGTTGAAAACTAAGATGGGAGCGGAAGTGGCGCGCGCACTCAAACCGATACTCAAAACCAACATAATGAAATACCAGGAAACGGACAAAGGTAAAAAATACTACAACAGCGCTGTACAGTCTCTGTTGGGAAAGTACAAGGTAAAGCTTTACTCGACGTTCAATGAGAAAAAAGCGTCGATCGTGGAACGTTTCACCAGAACGTTGAAGACGCGCATGTATCGCGCATTCAGCGAACAAGGACATTACCGTTGGTTGGAAATGTTGCCCGGACTGGAGACAGCGTACAACGACAGCGTGCACAGAACGAGCGGTATGAAACCCAACCTGGTGAACGAAAGCAACGAGCGGGTAGTGTTGGAACGTATCAAGAAGAACACACGGCCACGCGTTACGCGTGAAAAGAAACCGAAATTCACGGTTGGCGACCGTGTTCGCGTGAGTAAACACAAAATGACGTTCGCGAAAGGGTACACGCCCAACTGGACCAATGAAATTTTCACCGTGCACGCGGTGAAACCCACCGTTCACGTCACTTACCGTCTCAAGGATCACGCCGGTGAAGTGGTGAGAGGTGGCTTTTACGAGTACGAAATCAGCAAGCCGAGCGTCGGTGACGTTTACTTGGTGGAGAAAGCGTTGCAGCACAAAGGCGACAGGGTGCGCGTTCGTTGGCTCGGATTCGATGGTAAACACTATTCGTGGATACACAAGAAAGATCTGATATAAAACACGGAATCAACGTGTAGCGTGGCACCCGTAGCGACAGTACGTTACGATGACAATATCGTCATTTCGGCGGTGGCGGCGAACACTGTGAACGATGTCGTCTCACATCCGGCGTACAAGAAGTACATCGAAAACGTCGAACGCATGCGTACATTCGTCTCTCTACACGAACATTGGCGACGGGTTACGACCCGTGTGATAAGTTACGAACTCAGTGTAAGAGTACCGAGTAGCACGATCGGCGTGTTAGATCACTACAAAGAAAGCGCGTGGTCGGATCCCGATTGTCAGGAAGGACCGGACACTTGCGTGTGCAGTACCGTGTCCGGTGAGTGTTACGACATAATACAACTGCTCAATAGACTGTGGTCGAACGAAGAAGAAGAAGAAGAAAATGAAGATAACACAACAAGCCCGGAAATTGAAAATAAAAAATATGGACTTGTCGGAAGGTTACACGAATGGTGGTGGGGGCGGAGGAGGAGCGAGGAGGAGTAGGCACGGACTTCTCCTGCCCGATTCTATACGTTCTATCATCTACGGACCGTCCGCGTGCGGCAAGACGAACGTGATGTTCAACCTGTTGTTTGATGTGAACGGGTTACGTTTCGCAAACCTGTACGTGTTTTTTAAATCACTGTTTCAACCCAAATACCGAATGTTGAAAACTCTGATGACGCAGCTCGCCGACGACGGACTGGGTTATCACGCGTACAGTGAAAACGAAGAGGTACCACCTGCCGACGAGGTCGACACCGCTTCCGTTATGGTGTTCGACGACGTGTCTTGCGAAAAACAACACAACATACGCAAGTACTTCGCTATGGGACGACACAGCGGTTTAGACACTTTCTACTTGTGCCAGACCTACAGTCAAATACCGAAATAACTGACTCGCGACAACGCCAACCTCATAGTCTTGTTCAGACAGGACGATCTCAACTTGAAGCACGCGTACAACGATCACGTCAGCACGGACATGAAGTACGAAAGTTTTAAGTACTTGTGCGCTGAAGCGTGGAAAGACCGCCACGGTTTTCTCTTCCGTCGATAACGGGCGGTACAGAATCGTTTCGATCGTTTCATAGTAGTAGTAGTAGTAGTACAGCCGAACGAATAAATACACGCGTGTAGACTGTTTGTGTAAACGGGCGTTGACCGTTTCCGTAAAGGGGTTTATATATCCACGACTAAGATTGTACGTAAATACACGTGTTCCGAAGTCAATTCGTTAGTCGATCTACTGGCGTTCGTGAAGATGGACGACAAGGAGAAACGGGCCATTCGCGATATCGAAACGATCAGCAATAACATATGGAAGAAATACCGTGCGTTAAAATATGGGATCCAAGAAGAGGAAGAAAAGCTAACAAGAAGTTACAAACCGATCTTGGAACCGTTGAAAACCATTTCGCAAGCGTTGGTCGAAAAAAAGTAAAACGACTGAAAAGCGGATAGCGATGATAACGGAAAGTAAGAAGAAAAAGGAACAAGAGGAGGAGGAGGAGGAAGAGATAGATAAACCGCTAGTAGACTTTAAACATGATGGTACACCGCGTTTCCTAGACACATCCGTAGTTGGCGAGACGACGACGACGGACGTTGATGACGACGACGACGACGACCCTAGTTTAACAGTTGAAAGACTGTAGAACACACCCGAAGGAAGACGTGAAGCAACTAATTATTTTCAGAGCCAATACGAACCCAATTCACTAGCGTACAAATACATGAGTATGATCGTATTGGCTGATCGTGGTCAAAAGATGGATTATACGTACGGTGTAAGACACGAAGGCGGTAAATGGATGATAGGCGAATCACAGGTGGAAATCGATGGTAACGATAATTTTGTTATCAATGGTTTACGATACAAAGGCACGCCGAGACTTTTCGAACTGGTGTTCATGAAACGTCCGGATAACGGTGTTTACAACAGGGACGATCTCGCGACCTACAAGCATATACTGGAAGCGACTAACGCACACAAACAACACTATTTAACGACAACGCGAACAGAGGATCAAAGTACACGAAGATAATAGGTCCGTTGTTTCGAACGACACATACGGGACGCAGACACGTGAACAACAACAACTACAGCCAAAACGGAAACGAAATATACATGGAAGTAAGGAGAAGAGGAAACGATAAAATCGATTACGTGCACTGGGACGATCCGAACGAACTGGTGGACAGACTGCGATTGTTGATTGAATCCAAACGCGTTGGGAACAGCGGTCACACGAACGAAATCGTCTCCATTGTGGAAGAACTGCGTGAAGCCGACATCGTTGTATAAATAAGTCCGATATACCAGTACGTATAATATGTATATAAACGAGTGTATAGAGAAGACACATTTCATTCGTACCTCGGCACGATGAGCGTTGACAAATTCGGCAGGCACCAGAGCACCATCACTTTGCGAACCGAGACGCAACGCAGTCTGCGGGAGGATATCGGTATTGGTTTGACGGAGGACAGACACTTCGACGTAGCGGGGAAAACAATACGCAACTTGGGCGAGCCGCTCGACGGTAACGATGCCGTTCCACTGCAGTTCGTGCAAGACTACTGTCTGTTAGTCGACGACGACGACGACGATCCGACGCAAGATTCCAGCGGCGGCGGCGGCGGCGGCGGCGGCGGTGGGGGTGGCGGTGTCGGCGTCATCACACGAATAGACGTCAAAGGTCGTAAGCTCACCAACGTCGGAGCTCCCGCCGATCTCAAGGACGCCGTCAACAAGCAGTACGTAGACTACACGTTCTTACGTTTCACAACGCCGGCACCGAATACGAAGAACGGGGCCGTTGTCGACGCGCGCGACCACCGCATACAGTCCCTTAGCGAACCGATTCGTGCGAGAGACGCTGCGAGCAAAGGGTACGTAAAGCGAAGGTTATACCGCCGGACGTACAATCTAACCTGTCGGTGGGGAACGTGCGGATAACGCAGTTAGCGCCACCCGTGAACAACAAGAACGCGGAACCTGGTTCAATGCGCAAGAAAAGACTGAGAAACGTCTCCACTACGTCATTACCGCCGCGGTACAAGACGGGTTCTTTCACGGCTTTACCGGGTCAATCAACGATCACGTACAGAAACTGCACGGTACGTGATGCGCGACGTCCTGCGAGTGCGATCTGTCCTCTTCGCGCGTACAACCGGACACGGGGCGAAGAAAAGATTCAAAGTCCGCTTACACCGTGTACGGTACTCTGTAACATTTTGTGTAGTCTTTAAAATACATGTGGCTGTATTTTCCGGTCGGTAGTTCGACTTTTTGCGCTCCGTGCGGCGTGCAGAGTATCTCGTGCTCTTTCATTCGTTTCCGCGCTTCCTCCGGATCCGTTTTATCGCGAAATCGTTGCAAGCAGTAATTACAGAAGAAAACCGGATTGTCAGCACTCGTTGTGGTGTGCAGCAGTAGACGTGATATGTTTCTAATAACACAATAATGTTTGAGCCCTTCATCGTTGACCAGTAATAGAAGATTCACGTGCGTCCTACCTTTGTGCTCGGTTATCCGTATAGGGTAGACTTCGTCTTTTCTGTATCCGGACTCGTTAATTTCTCTTAACCGAACACGTTCACCGAAATGGTTGCGTTTTGGTTTTCAAAATTTTTAATTTGATTCATCGGCACCAGATAGTCGATCCCCTCCATATTCAGCTCGTGTTCGTACTGTCTGTAGTGAGACACGCGGTGCGGGTGAGAACCGATCGGATGTAAACCGGCTAGAACGGACCAGAGGAAGCATTTATCGTCGTATAGATTCTGCACGTTCACTAACGCTTTCTTCCTTGATAATTTTGTCGGAGTGGGGATGTAACTGCATCCGGCCAGAGAACGATATTTTAACAAGTTCACTTCGACGGCTACGATCCCGTTCTCGAACCGTCCGCTACCTTCGCGAGTAAACTTTGATACCGATTCCAACACTTTTTCAACGCACTCCCTGTACTGTTCGTTCACGTCTTCCGCGTCCACCGCTGCGGGTAAAACGAGTTGCGTTTTATTGTCTTTACACTCCCGTTAAGTGCGACTGTATGAGTTGAGTATACTGCCATGGTTCTATATTATGACTTACACGAAATTAGTTAGAATAAAGCACACTTTTTTTTAGGTTAGACAAGCACTAGTTTTCATCAACGTGTCCAGCTGCTAACTGAGGCGTAGGCAGTAAATCTACACAGTATATAGGGGCTAGCATCGTTGCGCGCGCGCGGCTGTTAGTACGTTGTGATACTTAGATATTATGGTGGTAACATTATTGCAAAACCTTATACAAACACTTTATAACAGACTATAGCTTTGAATTCACTTCCGTTACAGCGAAAGAAGATCCTTCTGCATTCGCCTGTTCCGGTTGAGAAAAAAGAGTAGGTACTCTGTTCGCGTTCTACATTCATGCACGCTCAGCAAGGGTCATTTACTCCGTACTGTTTATATTATTCCTTCTCGTTCCAACGATGTGATGGCCATGTGTTTTTCGAACATCAACAAGCGTGTGGTTCGCACGGATCGAAATCTACCGCTCCGTAATCAGAACGTTTGAATACTCTGGTGGGTGAACACGTCTTGCGCTGTGCAATTTTTGAATTCTTGTGCGTAATGGAATTATATCTTTGGTGACTGTGTTGTTGTTGACGGGCACATACATCGTCGGTTTGAATTCCTACCTTGTTGGCTTCCAGCCGGTAATTTTTTCTTCTTGGTGCATTTACAGGAACAGCAGCAGGTTGCGGTAAGTCTAGAAGCTTTCTTCTTTAACATAAAATCGCCAACACAGTTGAATAGTACTGCTAATATTTCATCTTTTACAGTTTGTAACATTATTGTTACAGATATTTTCTAAATACCACGCATTACGGAATTATTTTGTTAATTATTAAATATTGCTTGAAATTTTGGTAAATAGACAACACCAATTGTTTGATGGATATTTTGGTTAAGTGATGAGAAAGTTATATTTCGAAAACTGCTGATAGCGCCAAAAATATGTAATATGACAGAACTCATGTGTACGTGTTTGGAGCATTAACAGATACTACATTTAAGTATTAAATTATTGGAGTGTATGTCGTTTTAGAAAACATGCCTCCTGGAACATTTCTACATCGCTCTCTTGTAGATTATTTTAAAGAGCTCTAGTGTATACGCTATATTATTAACGTTTACGAAGTGGAAGTCGCGTTTTCAGATTTAAATGAAACTAGCTAAAAATTAATAGTAATATCATACAATTATGTTAGCTGTCGCATAAGAGTTTTGACTGTTCCATCACAGTTTTATTGATAACAGGGGCTATCTTATAAAAGACGCTCTCAAGTAACAATTTTAGTTCAGCTTTATAATTTATACTGAGAGAACTCATTCATAAGGTGCACATCAATTAAATTTTGAGATGAGAGTCGGTTGTGGGGATAAGAACAACGTACGTAATTTTCAATTTTAGAAGTTCAATACGTTTAACGATTAACTTGTCACTTGTCAACTATTGAGCCTTTCATGTTTTCACATTGTGATCTTCTGTATTTTGTAGAAAGGGTGGGCCTTTAAGTATAATTTGTAATTTTGATGAAGTTTATTTAACAATTTTCAACTGTATTTGAAGGCGTAGCACGTGCAGTTTTATCCTTAAGAAATGTTTAATAAGTTTCAATAATTAGTGTTAAGTTCTCATGGAAATTAATTAAATTCTTCATTAGTTTCACGTCGGTTTATTTTAGTACCAAAACCAGAGTTAATATTTGTATTTGGTTTAACGCTTGAAAGTTACAACTTTCGAACGCACACCCCTCCATTCATTCTTTCTCTCTCTGGTTACCCTGCGTGCCAACTCCTTTCCGTCGGCCCTCAGCTATGAAATTTAATTGCCAGCACGCGCTGGTTTTGCTCCCCTCGGCTGGGTTATATTATCTAGCTTTTCCCACGCGTGTGTATCCCCTCACCTCATCCCAGTCTGACGCTCTCTCTCGCACTTGGCGCCCTGGTTTCTTTTTTTTTTATGCAATCCAGTTGTTAGAACTGTTGCATTGTATCACCCTGAAGCGTTATGGCCCAATTCTATTAGTGTTGACGACTAGCCAGGTACTTTGCTATGATATAATACGCGTTTTATGATCGTTAAATTGCGGTTTATTGCTTCGTTATTTTTATTGTTTATAAATTAAATGGTGCTAACGGGTTTTACAGATTTGATTCGAGTCGTTTGTTGGTACTGACGAATTGTTACATAAAATATTGCTTGTATTAAGTTATACAGATATATTTTGGTATTAACAGGGGTTTTCTCCTTCTCATTCCTTCCACTGCTTCTACTGCTATTTATACGAATGACACAGCGTCGACAGGGGTCAGTGTTTCGTTGACCGCGGTCGGAGCAACATCTCTCGGTGACTTGCGTGGACGGGGTTTGGTTTTTTATAGGATTTGTTGCTGTTTATTGCTTAATTATTTACGCGTTGTCGTGCAATTCTATCGATGTTTCCGAGTAGGTGGGTCTTTTGATATGACATAATGCACGTTTTCTGATCTCAAATTGCTGTTTATTGCTTAATTATTTTTATTATTTATTTGTTAATGACTTAAATGGTGCTACCTGGTTTGTTTATGTTACATAAAATTTGCTTGTTTTCAATTATTTTGGGCTCATTCGATAATGGGGTTGTACAATTCCTAACGATGCACTTCCTACAGTTTTCCGTTTGTATGTGTTTTTGGTATGCACGTTATTTTTCCGCCTCCTCGTTTGTTTCCCGGCTACCCACCATTTATACGAATAACACGGCGTTGACAGGGTCAGTGTTTCGTTGACCGCGGTCGGAGCTACATCTCTCGCTGACTTTCGTGGACCGGGTTTGATTTTTTGGTTTATTGGATCTGTTGCTGTTTATTGCTTAATTAGTTACTCGTTGTTGTGCAATCCGCTTGTTAGAACTGTTCCATCATGTCGCCGTGAAACAGTATGGTGCAGTACGTGTTGTGTAGTTGCACTCAATGGTAGAACAAGAGGGGGATTGTCCGTCTATATAAACTGGGCTCGTTGGCTATACCGTTCAGTCTTGTGTCGACAGTCGCGAGCGACGCTTCGTCCGGAGCCCGAGCCCGACCACCAGCACCGAGACCGAGATGTCCGAGACCGAGACCAAGACCCGAGATATTTTGGAGAGAATCCTAGGCCAGTGATGTCACGTGACCCCAAGATATTCTGGTGAGAATCCTAGGCCACGTCACTGGAACAAAAATGTTACAGAAAAATTAAAACAAACTTACAGAAAAGACCAGTGTCCCGTGATCTGGGTTTCAATGACACGAAGCATTTTTGTATGGCGTTCAAAACGACAAAGCATCCATGAAATGACGTAATGTGTCGAAATGAAAGATCTCATCCAGTCAGATCGTTGTTTGACGGTAAGAATCGATGGTTACGAATTAAATTTAAATCACCAGTCTATTCATAAAATTGTAACGCATGATTTTTACATGTGCAAAATCTGCGAGAGAAAGTGATTCCAAAAGCTCTCACTTAGGAACAGAAGAATAAGCGAATAGATGGAGTGTCTTGACTTTCTTGAGCGCATGGAATGTGATGCAAGTTTTATGAAAAATGTCATTATGTGTGACGAAATATGCATTTATGAGTTGATCCAGAAAGAAAGGAAAAGTGAAGAGTGGCACATCTCGCCACGACCGAAAAAAGAAAGATCAAATCGAAAAGCAAGTCAATACTCATTACTTTTTCAAAGATCCGAGACAATGTATAAGGAATCTGTGAGTATAGGACAGAAATTCAATAAAATTTATTACGATGAGGGTTCTGAGAGACTCAGAGAAAGGGCCGTCTTGACCGGGCACGCACTATTGACCATGTTTTATGCTTTTAAATTATAATATTCCACATGCCACACCGCACATTCTGTGAGGATTATTTGGCCAAAAAATTTGGGCACGGTGTTCGCCTCACCCTCATTATCCTTTTGATTTAATCCATGTGATAATTTTCTATTTCAAAAATCAAACATTCTAATTTATGACATTCTTAATAGTTTTTTTTAAACTTGTGATTTCTGATAAACGCATGTTTTACAAGATGAATTATAAGCTGAACTTTTCGCTCGCATCCGTACAAAAATGCTGTACGTGGTCGGTACTATAATTCTTTGTTTTACAGGGTCACCATTTTATAAGTGTGGTGAATCATCCAAAATACTGTGACAGCCCAAATAAAGTCGAAAACTTCCGGCACTTATTCAATCAATATAAACGTCTCCGTAAGTGGCTTCCCAAGGGAACTATTTTAAACAAGATAAAACTATGTTATAGTTAATATGTTAATAAATAATTATTATATAATTATCAGTGTCATTCATTTTTTACAAATGTTGTACATGTGTCTCTGATACAGATTAAATTAAACCAGTAAAATGTGTGTAAGGAAAAAATATGCCAACATTTCCAGAAGAATTAATTATTCTTCTTGACAAATGTAATGAATACACATGGTATACATATACGTTATATGTGTGTGTGAGATTTACTTTGGGTTTTCCCGTGAGTTTTAGTTGTTTTGGCTTTGGATATGAAAGAAGAGACGATACGACGTTTCGATTCTACTGTTGCTAGTCTCTTCAAATTCAATACCAGTGTCCTGAGGCTCCGTGTTACTTCTTTGTATGTGATTGCATTTTAATGTTATAATATGTGTGTGTGTACATTATTTAACCGTTAATGAACTATCTTTTGTATCTCATGCAAATACGTATAGTACATAATACTCAATAAAAGTTTTGGTACTGTAATATTTTTGTGTTGTTATTTATCAGTATTCGAAGACAGCTGATTCATTATATATATATATTACAACGATACAATGTTATTAAATGTAAGCGTGTCGTGCCACACGTCAAGGGCGACAAAAAATGTAACAAATTCTCTTTTCTGTGCAATTTAATTGGTACATTAATTGAACTCATACACTTTATATAACATTACTAACAACATGTACGTGTATATGGGGTTCAGGTGTAAATATAATAAGAGTATTTTTCATTATCAATATTAAAAACTCATATTTATTATTTTTTCATTATTAAAATTATTCATAAACATCATTAATTTGTCGGTCACGATATTGCTCATTATTTAATGTTTATATCTTACGATATGGAATATTACACATATTTAAAAAAAAAATTCTTATATCTAAACATGTTAAATAATTTTTATTAATTTATTATAAAATTAAAATATTCTTATATTGAAATAAATTGTCTTATCTCAGATCTGACCTCTACTAGCTCAGTCTATACCAATGTTTTGACTTCAATTTAACTTTATATTAATTTCTTTTAGACTGGCTTTTGTTTTAATATTCAACTTTAAATTAATCTTTCTATACTTCAAACATCTAATTACTTTACTATTTATTTTGATAATAAACTCTACTCTCTTTACTTTAAATTCTCTTTCATTTATTACTGCTTTTATGTATATGCGATCGCTCATTCTTACGACTAAACATTTATTTACATTTTAACATATTATTACTAAATATAAACTTCTTTGTTTCAATTTACTGTCTTTTGAAATCGTCTTTATAAGCTCTTTTTGTTTTTATAAATCATTTAAAAATGCATTAAGCATGTCACCTCGATTTCTGATGATCTTACGACTGTTGTCCGGGGTTCCTGCGTTGTCTAGAGTTAATTTTCCATTCCTCTTGTCCTGGCGTGGTCCTGGATACGTCTAGAGTCCAGCGTCGATCCACAGCATATTTCCTGGTTATACTCTTGATAGACTAACTATTGCTGTATTTACTTTTCCCAATCTTGTCGTGACTTTAATAAACGTCATTTCGTTTGTTACTGCCACTTGTAATAGGATAAAAAAATATAAACTGTTTTGCCGACGGACAGCATGTCCGGCTGCAACTGAGACTTGAAATGAAGAGAAGGGTTTTTGGTCGAACCCTTAATTTATACTCTCTCGAGATTCCGCCCTGGTCGGCTCCAAAATCGTCCTGTCGATACCTGCGTATCTCGTGACAGCCCCTACTACCGAACCTTTTCATCTATTTGTAATTATTAGCAAATAGCACTGTTTTGCACAGAATCGAGATAGCACAAATCGTAGCTACTTCGATTAATCACTCACTATATTAATTTGAGCGTCTTAGGGTAATTTCCGTATTTTTTAGCACGTTTATTTTGCACTGTCTTCGCATAACGTGTTCTATTAACGTCATCTTTTTACTGGGGATAACTATAATTTTTACCCACACTTTGGTGCATTTGGTTTGATCATACATTAATTAGTTTTCTCACAGGGAATTAAAACAATTATTTTATTAATTACTTGGGGCGGGTTGCTGAGTTTCCTGTCTATGCTTGCTTCACTCACACACACAAGATACACGTGTAACACACATACAATTGAGCAGGTGTTCACTGCGTGTCGGAACAGGTTAATTGCTACCCTAATCTAACAATGAAATATTTCTGCAATCTCCGACCTGTCCATTTACCCGTAACTTATACAAATTATACAAAATTTACATTTATTTAAATTAATGCCTAATACAGCTGTGGCTGTATCGTTGCATTATTCCTCTGCCTGAGAGAAAAAATTTAATAAATATTTATTTATTAAATTTTTGTCTATTTGTTCTAGAAAAATACAATCATGTAATATTAACTTAAGTTTACATTGTTAAACAAACACATAATAATGAGTAGGTCAGCCTAACGTTCACCGTGGTGGTTTGTAATATTTACCCCCATTACACAGCTGATCGGTGCGTTGACCTTGTCCTGCTTCAGTGGCCTTGTCCCACTTTACTCTCTCTTCTCATTATTCATATGTAGAATTTCTTGAATGACGTCGTATGATATTTGCCAATGTCCTTATCCTTTCTCTCATCGTATATGATGAATGTGTGTCTTCCTACGCGTTGTTTCAACGTATAAGGTCCGTTGTGCAATCGGAAAAATTTCTTTGCTGTGTTGTCACTGCGTTTTCCTACAGGATTAGCTTTCAACAGAATTTGTTCTCCTACATCAAATCGTTGTAATTTATGTGTTCTATTGTATTTTTCTATCCTCTTGTTACCTTGTTCTTTGATGCGTTGTTTAGCATACTCCACCTTTACACTTAATGGAATAGGTACGTTTGGATTCTCTGGCTTGCTTACATATTTGGTCCAGAATCTGACAGGTTTCTTGTCTTCGTCTAGCTCGATTGGTGTATAACTCGTTGTTTCGCTATAATTTTCATTTATTGCTTTCTCAAAGAAAGGTAAGTACTCTGCCCATTTGTTGTGTTGATCATGACAGTAGATTCGTAGATATTTACCTAACTCTTTATTTACTCTTTCCGCCAGATTTCCCTGTGGGTGTCGTACTGATGTGAGTACAGGTTGGATTCCATTTTCACGAAGAGTTCTCTCCCATACTTCGCTTTGGAACTGTACTCCTTGATCGCTAAGTACCTTCTTCATTTTACCATATGCAGGGATGTATTTCTGCAAGAGCATTTTTAAAACAACTTTAGTTGTGGGTCGCATAATTGGATACAGATGGACGGCTTTGGAAAATACATCTATACAAACAAGTATGTGTTTCACCCTCCGACTTGATCTCGGGAGTGGTCCAAGAAAATCCACTGCAATTAGCTCTCCTTTTTGGTCCTATTGAATACTCTGCATTTCCACATAGGTATGTAGATTCGGTTTGCTGTTTGACACTCATAACATTTCTTACATTCGTTTTTAATCTTCCTGAACATATTATTGATGGTAAAATCTTCACGTTGGCTTAAGTAACATGTAAGTGCAGCAGCATGTGCTAAACTTTTGTGTGTTGGTCGAATTAATTTATGCAACATATCATTTGTTAATACTACCTTCCAATCTTGCCTCATTAGTTTATATAAGACTCCATTTTGTACCTTGTAATTGTCTGGTAGGTGATCTCGTAGCTTAAATTCCCTCGTAGCATCATCTAAGTTTTGTTATTGAGCTAGATTCTTCAACATGTGTTTAATATCATTATCAATATTAAATTTAGTAGGTAACAGTTGTAACTCATTATGTTTCTTTTCATAGACCTCTTCACACTTTTCTGTGACGTATCTACTCAAAGTATCGGCTATAATATTATCTTTCCCTTTACAATATTTTATAGTAAAGGAATACTCACCGATTGCTAGGATCCATCGTAACAATCGAGCATTGGTTACTTTACATTTTAATAGAAATGATAACGCTTGATGGTCCGTATGTATTTCGAAATGCGTTCTGTAAATATAGTATCGCAACTGTTTCAGAGCGTAGACTATAGCAAGTATCTCCTTCTCAGATGTAGAGTACTGCTTCTCTGCTCCTTTGAATACTCTACTAGCATATTCAATGACACGGTGTTCCCCTGTAGCATCCTGTTGATACAGTACACTTCCACACGCGTAGTCACTAGCGTCTGCGTAGATGACGAATCTTCCATCTCGCTGTGGATGATGAAGCATTATGTTTTCCATGAATAAATTCTTGACTTGGTCGAAGGCATCTTGATGTTTCTCTCCCACTTCCATTTGTGATTTTTCCTTGTTAACTCCAGCAATGGTTGGGTTTTCTCTGCGTATAGTTGTGAGAATCTTCTATAATACCCTGTGAGTCCCAAAAATGCTCGTATCCCTTTAATGTTCTTAGGTATAGGAAAATCGGTAATACTGGATATTTTCATGGGATCGGGTTGAATACCTGAGGATGAAATAATATGACCTAGGAATTGGATTGAGGATTTTATGAATTCACACTTTTCTAGATTAAGGTATATATTGGCTTCCTTAAACTTGTGGAATATAATGTTAAGATGTTCAATGTGTTCGTCAAGTGTTTTAGATACTACCAGGATGTCATCCACGAGCACTATGGTGTACGGCTCCACTTCTGGTCCCAATGCTTTCTCCAGACATTTTACAATTGCAGCCAAACTCGTGCTCAAACCAAATGGAACTACCTTGTGTTGATAGCATTTATTTTTATATAGGAAGGCGGTGTATTTTCTATCTTCTCTTCTAATTGGAATTTGCCAGAAACGTGACCTTAAATCCAACTTAGTCAAATATCGTGCTCCTTCACACTTGGCAAATAACTCGTCCGCAGGTGGTGCACAATCGAATTCACGTAGAATAACGCTATTCAAACTCCTCATGTCCAGGCATAAACGTACTTCTCCACTCTTCTTCTTTACTACAACTAGAGGATTAAGAAAGTTGCTGTTCGACCGCTCAATGACGTTACTTTCTATCATCCGTCGTATTTCCAGTTCAACTTCTCCCTCGTACTTCCTGGGTATTGGATACGTTCGTCTGACAAATTTTGTAGGGTCTGATACTATAATAGCGTGTTCGTAGACTGTGGTCTGCGTCGGTACATCGCTGAATACTTCATTATACACTTCTAGTAATTTAAATAACTTCGCTTCTTCCTGAGATGACATTCCTTCTTCGGCTGAATTAGCATGCTGAGTAGGTGCATATCGTATACATGGCTTGGATATGACAATAGGATTTTTACTTACCTCACCATTTTCTTCATCTTCATTCATAATTAATTCATATAGAACATTCTTATAATTACATAACATCTTATTGTTATTGATATCAATTCTTGCACTTAAAGTATTTAATAAATCCATTCTAATAATTCCATCATAAATAAGTTTATTCATTATGATCATAGGATATATTATTTCTAAGTCCTTACAATTTAAAGTTACGTAAGCTTGCTGTCTAACTTTTTCTCTCTTATCCATGGTTGTAATAACATTCATATTACTGACAGGTAAAATAGCCGTATGTTTAAAATATTTTTTATTTTGTTGTACCCACTTATTACTTAGTACAGTTAATTGGCTACCTGTATCGATTAACATTTTAATTTTACTTCCGTTAATTTGTACATTAATTAGCGGACATTTTATTTCTGGTTGATTTAGTGTCACCCTTCTGTCGGTGTCTAATAATTCATTTTTCACATCACACGGAAATATATTGTTCATTGTGGACTCGTACGTCCTGTTTTTCAGTCATTGTTCTGTGTCATGGGAACAGGATGGTTGCACAGAGCTGTGTCGCGGCTTCGCTTTGATTTCTTCCTCTGCACTCCCTCTCTTGCTTTGCACTGTAGACACGGAGCGATCATGTGTTTTCTTAAATCTCTGCTTCCAATTTGTATCACGCACGTTTTTCTCTGAGTGTGGTTCCTGCTGTACGTTTCGCGTGTTATTCACAGCTGTGTGTTGCTTGACACTGTGCGCTGGCGGTATGAAATTTTGCCGATAATTATCACGATTTTGCGTATCATCACGTTCTCGTGCTTTATCACTACGTTCGTAATTATTGTGATAATTAATCCGTGTTTGTTGATAGTGTGGTGATGTGTTACTCTTGTTAATATTTTGTAATTGAGTGACAAGTATTAAGAATTGTTCAATCGTTTTGATACCCTGCGTATATACAGCTAATTGGATATCTCTATGAAAATGGTAAGACAACTTAGACACTATTTTATATTCAGAAAATTTTGGTTTTAAATGTTTTACACGTTCGATTTGCGCAATTGCGTACTGTTCAATACTCTGTTGTCCTTGTGCATTGAATTTTCCATACTCGAGTTGATCCCTCACCTGTCGTTGGGTATGCACGTTCCAGTATCTGTTTTCGAATGCCTCACGAAACTGCTGATATGTACTGACGTTATCTCTAATAATAGAATACCATTGACTGGCTGAATCTTTAAGATATCGCGTGAAAAAGTCTATCTTTTCGTCATCATTTATTGCACTGCCAATCTTCTCTATTTTCTTCTCCACTCTAGCTAGGAATTCCATACTGTTCTCCCATTTTCCACCTGAGAATTTAAGTCTGGTCCTTCCTTCGATTGGTGTAGGAAACATGGTCATTTGATTCTGTCGTCTTCTCAACTCACTTCGTAGCTGGTTCATCTCCTCTTGGATTTCTTCTTTCATATGTGAGACGTCTCCTGAACGGTCCTTTGTAGTTTCTTCAATTCTATTTTCAATGACTACAGTACGCGTTTCTATGTCTCTAAGTTTACTGGTATTTGCTTGCGACATATTACTAACAGTTTGAATTTTATCATCCTGCTCTCGCATCATAGTAGTTAAAGTATCATTTAAATTTTCATTTATTTGTTTATGTGATTCTTTTAGATCTTTCCTCCACTCGAGACGTAATTATTTTTGTTTATTTTCAAATCGTACAACTTGTTCATGTAAGGCTTGTTTAAAATTATTCTCTAGCGTGTCAGTACGTAAGTTAGTATCAACAATTTTTTCTGTTAATTCTTCTCAACTCTCCGTGATTTTTATGGTGTCCTGTTTAAAATTTTCAGTCTGTTGTTCAAGTTTATTTTCTAAACTTTCTGTTTGGTTCCTATGAAATTCTTTTAATTCATCTATTCTAGCATTTAAATTTTCTGTCTGTTCATTTAAATTTTCTGTCTGTTTTGTGCTTAATTCATCGACCCAGGCACGCATCATTGTCTGAAATGCCTCCATGTCTAAATTTCCTGGAGTCGAAATGTTGAATTATTTTGTATTTAAATATTTATTTATAATTTATAATTATTAGTGAACCGTATGCAAGCTATTATTTATTTATTGTTGAACTGTTATTATTTATTTATTTTTATTTACTCATGTTACACTTACACCTGTTTATTTTGTTGAGCGCCAGTTGTGTTTTAGTACACAACAATTAACATAACATACAGTTAATGTTTACTATAAATAATTATTACATATAATATTAGTTATATCATATAACTCATCAAACATTGGTAATCATAGAGCATACATTAATTATTAAATGTAGGCGTTACGCGTCCCACGTTCATGGGCGACATTTTTTATACAACGATACAATGTTATTAAATGTAAGCGTGTCATGCCACACGTCAAGGGCGACAAAAAATGTAACAAATTCTCTTTTCTGTGCAATTTAATTGGTACATTAATTGAACTCATACACTTTATATAACATTACTAACAACATGTACGTGTATATGGGGTTCAGGTGTAAATATAATAAGAGTATTATTCATTATCAATATTAAAAACTCATATTTATTATTTTTTCATTATTAAAATTATTCATAAACATCATTAATTTGTCGGTCACGATATTGCTCGTTATTTAATGTTTATATCTTACGATATGGAATATTACACATATGTAAAAAAAAATTCTTATATCTAAACATGTTAAATAATTTTTATTAATTTATTATAAAATTAAAATATTCTTATATTGAAATAAATTGTCTTATCTCAGATCTGACCTCTACTAGCTCAGTCTATACCAATGTTTTGACTTCAATTTAACTTTATATTAATTTCTTTTAGACTGGCTTTTGTTTTAATATTCAACTTTAAATTAATCTTTCTATACTTCAAATATCTAATTACTTTACTATTCATTTTGATAATAAACTCTACTCTCTTTACTTTAAATTCTCTTTCATTTATTACTGCTTTTATGTATATGCGATCGCTCATTCTTACGACTAAACATTTATTTACGTTTTAACATATTATTACTAAATATAAACTTCTTTGTTTCAATTTACTGTCTTTTAAAATCGTCTTTATGAGCTCTTTTTGTTTTTATAAATCATTTAAAAATGCATTAAGCATGTCACCTTGATTTCTGATGATCTTACGACTGTTGTCCGGGGTTCCATCGTTGTCTAGAGTTAATTTTCCATTCCTCTTGTCCTGGCGTGGTCCTGGATACGTCTAGAGTCCAGCGTCGATCTACGGCAGCTTCCCTGGATACGTCTAGAGTCCAGCGTCGATCCACAGCATATTTCCTGGTTATACTCTTGATAGACTAACTATTGCTGTATTTACTTTTCCCAATCTTGTCGTGACTTTAATAAACGTCATTTCGTTTGTTACTGCCACTTGTAATAGGATAAAAAAATATAAACTGTTTTGCCGACGGACAGCATGTCCGGCTGCAACTGAGTCTTGAAATGAAGAGAAGGGTTTTTGGTCGAACCCTTAATTTATACCCTCTCGAGATTCCACCCTGGTCGGCTCCAAAATCGTCCTGTCAATACCTGCGTATCTCGTGACAGCCCCCACTGCCGAACCTTTTCATCTATTTGTAATTATTAGCAAATAGCACTGTTTTGCACAGAATCGAGATAGCACAAATCGTAGCTACTTCGATTAATCACTCACTATATTAATTTGAGCGTCTTAGGGTAATTTCCGTATTTTTTAGCACATTTATTTTGCACTGTCTTCGCATAACGTGTTCTATTAACGTCATCTTTTTACTGGGGATAACTATAATTTTTACCCACACTTTGGTGCATTTGGTTTGATCATACATTAATTAATTTTCTCACAGGGAATTAAAACAATTATTTTATTAATTACTTGGGGCGGGTTGCTGAGTTTCCTGTCTATGCTTGCTTCACTCACACACACAAGATACACGTGTAACACACATACAATTGAGCAGGTGTTCACTGCGTGTCGGAACAGGTTAATTGCTACCCTAATCTAACAATGAAATATTTCTGCAATCTCCGACCTGTCCATTTACCCGTAACTTATACAAATTATACAAAATTTACATTTATTTAAATTAATGCCTAATACAGCTGTGGCTGTATCGTTGCAATATATATATATATATATATATATATATATATATGTGTGTATATATATAACGATATAACGTTTAAAATTACGTTATTAAAGTTTTTCAACTTTAAATGACAGTGTATAGAAAATAAAATTACAAGAAAAAATTATTGTTCAATGAATTTATTATGAAAAAGAATAAACACGTAACATTTCCTATGTATGTGGCATATAAGTATGTAGAAGTGAATTACGAAAATATGTCTAAACTTTTAATAAATTTAATGGACTCACCACTAATATGATACATAATAAAAGAGTTGGTAAAACGAAGCCTAATATGAATATTTTGTAGTATAACCTCAATAACTTCCACGGGGTTTTTAAAATTTTTAATTATGCCTAATACCGAATATTTTGAATATCATAAAATTTTTGAAATATCAGACAAAATATTTTTAACCTAACGTTTTGAAAGTCACAACTATCCTTTTAATCTGAATAACGAGCATCCTTTTACTATCCTTTCAATCCTTTTAACCCGAAATAAGATAACTATAATTTTAGTCTGAAAAAAACGAAATATATAGTATATATATATATATATATATACATATACATATACGAAGACTATAAAAAATTAACCTCCAATTGATTGGTAAAGAAAAACGAAAAATAAAAAAATATTCTATTATATACAACAGTTATGTACATATACATAAGTCAGTAACTCGTATACATTACTTTTCCGCATAATTAGAACGCACTTAGAGGTACTTATTATAACGGTTTACCAGCATTTGCAATGCCTCCTCGATAAACGCTGGGTCACTGTACTCAGCCAAGATTTGATGCCGTTAATGAAATCATCATTGATTTCAAACCGGCCAGACCTTACACGATAGCACCCTCTCCCGGATTCGGCCGCCGATAGGGGTCGCGCACAATTTTGTGCTAGTCTCGGTTGTGGTTTTCAAGAAGTATAAGCCTTTCGAGTATGCAGAGTCTGCTCTACGCGACACTAAGGGCACCAGAGAACGGTATCTATCACCTAATAAAGTCACATAAATAACTAGGCGCCTCGTAGGGCTACTATCTCCGATGGTCGGGAAAGTGATGTGAACCACATCGGGTCCACTGACTGTTGACTGAGAGCCTCGTCGTCCGACGCCGTCCAACGGACGATGGGACGTTTCATTGAATACCCTTAAAGCACCTTAAAGCTGGCTGGAGAGGCACTGGCACACTCCATATTCTCTTGGTAATCAAAAAATATGGGCTGCGGAACAAGATAAACGGATATTGTTCGCTATGTGCATGAGCTGTGTTGCTATGGTAACCAGTTTGTGTATCGGAGGTAATTTGTGAATAGCTCTCTTATATATTTGTCTATTGTTTTATTTGTAAATTCGTTTTATTGTTAATATTGTATAATATCAGTATATTATTATAATATAATATTATAATTCTAATATACCTATTAGTATAATATCACTTTTATGGTTACAATAGTAGTATTCATGTAACTGTGACGTCTTTTAATATTTAAATAGTTTACCATTTCTAAAAGCTTTAAGTGTGAATTGTTTCCAATTCATTGGAATTGGTTTTAATTAATTAATAACAACTGATTAATTAACAATAACAACTGCCGCGTATTTATTAAATGGTTTGAAACAGTAAATTATTCAGTGACTGAAAAATGAATTGCTTTTTCTTGAAATATGTAATTTACCATATTACACACATACTATGGCTTGACCTGTATTAGTATTGTATAAGTATTATATGAACATCTAAACACAAAAGTACTGCCGATGCACGTAACTGTCGCGCTGCTGTGACTGCAGCTAATACTAGTCAGCTGTGCTGATTGCAGTTAAGTGTCACGTTATCTAAATTCGAACTTACCTTAGCCGACTGTGATTTTACTATTCTAGTTGTACGTGGAAGAAATGAATATTTTCGTGTGGCTTATCTTGTGTTGTGTATTATTTTGGAGGATTGGTTATTCAGCTGAGGGCGAAGACAAACTACCACGTTAATTAAATGTCTTGACTTAGGCCTACCGTATAGTTGCCAGTGAAATATGTCATTACGTGCTACGAATTATAAAAACATTTCGGTTTTGATACTGTGTTTATTTGGGTAAATCTTGTGATACAAACACTGAGACTACAATTTCAGTCATAAATTGATTATTTACTTTTGTTTTATCTGTTTCACAACTACATTTGACAACAAGTAGAGAGAGGCTATGTAGTCAAGTTACGCATTGCTTTGCTTTACAAACTGAAACAAAACACCATCACTATACTGATTCCTGGTTTTGCACATTTTCATCATTATTATAAAATGACCAGTATAAAAATAAAAGTCCTTTATTACACAAATGAAAGTACAGAGAATTTTATCTTTCACTTGATATGTTATTCTATGTTTTACAATAATAATAATAATAATAATAATAATAATTAGATTTCAGTATTTGTTCAACTATAACATATGCTTTACAAATTTCTAAAATTATATAACGAATACTATTTTTAATTACACGTGAATATCATTTTATAATAGTATATAATATATTACTTATTATTTATTATATAATAGTAATAATAAAGGTAATATAATATATATTATTATAACATTAACTACAGGTTATAAGTACATATTATATGTAAAAATATATTTAAAAATTCATTTATTTAAAATTACCATATTTAAAAATATTATACCGTCTAATTTAATTTCATTTTACCAAGTTTTTATAGGTATATATCTACTTGTAAATACGTAGGTTATAAAATTATATCCTTATGATCAATTCTGTATTTTAAAAATTACAATGAATAAAAATATGTACAAATGCAAAATTTATAATATAAATTTAATAAAAACTCTACAGGGGAAGAAAAGTAAACATTATTTGTTTTTACAAACAAGTACCTGCTTGTCGTAAACTTAATGTTATCCTATACAGAAAGTATGCAATAATCAAAGTTGTTTTGTTCCCTTGTTTGTTTACCCAGTGCCATTGTTTTACTGTGAAGACGACGCTTGTTTGTGAGTTTTACCATTGCTTTCACACACGCACACACAGACACACACTCACGATCTGTATATTGTGTATTATAGCACTGCGGGTTCTTAAATAGCGATTCACCGTCTCTGAAGCAGAGATTGTTTTATTTTCAACTTCACTTATTAAAAAAAGCATAAATTGTATAGTTCATTTAATGTACCATACGTGTAGTAGGCCTATAGTATCGTCGTTAAAATACTGACTTGACAACCAGTAAGTCAGTGTTGTTTATTGCAGTTAGTCGAAACACAACCTTGCCCGGGAGGCGGTACAAACCAAATTAAGTAAAACATACTTATGCACATGTAAGGTGTGTGTGTTTGTGAATGTGTGAAGGAGAGAGCGCACGAACACACATACACAAGACAAAGACAGCAACATCACGCACACACCCATACTGTGCGTGTGTTACAGCAAAACCCACGTCATGCCGTCTACAATTAGCACAACCATTTACCATATGGTAAACAGCTTTGTTTTATATTTGCCATATCACAACAAAAAATAATATAATTGTTTATAGATCTTTACTTATGAACAATTATCTCTTATGTATATACGTATGTATGCATACATACAGAGAAAGAGGGCGAGAGATAGATAGACAGATAGAGAGAGAGAGAGAGAGAGAGACAGACAGAGAGAGAGAGAGAGTGAGTGAGAGGGTGAGCGGGAGATATTAAAATGTATACGCAAAATAAAATCAGTTTATTTAATGCTGTTCTTATTAACAGTTTATTAACTTGACTATGTGATAAGGGTGGGAGCTGACGATTCAGTACAGCATCAGTTGTCAGCAGTTTTACACTGCCATTGTTTCATAATTTTTATTTTACTATATCACTTGGCTACTATTAAAAATAATTTACTTTAGCAATCGCGTTGCTTGTCACTAACTAATGTTTCCACTATAAAAGAGAAGAGAATTTGAATTTTGTACAAATTTAAAATAATGTGGTATGAATACAGGTGAATGTTTTTATAATTTCTACTGAAGTTTATAGTAGCAGTAGTAAAGTTTATTTATTTAAGTTGAAATCTTCCAAATGTCACTGCTATGTATTTGAGGTGTATGAGGGAAATGAGAGCGCATTGCTGAAAGCATAATTTAGTATAGAAAAATTTCTTTATAACCCAATTCAATATTCCATAATTAAGAATATTTCTATAAAACAGTTGATAAAAACTATGATGTACGGGGGTAGGCATTATTTTTAATGCAATTTATTGATAAGTAAATAATAATGTTTAATGTATTTAAACGTAATATCGACAGGTACACCTCAAATAAACGTGATCATGTTTTACATCTTATTCCTTTCTTCGTGAGCCTTTTTAACAATTGCTAACTTGGAATGAGGATCAGAGACGGGAAGCTCGCTGTAGGGTGGATCTCGTGTACCGTGCAGCATCAGCGTCCATTCCTTTATGTAACCCGACTGCGGAATCTGAGAGTTGAATCTTACCTAAACATAAACAACACAGCTTATTTATGCTCCTACTCGATTATATCTTAGCAGTTTACCATTTGTAAAATCGTTTTCTGTCCATAATTGAAATTAATTTTAATTATTTAATAACAATATATTCATTAACAAAAAACAACATCCGCGTGTTCACTAAATCGTTGGAAAGAGTAAACTAATAAAAAATTTAGTTGACCTATACGTGACCACTATCATACGGGCTTAAGTGGAATAGTTTGAAGAGAGGATAACTATTGTTTGACTGTCGTTTTTACCCGGAACACTTTGATGTGGAACTTATTGTTACACAGAAGCATCACTATCCTGGACGAGTGAATATAGATAAGTATGTAAGAACATTCGCCTTTATGCATCTGAATTTACGTGGTTAACACCGCCAATTGCCGGGGTGATCTGGCTGCCTGGGACCCCTGCCCTGAAGCACATTAGATCCATATGGGGTGCAGAAATGCACGCCACGCTTCGGGCGTATCGTAGCTGATGTTTATGACCTGAGTTCCTGTTACAAACCGATTGGATCTACGTGTCGTCGTAGACTCGCCGCGATTTTTTACTATCTTCCCTTGGGGAGCTGGTATAGTTTGCTGCAGTGGTGGATGAGTAGCGAAGACAGGAATCTGGTATGAGAAAACCCAGTAGAATTGAAAACTCTTTCAAATGCGACAAGTCAATAGACAAGATTCAAGAGAACGCGACTAGACAATGGGACGATTTAATAAGGTTAAATAGCACAAAATAAAAAAAGGTAAAAATAATATAATCCTAAATGAAACTACATAATTTCCATAATTTCTCTCCCTATGAAATAAATAGAAAACTAAATAATGTTAAACAAATAAATATGTAAACCACCTCCTGTTTCTTCAGCGAGTATTAAATTATAGAGAGACGTAATAAACCAGCAATTTAAAATAAGTAAAAATAATAATTAATAAATTAAGAACTATTTATCGCGCCGGTAAACAACAACACGCGCAGACAAGCACTTCGCTAAGCCAGCGATGCGCCCCAAAAATTAGTTGTAAATCAGACTCCGCAGCGAGAACAGTACAGTTGAAAATGTCGGCAGTAACTACAAAATTATAGAGAATGAAAGAGTATGTCGTTCACTCTCTTAGTTTCTTTAAGCTAATGCTTAGTAAAGCTGATAGCAAATATTAGCAGTAATTTCAATATGTTTAACATCATTGATATATTTTAAGTGTGTGTTTATGATATCTCTGTAGTTGATTTAATATCACGTCAACGTGATAGAGATCACAGTATATGTAACACTTTAACTACTGTATAAGTAAAAAGGTGCGGTAAACCGAAGTAAGTGAGTTCAAGTGAAAGTTTCCCACCACAGCCAGCACCAGAATCTCATAAACCTTGGAAAAAGAGAAAACCACACCTTCCATTATTACACCTTATTCAGTCTCCAGGATAGACCAGAAGCCGCTGAGCCACCGTTTACTACAGACAACCCCGATTCGCCGAGGATGCTACATACAGGTGACCCAGAAGTCAAACTTCTGTAGTTCAGAAATCACTTAATAAAAATATGAAAGACAATTGACACCAAAATAATATTAATATCATAATACAAAATATCATCATACCAAATTAAATTACCAATGTAACTTTGTAATAAACAATATGATGTATTTAGCTTTAATGACTATAACATGCTAATATTAATAAGTCCATTCTTCAAATTGCAGCAAAAGTAAATTGTTTAACTTTAATATAAAGAAAGGATATATCTCGGATCCGAGGGTATGAATTACCAAAGTTTTATAAATAATTAACCAAGTTGATTAATGAATACATTATGCAGTTATTACATTTTTTATAGTTAACTAATCAGTTGAACGAAATAGAGTAAACGAAAAGTAGGTTAAGTATATATATATATATATATATATGTATGTTTTAACAATACAAATCACAAGCCTGATTGATTTTTAATAATAAGACAGTAACACATTTTTTTTATGCTAATTACTAGGTATGTAAATAAAGAGATGTCGTGGACGTAAATATGCGTGAATTAATTTGGCAACACGAATCTAATATTCCTTTATTCACAGGTTCCAGTTATGTGTTTTGTTACGTTGTATTTTAATTAAATACATATATTTTGTGAATATTATGGCAGCCTGTTTAATTGACCGACGTCAATTAACCGGCCTCCCGAGGTTATAATGGCGATAGTATACAGAAGTTATAAAAGGTAGTATACAGCCGTTATAAGATGCGCCACTCTGCTTTCTTTTAAGATAATTGTGTACGTCGTGGCACATATAAGATGCGCCACTCTGCTATGCTAAGTTATTGCTATGCTAAATGCTAATTGCTTTTAATGCTTTGCTAATAAATAAAAGACTAATTGGAGTTACTGCAATAAAGAAATAAAAAAAAGGCCATATAAAAAGTTTAATAATAAAAATAAAAATTATAAGAAAGAATAATAAGAAATGGATATTAATAAGAAAGTAAAGTAGTAAAAGAGTAAATAAAACAAGAATAGCAATAATATATTAGTACAAAAGATTTGCAATTATTATTAAGAAAAATAATATATGTAATGATAATTTAATTCTGTAAACCCATTTTGAAGCGTGCACAGATTGTGACCCTAAAGTAAGCGTGAGAGCAAGAAC
Source organism: Magicicada septendecula (assembly GCA_034769895.1). Taxonomy (NCBI): domain Eukaryota; kingdom Metazoa; phylum Arthropoda; class Insecta; order Hemiptera; family Cicadidae; genus Magicicada; species Magicicada septendecula. The sequence goes on along the minus strand of CM068367.1, from coordinate 747,036,511 downwards.
AAACAGGAAATATATTAACGTGTTATAAACTGTATAAACTATGCCCATTGTTATAAGCGTATGTGCAACAACGCGTAATTTCTCCCTTTGCATAGGAATGTTATCGCCTAACATCAGTAGTCATAATATGTCATGTCATGTCCTGTGAAACTCTGTGTGAGATCCCCTTCTATATCTGCATACGAGCTATTATTCTCTCTGTGAATTGAAAGGTATTTGATTCCACAAAACTAAAGATAGTCATATACAGTGATATAACTAATATAATCCAACTGATGTTGATTAGTATAAGTAGATTACTACAATTAGCACATTAAGACAGTGTCTCAATTTAACCCGGATTTGTTATTAAAAGACGAATTATGTTATGAAGCACTTTTACGCGATTTACCTTATGCAAACATAACGGTCGCAGAATTACGCAAAACGTTACGCGAAAACAAGCAAAATATACCTACCCAGTTAGATAGATTAAACGAAATAGAACTTGAAAGCGAAGTAGAAACGTGTTATGCAAAATATAGGGAATTGACGTCAATATCGCAAACCCTCCACGACGAAAAATCACCCGCCATAATCTTGCGTACCACGCAACGGATAGAGCATTTAACCCGTCGCATATATAATTTACTAAACTGGCCCGGAGCTACTGTAACACCCCGTGACGTGCAAAAATTTGCAGACGAAGCATTGCAGCAATTACCAACTATAATAAGAAACCTACGTCGTAAATCAGACTCATTTAAAATGGAGGAAATAGAAGAATCTCTTTCTAGATTAAATATCACACCATCTCAATCACCCACCATAGAACAGAGACCCACTACCGTGACTTTCGAATGTCCACAAGTATCAAGTGTAGAACCGAATGCAGATCAGACGCTTAACATAAATGTGAATACCGCACCAACAGCGGAATCCTCACCTCCAAATGCCCAGCGTAGTCTCACATATAATAATGATTTAATGAGTAATCGTGTGTTACCACCCTCTGCGATAACTAATTCAGTGTCGAGACATCCGAGAATACAATCTCACGTGAACTTTAGTGTTAACCTATACGGAAAGATAACTCATCCCGTAGAAAAGATTTTATCAGAAATCCAATATACCGATGGATTAAGTATTACCAAACTGTTAGCGTTCATAAAACACCTTTTACAAATAAAAGACTTACAGCAACTGAGCGATAGCCAAATATTGCAAGTCATAATGACTAAATGTAGACCACCATTAAAAGACCGTGTACAGGAGTCAATGAATTTTCAGCATTCCGTAGACCAACTACATTCTGCCTTAATAAGACATTTTATTCCAACGGGAATTTATGAAGAATTGAAACGGAACACAGTACTTAGAGTACAAGGAGCGCACGAGAAACTCGCGCACTATATTTCAGAAATAAGAGAATCTTCATTATTACTAAAGGTAAATTTGAGCGAACCACAGTTAGTAGAAACGATTCTGGTAGGATTATCCCCAGAAGAGAGATCGCGATTAGTACTGATCAATAGACCCAACACTTTTGCAGAATTAGAACAATGCTGTATCCACTCATCAAAGGTATGGTACTCGGACCAAAACAGACGTGCTTTAATTCCTCAGGCACAACGCAGAAACCAAACACCGCCCCTGGTATCAGAACCGAGAATACACCGTGATAGTCGACACTTTAGATCTCCGAAACCTTCACACTACCAACCTGCACAAAATTATCAACTGAAATCCCAACCGAATATGAGCGACACAGTGAGTAGAGAAAAAAGATGCTATAACTGCGGTAAACAAGGTCACATTAGTAGGTACTGTAAAAAAGAAACAGCACTACCAAAAATCCTCTCATTCAAAAAACATGTAAGGCAGGGAGTGCCGAAATCCTGTGTAAGGAGCGCCGCGTCGTAAGAGTAGGTAAAACCGAGAAGTACAAAACCAAAAAAAAAAAATAATAGTAAAAAAATATTAGACCCCTACGTAGAAAGATTTGTCAATAGATGCAACTCAATTACTACATGCAAATCCAGTGTGTGTCAATTACCATATGTACAAGTAGACCTTGGCATTACGAAAATACTAGGATTAATTGATTCCGGATCAACACGGAGCTTAATTAGCCAACAGTTAGCCGAAACATTAGCCAAACACCACCTTGTTAAACGTAGTCAACCGGTGAATATGAAATGCGCTACCGCTAATAAACAAAAATTAACAATAAAACTCAGCGTTACTATCAAACTAAAAATTCAAAATTTAACATGGTATTTTCCAGTATTAGTATCTGAAGAATTAGGACCAAACTTAATATTAGGAGCGGACTTCATCAGTAAAACAGGTATAATTCTTGATATGTACGATAAGAAGTATTATTTTAGATTCGACCGTACCCAAAAATATAATTTTGACTTCGAAGTAAATAACAGTAAAGGTACAGAAACATCCGCAACGCACGTAGTACACCACGAACCTGCACTAGATCATTTAGAGAGTAAAGATAAACAAAAAATACAAAATCTAATAAAAGAATTTTCCACCGTTCTAACCCCAAAGTTAGGTTTAACGAATCTAATAGAGTACAAGATCAACCTGAACGATAATAAAGTAATCTGACTGCATCCATATAAGTTATTTCCTCCAAAAATGGAAATCATGAGAAATCAAATCAATAAATTGTTAGAACAACAAGTTATAGAACCTTCCACTTCCCCGTATTCATCACCCGCGTTCTTAGTACCCAAAGGCACTGATAAACATAGATTAGTCGTTGACTATAGACAATTAAATAAAAAGATAGAATTCGAGTCCATACCGCTCCCCGACATCCACAGCGCCTTCCACTATTTTACAACAGCTAAAGTTTTCACCATAATGGATCTCAATCAAGCATTCCACCAAATACCATTATCGGAAGAATCCAAACATCTAACCGCCTTCGCAGTCCCGTTCAACCTGTACCAATTTACAAGAGTACCCTTTGGAATCTCCCAAGGAAGTTCTGTTTGTAGTCGATTGTTAGAAAAAATATTCCACGACGTAAAATTTAAATTCGTATACCACTACCTAGATGACATAGTAATTTACAGCGAATTCATGGAACAACATCTTCATCATTTACGCGAAATCTTATCCCGACTAAAGAAAGCCGGATTAACCGTAAACCCAAGTAAAGTAAATTTTGCCGTTAACCAATTCTCATTTTTAGGTGACATAGTATCTGCCGACGGAAAGGTAAGCATAGACCCAGAACGCACCCGTGCAATCAGAGAATTTTTACCACCACGTGATACGAAAGGATTCGCCCGATTTTTGGGAATGATAAATTACTTCCACAAGTATATTCCACACCTAGCTGATATAGCAGCACCCTTAAATGCGTTAAGAAAAAAAGGAGTAAAATTTGAATGGACCCCTCAACATCAAACAGCATTCGACAACCTGAAAGTATAATACAACCTCCAGTATTACAACTGGCCGATTTCACGAAACCATTTATCGTACAGACAGATAGTTCAAGTGTAGCCCTAGGAGCAGTCATATATCAGGAAGTAAAAAATTCTAGATTACCGATCAGTTATGCCTCGCGAACCCTAACCGATCAGGAAAAGAAATTCTCCGCATACGAATTAGAATGTTTAGCCGTAGTATTCGCATTCGAGAAATTCAAGCCATTTTTAGAACATAAAGATTTTCTGTTAGAAACGGATAATCAAGCTTTATCATGGTTATTAAATCACCCTAAACAGTTAGGTCGTATCGGAAGATGGGTATTGAGATTAAATTGTTATAAGTTTAAAGTACAACACATTCGTGGCACCCAAAATGTAGTAGCCGATACACTATCCCGTATGTTCCAGCAGCCGAGAAAGGAATCCGAACATAATGAAAGAGGTGAAACATCAATAATAAATACCCTAATAACTGAATTCCCACTGGCATTTACTGACATAGCCCAGTATCAACAACAAGATCCTTCCTTAAGTAAAATAATAGAACAGATCAATAAAGGAAATACTTCAGATAAATATATATTGAGTAAGAGAGTATTATGTTATAAACTAGCAAATGGAAAATCCTTGAGAATAATTGCCCCGGACATTATTAAACCAATGCTTATGCAATACTACCACGCATCCACCATTGGAGCTCATATGGGTATTAATAAAACCATACATCGTATTAGAAAAGAATATCATTGGGGAAATATGAACAGCGAGATAGCTAAGTTCGTAAAAGAGTGTAAATTGTGTGCACTCAGCAAACCCGCGAGAAACAGCCACATTGGTAAATTAATCTCCGAGACTCCCACGACACCCTTTTCAAAAATTTACATAGACTTTTCTGGCCCTTATCCACGTGCAAAATCCGGTAACACCATGCTACTCATTTGCGTAGATTCATTTACCAGATTCGTCTGGATGTATCCCATGCGACGAGCATTAGCATCAACCACAGTGAAAATTTTACAAGAGAGATTATTTAAAGACTTTGGTACACCAGAACACCTAGTGTCAGATAATGGACCCCAGTTTAAGTCCAAAGAATTCAGGGACATGTGTTTCAGACTAGGCACAGACCATATAACTGTTACAGAGTACCGTCCACAAGGTAATATCGCTGAAAGGTATTTGCGAAACTTAAAATCCGCTTTAATAGCCTATCATGCAAACGACCAGACATCATGGGACCAGAACCTATCCTGGATCCAATTTGCTTTCAACTCAGCATATCATGAAGGACATAAATCTACACCCTTTGATTTGTTGTACAAATATAAACCAAATCACCCATTATCCACAAAGTGGAAAATACATGAATTGCTACCCAGCGAAATCAGTGTTAAAAATATAAAAAAATATGGAACGAAGCTCGCGCAAAGCTGAGAGTAAACTTAAGAAAATCACGAAAATATCACGAGCGTGATAGTAAAGAAATTAAGTATCAAGTCGGAGACCTAGTGATGTACCAAACTCATCCGACGAGTAATGCAGTTGATAAGACCACCTCCAAGCTATCTTACCGATGGTGTGGCCCTTACAGGATTCACAAATATTTAACGCCTGTAACCGTAGCACTGTATGACCCCACTACGGATAATATTGTACGAAGAAGTCATGTTTCCCAGCTAAAATATTATCACGGAAATTGTTCTGCTAGTGAGCAAAGAAAGAAATGAAGTAAAAAACAATAAATGTACTACGAAGTATATTTCCTATATTGTAATTAAGTCACTGTATACCATACTTAATTACAAAATCGTAAGGTATGAATAAGAATGAGGCCTGATCCTATTCACCAAAAATAAATAAAAGCGATATGTAAAGTCAACTGACAAATAAAGGTAACGTTACCACAGAAAAATACAGTACTAAGATCAAATTGTCGACGAACAATTAAAAAAGGAAAGGAAACGCAGTAAGTATGAAAAACATACTCTGTGTAGAATAACTCCACTAAACGAGTTACAAAAAGGTAAAAAAAAAACCGGTAGTAGTATTAAGTAGTAGAATTAAGATAAATTTTAGAGATAGTATAGTATTGTATCTTAAAAAAAAAATTCTAAATGAAACTACATAATTTCCATAATTTCTCTCCCTATGAAATAAATAGAAACTAAATAATGTTAAACAAATAAATATGTAAACCACCTCCTGTTTCTTCAGCGAGTATTAAATTATAGAGAGACGTAATAAACCAGCAATTTAAAATAAGTAAAAATAATAATTAATAAATTAAGAACTATTTATCGCGCCGGTAAACAACAACACGCGCAGACAAGCACTTCGCTAAGCCAGCGATGCGCCCCAAAAATTAGTTGTAAATCAGACTCCGCAGCGAGAACAGTACAGTTGAAAATGTCGGCAGTAACTACAAAATTATAGAGAATGAAAGAGTATGTCGTTCACTCTCTTAGTTTCTTTAAGCTAATGCTTAGTAAAGCTGATAGCAAATATTAGCAGTAATTTCAATATGTTTAACATCATTGATATATTTTAAGTGTGTGTTTATGATATCTCTGTAGTTGATTTAATATCACGTCAACGTGATAGAGATCACAGTATATGTAACACTTTAACTACTGTATAAGTAAAAAGGTGCGGTAAACCGAAGTAAGTGAGTTCAAGTGAAAGTTTCCCACCACAGCCAGCACCAGAATCTCATAAACCTTGGAAAAAGAGAAAACCACACCTTCCATTATTACACCTTATTCAGTCTCCAGGATAGACCAGAAGCCGCTGAGCCACCGTTTACTACAGACAACCCCGATTCGCCGAGGATGCTACATACAGGTGACCCAGAAGTCAAACTTCTGTAGTTCAGAAATCACTTAATAAAAATATGAAAGACAATTGACACCAAAATAATATTAATATCATAATACAAAATATCATCATACCAAATTAAATTACCAATGTAGCTTTGTAATAAACAATATGATGTATTTAGCTTTAATGACTATAACATGCTAATATTAATAAGTCCATTCTTCAAATTGCAGCAAAAGTAAATTGTTTAACTTTAATATAAAGAAAGGATATATCTCGGATCCGAGGGTATGAATTACCAAAGTTTTATAAATAATTAACCAAGTTGATTAATGAATACATTATGCAGTTATTACATTTTTTATAGTTAACTAATCAGTTGAAGGAAATAGAGTAAACGAAAAGTAGGTTAAGTATATATATATATATATATATATATATATATATATATATATATATTGTTACTACTCTCGTGTCACCTAATTAGGTCCCACGTTATGAGCGTCAATTTGTAATCGGACGAGTACGAGCGTCTCGTTATTTTCACACAATGTAAGCCTATTCGTTGCTATGAACGGGTATGTTCCACTGTCTTTACTCTCTTAGTTCGTTTTAATTTATTTAATTATTTAAATATCTGAAATATTTGGAGTTGTGGGATTTGGTGATTTAATTAACTAATATTAACTTATCTCTCTAAAAAATATCAGTGTTAGTGTACTTGAAACTTATATAATTAATGTGTTATTCTGTAATTTCGTTCAACCCTATTATACCTTGAAGAGAATTATGTATAATTTTGTATTTTTACGCTCTCTCTTTGGTGTCGGAGAATTCCGCTATAAGCGCTGTAGTACCGGAGCAACGAAACTTAAAGGTTATTTCACTGTTTATGTTAACCAATTATTCGATACTTAGTCAGTTACTTTTTTATTCCCAACTCATTAAATCATACTCCAAATGACAAGATTTTGCAACTATATAAAGGTTCTTTATTTGTTTACTTCTTTAACATTGAATAAGATATGTTCTAACTGACATACACTTGGGCTATAGATTGCGTGAATCGATTACTGATTAGTCCGATCCTTTATTTAGATTCAGTTATATAGTGTGTTTTAATTTGTAATTAACTTAATTCAGGGTGTGAAGGTTCATGTAACTGTGGGGAAGATTAAAAATACATAGATAAGAATGCAAGATTTACAAATTTGAAGTGTTGTGTAGTTAATATGATTGATATAATAATAATTTACCAGACTAGAACGAAGCAAATCGTGTAGGCGGTTGATTGATAAATTTACTGTTCTGGACGATTATGCCGTACAATATTCTTTCTTCGGTTTAATAAAATGGAATTCTTGTCCTGTCCACCTCGGAAATACAGCTCTCTGGATTGATTTACAGCCCGATTGATGCTTCTTCTGCAATTCCTGGATCCAAATACGTTCTTCTCTCGGTTGAAGCAATTAGTGATGTTCCGTGTATTTGAAAGGTTATAAGTTCTAGTGTAGTGTATATTATTAGTTGTGATACATTTGACTCTTTCTATTTGGTTTAATATATCGTCAATTCCTTTCGGATATGGGACAATTCAAGTCCTTCCTTGTAGAACCCAGTTATTTATTTTCTATTGTGATTTCATATATAGTCTTGTTTGGTTAAACTGTACTGGCAAGATTCAAGAATATTATCTTTAGTATTTTGAGTATGATAACTGTGTCAATTATTTTAGAATATTCAGATTATATGAGATATTTCTTAGATTTTTAATCTCATCACATTCAGATCATAAAATGCAATAATTGAAAATCAACAACTTCTTCATTTCCTGTAGTCCATAGCAACACATGATTTTTCTTCCTTCCACATGTTTTGTGTATAGTGTTTATTTCATATATTTTTTGTCTATTCCTTATCAATTTGCTATCATATCGGAATATAACTTTACCGATAGTTGGTTTATTATTTTCTACACATATTCTGCTGGTTTTTTGATATGAGCCTGTTTCTTTTATATTTACTACCTTTTCGATATTAAACGTTATCAATCGATATCATGGCATTATGGCATTATCATAATTTGTATAAATTGATATGGTTTATTATATATCATTACTAATTTAATGTTTTTTTCTAGCTCTTCAAACCGTATTCATTAATTACTATTAATTTATGTACCTAACCTTTATGTTATGAGTGGTTATATAGTGGTTTTGGCTGTTAGGCCTTTTATTGTAAACGGATCTACCTGTGTTTATAACTGGTAAACATCTATAGCCCTTTTACATAAATTCATACATATAATCAAATCTTAACTATTAACATTTACATAAACAATTATTTTTTCCATATCTAATGACAATTTTATCTTGACCTATGGATCACATATAAGAAAATTCAAATCTATTAACGCTAACTAGCTGCTTCACACTTCATTCTACAACAGTAATTGAATAATACATCTTGTTTCATTACCTTTCATTAACTCAACACATAATTGGTATAACATAACATAAACTTTATCATAACATTTGTTGTCACAAAATAATATCTTTTAACTCAAAATCCTTAATTGCTATTGCTATAAAGTAAATTATTGTTTCATTTTTGTTTACTTTTCACTGAACATAGATCATTAACTATTATCTAACTTACAGGTTTGTTTATTCTCGTTAATTCTACCTTGCATCCTTATTTATCTTTATCTATGATTAGAAATGTAATTATTAGATTTTTGTTTTATCATGGGGTTAGATATTGACTTGTTTATTATTTTGTTAACCTAATTTTTATGTAACATGGATGCCAGCATTTCTGTTGCGTTACAATATATATATATATATATATATATATATATATATATATATGTATGTTTTAACAATACAAATCACAGGCCTGATTGATTTTTAATAATAAGACAGTAACACTTTTTTTTTATGCTAATTACTAGGTATGTAAATAAAGAGATGTCATGGACGTAAATATGCGTGAATTAATTTGGCAACACGAATCCAATATTCCTTTATTCACAGGTTCCAGTTAAGTGTTTTGTTACGTTGTATTTTAATTAAATATATATATTTTGTGAATATTATGGCAGCCTGTTTAATTGACCGACGTCAATTAACCGGCCTCCCGAGGTTATAATGGCGATAGTATACAGAAGTTATAAAAGATAGTATACAGCCGTTATAACAGTTGATGGTGCTTAAAAAAGAGGACTTTTCAGACTGTTTCTAGAAGTGGAAGAGACGCTGGTATAACTGTGTCAAGTCTCAGGAGAGTACTTCGAAGAGGACTAGGACCCCATTGTACTAGCCAAGCTACTGTACTTGAAGTATTACATAGTTGCATACTTTTACTGGATACTGGTTAATGGATTACATGGCAGCCCTTGAAGTTATTATTACGTTTTTAATCTTATCGCGATTGAAGACTATCAGTATCATGTGAGATGAAGACATATGAAGAATTGTGTGAAGAAATGTTTCTCTTGGATTTCGTTGTCCATGACGTGTCCGTTACTTAGCTAAATATCACTATAATATTGACGACTCGGAACACTAAGTTTTTTATAAGTAAAGGCCTCTGATGAAGTAAGGCATTTTTTATAGTTAACTAATCAGTTGAACGAAATAGAGTAAACGAAAAGTAGGTTAAGTATATATATATATATAGTCTTTCACCTATAGCCTTCTATAGGTGAAAGCCGGTTTAGGCTGTAAGGTAAAACTTTACGTTTTTACTTATAAAAAACTTAGTGTTCCGAGTCGTCAATATTATAGTGATATTTAGAAATGTTTCTCATATGGGAGGAACTTACTGACAGTCTTTCTGCATTCAATTAACTAACAAAATAACTTCGATTATGTCTATCATTGACCAAAATAAAATAAAAAATATTCAGGGAGTATTCTTGATACTCCCGTCGGATCTTTATTTCGTGAATGCGAAATTACATACGTTACTCTCGTTATTGGGAGATTCTTTTGTTTTGTTTGTCAGAAATAAAGTTGAAATGAAAGAAAGAAATTACGCTATACATAACATTTATTCATCGAAATCATTAGTACAAATGGCTAACCTATGAACAACTGGTCGATGGTAACTAAAATATGAAACGTAGGGCATAATCGTCGGACTAAGTTGACGTACAAACGTTAAGTCGATTGTGGTGTTTCCAAGTGTAGTCGGAGAGGTTTGTACAAGTTGTAGATCGTATTCTTGTTGCATATATGGAACCAGCCAATCATTTCTCGGATCGTTGGGATCGACATTGAAATCACCAGTAAGAAATATTGGCGTTGTAATGTCGCGCTCAATTTCCTCAATGACCTCAGATATTGAACGCCCAAATCTACAAAGACTTCGAAAGAGGAGACGTTTAATGTATTTTGTTTCTGCATTTGGATGAATATACAATGAGGCAGCAATGAATCTGAAAGAATTGTTGACTGTGATTTGTGCCAATGCAATATCGCCTGTGCCAGGTTCCACGTATAGACCAAGTCGTTGGCTTATATTGTTTGGTATATTGAAAGGCATAGCACATAGCTTGTTGCTACGACGTTGATAAATTGCAAAATCTCCAGCCTTTCTCTTTTGTTGTTGTTGTTGTTGTTGTTGTTGTTCAGTGGGGTTATTATCCATGGCTTCGTGTTCATATGAGATGAGATTATAATTTTCAAGCTGCACAGACTCGTCATTTGTAATCCATGTTTCTGAAACCATAAGAAAATCAGCTCTCGTTAAGACAGGATCCGTTTCAATGTCAAGTTTGTGTGCAACGAGACTTTGCGCATTCATTCCAACGAAGAATATTAAAATCGTGTCGTCTTCAATCAAACTGTCGGAGCAATTCATAAACAGTTCAACACGTTTGGTAAGTGTATTAAGTGGATGGCTCTCGAGTCGCAGATATTCATTTCGCATTTCTCTAACAGTTGAGCTGTCGCAACCAAGTCCGTGATAGAATTTAAAGTCGTTGCGCGACTTCGTAATGTAAAGACCTTCGATGCTTGTTACTCGACTCATTGCAACATAGACCAATTGTATTTGCTGACTTTTGCTGTAGTCATACACAACCGTGTCAAATGTCCCTCCCTGACTTTTGTGTATGGTTATGGACAAGCGGGTATAATTGGAAATTGCATTCGTTTACAACTTATAGAACCACAGAGTTTGATGTTAGCGCTACGCATACAGATGGGTGTCCAAGTTCGATCTATTAGACCATTGCTGCAAATTATTCTTGGTGCTGCTTTTAGTCTTGCCATTTTGCCGATGTGGGCTTGTGGAAAGTGTAGCCACAATCTGATATAAGGATTGATTTGTGTAGACTCGTCGCGTTGTTGGACTAATTGAACTGCTGTCTCATGAGTGACTTCTTCGATGTAATCAAGTATTCCCATTGCACCATTAACAATTCCATCGTCCACATCAATGTTAGTTGTAATCATATAAGGCATACCACTCTGTAAATTAAGCAGTCTGGAACTTACTGACAGTCTTTCTGCATTCAATTAACTAACAAAATAACTTCGATTATGTCTATCATTGACCAAAAAAAAAAAAAAAAAGCGGATTTATCAAACATTTGTGCTTACTTATTTATCTGGTATTATGATAGAGACAGCCGTACTCCTGGTAAAGTGTAAATTCAGTAGCTCTAGAAACTTGTAATTGTGTTAGCGAAGAAAAAGCATAGTATAGTAGGCCTACACTTAAATTTTATACAAGTGTGTATGAGTTTTGCAGGGTGGCAAAAATACATAGGACTGAAGGCTACACAATAATTTCTACACATACTTCACAATTTACACATCTCTAAAATTGTTTAGACTCCTCATAAAATTTACCGAGACTAAAGAATTTCATTCAGTAGTGTAAACGGATTTTGTTTTTAACAATCAAAACAATTTGATTAAACATAATACAAAATGTACCTCTAGTGACCAAGTTCCCTGCGGATATTCTCCCCATGTGTGCGTTGTCATGAATGGCCACTTAGTAAATCCGTCCCTGTGGTCATCGTCATTGGCTCTTCGACTCAGTATCATTGATCTGAAAGTGACAAAATTCACACTTATCAGTTGTTTCTATTCATAATAAGTACTAAGCGAAACAACTTGTAGCCCAGGGCACATTTAAAGTATTGTTATTTAAATGGGAAGTATTATATACTGTATTTTTTACTCGTATTAATTAAATTAACAAATTAGTGGTAATAATTATGGTATAGTCTGTTAAGCTTAGATAATATATCTGATATCGTTGATGCAATTTAACTATATTAATATTCGCGCGAATGTTGCAAGTTGAACTTGTGTTGTTGAACAAATGAAACACGAAAACTATTTTATGATTAATAAAGAAAAACGTTTCAATAAATTTCTGGTGAAAATTTTGATTTTACGTTATTTATATGAAGCAGCGCCGCTGTGGCTTGAATTTTGAGTCGGCAAGAGATTTAAAAAAGACACGTACTCTACTTTGGTACTTGCGGGTGTGCATTGAGTGGATTATTCTATTAACAATCGAATGTAATTAGGTTTACTATGCTAGACACCGTAGTAACGAATACAAGTAAATATAGTAGACTGTAAAATGCTCATAGGTTTGAATTTTACATATACGGACAGATTAGTAAAATCTGCACTGGTGCGTACATTTAAGAAGACATGAAAAAAGTAAAGTAAGTTCCATCAGTGTTTACCCATCGATCGTGTTGTGTTGTACCTGGATGTCAGTTACACACTGCATTATGTATATCCAACAGCTGGAGGTTATCCACTTGACTTATAGTTAACTTGAGAGATTGCCAATAACTATGTAACACTGAATGCATATGCAAAGGGAAGGTAAGTAAGCCTTATTGCCTGATTTTGGTAAATCGAGATTGTGTACTGACAAAGTATAATGTCGTAATTAGCAACATGATATCACTTCAGTTAACTGTCAATTATCAATTTCAAAGGCAAGAAATACAAAATTATTAAACTGTGAACGTTTATTACTTTCTCCTTCACTAATGGAATGCTAACAAGAGAAAGTAATGGTTTCGACCCGAACTTCAAAGATTTCCCTTAACCTTGCTCAATCTGAGTTATCTTTAATCCTTACTAATTGGTTTTCCCCTTGAAAATTGTAAGAAGGGGTGTTTTAAATGAACTACGAGAAAACACTTACTCCTCTGTTTAATTAGTAGACTGTAAACGAGAATATAATAAAATTACAAAAACGCTAGCCTTCAACTGAAAGCTGTTTGATACGAATGAGTGTAATTATGTTTTTCAACATTAAAACTGATAAAAAAATATAACATTTCTTGTAAAATACATAAGTTAAATCTCGAAATTGTTGCCATAGCAACGCAGATGTAAAGTCAAACTGTAATTACAACGGCATTAAATTACCTAAGATAATTAAAGACACTTAAGGAGTTAAATAAAAGTATAAAAGTCATTTAAATTCACGAATTCTATTTTAGAATTTAATATATATGTTTGATTTGAATTTATTCTTCAACTAAAAATGATAACGTTTTAAAAATCTACAATTTATTTTAAATAATTAATTAAATTAATTACAAACGGTGTGTAACTATAATTTAATATATGCTTAAACTACGCCATGGTTTATTCGTTTAGAAATTTTGTAAAACGATTGTAAAAATGTTAGAAAGATATGGAAACTAATCAATTTATGACAGTAGGCCTATAGATTTTTATATTTTAACTATGACATTTTAATTTATTACCCTCACACAAAAGTATAAACATTTTTATACAGATGTATCACCTAACAAATAAATGGCATAAATATAAACTAATGACCTTATATATTTGTTATTCACTCATAACGTTTTGAAGATATGATGGTTTATTCCAATAAATGCGTTTATTTTCTAAAAAATATTGATTGATAATTTTTGCAAGAATGTTTGGTATACTGTTATTAAAAATTAAAATTTATTTAAAAAAATGGCATGCGTGTTTTGTTATAGTAAAATTAAATTGATCCTCTAAAATATATTAAATTAATAGAGTGTAGCCCGTAGTTAAAAGTTTACTGTAAACCTTTTATTATCTGTCTATTTCTATCTAATTAAAATTTCTTTTGTTTACAATTGTTTTACAAAGTACCTGAACCATTAAATACTGCTGTATTATAAGCATACAAAATCGCAGAAATTGTTTAAATAAAATATTTAAATATTTACAAGGATGTTACATATAAACGGACTTATTTTGTTTCCCTCAATATCTTCATTTTAAGTCATTTACTGGGAAACAAGCCTTTCCTTACAGTACAGTGTACTGTATACTGTATACTGTATAAACTTACAGATTATCTATAAGTTTATTCTACATAAAATGTATTTGTAGAAGAAATTTATTATTATTGTGCTGATACAAAATACTATTTATTACAAGCAACTTCAAGAGTTACCCAAGCAAAAAAAGAATGTATAAGTATATGCAAAAAATACTTATCGCAACTGCACAACTATAACACACAGTATTCTATAAAAACTTGTGCAATTTTGGAATGAATAGCGTAAAATTAGACTTACCGCGTGCCCATTGGAGACGTTAGGAAGAGCTCGACATCGCCCCGTCGGCTGGCATTCAGCGTGATCACAGCTTGCACGTGTTCCAAGTAACTCACCTGGGTCTCACTTCCTTGACACGCGTTCGTTTTGATTTTTAGTGTTACGGGACCATCAATTGGAATCTCACTGAAACACCAATTTTATTTATTTGTGTTTTATTTTCATACTATTTGCAAAGTTATTATGTACAGTTTATAATATAACGTTATTTAAAGTGAATAAATAATGTGTATAGTTATTTATTGTTGTGTGTAAGAAACCTACGTTTATGTACTTGTGTACTTGTGTCTTGTGTACGTGCGTGCGTGCGAGTATACTCGCGCGCATGTGTTGCCTGTCAGCTTGTCTATCTACCTGTGTGTTTATCTGTGGTATTTGTCTCGTTTGGACCTATTATAAATTTAGCAAGTAAGTGTTAGAAAAAAAGTCTGCTTCTTAGAAAAAAACTCATATTTTATTACTTTATAAGAAACTCCTGAAACAGTTCTATTAAAAGGACATTTTAAAAATATATTATTAGATTAAAGTAACATTTTCCAAGAAGGAGAGGAATCCGACGCATGCTTTTTGTGCCGTAGTACAGAAGCCGAATTTCGAGCTTACTTACTGAGTTTCCTTCACTATCCCTCCTTCGCAGTGGTATCTAGCGGGAACTGTCTTCCACTGCTTTGCCAGTGCCACCATAGCTCCGGCGTCCAACACACCGAAACCAAATAAATGATTGAACTCAAGGCCTACACCATTCATCGTCCAATGGAATCGTCCTTTGGCGTCGAACAAGGAATTCCTCTTTGAAGTTAATACCGTTAAGTGCTGAATGTCACGCCAGGTCAGCTGTGGACTAAACAGTTGCTTAATTCACACACAGTATTGTATTAACGCATTTCACATACATACAGACATATAGGCCTACTAACATCAAACTAATCATTAGCACTATAAAGATAAACATGTTTATTTCTTTAATATACGAGTATGCGCTGTAACTTAATCTTAGAAAATCATAATAGATATCATCCGTTTACTTTTCTGCAGATGTTGACGTTTCAACAGATGAATAGAGGACAGTGATCAAATGAAACTCGGCATGCTGATACGTGCAAATGCTGATGCGTTTGTCTACAATGTGTTGTGAAAATTCTTTTTTCCAAATTTACAAAAAAATCAGTCATTTTAATATAATGTCAGACTAATTCCAATGTTATTGGGTTAGAGATGGCAAACAATCTATTGGATTGGGTGAGCTACAATAAAATGAATAAAAGATTAATTTGCAATAATAAGTATTATCAATAAATTAATCAGTTAGTAATTATAACTACTGTTGTAATTGTACCGTGGATTTAATTATACTTCTCTATTGAAGTACATGATCCAACATCAGATTTATTGATAACATTCATTAGTCAGTTAACGTTTAAAATATAAATATAGTGTTATTTTTTACGCTATAAAGATACCAATAGCTACTTAAAAACAGGAGTCGCAAAAAGTATACTAATAATGTAAGAGAAGCGATAAAAACAACGAGATTTTTGAAACACGGAGTAAAAAACACGGCATACTTATGGCAAGGCACATACTTTCTCCACTACTGTAGTACTAGTAGTAGTGGTGGTGGTAGTACTAGTAGTAGTAGTAGTAGTGGTAGTAGTAGCAGTAGCAGTAGCAGTAGTAGCAGAGTCAAGCGGAAATTGTGATTAGTGTTAGCTTATACTTAGAGCTTTGCTCGGCGAGTTATTAGTACGGGTGCACGCCCACTCTTTATATTTGCACTTCACTTCATTATACATATAAGGTACAATAGTAAATAACGCAAGCTGACATACCTAATGATTTTAATTTTGAAATATAGTATATCCACATAATTTGCGTAGACTCTTACAATGAACTAAAACACGATACCATTTTATTCTGTTAAGTGTAAACATTTACAATCAATTCAGATTCGATAAGGTTTTGGGTTAGTATTTACTGCAGAAAACAGAAATAGTTCGTATCAGTATTGCCATTGTATGGTACCGTCACAGAAACTCAACGCAACCTAAGGTTGTGTATATGTAGTCTATATAAAATGCCGCATTGAAACCCCTACTCATGGAAGAAGCAAATAAATCGTCTCAACAAACAATTCCCTTGTGTGCAATATGCCTCGTGCGTACCCTACTTATTGTGGCTACAATGAACGCTTCACCATTCTCTTTAAATAATAATTTTAGCTCACATATTTTAAAATAAATGTACATACCAATGTACATATTTTTGGAAGAGTATGTAAAACTTAAATTAAATTAAAAATGTACCAACAAAGTAACTATACTAATGTATAGTAATCTAATGTAAGTTTAGTTTATTAAAAGAAACAATCTAAGTTTAGTTTTATTAATTAACTAGAAACACTTTTTAGAAGACTTAACGACAAGACAGAAATGACTCATATCCAAACGATATGAGTCAGTCTCGTTTCGTCTCGGCTTACCTGGTAAAAGGGTTTAACACTTGAGAAACATTAGTCAACTTCCGCAGGCCCGTTACTGACCGCAATATTGTGTGGGTTTGTGTTGTGGCTGTTATTGTCTACGCATGAATGTAACCCGTCAATGACGTCTAATATACTTGCAAACTTACTAAAGTTACATTTCAAAAGCATCAGTTACAGAGTCAACAGTTATGCTACTAAAAACAACTACATTTTTAAATGCTCTCTAAATTTAGCCACAAAAGAAAAGACATTAGAAAGGAACTCTTTATTCCGTCTGATGTTATGAAGGGTTTAAGTGTTACATTTTGAAACTTTTAAGTTGATAACAACATTTAGCTGATATGAATGACGTCCTGGTTTTGTATATTAAATTACTTCGGAAAGAGACACAACTGCAAGGTAACTATTTCTTTTAGTTGCAATTTAATACTTTTATACCCGGCTTTTCTACATTTTATTGAATCTACCCGAGCGAAGAGTACCTACGCTCTGTTTAGCCGTATTCTTTTGTCTTTGTCAATTGCTGGTATTAGAATGTTGCTTCCGATATTCTTAAAGGATTCAACCGTATTGCATAACTAAAATATGAAACGTAGGGCATAATCTTGCGACTAGAGAAATGAATCACTGAAAACTAGGCGAACTGAATATATTTGACATGATTGCTAAGTATATCTTTGATAAAATTAATAGTATTACTTAGAGCACAGAATTGAATAAAGACGACGATATAATGAAATGTATAACCGACTGTTATATAAAGTATAACCGATACTTTCTCAGACTGTTAAACTAAGAAATTAGAGTTAAACAGATCAGCACTGTTACTGTACTTGCGATCGGAGCCTACAATTTTTATAATGAACTTCATACAATCATTGAAGGACAAATATGTGTTCCCAACTACTGAAAACAGTAAACTCTCAATTACGTCAGCGTTAAACAAGTGTTTCTCATACTTAGAAATTTTTAATAAATAGTATTGTTAAGCAACGGAACATTCTCGAACAATGGAATGTGTGTTTCTGGGCTATTAGGGGTAAAGCAGAGCCCAGCAGTAATGTTTGTGTGTATGTATATATTGGTAATTTTGGAAGAAAAACAATTACATGACACTTAACATACATCAACAATTGAGGTTTTTCCAGACCGCACCGGTCCGCGGATTGTGTTCAAGGCCAGACACGACACTGTTTCTAATGGATTCGAGAGCGCCCGTAAGAGGCTGTTGTTTAATACGTCATCCAAAAAGTGACAGATTATTCTGGCATCTCAGCGGGTCATAAATATAAGCATCCAGCTACGGTCAGTTCATTGCGACGGTGATTACTCAGTGCGTTCAAGTGGTTGTTAGTGAAAAGTGATTATTATGCGGGACTCTATTAGTTGACATTATTATTGCGTGTGGACAAATTTAACAGAATTGTTGCACGAGTATAAACTTGTTGAATAACTTGTTGATTTCAAACTGTTAATTGAGATTAATTAAAACTGGTGATCAGTGACTTAATTGGTGTCTTTATTTTGTTTTCCACTGTACCATACGACGATCAGTGAGACCGTCGTAACAGTATGTAAACAACAAACACGAAACATTTATGTTCTTTTGCGTTGTGATATACTTTGTCGTTTAGACTTTTTGAATCCGTGGCCTTATTTTATGCCAGTGGTCCTCGAAGCGTCCCGATATCTGGAAATCCGTACTTAGTACTTGTAAATTGGTCATCTAATACGAAATAATTACGTATCTTTATAACTGTCTTTAATATATTCTTAAAATTGTGACATATGTAATATATATATAATTTTGTCACCCCTCCTGTTCGGACAACTTACAAAAAAAATATTCAGGGAGTATTCTTGATACTCCCGTCGGATCTTTATTTCGTGAATGCGAAATTACATACGTTACTCTCGTTACTGGGAGATTCTTTTGTTGTGTTTGTCAGAAATAAAGTTGAAATGAAAGAAAGAAATTACGCTATACATAACATTTATTCATCGAAATCATTAGTACAAATGGCTAACCTATGAACAACTGGTCGATGGTAACTAAAATATGAAACGTAGGGCATAATCGTCGGACTAAGTTGACGTACAAACGTTAAGTGGATTGTGGTGTTTCCAAGTGTAGTCGGAGAGGTCTGTACAAGTTGTAGATCGTATTCTTGTTGCATACATGGAACCAGCCAATCATTTCTCGGATCGTTGAGATCGACATTGAAATCACCAGTAAGAAATATTGGCGTTGTAATGTCGCGCTCAATTTCCTCAATGACCTTAGATATTGAGCGCCCAAATCTACAAAGACTTCGAAAGAGGAGACGTTTAATGTATTTTGTTTCTGCATTTGGATGAATATACAATGAGGCAGCCATGAATCTGAAAGAATTGTTGACTGTGATTTGTGCCAATGCAATATCGCCTGTGCCAGGTTCCACGTATAGACCAAGTCGTTGGGTTATATTGTTTGGTATATTGAAAGGCATAGCACATAGCTTGTTGCTACGACGTTGATAAATTGCAAAATCTCCAGCCTTTCTCTTTTGTTGTTGTTGTTGTTGTTGTTGTTGTTCAGTGGGGTTATTATCCATGGCTTCGTGTTCATATGAGATGAGATTATAATTTTCAAGCTGCACAGACTCGTCATTTGTAATCCATGTTTCTGAAACCATAAGAAAATCAGCTCTCGTTAAGACAGGATCCGTTTCAATGTCAAGTTTGTGTGCAACGAGACTTTGCGCATTCATTCCAACGAAGAATATTACAATCGTGTCGTCTTCAATCAAACTGTCGGAGCAATTCATAAACAGTGCAACACGTTTGGTAAGTGTATTAAGTGGATGGCTCTCGAGTCGCAGATATTCATTTCGCATTTCTCTAACAGTTGAGCTGTCGCAACCAAGTCCGTAATAGAATTTAAAGTCGTTGCGCGACTTCGTAATGCAAAGACCTTCGATGCTTGTTACTCGACTCATTGCAACATAGACCAATTGTATTTGCTGACTTTTGTTGTAGTCATACACAACCGTGTCAAATGTCCCTCCCTGACTTTTGTGTATGGTTATGGCACAAGCGGGTACAATTAGAAATTGCATTCGTTTACAACTTATAGAACCACCGAGTTTGATGTTAGCGCTACGCATACAGATGGGTGTCCAAGTTCGATCTATTAGACCATTGCTGCAAATTACTCTTGGTGCTGCTTTTAGTCTTGCCATTTTGCCGATGTGGGCTTGTGGAAAGTGTAGCCACAATCTGATATAAGGATTGATTTGTGTAGACTCGTCGCGTTGTTGGACTAATTGAACTGCTGTCTCATGAGTGATTTCTTCGATGTACTCAAGTATTCCTATTGCACCATTAACAATTCCATCGTCCACATCAATGTTAGTTGTAATCATATAAGGCATACCACTCTGTAAATTAAGCAGATACGGCAAACCGCCAGTTTCCATCACACTGAGCTTGTGTAATTTGACTCGTGCAGTGCCAAGTTGAGTGCTGTTATTGTAGCCAGTGATCAAATCGGAGGCACTGCTACAAATTCTGTCTGATATTGCAAGTCGGTTGTAAGCATCCACATCATGATTTCTATGGAAGAGACGTATTGCATTTGGTTCGTGTTCCCTACACCATTCAACTGTTCTGAAACGAGACTCGATCGCTGCCATTTCTTCAGAGTCTAAACGTTTTCCATCACCAATCTTCGTCAAAATTTTAGAGAATAAGAGGTTACTTTGTCGCATAACCTGAGTGAGCGGATAGAAATCAACTGACTGCCACAATACGCATCCACCCAAGTTGTTTCGTGGTGATTTATAAACGGGGGTAGCATTTACAGGCGGTAATTGCCGAAAATCTCCAGTCAGAATGATATCCATGCCGCCAAATGGTTGATCATATACGCCCGTAATTTCATTCAGTCTAGAGTTGATTTTATTGAAAACATCGGACCCAATCATACTTATTTCGTCTACTATTACACATTTTACTCCAACGAAGGCAGTTCGGAAACACTGCAAAGCTTCATGAGGCAATGAAGTTGATGTCCCCACGCGCAGCGCTGTGACGTCACCGCGCAACCCCCCCCTCCGCTCGCGACAAACCATTTCCGGTAGTCGACGAAACGGGCTATCCAGTCATAGTTTTAGATATTCTATAATCCTTATAGTTTTTGCACACGAGGCCCCCGAAAGTACACAAATATTGGTCGCGGCAAAACCTTACATGACACTGAGAACGAACCATAAGATGTTCATTCGCATTCACATCAAAACTGTAACTTGAATTCTGTGTAAATCAAAGATAGAACTTCCTGTGCGCACTCGGTCTGTTTCAGTGGCTTAAGTTCTTTTTGAAGCATCGTCATCGTTATTTTAATAACCCGAAATTAAATACTGATTGACGATATGAGCAAGATTAGGTCATGTGCATTGTCTCTCACGAGAAATCATTAAAGATGATTGATTTATAATCATATGTATCATTTTTAAGTTGGCTTTGTATTATTTTATTGACGAATCTGTACTTAATATCACTGCTTTTGACAAATTTGACAATTTGTTTTAACAATTAGACTTCTTTTTTAATACCACGGTGAAGACCAGTGATTTTCAACCGGCGACCCGTGGGCCGCATGGGGCTAACGGCATCTTTTTATGCGGCCCGCGACCTTATCTTGGGAAAACAATTTAATAATTACTCTATCTACTTGTACTTATTAAAAATTACTTTACGTTAATTGCTTTAATAATATTTGTAATACTTTAGAAAAAATTCATTGTCTCGTGAAAAAACTCATTCATTACAAGCTATGGGTAAATAGCAGAAGAGTTTTAAATTATAAGGTATATTTTATATTCATGTTTATCGGTGTCCAAGCCACTTATTTATATTGATAGAATAAAGTACTTACCTTATTTTGTTTGTCCGTCTGGTGGCTTTCCTTAAAACATCCTTAAAACAAATCTTATTAATACCAGAATATGTAACCAGGAAGAAATTAACGAAATAATCGGGCTGTTAGAAATTTTATTAAACCAGAATTACTTTACATTCAATAATAATTATTATATCCAGAAAACAGGTCTAGCCATGGGGTCCCCCTTATCTAGCCTGCTTGCTGATATATACCTAAATTATTATGAGAACACATATCTGCTCAGTAACAAAAATAAATTCTCCAACAGATTAGTATCGTATACACGATACGTTGATGACACTTTTATAATTTTTAACGGTACATTGCGGCAGATACAAAATATGAAAAAATACATGAATAACGTTAATAAGAACATACAGTTCACCCTTGAAACGGAGGTAAACGGCAAGCTTAACTTTCTCGACTTGACAGTCACAAGACTAAATAGCAACTTCCGATACCAGATATACCGGAAGCCAATTACCACAGATATCACAATAAACGCTGAATCACATCACCCTTTCTCCCAAAAGATGGCGGCATATAACAGTTTCGTGCATAGACTACTGTCCATACCAATGGAAAAGGAAGACTTTCACGAAGAACTTACACAATTAAATATATAGCTAGGGCCAACGGTTACAGTAGCTCAATTATACACAACCTAATTAAAAAACATCGAAAAAAGGAAGGTAACAAAGAAATACGCGAAGGTAGTGAAAATGGGACTAGGTATATAACATCGTACTATGGTAACACCCTACCAAAAATTTTATACAGCGCGTTTAAAGACGTAAACATTAGGATGGGGTTCCGGACCAGTAACAACGTTGGTAAGATACTTCGACAAAACCCCCCAAAAGCAGTTGAAGACAGGACAGGTGTTTATAAGGTTGTGTGCAGCGACTGTTGTTGTTTCTACATTGGAAAAACGGGTAGAGCGTTTAAAAAACGCTTTAGAGAACACCTGCCCAAAAAAGATCCAAGCAGAATAACATCAAATTATGCACGTCATCTAGTTGACAATAATCATAATTATACAGACTTTGCAAGTAATTTTCAACCCCTACACATATGCAAGAAAGGGAGATACATGAATGCTGTCGAGGAATTTGAAATATATAAGGCATTTAAGGACACAAACACAAAAGAAATCCTCGTAAATGAACAGTTACAGTTTCAGTCAAATTCGCTATACGATACGGCTATACAAATACAGACAAAGTCCACAGTGCGCGGCGAGCAATAACATAGACTCGGCAGTCAACCGTTGTAGTCCGGGATGCGCATCTCGACTTGTACGTGCTCCAAAGTTTAAACGTTTTTATTGTTGATTATGTGTAAGTTATGTTATATGTTTGATGTGTTGATATTTTTACTTAAATGACGACCTCTGCTGAGTGACAATACCTGAGGATGGGACATATGTCCCGAAACGCGTCGTAATAACGAAGAAGAAATAAAGCCACCAGACGGACAAACATAATAAGGTAAATACTTTATTCTATCGATAAGGTATATGTTTTTTTAGAATTTGGTGAAAATATTCAAGAAAACGTAGATGAGTGTAACATAAGATTCAAAGAATTTGAAATGCTGAAAAATAATGTCTCGGTATGTAGTAATCGGCGTGTGAAACTTAAAATACGTTTAAAACATTCTGATAAAGTAAGTATACTATTGACTGCGTTATGCGGATTCACTGAAGAGTATTCAACTTGAATTGTGTGTTTTAGGTCTAGAAGCGGATCCCTTCCTGGAGTTCAGGCAAGAAAAGGGAGCTAAATTTCTTTAAATAACTACTTCGCGAACGATTGCCAAATCTACGAAATTTTGGACAGAAAATGACGTTAATGTTTGAAGCCTGTGAAGGCCTGTGTTCTCACAATGAAGTTAATCAAGAACCAAGATAGAAGTCGCCTCACACTCCTTCTCTGCTTCACCTACTGAGATCAGCAACTCAGCTCGATGTGGACATTCCTGCTATAGTGGCTGCAGCAGATCGACCTCAGTTTTCACATTGAAAATTGTATGTAAACATACAATATTTAGTACCTTTCTTATATCTTTATTACTATACTGATGTAATCAAGAGTGTACCGTTTAATATACGTTAAACACGCAAATTACCTCTTTTTATTTATTTACAATTTAATATTGCATTTTTTTAACTTTACGTTACTTATCGAAGATTGATCGCTTATGGTGCGGCCCACCGGCAGGCTCCAGAGTTTAACTGTGGCCTTCAGGTGATTTTAAGTTGGAAACCACTGGTGTAGACAATCTCACAGTCTATGTAAGTCAATTGTTTAATGATAAATTAATTAATTAATCAAATTAGTGTACACAGTCACAGACATAATCACAATGGCACCACATGTATAAAGAGACGGCGGAAACAACGTTCTGTTGGTTCTTGACATTACGTGGCGGCGTGTTGATAGATAATAAACAAAATTGCTACCGGTATTTAATCTATTCTCGGAAGGAAACCCATCGCACAGTTTTAACGACATAGCGATTTGTTGCTGTAGCCTCCTGAGGGAGGGGGGCGGTCGAGTCGGTCCATACAGAAGAAACATATGTTAAAACTAATCAATATTACTATTTTTCAAGTGGCTGAAAAGTGTGATAAGACCCTGAAGTCAATCCCATTAAAGTAAACGGTAATAACACAATAAAAAAAACACGTTACTGAAAAATTGTTTGCAACGTGCTTATTGAATGAATTGATTTTCCTATACTTCATACTTCAAACGTATACGCAAGTACTGTGTAATAAACTTGTTTGTATATTTAAAAAACAGTTACTACTATATTAGTGTACACAGCTGAGAAAATAATAAAACAGTGGAAAAATTAACCAGAGTGACAAAAATCCACGTCAGCTTTTTCGACCCTCTGGGGGTCCCGTTCGTCCCATCCCCCCTCGTAAATACGCTCGTGATATTTTTTACTTTGTCTTCATCTGAATATACAGAGATATATCAATACAGGAATTATACGAAAATTAATTGAGTTATCGTGAATGTTTTTGAAGTTAATTTTCATTTATGTTTCACATTAATTTCTGTCACTTATAGATAGGAGGTAAATTTTTTTCATATGTTTCGTAATCATAACTGGACTCGTCAGTATTGGCAGTATGGATAGTAAAATTGTACACGATGCGTCTATAATGTATTCAAGTCTCAACAGTTTAATCTTCGTCTTTCAGTACATACCGAACACAGTAAAAAGTCACTTGTTTCACACCTAGCACTGTTAACTAATCTCTTGTAATTCATGAGTGCACGTTGATATTGTTTGCGAACCATAAATTTGTAGTTTGCTTCCGATATTTATATATATCGAATATATATATAGGGTCTATATATATACTGTATATATATATTTTTTTTCGGCAACATATAGTTAAAAAAATAAATAAACAGGAAGAAATTAAAAAACAAAGTTAGATTAAATTCAATAAAGAAATCCGCTCCCTCCCTTTCTTACAGTTACTCAAAATCATTCCTGTCTTTCCTCTTTATCATACCCTGTGCCACCATTGATGGCGCTATTGGGCACAGTTTTTTTTTATCATCGGGTTATTGTTTACTAACACGTAGCGTGCAGCCGTGCGGACTCAGGCAGGCTGGTGAGAGATTCGCCCTTTACATGTGATGTTTTGGACTGCTGCAGATGTCACGTTTTACGTACAATTAAATGTAGTTTTGTAAGCAGATTCGCTGTGAAAATGGGTAATATAAGTTTTACTCGAGTTGTTAAGTTTCCCATTTGGGTAAGGTATCATTTTACCAAACTGGAAAATCTCGCGATGGAATCCAACAAAAGTGTGTACTGATATAACTCGCGTATATCCAGTACATCTTTGACGGCCGAAAAAGATACACGTAACAATCTGATTCAACTTTAAAAAGATTTCATTACAGAACACAATTATACTGTACCACAAACGTGCTATATGAAAAGCCGGAAATACGGCTAACAAGCTTTCTTGTTTCCATTATTTGTTTTACTTTTTTTTATGTATCAGTTTTTCAGTCACTTAGTATGTAAGTATACGTGTGGTTGTGTGTGTGCGCGTGCGCGCGCGCGCCCGTTTGTGTGTGTAAATGAAAACACCAAATTGTTGATGGGAAAGGGGAAGAGCTTGACAGCACAGTACATGTAAGTAGATTATTCCAACGTCAAGATCAGCAACTTTGAAGACTATAATTAAGCGACTAATTCCTTTATCGACATTACAGAGAAACTGAAAATGTGTATAATGTACAATCGTTCATATGTTTCAACTGAAGAAATAAGAAAAACCATCTAGGGGTATTGGATATAACAGTATAATAACGTTACATAAAGCCGTTTCAAATTCCATACAATTCAAAATTTAACCCCTTCCTCAAGAACAATAGCAAACGAAAACAACGTCAGAGGCTCTACTACTTAAGGCCCCTACACACCTTCCAATCCAATCCGATCCGATGTCCTAAACGTAGGATGAAAATAGCAAACTGTATAGTATGTAGGACGATCGTCCTTACAAAAAAGTTGGAATCCGATTTAGGAAGGTCGGGCCAAGGCCACACTATACTACATACACATACGTAGTAAGTGTGGCCTTGGTCGGGCGGTCCTCCCCATCCGACTAGTCGACTTAGGACAGATCCCCTCCACCTTCCATCCTAGATCGTATAGTGTGTAGCGCAGTCGGGCGTCGGTTCCGATTAGTTGTTTCTTTTCTTTTCAGCGGACTGCAAGTTGCTGAACGTGTTTTTCATTTTGTTTTGTTTTTGAAGACGAATTTGTTTTGTTTTTCATTTTGTTTGAAGACGAATGTAGAAATATTTTATTGAGCTCGCAAAATGGTATTACGTTTTTCTATGAACGGCTTTACCATTCTCAGCAATTCCATAAAACATTGTTCATTCATTCGTAAAAAAATTCGGAAATCGTCTGAGTTCAATTGCTTCAGCAAAATCGAATGAGTAAATTTCTTTCTTTCCTTTAACCACTTTTTTGCCCAAAATTTCCTTTCTGGTGGGGGCTTTTGGAGGATCAACAGTGCTGTAAGGGCAACCCCGATTTTTTGATTTTTCGACAAAAACGGTGCCATTACGAGGGTGTGACCAGGTCAGGAATCTCAATGGTACTGACTAAAATGACGAGATCGGAGAAAGAAATTGGACAGTATGGATAGCGATCTCCTTTCCTAAATTGGAGATCGGATCGGATTGGATTGGAAGGTGTGTAGAGGCCTTTAGCAAACGGCAAAGATTGGATCGGAACATGGCAACACAGTTAACTAACGAGGTTAGAAAATAGTTTCAGGTACAAGTTCAAAGAATTTTCTGTGATTATTATACTCCATATCTTACAATAACTGTACGAATTCCAAGACGTTAACAATATGACAATAATAAAACACACCAGACAAAGGCATTTTATGAAACTGGGGAGAAACTACATACACACACACACATAAGATTCAAAATCAGTTAATAAATGAACAGATTAAAATCGATACAAAGTATGACACAAGTTTTAAACCAATAGACATCTTCCTATCAATAAGAAACAAACAGAAAAATATCTACCAGATAATTTAAATTACTGTAACCAACATACAACCCTCGAGACTCGACATGGTTGTTACCAACTATGTATACATTGCACGCTATACACAATTTTTTACCAGACGAAACGTGAACGTTACTCAAGACTGACTCACAAATCAGCATCCGACTTGGAATCGCCTAACAAAGTTAAAGCGGTTATAGATGATTAGTACTGCTGCCAACATTTATGCTGAATTCTTCAACTTGACAGATCTTCATATTCTCAGATTCACAAACAAAATACTTAATTGAGAGTCTGTCTTTCGTGGCTTTAGTGTCACAGAAGGACAGATTTCCTTCAAGCAGTAAAACCACTACTATTTGTATCCATCTTTTATATATATTTCAGAATAATATAAAATCTATTCAAACTGATAAATTTTTGTTAAACTGTTCTTTATATAAAGAGCAGATGGGGAAATCATGTAGATTTTATTAATGAATATGTATTATTTCTGTCCTGGAATAAATTAATGCTTTAGCCACTTCTCTGTAATACAATGATTTTTCTGTCATTGCTTACCCGTTTGCAGGCTATGATATAACCAGGTGCAAACCCATTAACGATAACGTGTTGGTAAAAGATGGTTTTGAATACTTATCATACTGAGTTTGCTTTAACAATGTGACGTATCTATTCATATCTTTTTTCATAGTCCCGTTATGTCCTGCTCCAGTTCTGAATACGAAACATATGGAAAGATAATTTCTTAAAAGACGTCAGTGATGAGTTATTGACATTAAGCATACCAGAGGGACGAACTTCTTCCATCTTTGTTTTAACATTGAAAATGTTTGTAAGGTCGTTTCGCACATTTCCGCCTGATCGCTGATGCGTGATCGAAAATGGGAACCGGTGAGTTTCCATAGAAACTACTTCTTTGTTGTCAATATGAATGCGACTACATTTAACTTATAATCTGTACATTGGTAAATGAAGAAAAATAAATATACTGTACATATTTTTTAGATTTATTGAAGCATTTTCAATGCCCTTTCTGTGCATTGCATTTGTGCAATGCCTGTAAATTTTTTTTATATAAAGCGACGTTCAGGCTACGCAACAAATCTGTGACCGTCTTCAGGCCAAAACAAACACATACAAATAAAAAGTAATCAATACTCTGTCTCACAACTGAGAGTCAAAACGTACTATATATATATATATATATATATATAACAAACAAACAAAAACATAAATAAATAAAAATTACCAACAATGGAATCTATAAAACACTACACACGCACTAAACTCACATGAACACGTACGCTTCAAGGTCAGCCTCAAACTGCGACAGGCGGCACTGTCACACCCCTATATAGACAACCGGAAGACACTCCACCAAAACGAATAACAAATAACTTTCACTTCATCCCATAAGTCTTTGTACTGCGCCTCCCATACATGTTCAGACAACCTTGATTTTTAAAGAAAAGAAATGATTTCGAAATTAGATTTAAGGAAGCTGCTTTCATAACGACTGATATTATCTGTATTAGTCAAGTAAGGTGTGAAATTCAGAATATAGTTTAGGCGTTGGGTAGGTTATGTTTTGAGGAAGGTTAGCGTGTGTTACTGCCATTGGGCGTCAGTTGGTGGGTCTGGGAGAAATGCCTTCCGGTTGTCTATATAGGCCGTGACTTAGTGTCGCCTATCGCAGTTTGAGGTTGACCTTGAAGTGTGCGTGTTTGTGCATTCAGTGTGTGCGTGTGCGTTTTATAGATTCCGTAGTTGGAAAATTTAATTAATTTATTTATTTTTTGTTTGTTACGTACATGAATTAGTACGTTTTGACTGTCTGTCGGTTGTGAGACATAATATTGTTTTATTTGTGTTTGTTTTGACCTGAAAACGGTTACAGATTTTTTGCACAGACGAAACGTCGCTTTATATAAAAAAAGGCATTGATGGAAGAAGTTCGTTCCTCGCTAGTAGGTTTAATGCTATACGGAAAGAATTGATATCCCAAGAATAGATTAAATACCGGTACCAATTTTGTTTACCAGTTTATCAGAACGTTGTTTCCGTCGCCTGTCTAACAGTGCTGCTACTCTTTACTCATTGTAGCTTGTCTGTTTTATAGGACTTTTTGTCTGTTTGTATGGTGGTTATAGGGAACCCGGGGGGATTGGTTCACACCCTATCGCGCGACTCTGACTGTGAACACCAATTTGATTTATTAATTAATTTATAATTAAACAATTGATTAACATAGACAGTGGCATTGTCTACACCAGTGGTTTCCAACTTAAAATCACCTGAAGGCCACAGTTAAACTCTGGAGCCTGCCGGTGGGCCGCGTCATAAGCGATCAAGAGTAAAATTAAGAGGCAGTATTTAATTAAAAATAAATAAAAGAGATCATTTGCGCATTTAACATATCGTACTACATACTGTATGTACATAACGGTACAGTCTTGATTACATCAGTATAGTAATAAAGATATAAGAAAGATACTAAATATTGTTATGTTTACATAAAATCTTCAATGTGAAAACTGACGTCGATCTGCTGCAGCCACTATAGCAGGAATGTCCACATCGAGCTGAGTTGCTGATCTCAGTAGGTGAAGTAGAGAACAATCTGTAAAGCGATGTCTACTGTAGTTGTTGATTAACTTCATTGTGAAAACACAGGCTCCAAAATTCCAAACATTAACTTCATTTTCTGTCCAAAATTTCGTAATTTTGGAATCGTTCACGAAGTAGCTATTTAAATTAATTAGTCCCCTTTTTCTTGCCTGGACTTCAGGAAGGGCTTCTAGACCTAAGTCACAAAATTCTAGATGAATACCAGTTGGATACTCTTCAGCGACAGTAACAAAAGGATTACTATATATCGAGACATTATTTTTCAGCATTTCAAATTCTTTGAATCCTATGTTACACTCTTCTAAGATTTCTTGAATATTTGCACTAAATTCGAAAAAATCATGTATCTTATCACTTTTAAACTCTTCTGCTATTTGTCCATAGCTTGTAATGAATGAATTTTTTCATGAGACAATTAATTTTTTCTAAAGTATTACAAAAATTGTTAAAGCAATTAACGTAAAGTAATTTTTAATAAGTACAAGTAGATAGAGTAATTACTAATCGTTTTTCCCAAGATAAGGTCGCGGGCCGCATAAAAATGCCGTTAGCCTCATGCGGCCCACGGGCGCCTGTTGAAAATAACACTGGCCTACGCTGTAGTATAAAAAAGTAGTCTACTTGTTAAAACAAATTGTAAAAATTGGTCAAAAGCAGTATACTAAGCATAGATTCGTCAATAATGTAACACAAAGCCAACTTAAAAATGATACATATGATTACAGACGATCATCTCTAATGATTTCTCGTGAGAGACAATGCACATGACCTAATCTTGCTTTCCATCTTCAGTCGGTATTTAATTTCGGGCTATTAAAATGACCATGACGATGTTTCAAAACTAACTTAAGCCACTGAAACGGACTGAATTCGCACAGGAAATTCTACCTTTGATTTACACAGAACTCAAGTTACAGTTTTTTTTTGTAAGTTGTCCGAACAGGAGGGGTGACAAAATTATATATATATTACATATGTCACAGTTTTAAGAATATATTAAAGACAGTTATAAAGATACGTAATTATTTCGTATTAGATGACCAATTTACAAGTACTAAGTACGGATTTCCAGATATCGGGACGCTTCGAGGACCACTGGCATAAAACAAGGCCACGGATTCAAAAAGTCTAAACGACAAAGTATATCACAACGCAAAAGAACATAAATGTTTCGTGTTTGTTGTTTACATACTGTTACGACGGTCTCACTGATCGTCGTATGGTACAGTGGAAAACAAAATAAAGACACCAATTAAGTCACTGATCACCAGTTTTAATTAATCTCAATTAACAGTTTGAAATCAACAAGTTATTCAACAAGTTTATACTCGTGCAACAATTCTGTTAAATTTGTCCACACGCAATAATAATGTCAACTAATAGAGTCTCGCATAATAATCACTTTTCACTAACAACCACTTGAACGCACTGAGTAATCACCGTCGCAATGAACTGACCGTCGCTGGATGCTTATATTTATGCCCCGCTGAGATGCCAGAATAATCTCTCACTTTTTGGGTGCGTGTTAAACAACAGTCTCTTACGGGCGCTCTCGAATCCACGAGAAACAGTGTCTTGTCTGGAACACAGTGCGCGGACCTGTGCTGTCTGAACAACCTCGGTTGTTGACGCATGATTAAGTGTCATGTAATTGTCTTTCTTCTCAAATTATCAATATGCACACACACACACACACACACACAATACCACTGGCTCTACTGTAATAGCCCAGAAGTACGTAGAATTACACACTCCATTGTTCGAGAATGTTCCGTTGCGTAACAATATTATTTATTAAAAATTTCTAAGTACGAGAAACACTTGTTTAAAGCTGACGTAACTGGGAATTTACTGTTTTCAGTAGTTGGGAACACATATTTGTCCTTCTATGGTTGTAGCCTATGAAGTTCATTATAAAGTTTTAGGCTCCGATCGCAAGCACAGTAACTATAGTAATCTGTTTAATGCTTACTTTTTCGGTTTAATAGTCTGAGAAAGTGTCATTTATACTTTATATAACAGTCGGTTACACATTTTATTATACCATCGGTTTTTAAAGTTCTGTGCTCTAAGTAATACTATTAAGTTTATCAAAAATATGCTTAGCTAACGTGTCACTAACTAGTCTTAGTATTTCATTTCACTGGTCGCAACAAGATGCTACGTTATGCTATACGGTTGAATCCTTTAAGAGTATCGGAAGCAACATTCTAATACCAGCAATTGACAAAGACAAAAGAATACGGCTAAACAGAGCGTAGGTAGGCCTACTCTTCGCTCGGGTAGATTCAATAAAATGTAGAAAAGCCGGGTATAAAAATATTAAATTGCAACTAAAAGAAATAGTTACCTTGCAGTTGTGTCTCTTTCCGAAGTAATTTAATATACAAAAGCAGGACGTCATTCATATTAGCTAAATGTTGTCATCAATTTAAAAGTTTCAAAATATAACACTTAAACCCTTCATAACATCAGAGAGAATAAAGAGTTCCTTTCTAATGTCTTTTCTTTTGTGGCTAAATTTAGAGAGCATTTAAAAATATAGTTGTTCTTAGTAGCAGAACTGTTGACTCTGTAACTGATGCTTCTGAAATGGAACGTTAGTAATTTGGCAAGTATATTTTTTTATAGACATCATTGACCGGTTACATTCATCTGTAGGCAGCAATAGCCACAATACAAACCCACACAATATTGCAGTCAGTAACGGGCCTGCGGAAGTTGACTAATGTTTCTCAAGTGTTAAACCCTTTTACCAGGTAAGCCGAGACGAAACGAGACTGACGACTGACACATATTGTTTGGATATGAGTCATTTCTGTCTTGTCGTTAAAGTCTTCTAAAAAGGGTTGCTAGTTAGTTAATAAACTAAACTTATATTACAGTTTAATATAGTTACTTTGTTGGATCATTTTTAATTTAATTTAAGTTTTACACACTCTTCCAAAAATATGTACATTGGTATGTACATTTATTTTAAAATACGTGAGCTAAAATTATTATTTAAAGAGAATGGTGAAGCCTTCATTGTAGCCACAATAAGTAGGGTACGCACAAGGCATATTGCACACAAGGGAATTGTATTGTTGAGACGATTTATTTGCTTCTTCCGTGAGTAGGGGTTTCAATGCGGCATTTTATATAGACTACATATATATACAACCTTAGGTTGCGTTGAGTTTCTGTGACCGTACCATACAATGGCATGTCAGTTTGCGTTATTTACTATTGTACCTTATATGTATAATGAAGTGAAGTGCAAATATAAAGCGTACGAGTGCACCGTACTTATAACTCCCCGAACAAAACATTAAATATAACACTATTCACAATTTCCGCTTGGTATTATTGTATTTGTCCTTGATGCACTTGAAAGAAGAGTCTGAAAACAAATTACAGAGTTTATTTTTGAATGGCGTGACGTTTTTTGGTTTACTTTATACGGCTTCAGCCTAGCGTCATCTCGTTGGGCGAGAACAAAGCAGCACAACTTAAAACACTATAAAAATATATAGTCACTATATAAATAGTCACACTATTTAATAATGAGTGTACGTTTGCAATAATTTTAGTTTACATTGTGCAATGAAATCAGACAAATTAATCAGACTCCAGTAGTCCTAAATCAGTTTTTATAACACAGTGAATACACATTATTACCGACGTAATTAAATGTTTAATTAAATAAACAACTAGAACGCTACAACTGAATAAACAATTAGCTTAATTAGTAAGCTACGTTTTAATTTTTAAAGAATTTGAAAAATTTGTGGAATGATTAAAATCGAAATAATTTATAATACATATATAATATTTAATCACCTATTAAATGGGGAAGAAAGAGCGTAAGCGACCAACAGAATAACGCTCCGATATGGATTGAAGCTAATTACTGTAAACATTCTCTCCCTCATCTACCGAATATACCGAACGTAATCCCCGGAGAAGAAAAAATTAAAAACTACAAAAAGGCCTACTTGGAAATTAAAAAAAAAATTAAAAATGTAAAATCAAACTTTAGAAAAGGGAATTTAAATAAGACGAAAACTATCAAGACTATGACAGCGTTTTAGTTTGACAAACTGCAGCTTATAAATTATTCTCAGACAGGTTTTTCGTATTAGCAGT
Organism: Magicicada septendecula; assembly: GCA_034769895.1. Taxonomy (NCBI): domain Eukaryota; kingdom Metazoa; phylum Arthropoda; class Insecta; order Hemiptera; family Cicadidae; genus Magicicada; species Magicicada septendecula. The sequence continues at coordinate 747,001,892 of CM068367.1, read as the reverse complement.
TCGTATCCCTCCATCTTTGTGCTAGCTGCTGCTCGTGTTGAACGGGACCTTTCGATGTCACCACCGCAGTGTTTGGTGACACCGACACTTCAGCAACAAGGTAGGCTACACAAAGATGGAGTGCACCTAAATTATACAAACGCACCAAAACATCCAACCTCACGGTTACTGCTGCCCTTGTCGGCAGTTTGCTGGTAACCAGTTGGCTATTTTCACTCCTCTATGGTTTTCACTGCAGTTACTACAACTACAGAATTCAAAATAACTGTTTATTTTTTTTTTACATTTATAAATAAACATATAAATTTGTTAATATTTGTGTTAAGATACGTATTTTTCCTTAGACATACACTAAACTACGAACTTATTCGGTATGTTCATGGCAAGGCTGGATATCACGTTTCACAGACACGAAATTCGATTTTCTCACATCTCGCTCAGTCAATATTGCTAATTAGAAACTTGCAGGGCTATTCATGCAACACGGGGGTAAAGAAACAAAATTGAATACAGCGTACTAATGATTACCGAGCTATAATACAGTGTTTGACCTTTTACGTTATACCTCCAGCCTTACCTTTTAATCTCCTTTGGCCATTTGTTATATGACGGACTAATTAATATCTTTTATGAGATACATGAAAATATACGTATATAATGCCCTGTACGGTTGCACAAGCACGACGCATGTTGGAAAGTGAAAAACAACTCGCATTTGCAGAAGAGTATATTGAAAATTATTATTAAATTTATTGTATGCAACACACTACTTTTCATATTTTGAGGCAATAATTTGTAAAACTAGAGATTGATGAGAATATGCAAATATATGCTTCTGTGTGTGTGCGTGCGTGCGTGCGCACGCACGTATGCGTAATTAGAATACAGAGAAATACAACATAAATGGGTAATTAAAATAAATACAAAAATTAAACAGTCGGTAATAATAAAACGAAAAGCTGGTAATATTTAAATTTAATAGTATACGATGCAGCTCTTAGTTTTATAATTTGTCAACAAAAAATTATATACACAGCTACTGCATTGGGTAAACATGAGAAGAGAGAGATAGACGAAAGAGCTGAGAGGAGATAGGTTGTGCCATACTTGTAGGCCTGCGAGCTCAACATTAGGCCTACATGTACACAATAATTGTCCCACTGTGAAGTTTAACGTTTTACAACTACTAATGTTTTAGTACTTTTGAATAATCAGACTGCAATTATGGTACCTTACAAGAGATTTAAGAGAAGTATTACAACAGATCTATAGTTGTATAGAACAATCACTGTAAAATTGTCAGTAACGATTACGCAATTTACATGAACTAAACTTTACGAGTCTAAGAAACGCGAACATTAGGGACAACTTAAAAACATTAGGGAATATTTATTTGACAGTATCATTTTACAGGTAGCCTCTTTACAAGAATCATTGTTAGCGAAATAGCATGTAATTTGAGAACATAAATAACAAATGTCTGTCCAGCTTAGAGGTCAGTCTGAGTTTAACACTGCTATTAAATAAATGACAAATTTAACAGAGATATAACCAATTCATATTACGAAGCGCGTGTCTCTGTGTGGGCGAAAGCGCGCCCCTGTGCAAGATATCGTCACGTTTTAGCTGTCACATGCAACCCAGTGTCTGGATACACCAGCTGTGAGTGATTTACATTGTCATTGCATTAAACAATCCAACACAACACAGATTTCCACTTTTATTTTACCATTCAACATAATAAGGCCGGGTTCAGTCAATACGTCTGACGCAGACACAGCGAGACCGAGACCAACTTTATTATTTGTAAAACACAGCGTTTATAGATCGTCTTCAGAGACAGTGTTTTCCATTAAGAAAGTAATTACGCACAAATCTCCGTAAATGCCTGGCTTTGCTATTCGCAAACAGAGTTCCCTAATACCACAATTGACAGAGAATTTACATATTTTTTGTAACGTCTGCGTTAAACCTGAGGTATTTGTTTAGTTGAAAACATTAAGCACCATCGTTTCGTGTAATATTTATAAAGTTAGTATGAGAGGAGGGCTTAGAGATATTGTTAACAAGATATTGTCTTCTAAAACAGCTAACTTTCTGACCATTAAATATATGCATAAGTGTTTCCGGTTCTCTGTTTACGATACTACAGAAATAAATCAACATTTCCAAAAATTTATTGGGTTTCGATTAAAAAAGGGGCCATCGATCCGAATTAGCCATTAATTAACTGCAACAGAACTTTCCGTCTGTCTCAAAATAGTAATTTTAAGCAGACACATCGTGGAAAAATATATCTTCTACATTATTTATGTAAGAAGATCTTATATGTTAACCAAAGACAGCTTGGTTATATGTAAATCAAATTCGTGCAATGTTGCTATATGCCGATTAGGCCAAATGGTACACGTATAACAATGCGTTATTACAGTCACGTTAACAAGCCCTGTAAACTGTATTACCACAGTGTCTTTCTTCCCGTCCGTCTAACTTCTGTTCTAATTATTAGTCACATTACAATTAAGCACTCCACAAAAAAAAAATCACGCGTCTACCAACAGGTCGGTATCTAAAAAGTAAATTCCCGTACTGAATTTCAGAATACTACCGAGGCTGAAGCTGAGGTCACATGGTTGTGCCTTAATTTCTAAATGCATTCAAATGTCGCCTGTCCAACTATCAGGTTTTGCCGCATACTGTGCAAGTCTACTGTTGTCTTTATAACCAATGCATCGAAGTGACAGATTACAGCCCAACAAATGAGTACATTGAGCATATTGGGTAATTATGATATTTTGTCTACTGGGGAAGCTGTCACCACCGGAGTCAACGTTATTAAAATTAAGAACTACCGGGCTGATGAGCTGTGGTCATTGCTTACAATTTGGTTCATTTTGGTCACCCACCGGATGACTTCTTCAGTAGAAACGCGTTCAACATAGGATGGTGGGGCGAACGTATGTGCCTTTACTTAAATCTTCTCGAGTGTCCGCGCGGGCCGCGTCTACACTTTTCTACGCAACTTTTCACCGTTGATATTTCGGAAACTGTTATCTGACAGAAAAACGTTTAAAACAAAACATGTAGATAATTTTATGTTCTTATTTTTTGGTATCTTGTATTTTTTTTGTAACTATGGTATTTTCCGAGATAATTACGAAAAATACATTTTTTGTACGTCCCCCTCTCTCTATTTCAAAATCCCACGACGGAATTCTGGCAAACTTTTTTTTAAAATTAAGTCTCATCTTTTCATCTAGCTATATCCCAAAAATCTCAAAGGAGCCACTAAATTTAAGATTTTTTCCTTCAGTGACTGTATACTATTTATATTGTTTGAAGCGGAGAACGGAATTTTTCAAGCATGCCCATAAGCATAAGTTTTGTATACGTACATTTTCTGTAATATAAATTGAGAATCGATAGACAATGTGAATATTATTATATCAATTGATGTGTCGAGTAGCAGAAGCGACGTATCTTGTCTATTAAAATTTAAAAATTAAAGACTATTTCATTGCTACGATGAGCATACACAGAAAATTTTAAATTATAAAAGTAAGGTGTGACTTACTTTGCTTCAAGGCCGAGTGCAAAGACGCCGGCAGCTTCCGGTGCGGCAGCGGAGGTGCCAGAGTGTGTTGTAGTGCACTTCCCGTACAGATCCGTTGTCGCCTGTCAAGCGAATCGTTCCTATTACTTCCCTAATACTACTGAATGGATTTACTTCTTATGTAAATAAAGTCAACATCTCTTAAGAAAATGAAGTCGTTAACAAACAAATATACAACTAATTATTATTAACTAAGAGAAAATAACACAATTATTGGCGTTTTTGCTCTATTCAATAATACAATATAAATAACAGCAATAAATATTCTAAAAATAAAAATACAAATATATATCCAAGTACAACTGCCTTAACATAAATCAAGTCTCTGCGTTTGATTACATAACTTACCATCACTCAACAGCCATTTCTAAATGTTAAAAAGTTTTTAATTTTAATTGTTATTCCTAAAGTATGTTTTGTAAAGATAGCATTATTACTCGTAAAGAGTGTTTATTTTCTTTCTTTACAGCTAGATGCGTAATATTTCTTACTTGGATTGAAGAAAATAAGACCTCGTAAAATGTTAACGAGCATATTTACTGTATAAAATGAGAGAGACGAAGGTATGGTCGGGGCGGGGGAAGGGACAAATTCACTGCTTAGTGCTAACGAGTACGGTCAAATTTACTTAACGAAGGTACGGTACACACATGTATGCTGCTGTTGATTCCATTAGTACTGGTTGCAAAGAAAACTTTCTTTAGTCTCCTACAAAAGGATTCAGCGATGTGAAAGTCAAGTTTTAGTTGGAAAATACCTTGAAAAATAATCTTACACCTTATATCTTTCAGCTAAAATTGTTTACAGTTCAAAAGCTTATTTATGAACTTATTAGTTTCAGTGCAAAAAGAATATGGGCCTACTCTGTGTAAGCAGTCTTCCTAATTATTTTTATAGAGTAAAGAATTCTAACACAAAAAATGGATTTATGATGCAGTTGAATGCGAATACGATGTTAGGAGTTTGTGAACGTCATACACCTCTCTCGAAGTCCAAAACAGAAAGAGTAAGTAAATTTGCTCTGACAAATGTTAGAGAAGAAACACAAACAAAACGAAAGTTTTAATTAAATTTCTTCCCATCGAAACTCGTGTTAATAAATGGAGAACGTGAAACAGCCTGTTTATAGAAATCAATCGTATCGATTTCAACTAGATCTTTCCGTTAAAATGACCTTCCCGCGAAACTTGTTGCTAGATGTCTACTACTGTTTCTAATTGAATAAATTTTGTTTTTTCTAAACTTCTTCCATTTACTCAGCTCTGATTAAATGTTTCTACATTCTTACTTGACATGAAGCACCATAGTTAGTTAAAGAATCTAAAGGGCCGTAAGTATTATACCTTAGTAAGCCTTCTTGTTCCAGTACATTACAACCTTGCGTGGACCTTGTCATTTTCCACTAGCTGCCTGTTCCAGGCGTCTCCAATTCTTGATTCCCATACTTTCCAAATCCGCTTGCGCTTTCTGCAGCCACCGCCTTCTCGATCTTCCCACCTGCCTCACTCCTCCCACTTCACCGTACAGAAGATTTTCTTTGATCACTTGCCTCCATCCATTCTTTCGACGTGCCCTCTAACCGGCCAATCCGTCTGGACTTAATAAATTGTAACAACATAGATGTTGTCGGTTGTAATTTCAAGTTATGTTCCACTTACAAAATTATTTTTTGATAGTTTTAAGAAAATAAATTCTACGTTTTGCAGCATTGAGGGTGATAATGATGAACCTAATTACATTTGTTAGGCAAGACTTTGGTTAACATTTAATATTTCTTTTATGAATTTGCTACAATTTTTTATTGTTCGACTAAGCTTTTCGTCATTACTGACATCTTCAGGTCTTAAACAACGGTTGTTTAAGACCTGAAGATGTCAGTAATGACGAAAAGCTTAGTCGAACAATAAAAAATTATAGCAGTTAGCAAATTCATAAAAGAAATAGTAAGGATGGCTGCTAATTTAAATAATACGAAGAATATAACATTTAATAGGTTACACTTTTAACCAGACTTACATAACAGAGATGTAATTGACAAACTTTGAAAAAATTAATAGAATAACAAATAGCACATACAAAACAAATAAGGAGACAAACCAACGTAGAAATACCAACGATAACATTACCGTCTTCCAATCGACTTGTGTAAATAACTCTTTGTTATATGACAGACCAATGGTTTTCAAAAATATTTTGCCTGATATCTATAAGATAAACACTCGCCGTTGAAAACGTTTTCTGACGGTGAGTGGCCGGTCTAAAGCAACACTGGTTACAGTAACTATGTGCGCTAATATAAATTTGCTTAACGCTTATAGCTTCGCTGAAATAATTATTTCACCGTGTCAATAGTCTGCAACATTTTGAACAAGTTAACGTTCTGAAAAACAGATACTAAGAACTAAATTTCTTTTATTTTAAACTCAGAAGAGATAATTGTACAAGTAAACTTGAAGAGAGCTCTTCTTCTTAAAAGTTTTAACAATGTTAATAAATCAATAATTCTTTCCTAAACAACAATTATTTAGTTCTTTAAATAAAGAAGTAACGAGTGCAACGGACGGAGCTTAAAATTTCTATTATTGATAAGTTTCTCCGCTGTAAGGTCAGCCAGACAACACATCCATTACACTATGTCATCATAACCAGTAACAGCTGTCGGCCAGATATGACGTACATCCACCTTCTACCAGTATCACACAGTATGTGCAACAATCATAATAAACGCTAACTCATTCCTCGTAACAGATTACATTTGAAACAGATGTTCTGATACGTTTGAATTGGGCTGAAGTTAATCACAGGTAATCTTCCGATATATTAGCGCATCCAGAAGGACGAATTGTTCGTACAAATTCAAGACACAAAAAATACAGGTTTTGCTTCTGCACAAAAAATACTTGCTTTTGGTTTTACATTAACTTCTTAATTTTGACTCCTCGGTAATTGTTAAATAAAATTATGACATTATAGTATCAACATAATGGAATATTTATCAGACGCAGAAACAGACAACTCAGAAGAGTATCTCATAATACTTTTGAACTGTAAACAATAATTTTGACCTGAAAGACAAAAGGCGAACAGCATTTTTTAAGGTGTTTCCCAACTATACCTTGACTTTCACATTGCCGAGTCCTTTTGTATTTCATAATACATTAAATACGAAAAACAAAGTGTAGGCTCGACATTTTTTATATCCAAAAATACGAAATTTTATAATTAACATTTTGTTTTAAATTTCATTGGAATTGTCTTCCTGTCTTACAATAACGCCTTGTTGATTAACTGAAGCATTGATTAAACGCAAGAGAAGATCAACTTGAGACATTAACATCCTATGTATAGCGGCCTGAATTCCGAGGATATAAATATACAGGAAATTGGGAAGAACAGGTGCTTTGCCACGCATTCAACATACTCAATGTTAAAACATTTAAGGCGTTTAATGGAAAATGACTCTTGGTTAACGTAACTTAAATTGAATTAATTAGTACAGATTTAGAAATATGCATTATTAACAAATATTGTTTTAATTACCAATTTTCTTAATATTTCCAAGTTACTAAAAGTATTCTGTTTTCTTGACTGAGTTCATTAGAAATCTTAACGTAATGGAATGAATTTGTGAGCCCCATGACAGCTCAAATTGCCTGCATTTTTTATTCGTACACTGCAGTGTTTTTTTGTTTCTTCTATATTAGTGATTAAAAAGAAGTCATAAAATGGTTAAATAATTTACTGCCGATACAATTAGATCACACGTATTCATAGCGTGATCGTTCAGTTCCGTGAAATCTCTCAGTATCAGTGATGAATAATATTTCGGCATGACAATCGCTTACTTACAGTAAGTTATACATACATTCATAAACAATACTGTTACAACAGCTAATTCTATGCAACCGCGGCCACTTCTATAGTTTAGACCTTGAGGCTTGGCCGCGTCATATGGGACCTAACAGTTTTGTGTAATCCCAGTCACTCTTTTGCCAATATATTTTATACTTTACACCGAGTTAAAAAATCATGCAAAGTAAGTAAGTAATACGCAAAGTCTAAACTTAGTACTTAGTATAAATTAGCATAAAATATGCCAGCAAAAGAGTGATTAGCCAAGTTGGTCTGAATTGTTGACACAAGTTAGCAGCCGCGGTAACAATAAAATTTGCTGTTGTAATACTATTGATTATGGATGAATGTATATTGTATGTAAGCGAGTGTCATGTCATGAAGGGTTATAATAAATGTAAAAAAGTATGCCCCCGCAGATTGTGCAACCGACAATACATAAATATTTTGCAAAATTAATCGGTTATATTATTTTATAACATTTATTGATAAAAGTGATTATTAGAATACAAAGAATGAAATATATTTCAATATCAAAACAATACTAAATAATTACCACTTCCCCCATGTTATAAAATATGTTACGTTAAAAATCCGTTCACTTTAAAATTTACGTAAATTTCCGTGCCCAAGGTTAGGTACGGTAGTGTAGACATTAATACAACAGCCCTGGGAATCCATTAAATGGCGCAACAAATATGCACCCCATGACAGCACGTCACCATTTAGTGTCACCTTACAGAATTCATGTTGCCCACAAAATTTTGTTGCCCACAAATACTCAACAAGAGAAACGAATCTGATTTCCCGAATAATAATTAACCTTTGTTTCACTTGTTAATTTGTTAAAATGATTTTTTTTTTGCGTATGCGATTTAACTCTTACTGTGTTACAAGCATTAAAATTCAATGTTAAAACTTTCTGTTGAAAATTTGTTAACATCGTTTTGTGTTTTAAAACGTTTTACAATCATTGGACCTCAGTTACTAAAAATTTTACTTTGTTACAATAAGAATATTGTTTTCTTTACACAATAAACTGTAAACCAAAACATTATTTTTAAACCTTGCATATGTAAACAGTACATATTTTCGCAAGAAATCAAGCAATAAAATCTTTTATAATTGATACGCTTCTTTTTCACAGCCTTAACATATCGATACTATCGCGTAGTTGTAACATCGAAAACTAGTGCTGGTACAGTTATTGGAAAAGTACCATTATTCCTCCCAATGTGATTCCTCCGTCGTCACGAGTCCGGCACGGTACCGTATTTTTGGTCATCGTGTCCATTCAGGTGCGTACCGTGATGCCGTATGAGGTCGCCAACAATATTTCTACAGTTTTACTGACTCATAGTGTTATGGTATCAACACTCTCTGGATGTTTCTAAAAAGAACGAACAACGGAAAGCTTAATGAATTTGTTCAGAATCATTCTTTCAAACTGGCTATTTGGGATAAAATAGGAGGCTTAGCGAAAGCAGATAGTAAGTACTTTTTATTAATTTAGTATGATATTTACAGATAACTGACGGTAAAGTGAAAAAAACTGTAGCAGATGTGTGCATAGTCACTGGAACGACACCGATGCCACTGATACTGAACAGACACGGCACTGACTCTTTACGGAATGTGTGAATAGACCTTAATTCTTATCCTTGATACTTAAAATTTTATTTTTTGCTCAGTATGTATGACATTGATACGGAGAATTTATTTTTTTTGTAACGAATTTTTCGTAATACGTTTTGTGAAAAATCAAAATCAATTGGTCATATTACAATTGGTATACAGAACTTATGAGAACTATAATCTCGTTCAAATAATAAGTTTTAAATAGTATTGAATTGTGTTGTAAGATTCATTCTGATAAAATTTGTTATGATAAAATGAAAAAAATCGAAATTTCATTCTATCCGATTTTCAAACGCTTTGGAAACAAATCCAAGATGTGAAACACTGTGAGCGAGAAGCTACTACTTACAGATAAAAAATTGGGTTAATCTCCTGTAATTATTAACTTCAATATAAAACGTTTTTCTTAAAAAATTATATAGTTACTCTAGAAATGGAATTTTTATATATTATTTTCATAACAGAGTTTAAAATTTTTTTATATTTCAGTATCCAAAATAGAAATATAATTTTAATTCGTCAGTCAAATATTAGGTAAAAAGACCTATTATAAGTTCGGAAAGTCGAAAACCTTGCAACGCCAACATTAGTATGATATGAATTGAGAAATTAGTTTTTATGTTATTAAAAAGTAATTATAACATTTCGTAATTAATTGTGTGGAAATTAAATTTTTAACTTGAATATGAACGTTTGAAGCAAAAAGATTCTGATGTGGTTAAAGAGGAGGTGCTTAATTGCTTGTTTGAAGATTCTGGTGCTTCCTCAGTCTACGGTACAGCCACAAACAAGACGTTACGTACACTCGCGTGTGTGTGTGCAGAACAAACACAGACGTGCTTACCACTCCAGTGTTGGGGTCCTTGGCGCCGTTGCTAAACGTGGACGCCAGTGTGGACGAACAGCTTTCGTCATAGTGTGCGTTTTGTCCATCGTTAATGGCACTATTGATTGATATGGTCCACATGCTGGCCGCATAGCCGTCACAGTTACAATCATCGTCCTCTCCGCCATCACCACTGGCCCACACGTAGATGTTACCGAGCCCGTTTCGACCCTGCAAACAAAATTTCATCATACTTTTTAATAACATCTTTTTGTACAGGTATGTCTTTCTCACGCAAAATCAAATTTAGTTTTATCATGCGCTGTTGTTATATATATGATCGTTGTCCACTAAAAAAATAAATAAATCGAACACCAAGTCGAGAAAACTTGTCGATGATCCGGTCTGTTTGTCTCTTCTAGCAACACAGTGTTGTTCAGATTTCCTGTGTACCTTCACAGTTATCTTGTGTGTACTGTATCTTTATTCTTCATTTTTAAACCACATTAAGCACAAGGAACATAATAGTTAAAGTAAAGAAATACCTCGTTCACTCCGCGTACAATGGCCCTCATAGTGGCGTTTCTTGGGCCGTCTACTGTTTTTCCGTCATCAGTTGGTCCCCACGACGCACTGTATATGTCTATCAGATTCGGCTCATGACCCATTGAGTTTGCTTCTATTAGATCTGTCATGTACGGCTGATCTAACATCCTTATACCTGAAAATATATGCACACACAACTATGAGATTTAAATTTATCCCAATTTGAAAGTTACATTAACAGCCAACTTATAACATTGTTAATTAAACACGACAGAAGTAAGGTCCACCCACAGTTTCAACTGGATATAAAGTAATACTTCATTTATAACTTTTGTACAACATTTTTCCTTGTATTATGAAAATAAGTGGTTTGTTGTGAAGAAAAATGTGAAAACGCACCTAGCATCGTCATGCCAGGCTTCATTACTGAAAGTTAATATTGTTAGTACTCCGCCAGTTAGTACACGCATTATTTTTTATTTCGTACTGCATTCCATATTGACCTTGATGATCAATAAGCGGGATTAAGAAACGCCGTAGTGTTATTACGAGTATAATAAGGAGTAACAGGGTTAATACTGACAAAACTGAATAATACGTGTGTAAGTTTCCCAAGCTTAGTCTACTTGACTAAGAAAGTAGAAAATATCGATTCACTTCAGGGAAAACCGTCTCCACACGCACATTACTTGTAATTTCCAGAAACGCTACTTTTAAGTAAATACTATTTTCCTTGAAAGTTTAGAACTACAGACAATACTAAATTATTCCTCAGGCTTTCACGGCCGGTGTCAGTTGAATTGTTTATGATATCCGGGTTGTTTGGCCGTGGTCCATGGTTCATAACAAAACCAAACGTTTCGGCAGCTCCACTGGCTGCCATCATCAGTGGTATAAGAATCCTGCACCGGGTGTTTACGTACAGGCCCACAGTACTGTGGTATAGACTATAGATTAGCACAGGTAGCATCGCGGGAAATCAGCAGCCTTCCCCACAGTACTTCTTGCAAAACAAGTGAGTACATAATGGCATAGCTTGGTGCGAGCCAATCATACACCATCTCTATTGCGATTGGCTGATGGTGTCATTTTTACCTGTACGTGGGACTTTGCTGAATTTATATGTACAGGTAGCATGGCAGGACAGCTTTAGTCTATACCACAGTACTGTGGGCCTGTACGTAAACACCCGGCGTGCAGGATTCTTATACCACTGATGATGGCAGCCAGTGGAGCTGCCGAAACGTTTGGTTTTGTTATAAACCATGGACCACGGCCAAACAGCCCGGATATCATAAACAATTCTACAGACAATACTGTTACGATCACAGCAACAAAGAAAACAACAACAACAAAAAATAAATAAAGATGATAAGACATTACAGAAAGAAAACCCATTTCTGTCATCTAGAATTACAACCCATTTGTGGCGTTAAGTTATTGGTTACATGAAGGAAAAGAGTTTGAAAGTATGGAGAAACACATGGCATGAAGCTACAATTAACAGGAAGGACCCAAGTTGTCAAAAGAAGATCGAATATGTAGACCTTTGTAGATCATTCCACCCAAATCGTGGAACTTTTAAGTTCAGAGGAGATGATTTCGGTTATGGTAATTGAACGTAATGGGAGCACGGAGAGGCGTACTAGTTATCTGTTGCCTGGTAAATCAGCTAGGTCCAGGCAATACTCCTCACTGATGTCTAACCCACGCTTCGAGCGTCGCAATTAAATGTAAAAATGGAAGCGGTGTTATCGTCCAGGCTTCTGTGAGGTTGTGCAAATGTCTCTTTAAGAGCCCACCTCGACCATAGCAGCACATCGTTTCGGCAAACGCTCTACGGCGACCACCGCCCATACGCCAGTACGGGCTTTAGCTTGGAGCCATCCACCAGACGTGAAGTCAGGCAGAGAGTAAAACGCACCCTTCCCTGCATTCGTGTAACGCAGACTCACACCCGTGCTCCAAACATATGGTCGCGCAGTGCGGACGAAAATGGCGCTCATCACGCTTGGTAGAGTCCCAAGACATCTTCTGTCTGTCCAGTCAGTCAGGAAGTTTTGTCCATACTAACGACGTAGCACATGTGCACGAGTTTTAGTAGTGTGCGCATGAAATAATATCGCGTTTCACACTAACTCATGCGACGAGATATTATTGATTATTAACTGACCTTTATGATACTGTTAAGTTATCACTGTTGTAACTGAATTCATGTTACAAATAAAATTTATGTTTGTGTTTAATAAAAATTAAGGTTTGAGAAAATTTATAAGTTATAAATTTATTATTATTTTGTTATAAGTTATATATTTTAATTATTTTATTTAATTATTTAATTTAATTATTTAATTAGTTTTTATTATTCAATATTATTTAATTAAAAGTATTAATAATAATTTATTTCCGTGTATTATTTTACTAGGCTCTGTAAAGAAATATTTGTTCTATTGTGTTAATCAGATTATGTCAAAGCTGGGTCGATTTGTAGTCACTTCTAACTCAGCTCCTTTTCTTTTTTTTCTTCTTCTTCTTCTTCTTCTTCTCGATTTCTTTAGCTATTATTTTCTAAGTTAAATTAAAAATGAAATAAATTAATTTAATTACTCAAATAATTAAGAAAACTCGTATTTAGAAACAGTAATGCCATTTATTAAAAGTGATGCGATAATCTTATGTGCATCGACTATTGCTGCGGCTGAGACTCAATTCCCAGGTCGATTGTGTCAACTAACAAAATATATAAAATTAAAATATTGATTAACATGGTTCTTTGAGCTGTAGAAATGGTCAGGGAAAGGCAAGTTACAAAATACTATACTTACAATTAATCAATACTTAATTACTATTACGTAAAAAAAAATTATATTTGAAAACAATGTCATTTAAAAATCGAACCAGTTCGCTGCGTATGACGTCACGTAGCTGTTGACTCACAGTGGCATTGTACTGCTGGCAAGATGAACTCGAAATCGACTTCGGATTTCACCCAACTATGCCGGCTCCTGGTTTTTTCCTCTCACCAAATGTAATTGTGATATTTTCTTCTGCGATAGTGTAGTTCCTCTGGATTCTTCGATTGTAATGTTCTTTTTCGCTCAGAGAGGTAGTTTGATGCGGTATTACAGTGTCGTATTAAGTGTTCGAAATCTGGCTAAGTTCGTTGTTCAATGGAATAGTATTAATTTGAAAATTCCAACATGGCGGATGATTCTTGGTGTCTTTGGTGTTTAATTATATGTATCTTTTTACTGGTTCTTCATTTCGTTAATTGGTTGAGTTATTTTTATTAATTTTATGTTTATAACCTCTTCTGTAACTCTTCATAGGGTACTTTCAACTTAGTTCAAATTATTATATTTTTTAGATCTCCCTTCTGCACGTTCCCATCCGTTCTGGTTCGCGTTTAACAATCAACCGCTAAATGAAATCGTTATTTAATATAGTAATTCCAGAAATATTTTGGTATCCTAATCCATTGTCTGAAATCAGCTGTTCGTCTTTGTCCAGATCTGATCCCATAGAAATATATGACATTTTTTTCTATTTTATGGCTATAATTTAATTATTTTTTAATTTCATGAAAATTTAAGTACCTAGCAATATTCCTGTTCTAATTTTACATAAATCAATATCCAACATGACCTATTTTAGTTTCAATTAAGCTTAAAATTGGCATTTTTTGACATTTCTTATAGGCCTTATTATAATTCACATAATTATAAATTAAATGGCTTACAAGTCGTTTTATGTTAACATTGTCCTTAAATAAGATTACTTATTACATCATTATTCTTTGTCTTCAACAATTTGTTGTTACAACAAACCGATACTGATTAATTTACATTTTATTTGTACTGTGTCTCTGTTAGGCACATTATTACATCATTATTCTTTGTCTTCAACAATTTGTTGTTACAACAAACCGATACTGATTAATTTACATTTTATTTGTACTGTGTCTCTGTTAGGCATTATATTACACATTTCCAATAAAGTCAATTTTATCCTCTGATCATTACATTTACTATTATATATTTCTGTGATAATTATAATTAAGTATCTTTATTATAAACTGACTAATCTCTGTTAATTTTATACAGTTTTATCTAACTTATCCTTTTGGATTTGATTACATAGTAAAAGTTGAATTTGGCCTAAAAATCAGTTTTGCTTTGCTACTGATATTATAACTAGTTTGCTTCCTTATTATTTCTCTGGTTTACAATTTAAAAGATATTATGATTACTTCCTTGCCTTTCCTACCTTCACAAAACTTTAACACCAATTAACATTATTTAACTATAACAAAACATCTTATAATCTAACATTTTCGATTACATATAATGAAAGTTCATGTTCCCACATTTATATTATTATGAAACAATCCTTACAGTTTGTTATGATTTTTTTTTTTTTTTTAAAGAATAGGGAAATTCACAATTTATTATCACTAGTTTTGGTATTTCACTATTATAGTTTATAGTTGATACCACTTTACTTCTCACTGAGGCATTCTTTATCACCTACATTAATGGTAGTCTTTAATCTTTTCTTCTTAATATTCTACTTTCTACACTGGTGTTATATCTATATTTAATTTACATTCTTTATCTATATGTAATGTATCCTGTAACTTGGGTTACTGGGATTTAGGGTTTTGTGTCTTTATTTTGAATCTAATTAAATTGTACCTATCTGTCATAATATTTGAGAAGTAACCTTCCATAATACTACACTCTTTGTACAAAGCTTGAACTAGTTGGTCCTTTTATTCTCCTTCAATGAGTATGGCATTGTTTTATGTTTGGATCCTTTGATGTGGTTATCTTAATAATTCATCCATGATTATCTTTCCTTACTGCTCCTTATCTTACTGGGTGTACTGATGATGTACTGGGGTTTTAATCAACATGTGGTTGAACGTATATTGTTTTATATAGATTGTTCATTTTATTTGGACCAAGAGTTTTTGTTGTTGTATAGTCTATTGTCAGCATTTGATTTACTATAATGATCAATTTATTTAATTTATTTTTTAATCATTTTGTTATTACTCACTACAGATTGTTTCTTCCTTTTCTTTTCAAGGTTGTATTAAGTTATATTCAGGGTGAAAATTCTGTTATGCTACACTGTTTACAGAAGTATTGTAAAACTGAGTGTAGTGCATACTGGATTATTGTAGTTGGGACCGAGACTTGTTAGCTTAAGAATAAGTTGTATGAAAGTGATTAATAACGTCTGTCTCTGCTATCGATTTGTCTACATCGCCCACATCACGTCGCGCCTTATTTTTTATAATAAAAAAATCAATGTATCAGAAACTAGAAGGTATATGAGCAACAAACGTAAAACAATATTTCATTACTAAAATATTTATCAGCGAGTAATGAACTGTTCACTCAGTTCAGGATAATATGATACATATACACATACAGGTGAACAAATCTTGCTTTGCTATTCGATGTTGAAGATACCACATGATAAACCTTACGTAAGGAAGGAACTAATGGTAATAGTAAAAACGATTCGTGTTTTCAGCTTCAGAAAACCTCAGTTTGAAAACGTAATCAAAAAATCGGTATGGAGAACCATACATGACTTCCATGTCCTAAAATTTATATATAAAATCATATAAATATTAATTAAGTAAGTGGATGCTTGAGTTCTGAAGAAATGACGTATCAGCTAAAATGGTACCCCCATGTCAGGTGGGTGAAGACTATCCACAACCTTCGTGAGGAAGGACTGTATTCTTGGATAAAATGTTTGTAGGTCGAACGAAGAGCTGGCCAAAGGGAGCTGCGATCTGATTCCTGTAATGAAATTGGACTTTCGCTGCGAGTTTAGGCCGAGGGTGAATGATGTCTATAGTGTTATCAAAGTCTTTCCTGTCAATACTATACTAGTCATTTTTCTTTTTTAAAATCGAGTCTTTCTTTCTTTCCATTCGTCTTCTGATTTCCTGAACGACGATTCTGTTCGCCCGTATAATTATAAATTTCTCAGCAAAACATTTCTTCCTTAATACGTTTGTGTTTTCTGTTTAACACCTACCATTCTGATCCATGTCATAACGGTATATTCCACACAGGCTAGTAAATAGCTTGCCATCAGAGAGGTCAAAATATTTTCCAGGAGGGGCAAACAATTTTTCAGAGGAGAAAAATATTTATATATTTTTCATACATACACACATGCACATATTAGTTTGTAATTCTTATATCATAATAGAAATATGTACACAGATTGTACTAATTTATTAAAACATTTATCGCTTCAAAATATGCCTAAAAATGAATGGCTTGTAAATGTTAATGTTTGATCTCCATTAAGTAGTGCTCAAGTTTCCAAAGATTTAATATTATAATGTCCGTAATCAAAACATCAGAGCAGGTTTTAGTGTGTATGAGGGTACACCGTGAACAAAAATTTTCAACATTCCCTATGGAGCGTTGCTGAGAGTAAAGCTGCGAATCCACAGTCTACGTTTCACAGAACAAACACGCGGAAAAGAAGTAGCGCTCCGAAGCCTCTCATGGACCCTGAGCATCTTGCAGAGGGTTCATTACCTAAAGACGAAAAGTCTGCCTATGAACCTTTCCTCTGTAAACACATGCAGTTACACTAGCCAGCGATCCACAGGAAGCAAATCGCTGTCCACGCTGGACACTTTTTCGGCTTGCACGCGTTGTGTTGGTGTGGGTTTCGGCACTTTCCATTTAAAAAGCGTGCAAACGTAAGAAAATAAACATGAGTGAGGCCAGAAATAACGCGAATTGTGTGTGTGTGTGTGTGTGTGTGTCCTACCTGCCTTTTTATTGCGGTAATCACAATAATATAACTTTGGAAACGTAAACATTACATAATTCAGATATGCTTGCCTGCCAGAAACGATATGTTTTCATTCATACATTATTTAAATAAAAATGAAAATATATAATTTTATTGCCTGGCAACAAAATTATTTTATTTTTAACAATTCCCATTGTTTGAAAAAGTTTAAACGAATTTTCAAGTACTCTCTTAACCGACTACTCCTTCCTCTTAACCGATCTTCACCAAAATCAATAGCCCTTGAGTCCTCTACAATTCAGAGCTGCATGCAAAACATTATTTGATTCTGTTTGAATTTGCGGCAGTTATCGTTTGCCTAGACAAAATTCTACACACAGACACATAGACACACAGAGACACTTTTCAAAAATCGGTATGGAGAACCATACATGACTCCCATGTTGTAAGATTTATGTTCAAAATAATTTACTTGAATTCGGTTCGGTGTTTTCTAAAAAAATATCGCCCACCCTCAAACTAATTTCACTATTTATAGATATTTTTGTTATTATGGGGTAGTCGTTTAATATAATGTTATTTTCAGTCACTTTATCCATAAAAATTAGGTAGGCTTACTTTATTCTTATAAAGAAACCGACTACGCAGATAATCATCCCTCCTCCGAAGCGCTCCGAAGTCACTCATGGACTCTGAGCATCTTGCAGAGGGTACATTCCCTAAAGATGAAAAGTCTGTCTATGAACCTTTCCTCTGTAAACACGTGCAGTTATACTGCCCAGCGATCCACAGGAAGCAAATCGCTATCCACGCTGGACACTTTTTCGGCTTGCCCGCGGTGTGTTGGTGTGGGTTTCGGCACTTTCCATTTAAAAAGCGTGCAAATGTAAGAAAATAAACATGAGTTAAGCCAGAAATAACGCGAATTGTGTGTGTGTGTCTTGCCTGCCTTTTTGTTGCGGTAATCATAATAATAAAATGGAAACGTAAACATTACATAATTGAGATATGCTTGCCTGCCAGAAACGATATATTTTCTCTCATACATGATTTAAATTAAAATGAAAAAATATAGAATTTTGTTAAAGTTAAATGAAATGTTTCCATAGAAACTACTTCTTTGTTGTCAATAACGTAGTACACATATAAAACTTATAAAAATTTACCTCGTCCATCATCAACTACATTTTAATTTATAAAAAATTTACCCCCTCCCCCTTCAAATACCCTTTTCATTTATAGATATTTCATCTACCTTTCTACAGTGGATTATTATGACCTTCTTTTCAGGATACTTTATTTATCAAAATTAAGCACTTTACCTTTGTTAAAACGTAAAACGTTGCAGGTAAACTACTCCTTTCCCTTAACCGATCTTCACCAAAAACAATAGACCTCGAGTCCTCTACAATTCATGGCTGTATGCAAAAAGTATTTGATTCTGTTTGAATTTGCGGCTGTTATCGTTTGCCATAGAAAAAAATTCTACACAGACACTTTTCGAAAAATGACTTTTTTCATGTTTTGATGGTAGTACAATCAGAATCTGACGTTATCTCGAACACGATTTTTTTCGGCATGACCATACTTCCATTTCCTTATGGAACATGGAAGTAAAAAATGACTTTTGTTCATGTTTTGAGGGTAGTACAATCAGAATAAGCCATTTTTTCGCCATCAACATACTTCCATTTCCTTATATACTTACATGGAAGTAAAAATATACTTAAAATAATAAAATTGAATATTCTGGAGGGTATTTACGAGGTGTGTTCGAAAAAAGACAGAATTTTTGTAATAAAAACTTCATTAATGTAATTATAATTTCACTCAGGCTTGACTCCTTCAAAGTAGTCCCATCTGCTGGAAGTACACCTCTCCCAACGTTTCTTCCTTTTTTTGATTGTTTGCTGGAACCTATTTAGTGACTGATAAGCAGTTGTCGTTTCGTATTTTCCTCAATGTCATTTATGGTTTGAAAACGACGTCCTTTCAAGGTTGCCTTCAATTTTGGAAACAAGAAAAAATCTGCTGTGGCCAAGTCTGGAGTGTACGGTGGATGGGGCAAGACGGTTGTCTGGTGTTTTGCCAGATAATGGCAGATAAGGATTGAGGCATTTACTGGCGCGTTGTCGTGGTGCAACATCCAACTCTGATTATCCCACAGGTCAGGCCTCCTCCTGCGTACACTACTCCTCAAACGCCTTAAAACTTTCACATAGAACTCCTTATTTACTCTGACTAGGTAGACAAAATTCATGATGGGCTAATTTTTCCCAATCAAAAAAATTACTAACTTTACCTTCTTGTTTGACCGACTCATGGGGCCTAATTTTGGCCGGGGCGATCCTTTTCCCACCCACTACGGCGATTTTGCCTTGGTTTCCACATCATAGTCGTAAACTCAAGGCTCGTATCTTATTAGGATACGAAGAAATTTTCATCGACAGTGGTCCGGTCGTGCAGTTCTTGACTAATGTTAACACGATAATTTTTCTGACTGTCGGTCAACAAACACGGCAGGAATTTTACGGAGATATGATTCATGTTAAGCTTCTTTGTTAAAATTGTGTGGCATGATCCTCTACTGATTGTTTGGCTTGTGTGGCTCATTTCCTCATCAATCTTTCTGACAGTTAATCGGCGATTTTTACGAATCACAGCACGAACTGCATTGATGTTATCATCGTTTGTTAACGTGTCAAGATCGTCCAGGTCTGGGTTATTTATTGGACGATGTTCTTCTCGCTTTAAAAAGATTGAACCATTCGTAGCACTGCACTCAGCTCATACAGACGTCCCCAGATCTTGCTGAAACACTTTCAAAGTGTCTGTAACAGGTTTGCTAATTTTGAAGCAAAATTTAACAGAAACTCATTGTTCTCCAAGATCTTTCATTTTCAGTGTTTTAAAAATCCGACGAGATTCAATATAGGCCTACAAGTTTACTCCACCTGTAACTCGAACACAAATAACGGTAGCGTGACGCGTTACGCGGCTTTGTCTTTCCGAAAGTCGCCGTTATTTAGTGAAACTCGATCCGCGTGCTGGTCGGTGCGCTGTTACGAAAGTGGTCACTTTTTGAACACAACTCCTACAAGTGGTTCCAGCGGTTTGAACTTGCAAACATAATAAGTTAATAAAATACAGACGCCTTCTGGAGAAAAACTGAAAACGGCAAAAAAAACAACTGAGCAATGTAGACGGCTGTGGGGCACAGTATGGAAGTCCGGATGTCGTTATAATAGACTGAAGAACTATGTAATTATGTATGAAGCTAAGAGGGTAAATTACGATATAATATATTGTAACGCTACAACTGCAAATATAAATTTATTTGTGTTTGCGGAGCCCCACGATCTTGGACGCCAAATAAATGTAACGAATCTTTGTACATAAATTCAGGCATGTCGTGCCCCAAGTCCAGGGCGACAAAATTATGTATCAATACAACATTGCAAATATAATATAATTTAAATTTGTGATGCTCCACGTTGGAAGCGACAATTCATGTAACAATAAATATAATTTATTTTGGGTTTCAGGTGTACCTGCAATAAGAACTCTATGTAACTTGTAACGGTATTTCAAATTTATTTGATATTAATAAAATTGTGCACCTGGCACTTACTTCGACTTAAAACATTCGTTATTATTTTGTTATTATGCCATAAGGCTAATGCTATATACATCCTTACTGACTAATTATTCTATTCTACTAATTATTATATATTATAAAAAAATCTCATTTCCAGACTACTCAGTCAATTAGTGTGTTTCAAATATCAATTGTTTCAATATCTTCTTATATATTGTGATGTAACTCAAAAATATCAATAGTTACTGAATTTATCTTTTGTTTCTCAGTACTGATTAATATCAAACGCTAATTTTTACTTAAATGCTTTGTATTCTTTTCATTTCAATACTAATTTGAGCTCTTTTTCACGTTAATCTTATTTCAATAACATCTATGATTTTAATTCTAATTTACAATAAACATTGGCTCTTACTTTTAAATAGAACAAGAATGTCTTTAATTATCTTTGAGTTAATTGTTCGATTAAGAGATAAATAAGTTGTTTATCACCTTATTGTCGTCAATCATACTCAATCATTGGATCCATCTGTAATCGTCCTCGTCTCGAACTCCAGCATCACTTCCTCTTGTCCAGCGTCGCTTCACTAGAGTCCAGCGTCGTCTCTCTCTTGTCCAGCGTCGCCTCGCTCTCCTCCTCTTGTCCAGCGTCGTCTCTCTCTTCTCCTCTTGTCCAGCGTCGACACTCTCTCTGTCCAGCGTCGTATCGCTCTCTGGAACTTCTCCTCGTGCTGTTTCGGCCGTCAGTTGATCTTCTTACGTGGATCTTCTTTTGTAATTTTGTTACTACTTAAAAATTGTTTGTTTTACAATCCAGTTACGTAACTGTATGTAACTGGAAGGATGAAACTATTTACCAAAATTTAAATATTCTGTGCGGACGGGCAGAAGCTCCCGCTGCACTGTGGTGATTTAAGAAAGAGAACCACTGTAGCGTGTGTGTCCTATTTATACCCATGTCTTGGTCAACACCTGCAGTTGTACGAAATCGACATGTCAGAAACTGTCTCTGGGTTCAGTTCCCCCACTCTTTGTCAATTTCGCTATTTCTTATATTTCTGCGAATTGTAGAATCCTGTAAGTATACTCTTATACTCATCTTATAACTATTTTCACTACACATGTTCACTGTAATTTTGGACATTGCAACTTAACCCTTTCGATTTGTACACAGTTATTTCACTACTACACTCGTACGGTGTGTCTTTTTCACGTGGTTTTCGTACACAGTATTGAGTAAGTTTTATTACATTTTATTGTGTTTTTGGATTTTACTCCTTAATTATAGTTTATGAATAATTACGGAAAAACAGTAATTATGCAATTATTCATCTTGGGGTGGTAAACTCGCCTGCATAGACCTGCGTTGACGCACACTAGCAAAATACTGGTGTACACACTTTCAGTTACATTTGTGTGTGTGTGCACGTCGATTCAGGTCGCAACACATGTTCATATTTTTTTCTGAGTCAAGCTTGCAATCCCTGACATGCTTATTTCCAATACATTATTAATTATTTACAGTTTATTAGGTATATTTAAATTTTTATATTCAATGCTCAGTACATCACTTATTTGTACTGTCGCATTATCCCTCTGCTTGGTAATAAAAAAAATTTAATAAATTTATTTATTATTATTATTATTATTATTATTATTAAATTATTATTATTATACTTGTAAAAAAAATGTAACAAATAATAAAGAATAATATTCGTCATTTCACCCTTAATTGGAGTGTATACAAATGTCTTACCTCCCCTCTTCACACGCTCGCTGCTCGTGACCTTGTAGTAGGGTGGCTTTAACAAACAGCTGATCTCACTGGTTTCATTGACCTCATTGTTTTTATGTGTAGAACTTCCTAAATGACGTTGCGTGGAATTTACCAATTTCTTTCTTCTGTATCTCATCATATATGATGAAAGTGTGTTGTCCTACTCGCTGTCTTAACGTATACGGTCCATTATAATGTCTGAAGAATTTCTTCGCCGTATTATCACTCCGTTTTCCCACTGGATTAGCTTTCAGTAGTACACTTTCTTCCACGTTGAATTGTTGTAGCTTGTGAGTTAGATTAAATCTCTCTACTCTCTTGTTACCTCTTTCTATTATCCGTTGCTTTGCGTATTCAATTTTCACACTTATTGGTACAGGTACATTCTGGTTATTAGGTTTGTTTATATACTTAGTCCAAAATCTGTTTGGCTTCTTATCTTCTTCTAATTCCATTGGAGTATATCCTGTTGCTTCACTATAATTTTCGTTGATGGTTTTTTCAAGAAATGGTAAATATTCTGCCCATTTATTGTGTTGATCATGGCAGTATATTCGTAAATATTTACCTAATTCTTTGTTAACTCTCTCAGCAAGGTTTCCTTGAGGATGTCTTATGGATGTGAGTACAGGTTGTATTCCATTTTCCCTTAACGTCCTCTCCCATTTTTCACTTTGGAATGTACACCTTGATCACTGAGTACCTTCTTCATTTTTCCATATGACGGAATATATTTCTGCAGTAGTATCTTTAGAACAACTTTGGTTGTGGGTCGCATAATTGGGTACAGTCGGACTGCCTTGGAAAACACATCGATACATACCAATATGTGCTTCACACCTCGACTTGATCGTGGTAGTGGTCCCAGAAAATCCACTGCAATTAGAACTCCCTCGTTCCCCTTCTGGATGCTCTGCATTTCTACGTATGTGTGTAAATTCGGTCCTTTCGCAGTTTGACACTCATAACACTTCTTTACCTCCTTCTTTATTTTTTGATACATATTATTAATCGTAAAATCCTCTCGTAGACTCAGATAACATTTCAGAGCGGCAGCATGTGCTAAACTCTCATGTGCTGGTTGAATTAATTTTTGTAACATGTCATTCGTTAGTACTATCTTCCCCACGTTGGGCACCAAATAAATGTAACGCTACAACTGCAAATATAAATTTATTTGTGTTTGCGGAGCCCCACGATCTTGGAGCGACAGATAAATGTAACGAATCTTTGTACATAAATTTAGGCATGTCGTGCCCCAAGTCCAGGGCGATAAAATTATGTATCAATACAACATTGCAAATATAATATAATTTAAATTTGTGATGCTCCACGATGGAAGCGACAATTTATGTAACAATAAATATAATTTAATTTGGGTTTCAGGTGTACCTGCAATAAGAACTCTATGTAACTTGTAACGGTATTTCAAATTTATTTGATATTAATAAAATTGTGCACCTGACACTTACTTCAACTTAAAACATTCGTTATTATTTTGTTACTATGCCGTTAGGCTTATATTATATACATCCTTACTGACTAAACATGCTATTCTACTAATTATTGTATTAAAGCAAAATCTCATTTCCAGACTACTCAATTAATCCCAGTCAATTAGTGTGTTTCAAAATATCAATATTTAAATATCTTCTTATATATTGTAATGTAACTCAAAAATATCAATAGTTACTGAATTTATCTTTTGTTTCTCAGTACTGATTTATATCAAACGCTAATTTTTACTTAAATGCTTTGTATTCTTTTCATTTCAATACAAATTTGAGCTCTTTTTCACGTTAATCTTATTTCAATAACATCTATGATTTTAATTCTAATTTACAATAAACATTGCCTCTTACTTTTAATTAGAACAAGAATGTCTTTAATTGTCTTTGCGTTAATTGTTCGATTAAGAGATAAATAAGTTGTTTATCACCTTATTGTCGTCAATCATACTCAATCATTGGATCCATCTGTAATCGTCCTCGTCTCGAACTCCAACATCACTTCCTCTTGTCCAGCGTCGTCTCCTCTTGTCCAGCGTCGCTTCTCTAGAGTCCAGCGTCGACTCTCTCTTGTCCAGCGTCGACTCTCTCTTGTCCAGCGTCGTCTCTCTCTGACCAGCGCGTCGCCTCGCTCTCCTCCTCTTGTCCAGCGTCGACACTCTCTCTCTCTGTCCAGCGTCGTATCGCTCTCTGGAACTTCTCCTCGTGCTGTTTCGGCCGTCAGTTGATCTTCTTATGTGGATCTTCTTATGTAATTTTGTTACTACTTAAAAATTTTTTGTTTTACAATCCAGTTACATAACTGTATGTAACTGGAAGGATGAAACTATTTACCAAAATTTAAATATTCTGTGCGGACGGGCAGAAGCTCCCGCTGCACTGTGGTGATTTAAGAAAGAGAACCACTGTAGCGTGTGTGTCCTATTTATACCCATGTCTTGGTTAACACCTGCAGTTGTACGAAATCGACATGTCAGAAACTGTCTCTGGGTTCAGTTCCCCCACTCTTTGTCAATTTCACTATTTCTTATATTTCTGCGAATTGCAGAGTCCTGTAAGTATACTCTTATACTCATCTTATAACTATTTTCACTACACATGTTCACTGTAATTTTGAACATTGCAACTTAACCCTTTCGATTTGTACACAGTTATTTCACTACTACACTCGTACGGTGTGTCTTTTTCACGTGGTTTTCGTACACAGTATTTAGTAAATTTTATTACATTTTATTGTGTTACAAATTTTACTCCTTAATTATAGTTTATGAATAATTACGGAAAAACAGTAATTACGCAATTATTCATCTTGGGGTGGTAAACTCGCCTGCATAGACCTGCGTTGACACACACTAGCAAAATACTGGTGTACACACTTTCAGTTACATTTGTGTGTGTGTGCACGTCGATTCAGGTCGAAACACCTGTTCATATTTTTGTCTGAGTCAAGCTTGCAATCCCTGACATGCTTATTTCTAATACATTATTAATTATTTACAGTTTATTAGGTATATTTAAATTTTTATATTCAATGCTCAGTACATCACTTATTTGTACTGTCGCAATACATTACAGATTATGAGAAACAATTTATCTGACAATAGTTGCATGAACACACAGATGATAAATGAGTTAATTAACTTACTCGAGGTTGTTTTAAAACAAAACTATTTCACTTTTAATGGCTCGTTTTACATATAAGATGATGGCCTAGCTATGGGCTCACCCCTCTCCGACCTACTGGCCGATATTTACTTGAATTATTACTAGAATACTCACTTGTTGAACAATAATATATACGCAAATAAAATAATATTTTATGCATGATATGTGGACGATACGTTTTTCGTTTTTGATGGTACTATAAGACAAATCGAGTTATTTAAAAACTGTTTAAATAAAGTAAATAGAAACATCCAATTTATTCTCGAAAAAGAGGTTGATAACAAGATAAACTTCCTAGATTTAACCATCACTCGACAGATGAACAAACTAAAGTTCAACATTTATAGGAAACCGACTACCAATGACACACAATACACGCAGACTCCCATCATCCTTATTCACAAAAAATGGCGGCGTACAATAGTTTCATTCACAGATTATTGACAATTCCTTTGGATGATAATGACTTTCGTGATGAGCTAAATATCATAAAATAGGCTATATCGCGGTTGCCAATGGTTACTATAGTCTGGCCATTGACACACTGCTGAAAAAACATGAAAAAAGAAAGCTTAAACCCCGAATAAACAGTAACGCACACAAAATTTTTATATCCACTAATTACACAAGCTTTGTGCCTAAGGTTTTGCCCTCTATATTGAATAATAAAATTTCACTATTTCATTCAGGACTAATAATAAGTTACTGGACATTCTCAAACCGAAAAAACACACGCCTCCAGAAGAAAAACAGGTATATATAAGTTAATATGCAAAAATTGCGATTGCTTCTACATTGGACAGACTGGGAGAGGTTTCCTTAAACGTTTTCGAGAACATTTACCCAAGAAAATAAGAAACGTTGACAACATCAAATCAAATTACGCCCGACACTTGACTTCACACAATCTTAATTACACAAATTTTAGTTCCAACTTAATACCGTTACATGTGTGTAAGAAGGGCCGTTTCATGAATGCCTTGGAGGAATTTGAAATTTACAGTGCATATGCAAACCTAAGAAGTCGCGATATCGTGTTAAATGACCAACTGAACTTTGGATCCAACCGCTTGTACGATACCGCCTTGAGTCTGCTCGCTGAGACTACGATAAGGTAGCAACCGCTCAGTGGCGGATTGAACTTAAACGGGTGCGCACCCAAATTCGCGTACGATTCACATGCAAATTTTGACATTTTACTATTTAACGATCTTGCAAGAGTGATATTTTTATTTTTATTTTTTAATATCTGATGATGGAGCATAATCTCTGAAACACGTCATAGACGAGATTACAAGAAATCGCAAGGCGGATAATGGAAGGTAAATAATTTATTAATTCGTAGAAGTGATTTGGTTACCGTATTAAACATGAATATTGAATTCTAAGATGCCTACGTATTTCACCAGCTTGGATATCTTTTTGCCAAGGAGCGGAAAGGCGTCTACCTCAGAAAAGCCGAGGTCGGCAAGGAGGTCGCGAGCCAAGGAGAGGGATTCCGTACTCTTAAGAAGCAGCAAAGAGCTAAAGACGAGGAGATGAGAGAACGGACGCTGGACTGTGGTGTCCCTCATCCGGTATGTGAGGTCGTGGATATACGGAGAGGTCGGATTCTACCTGACGCAGTTCCTGAACGGTCACGGTTAAGCCTATAAAGAATGGTTTGTGTTACACAGTTTTCTTGCTGCCATTAGATGATTATTTCTTGTCAACTGATTGTAAACGTTTTATGTTTCACAGATTCACTGGTTGAGATGTTAGGAAAAGAAAGCAGATGAGGAACGCACAGCCTAACAGTACGCAATATTTACGTTCGCACTAATTTAGGGACTAGGTAATCTCAGAAGTAAAACTTCAGCAACTTCTATATATCACAACGCCATCTTTTATATTAAAATTTCAGAATTTTTTTATTTTGAAAGGAGAAAGTTAAATAAAAGAAAAAGAGTCGTTTCTTGTTAATTGCTGATAATGCTACACAGTAAATTTTATGAGAGAAATTCTTAAACAAAAGTTACACGTGAACAATGGCATTACCTATAATCTCTATGTAAATAATTAGTCAACAAAATATTTACTTATTGATAAATACTGGAGAGATTTTTACACGACGTATAAAAAAATCGACTTTTTTTAAAGACTAATAGCTTCTATTTGACTAAACGTTTTTGTGAACTCAAGAACGTTGAAACATTATACATTACACCAATTAATCAGTGGGTAACAGAGCGAGCCTTCTACTTGTAATTACCGTCATACATGGTATTATAAATGTTAGTTAAATAAATGTTGTTTATAAGTAACACATCGATAACAAATTAATTTTCTTCATACTCAAAAGCTGCCACATTTAAAATTTATGGCTCAATTCTCATGAAGGCTCGGAGAAGTCTTGTGTAACGACCAATTTGTAACTTTAAGGAGAATAAATGATTACTGCTGGAAATTTATATTTTGATAAATTGTAACGTCTTGAGTGTGTGTGTGCGCGTGCGTGTGTTGTAATTTCATCTTGTGATATTTTGTTTCTTAACGTATTATATTATTAACGACACATATATTCGCATTTTACTAACACGTTTTCGGTGATAGTTTGTAGACCCACTTTAGGGTGCAGTCAGTTCATGCCTAGTAAATTAATTGGTATAGATACAATGCTAAAAATTGTAAATAGTAGGTTAATATAAATGTACCTATATAAAGGAGTCTTCTGTTGCGTTTTACATTTAAAAATTGTGTTTATCGTAATTTAATAAACGTAAAAATAATTTATCTCTCTTGAGATTTTGGGAAAGTTGCGTTGTCATGTACCTGCAATTTTTGAGTCGTAAGCAACTCCGACGCCGCAAACACCGTTGTCCCTGGCAGCAGCCACTTCTCCCGCGCACCGTGTCCCGTGACTGAAACAAAACATTGGCATGTTTACATTTTTGCGAGTTAAAGTTATACACTTGGCTAAAGTTAAAGCTGATATGATTTCATTACAGACCCTCGACAAAACAAACGCCCATGTATTCGCAGGGAGGCTTCAGAAAAAGTAGAAAGAATACGTTGTTTTTATAGTCTTTGGACAAATTATTTATATTTATCTTGATATTTATTATTACCTCTCTATATACTGACAGCTAATCGCTTCGTTCTGCTTTGTTTGCTTCGTCCGTCTTCATAACAGAAAACGAAGTAAACACCGAAAGGAATCGATTAGCATTTATAACGCAAATTGACAACGCAAAAGTTAAAAGTAAAATTGATTTATTCAAGATATCATAGCAAGATGGGTATTTAAAATTATAATTAATTAAAGAAACTTTAATTTTCCCATTTTCGTAGAGTGAATGTAGCCTATATATTTATTTAGGAAGCACATCGTGTATAGTTTTGTTAACCTGTGTAAATTAAACAGGATTATTTGTATTTTGTTCATTATAGGAACGTTAAGTAAGTTTTATCGTTTCCATATGTTCAATAGTTTAAATGTTACCAACGTTACCATCGCCTTCCCATGTGGCAACAGTGTGTATTTGGCGTCACATTCTTTGATCTGACTGTCATTAAGTAGTTCTCTAATTACTAGCAGCCAGAATTGTACGTGCCTGTAATGTCCATTACTGATTATTATGATAATTATCGCTACGTTTTGGTTGATCTTATTGGCATGTGGCGTTAGAAATGCGATTGCAAATATGCGCAATAATTTGCATTATGTGCAAATAATGTACAGTTTTATCATTATGCAATTCGTCACTCACAAAAATTGATAATGTATAATGTGGGTCCAATATCTGTTGGACCTACTGGCAATATAATTGTCAGAAAATTAGTAGTTAGTACATATGATAGCATTTAGTGCAAGCGTGAAGTGTGAAGTGAGGTATCGCTAATTGCACGAAGTATAGGCTAAGCTCGTTTAATAAAACGCTTGACAGTACAAACCAACGGTTTACGCTTCTGACAATTAAACACTACCGCACTTAGAGCAATGACATTAGCACCGTTTTAATGATAAGTTGTAGTTACTGAAAGCACCAATCTGTGAGAACAGAGTAAATGTTAAGACAAAATCACAACTCGCTGAACAAGCAATAACCATAACAATAATGGTCTATAGGCTATCTGGGGCGTAAGTACTCTAAAGCAACACTGAACTATACTTCAGAAATACAGCTGGAGTAGTACTTATTGATTAACGAGACGTTTACCAGAGAGCATCCTGTTTACTACCACACACACACACACACACACACACACACACACACACACACACACACACACACACACACACACACACACACACACACACAGGGAGGCGTCGTAGAATCGATTGACGCTCGAGGGGACAATTTCGCTTGTAAGAGGATTTAGTGGCAGTTTCTCTGTTTCCGCTAGTGTTTAATTTTTGGTGAATCATGTAATCACGAGCGTTACATGTGAACATTTTGTCGTGATTAAATCTAAGCTGAACTCGTTTCCTAACATCCATTAGTCAAAGAAGTAATAGCTGCTAAATTAATTTGGTGATTTCCTTCCTAATCTAGTCGCCTGAGAGAAGATAATAACTTGTCTGAGTTATTATATACATGGAAAGCTACAATATGTAACATAAAAGTCATTGACGAAATATCTAACAAAATCTCTCTATCAAAACTATATAGAATCAGTAAAAATGCGAGAATAAATAGTGCTGACTTGGTAAATAAAAGACATACTGTGTCTTGACCTAATAGATTCGAAATGCAATTTACGAATTTTGATATCAAAATGCGTACGAAAAGATTTTGGAACAGTTTTTCCAGATCCACTGTTTAAGATCTCTACTGAACAACGAAACAGAGAGGATTATGTATTGTTATGCAACAGTGACACTTTTGCGGACTATTAGAAGGAACTCGACTGGAAACCGGCGATTTGCGGTGTAACAAATACGTTTGCTCATCATAGCAAACTAACAAAAATTACAAACTGATGTACGTTGTCTTCTGTGTTACTGGTTTCCTGGAAAGGTGGTGCCTATCGAGACAGAGTATTATAAGATATTTCATCAGATTACTATAAACGTTTTGATTTACAATCGTCAGAACTTAAGGAAAGAGTATTAGTTATTCTATTCTCAGGTTATCAACATGTAGATTGCTTTACTGGCGTTTAGAGTAAATCCACGGCTGCTTAAAATGCGGGAAGTGATTCGGCAACGTTAAGGCCGCTAGTTGCCGGGACTGCAAACTCCAATAACGAGCGCATTGTCACCTCACTTGGTAATTGCCTAACTAGTTCACACACCCCGTTCCTTTATAGCCTAAGTAAGAGAATATGTGTAAATTCCTTTATTTTTACGCATACGTTCAGTGAAAACAATTTGAATTTTAAAATTTCGGTGAACAGTTGGGTATTAGTTTTACTTCTACAATTTACCAGTGTTTGGTTCATTTCGCAAGCCTTACGGTGTAATAAATATTTAGCAGACCAAGTTCACTAACTGCGGATACCAACGTTTCTGTTTATACCAATATCGGTTTTTTATAGTGGCGTGCAATTCGTTCTGCATTTCATCAGTTTTTGACCGATTTTGTAAGGTACACTAACTGTTTCATAATGTTCAGTCCTCTAAAATAGTTAATTCAATTCATGTAGAAGTCATTATTTTTTTATTACTTATATAAACAGTTTGTTTTACTCTATGCTGTTTCTTTATTAAGTAACATGTGTATAAAATTATAGGTTACATGTATAATGTACACATGTTTACTCTACGAGGGTCAGTTGAAAAGTTCGCGGAGCGACATCTATAGCTCAGTGGTAGAACTAAAATCTTTCGTGTGCTGCAAGACGTATATTTCGCGTGAACACCTGTTAATTTCCAGATATATCTGACAATTTATTCACTCTTTACCAGTAGTTTGGAATTTTCCTGTCACGCGTGTTTTTAAAATGCACAAAATCAAACATCGTGTTGTGATGAATTCTCAGTTCAAAACGTTTTAGCGCCAATGGAAAATGAAAACGAAATTGTAAATGTGTTAGGAGATGCTGCGCCTTCAGAAACAACGGTAAGTGGGGCACATTCGAGTTTAAACGTGGTCATACAAACACTGAAGACTATCCCAACAGTGGACGTCCAAAAAGTGCAACAAAAATGGCATTATTGAAAAAATTTCGTAGGGTGTTGGAAGACCGCAGATTGAGGAGTGGATGACGTTGAATCACACTACGATGTTAGATTTTATCCGTTTTTCAAATCACGCGTGACACGTAATTTTAAACAGCTTCTAAACAATGAATACATTGATAAATAGATTTGGAAATCAACAGGAGTTCACATAAAACACAAATCTTGCAGCACACAAAAAAGTTTAGTTTTATCGCTAAACTATAGATGTCGCTCCGCGAATTTTTCAACTGACCCTCGTATATACAAGTAACTATGTATCATGTACACATGACACAAATCGTAACTTTATTTTTTCCTAACCTTTTAAATGTAATCATCAATTAATTTTACAGTATGATTTTTATATAATTTGATGTATTATAATTTATACACAGAGAAGAGAACGACTACAGCCGATGGCTGTAAGTAACTCATTCTACGTGAGACAGTGAAATGCAGTAGTAAAATGTCAGATAAAGAAAGAAGAACAGAAGCCAAAGGATATCTCCAAATAAAAACAATAAAAAAGCTAAATAAGAATAACAAAACAAGTATATTTTGTATGTAGCTTCAGATAGAAAAAGGGAGAAGTGTTAGTGAACAATTAAAGTAACAGAGGTTGGAATTACATTGCCGTAATCGAGCACGATGACAATAGAACAGGATACCCAGCACGATATAAAAACACGTGGCGATATTCAATATCCAGTACCATACACATAAACAAATACCTAGTTTTAAAAATATCATTGTATGTGAAGATGGTTTATGTTGACACTAAATGTATCATTCTGTGTAAGATGATGTTATTGTATCAACCGACCCACACATTGTTCCCTTATTGATTGTGAGGAAAAGCGTGCTATAAAACGACAAGAATAAAGCACTGTATTGAAATAACTTCAACGTCACATATGGCACCTCCTAAATATTTATTGTGCCCTAAACGTATATAACGTGAGTGAAGTGGGTCGTAAGATTAGAGTGTCCATTATCAACGCCATATTTCAACATCTAAACTATGACGTCAGAATACTTTACTTAACCATTTTTTAATAAACGAGTATACACTCGACGCTTTCATAAAGCAGCAGATACTGACAGACTGACTGCACGTGACTGCTCACATTGGACAACATCACAAATAATAATATTTTGTAATCCTTCAGATGTCCGATGACACCTGACATCATGACGACTTTCGTCGGCAATGCGTTTATGTCTCACGCACTTGCGATCTGATGCTGCCATAAAAAGTTTTATATGATTTCGTACAAGATATATTAATAATAATAAATAATAATAATAATACGTGCTGGCAAGCGTGAAGATACGTGTGTAACGTGTGCTATTTAAAGGTACTGATGACAGTATAATAATTATACTAACCAGGGGTGCACATCCCCCCCCCCAAGGCCCAATGCGCAAATCCCCCCCAAAAATCTCAGCACTCCCCCCAATTGAAAAGTCCTCCCCACTAATAATGACCCAGGAGGTGCAAGCCGTTCCGGGGGGTCTGGCGAGTATGGAATACCCCCCAGTAAAAGGGGAAAATTTGAAAATTAAGACTTCAAAACTCGAGTTTTAGGTATATTTTAGACCTAAATCTCGGGGTTTCCCAATAAGCCTATACAAATTATTTTAGTTAAAAAAGTCATGAAAAACAAAACAAGATCCTACACTACAGTTACGATAATTGTTACGCTTGTTAAGTTGTTTTAAATTGTATCACTGTTTTAAAAGATAAGGCGCTACACTGGTGTGGGTGTGGATGAGAAGCAAAGACATTTTAGAGATATATTTTAAAACATATTGGTCATATTGGAACGTGGATGGCTAGTTTCAGCTTACAGAATTATATCATTAGCCCTAATAATATTGTTTAGAAGTTTTGTATGTCATTACTTTGAACAAAACAGGCTAGATTCAAAGGGTATTGGAGTAATTAAAAACCAAGCAAATACTGTACTTAGCAAATTGTATTTAACAAATGTGTTGCTAAACTAAAAATACATTTTAAATAATTGTATTATTAAAACCAATACAATGAAATGACGCAAAAACGACGTACAATGTAGTTTAAATTATGATAGGAAAAATATGTTTGTGCAAAAATATACATTTACATTAGTTATCACCTTGTTTAAATGTCTTGTACAAAAGCAGCTTTTTTCTTTGTACACTTGTGGTTGCAAATTTGTTAATGATTTCTTCGTTTTGTATCTGGCTCAGTACGTTGCTTTCACAGGATAGAATCAACAAACTTGACAGCCAAGAGTCTCCTATGCTGTTCCGAAGCCGATTTTTCACTATTTTCAAACGGCTCATCGTTATCTCTGCAGAGCAGCTGGTCACGGCAAGAGATAACAATATTCGGTACATCACTGTCAGATTAGGTAGAGCCGAAAGGTTATGGACACACTTGCAGGATGTTGCTGCAGGCTGCCAGGGTCAGTTTTCCAAATTCCAAAACAAAATTTACTACTAGTTGTACTGGTAGAGACATTTATGCCGCCAGTTCGTTAAAACAATCATAAAGATATGCAATTGCTTTAGTTTTTTACTAATAGCTTAGTTTGTTGCACAAACCCGGTAAAAATTTCCATCAATGTTGGATTTAAAATGTTATTCTTGAAAAAATCCCTCCAAAAATCCTTAAATACACCCGAAAAATCCCCCCCAGAAATTCTCAATGCGCAACTTGCGCTATGATCCCCCCCTGTGGGCACCCCTGATACTAACATTACAATTGTTATCCATTAACAAAGTTTCTGTGAAGCTGAAGTCCTCACATCATACACTGTAGAAATATAGGAATGAAGTCGCGTTTACTGGTCACGAATGTACATTATTTTTCTGCCTAAGAGTAAGTTCGCATTTTGGTCATTCCTGCTTGGTGTAAAGATTTTCATTACCTTTGCTGACCAATTTCCACAATAACCAACAACAAAACGTAGTTTAACCGAACTGCAAACCCATTAACAATAGAATTATTTGTAAATTATAAGACACGATTCAATTTCACTTGTCGTTCACTTCTTTTTGCTCGGTTTTTCATGATTTGTTCCTGCTAACTGCGTAAAATAACTGCACGCAGGAATATTTGTTTCCGTTGTACCACAGCCTTGACACTAGTTTCTGGAAACTCACTTAACACCTTACACCATTACGTCACAAAAATATTATTACAAAAAACTAAATAATTTGTTTAAGAACAAAAATCTTGAAAGCTAAATTTTGATTTTGAGTTTGTTTTGAGGTTTATATACTGAGGTTACAAAATAATTTAAATACGAAATAAAAAACATTTAGATTCGTTTAAATAATCGTTTAAATCATCTTGTGGTAGCAGACGAGATTCAGAGGACATGCAGTTGCTTCGAAAACGGGTAATTTTCTTCCTAACTTTCAACTTCGTCAGCTGCCTCTTGTGGCGAATCAACTTTAACAGTGGATGTGTTGGAGTACGTGATAGAGGTAAGGAGGTAAGTTCCTCAATTAACGTGGTACAAGTAATGAAGTAGTAATAAGGAGGAAGTGGTCATGTAGCAGATAAATTTATTGTTTGGATGTGGTAGTTTTTATTTATTTGTAACACAGAAATAACACGCTGATATATATGCTAACTACCTGTTATCTTTCTGACTTATGTAAGTTATCTGTTGTTCTTGTTGCGTTAACCGTTTGTAGACTTCGGTATTTCACCCTGGTCGAATAGTAAATGTAGTGAGCCCAGTCCCTATCCTCATCCCTACATAACAGGCAAAAAACACTTCATAATGTTGGGTGCAGAAGTGTCTGTACACCTAATTTGTTTTAATCACGTATTTACAAGCAATGTTCAAATTCTCCGCCAATCCCTAAACACTGCTTGTCAAGCCGAACTGTGTTCTCGAAGGCCGTGTACAATACAGCACTGTCCACATTCCATCGGTGATGACCATCTTCAAACCATCAGTTGTGTTGGGTTGTTCGTATACACAGAGTTTTTCATCGCGCCCCAGAGAAAAAAATCGGGCGGAAAAAGAGCGGTAGATCTTAAGCTCAGATGGTTTTTAAAATGATTCTGTTCTCAGCATGTCATGGAGGGCATGCTGTCCTGTATCAGCCGTATGCCTTGACGATTTCATCATCTGTCAATTGCGGAATGAAATAATTCAGATTATGTCCCCAGTGCCGTTGGGAGTTGACAGTAAAAAAGTGGGTCCGACTATGTGCCTACGCGATATTCCAACCCAACAATCAATTGTCATGCAGCAGCGACTCTTGGAAATCATGAGGACTGTAAAGAGACAGCTGTCGATAATAAAGATTACGAGAAAAATTATCCCACTTTTGAAGCAAGTATAGTGATCTGTGACATATCCTGACAAATGGAAGTTAGACTCGTCTTTGAAAAGAGCGACATCCAAAATGTAGTTCATAATCACGTTAAGTGTGAAACAATTTTCATTAAGCACAGGTCCATAATTTCTAGCGCCGTCTCAAGATTTCAATCCGTGCACAGATTCAGTTTTTTCAGGGTGTAAGTAGTCTATGCAAAATTTTTGCAGAGGAAGCACAACGTGAACTTAGTTTTAAAAGGAAATCTCTAGGTAATTTATCATTTAATTATAATAAAAGTGGCTATTTCAAGTCTGCAGTGACTCCCTACAATTTTGAATACTGCCCTACACAACAGAAGAATTGTACGAAACTCGTACGGAGACCAAAGAACTATAAGAGTAACGTCCTAAAAGAAATAAGTACCGGTATATAAAGGAAGGTTGGTTTTCTTACCACAAGCTTTAAAAAAATACACAAACTGAATTGCAGAAACGACTAAACAATATACAGTACATTGTAGTACGTAATGAATTTCATATTTAATACGTTACAGAGAACTTGATCAAGCAATTAAAACAAATTTGATGAACCAAATATGTATAGCCATCTTAAAGCAGAAGTGATAGGTTTTTATTGTTCAGAGTGTGCAGTATATAAGCTGTAAGAATTTGAAAGGAATTTCATTTAACTATGAGTTCTCCTCAGTGCTCGAAGAAATTAATTTGATTTCAGGTTAATAATAGCCTGAGAGAAAAACAGTATTTGAAGGCAATGACTGTTGAAGGGAAAAGCCAACGCTTTTGGTCGTTTTGCTTCAATGGCTTCAAATTACACGCTGTAACTCCTTGCGCAAATAATGAGAATCAATTTTCTGTCGAAGCCTTGTTTTCTTTACCCGTGCTTTTGGTAAGTCGCGACTGTGTGATACACATATGAATAAAATGTGTGTGTGTGTGTGTGTGATCTGGACACACGGGGTATTAAAAGTGCCCGTTCTTAAAAGTTTTGCAATAAGAACGTAGTTTACAACAATATTAGTTTAATACTAGTGCAGTATCATTTTAAGCAGTACTTTACATTCAAAACAAATACAACACTTTGTGATATGCAGGGCCGGCCTAAGGCGTGTGCGGTCGCACACATGCGATTTTGGGAGGGGCGCCGAAATGAGAAAAAATATAAAAAATAATATGGTAAAAATTTAAATTTTTATGTAATTTTGAATGCAAATTAGCCGTTTGAATATGTTAATAACTTTTGTTCAACAAATAAAATGTTGCTTGAAAGTACAGTAAAGAGACTGGCTACTGGCTCCAAACGCTCCGCTCCGTTGTTTTGACAGAACTGAACAGTTGTAGATAGTGAGTCACAATCACTATCACATGTTTAGTCTATCTGTCGCGTCGACGTCTGGTGTTGTATCTGTGCTGCGACAGGTGGCAGTCGTTATCTGACGTGAGTCGTGACAAGTGTATCCAGTTGACGTCTGGATATAATTAGTAATTAGTTTTGTGTTTTGTGATAAATATTAGTTTTGTGTTTTGTGAATTGTGATAACTCTATTTGTGATGTTAATAAACTAAAAATGTTTTCCAAACCTTCTGGATGTCAAAATAGGAAGCGGAAAGCTAAATCCTTAAAAGAAGCGGAAGCCAGTGCTAAATTACTATGCAACTATTTATCAAAACCACAAAACCCTGTCTCTAGTACAGAAAATGTAGCTACGAATGACGTAGCCCTAACTGATGCACCTAAGCTCAGTGAAAAAGACGAGCACTCTAAGGGACAAGAACTACAACTACCAGAGTGTAGAGATAGTTTACAAACTGAAACTGGTATTCATGAAATCGCAACAAATATAGCTGATGAAACTTGTCAAGGTCAAGAACCTGTAACTGTAACTCATTCATTGGAAGAGCAAGAAAGTGGTGACCCCAGCTCGGCGGATGTTGATGTTACAGTTTCTAATGTATTTTACTATCGGCTGGCTCCAAATGGTGAAAAAGTTAAGAGACGTTGGCTATTGTATTCTCAACAAAACAATAGTGTTTACTGTTTTTGTTGTAAGATATTTAGTACTGCACGTTCCAATAAAACTTTATCAGATCAAAGCGGAAACTGTGACTGAAGGCACCACTATACTGACACGTCATGAAACTTCCCCTAATCACCTAAAGTGTTATGAAAGGTGGGTGGAGGCGGAAAGGAGACTCAGCACAGGTAAAACAATTGATGATGAAAACCAGAAAATAATTGCCCAAGAAAAAGAACGATGGCAGAATGTTCTTAAACGACTTCTTGCCATAACACAATTTCTTGCCCAGCACCAAATGGCTTTCCGAGGAAGAAACGAAACCCTGTACAAAAAGGACAATGGAAATTATTTAGAGCTTGTTGAACTAATTGCCCAATTTGATCCTGTAATGAAAGAACATATATGTAGAGTATCGGCAAATGAAAAACAAAGGTGTCTGTCATACTTGGGGAAAAACATACAAAACGAATTATTGACTCTGATGGGAGACAAAGCAAGAGAAGAAATACTAAGCAGAATTAAAGGAGCCAAATACTATGCATTGATTCTCGACTGCACACCCGATTTAAGTAGGGAAGAACACTTCTCTGTTGTTTTGAGGTACGTTTATGAAACAAAAGAGAAAAAAGTTGAAATTTGTGAAAATTTCCTAGATTTCTTTGAAATAACAGACACTTCAGGGAAGGGAATGTCAGAAACAGTCTTAAAAAAACTGCAAGAGTACGACTTTGACATTTCTAATTGCAGAGGCCAGGGATATGATAATGGGGCAAATATGAAAGGAAAACACTCTGGACTACAAAAACAAATTTTAGAAAAAAACAAGAGAGCTTTTTTTGTACCATGTGGCTGTCACAGCCTAAACTTGGTACTAAGCGATGCCGCAAAAACCTCAGTACCAACAGTTACCCTTTTTGGAACAATTCAACGATTGTTTGTGTTTTTTAGCTCATCAACAAAACATTGGAGCAAATTGTTAGAGAGTCTGTCTCAATCATATAAGGCGTCATCAGTATTTGGGCCTTCTCTCACATTGAAAGAACTTTGTGTAACTCGCTGGGAAGCACGTATTGAATCACTCAAAGCAGTAAGATACCAGATTGTGCAAATCCGACAAGCACTTTGGGACCTGCACGAGGATGCATCATTTGAAGACGAGGTTAGAAGTGAGGCAAATTCCTTGTCCGAAACAATTGAAGATTTTGGTTTCTTAGTGTCATTGACTGCATGGTATGATGTCCTGTTTCAAATAAACATTGCTAGTAAGATATTGCAATCAAAGATCGTCAACTTACCTCAAGCTGTAGCTATTTTGAAGTCCGTTGGGGACTTTTTGACGGACTTTCGCGAAAATGGATTTGTTAGTTGTTTAATGAAAGCCAAAGAGTTGGCTGAAGATTTAGAAGTCGAAGGAAAATTCAAAACACCCCGGCTTAGAAGGAAGAAGAAGCAGTTTGATTACGAAGCTAATGGTGAAGCACCGATTGACCCCCAAGAGCGTTTTAGAGTTGACTTTTTTATACCACTTGTTGAAACTGCCCAAACGGCTGTGCAAGAGAGGTTCGAACAGCTTAAGGCCAAAATGTCAAAAGTTGAGTTTCTTTTTAAACTTGATGAATTGCCCAAGAGAGAGGACTTGTTTGTTAAATGCAAAGACCTAGAAGACCTCCTTTCAGATGGGGATGACAGTGACATCAAAGGAGCTGAGTTATGCGAGGAGCTGATCTCTATCAAGGACCTCATGCCAAATAAAGGTACGTTTTACTTTTACGTTTTAGCTATTCAAAATTTATCATCTTGATTTATTGTTTGGTCAGTTAATTCATAATTGTTTTGGGCTCAAACAAAATTATTATTTTTCAAAGTTTTTTAATTTCCAAAATTAAAAGGCAGTCTTTTAATTCCTTTTTGTTTGATTTTAGGCGGGAAAACGGCTCTGAACGTGCTGAACTTTCTGTTGGAAACTGGATCTACAGACGCTTATGTAAATGTGTGGGTTGCTTTGCGAATACTTCTGACAATACCAATGTCGGTAGCGTCGGCGGAGCGAAGAATTTCAAAATTAAAATTAATAAAAACCTACCTAAGGTCTACTCTTTCGCAAGAAAGACTCAACAACCTTGCAATTTTGTCAATTGAAAATGATATTTCATCGTCATTAGATTATGATGCACTAATAAAAACATTTTCGGCTGCTAAAGCTAGGAAGGTCCACTGCTAAGTGTATAATGCAGATTATTTTAATCAATTTTTCTTGATCTTTTACACTACTACTATCAATTTATAGTTATATTAATGTACCTTTTCGAGAAAAGTGAATACCAAAGTTTATATTTCTGAATTTTTTCGTACTTTTTCTAACGTACTGACATAACTTTTTTTAATATTAATATATTCAAACTGAAATGTATTTTTCATGAATATTAAATCAAATAAAACTTTTGTTGTAGTAAAAAAATGTGTCTGTTATTTTCTACCTGACAAAACAATAAACTGAGTAAAAGAATTTGTTAGGAGTTTGCTCTTTACACAAGTACAGTACAGCACGCCTATTGAAGTTTGAAAAAGTCAGTTAAAAGAATTAGTACTAGAAGAAATCATTTAAAAAAATAAAAATAATGAAAAGGTACTAAATACTTTACTTTAATATTTACTATTTATTACTACTTATTAGTTTTACTTTTTGGTTTTTAATCCCTTTAAAATGCCAACTTCAGTTATTAAGTTCCGACAAATTTCAGTTATAGAGCACCCATACCATTTTTTGGAGGGTTTTCTATACCCATTTTCATTGTAAGGGGCGCCAAAACTCATTCTTGCACACACAGCATTTTGCTCTTAGGCCGGCCCTGGTGATATGCATAGTATGCGTACAAGGCATTTATGTTACAAGGTACGTAAAATATTTACTGACGTGTTTATAAGACCTACTTATTTTAACACTGAACCATCAACAGATTTATATCGCGTTATCTCCTTCCAATTCTTCTTGAAGTGTTGTGATTCATTAGCCTACCACAGCGTTAACAATTCCTGAACCATTCTCTTAAAGTGAATTGGTTACAAGTCGATGTTACCCCTTCCATAGATAGTCTGACCACGTTGTGTTTTAGTAAAGACGTGTTTCTGTAATTTCTTAACATATATAATTAAATACTGACTTTATAATTGGCCATTTTAAAAACATAAAGAGTTTTAAAACAATCCT
Source organism: Magicicada septendecula (assembly GCA_034769895.1). Taxonomy (NCBI): domain Eukaryota; kingdom Metazoa; phylum Arthropoda; class Insecta; order Hemiptera; family Cicadidae; genus Magicicada; species Magicicada septendecula. The sequence continues at coordinate 746,960,357 of CM068367.1, read as the reverse complement.
CTGTTTCATCGTGAATAAACTTTTTATTCTGTAAGGATAACAGTCATGTTTCTTAGATCTGGATTACGTTCAAACGCTTTGCCCGTCTGTTCACATAACACACACACACACACACACACACACACACACACACACACACACACACACACACACACACACACACACACACACACACACACACCAATCATCCATATACGTGTACAAATACGAATATTCATAAAATAAAAGCTCGTATTTGATGTAATAAATTCAGTATTTGTTCATGTAAGTGCTTCTCGCGGGCACACTTAAAATTTGTCATTGTCACGTTTAATCCGTCTGATAAGGGCTTAACGGTCGAAACGAGTCGTGAATAAATTTCAATTACTGGTGCGTACATACAAAGGACGTGACACATAAATTTAGAGTTGTAAATTAGGAGGAACAACTATATAATCCTCAGCAGATAAAAAAATATGTTTACAATATAACATGCGTTATCTACGTTCTTGTATGAGGGGAAGTTAACATGGCACTTCACAATTATAGGGAAGTTATGAATGAAATAAGTATTTTAAGAATTATTGCAGTAACAAGAATACCTTATATAAGAAAGGCAATACATTTAAATTTCCAGGTATTCAATTACCTTCTCCAATCCATAACGGAAGTTCTAAAAGCTGATAATAAATGACAATAAACTGCGAAATTATAAAATAGGATTGATTTATTTAATAATTCTAAGTGACGATAAGTTTACAAATGTATTTGCCGCTAGTAAGCGAGTTAATAAGATTATTTCAAATCAATGAGCGTACTGAAACTGAATTCACTTAAAAGAATACATTTAAACTGTAATTACGTTGAGTCTACTTAACAAAACTGACTGTGTCAAGCTGCCCGGTGAAAATCGTTTTCTTTTTTCTAACTGTGCAATCCGCGTTCGCCCTCGAGTCATCACGCAAGAACTGTGACAGAAATAAAGACTTGAGGGATCCACGAATCTGTTAAACGTTAAATATTCAAGACCATGTAATACGCAGTGCGTAGAGTATCATGCCCTTACGTCACAGTAGGGGAATATTTATTACCCACTGCCCGAACCCACATACCGTGTTACACTGCTCGCTTTAACCGCCTGTAACCATTTCACAAACGCCGTACCGAACCTATATTATATGTAGTTTGGTTCACTGTGACTGTACTATTTCACTATTCTTGACGAACATTGTTACACTAATTTAAAAACACGCTCACACTCACACACACAAATACGAAGAATTCAAGAATTTACTTGTCTTTTGCACAGCGCTTTCGCGACGCTGAGCCGCACTCGCGCTAACGAAGGGGTCAAAAAGCGCTATGTATAAAACAAAGTACGTTAAGTTAGGTAAGTTACTTTTGTAAATTAGTGTTATGTGTTTTTAGAGTGTGTTGTTTGCATGTAAATATAGTCGAAATGGAAAAATTGTCACACAGCCAAACCGGTGTTGGACGGAGAATAAATACTGAAAAATGCAAACAGAAGATTTATTAATTTATTAAGGCTCAGTGGCGTAACAGCCGGACCCGCAAGGCGGGGGGGGGTACAGACTAGGGGAGACCCCGTAAACAATTCCCTTAATTTTTTAAGAATGGCTATAAGCCGTTGAACCAAATTTCCCCGTATGTATTAACATCAGAAACAAATACATTTATGTTTTTAGCTGTTATTTGACTAGTACTTAATGATGTACTTTGAGAATGTACATTGTTTGGTTAACTGCACAACAGAACGGTGATTCCAGTTAACAATGCACTGATCAGGTTCATCGTTATTCGTTTATTCATTATGAGCTACGAATAAATGGGCCAAATTACTGGATCGAGTTTTAAATGTTACTCTGACATTGGCAGCTTCAAATTTAACATTTAGGAAACGTTTTGGCAGTTATCGATCTTTTGAGTAAATACAATCCATTGTTGCAATAGATAATCAGTGGAACCAACTTAAAAATTGATGCAAGCTCTTTAGGCTTTATAGTAATAACCGTGAAAACTGGCCTAGGTTTAGAAGAAGAGAATTGAAACAGTCTTGAGGAGAACGTATTGTGTTTATGTTGTATAATTTTAGTAGCTGCCACATCTAAAAGCAGAAGTTAATATTCAAGAGGCGTGAATTAAGTAATAGTAGTAGAGGGGCCGCAAAGAATTCCTGCGGGGCCCAGGAAAGTAGTTACACCACTGTTTAGGCCGCATAAACTGTGACACTGAATTTTGCAGGTAAGGATTTGACAATTGTGAATGAAGTGAAATGTTTGGGTCATCTAGTACCAGTAATAAACAATTAAGATGCAACGCAGTAATTTTCATTGAAAGAATGTCAACATTAGTTACATTATGTTTCATAATGTTGCTGAGTTATATAATGTTTCAGCAATATTATGAAAAATAATAAAGTGCATTGCATACAAATATAAAAGATCTTAATCAGTGCATGCTCCTGAAACGGTTTACGGGGTAGAAATCAGCCTCGAGAATGATGCAAAAACTGTGGGTATAGGCCTACAGAAAAGACTATGCGAGTCAGGAAAACAATTAATGTATACAGATACGCAATCTAACTAGGGTAAATTATATCATTGGCAAAATTAAGAAAATTAAAGGAAGGTAGTCAGGACATTTAGCCAGGCGAGACGATAGCAGCTAGTCAGGAAGTCGGGAACAACTTCAGTTTAGATTGTAGATGGGTATCAACCTAGATTAAAGGCCGAGAGACACCGATGTAGCATGTTCTGGTTAAGCTGTAGCACAGTAAAATAGAAAGTAATTTTTCCGGAGAGAAATCACTGTATTATTACTTGGCTCAGCGTCGATAGGTTAACGGTAATTATCACTTGCTTACACATACACACGCACGCGCACGTACAACAATGGTATACCTACACTTTAACCGTTATCCAGGTTCCTCTAACACGATTTAGGAGTTATACAATCTTAAGCGAACACACTTAGACTCAATGTTTACATGCAATTTTTAGATGGAGTATAATTTCTTACAAGTGTATCGTATAACTAAAGTAGTTATCGATTTATCTCTTATTTTTAATTATTATTATAAGTTGTATTTAACAGCACGCGGAAAGTGAAAGTACGCAAATTCAGTAAGCAGTATTTTCAGGTGTAAAAAATTCAACTAAACTGCTTAAGAGCCAAAAGAATGACCTATGCACAAACGTATCATGTTCCGAACTACGATGCCTTGTTAGCTGTCTCTACTAAATCTGATAACGAACATCAATAAAATCGATAGAGCAAAACGAAATTGATACCTTTCACTCTCAATAACTGCCACAAAATGTTAATGAATAATTAAACTAATAATTAAACATCGACTTCTAACTAAATTGGACACATGTCAATGCATAGGAGGAGAAAGTAGGGCCATTATACTTCAACAACTGCTTTAAGGAATGTTACTATAACATTAAAATATATAACTTTTATAATATAAAATTTAAAATGTTATAAAACATTACAGGAATACAGGAATACAAAACTTTCCTGTTTGTATGTGAGAATACATGAGAATCTATGCGTTTTAGAAGAAAAATATTATCCTGATATGAATAATCGGTAGGTAAACTGAATTAGTTGGTCTGTACTTAATATGGAACACATGACATAGCTCTTAAATTTACATATATTTTAATGTGTGTGTGTGTGTGTGTGTGTGTGTGTGTGTGTGTGTGTGTTTTGAGTACAAGATTGCTTTATACGTGATTATTTATAAGAATTACAAGAGAATTTCATTGAATTCATTGAAAACTGACACAAAAGATACAAATATTGGTATGGAGAACCACCCAAGTTCTAAGATATATGTTTAAAATCATTTACTTGAATTCGGTTCGATAATTTCTAAAAAAATGTTCCCCATTTTTAAACTATTTTCACTATTTATAGATATTTTTGTAAGCATGGGTAGTCGTTTATATGTTATTTTTGAGTCACTTTATCTATAAATATTAGGTACTTTACTTTTATAAAGAATCTGAACTTCGCAGATAATCATCCCTCCTCCTCAACTGATCCCTACCATTAATGATACAATTACATAGAGTAATAGTTTTATCATATGTAATTGCTAAGGTATCTTATCCTTCAAAATTAAATACTAGTACTTTACTTGATATCGGCAAAGAAATTTTCAAAAATCACCCCCTCCCCTTCAACTACCCTCTTCGTTTATAGATACATCATTTACCATTTTACAGTGGATTAATAAGATTTCATTTTCGGGGCACCTATTTATCAAAACTATTTACTCTTATTAAAACACAAAACAATGCAGGTAAACTACCCCCTCCCTTAACCGAGCAACCCCATTTTTTATATTTAAACTTTTGTTGAGTAATAGTTCCATTATACTCAGACACATATACAAAAAATTATTTGATTTTATTTGAATTTGTGGCAGTTATCGTTCGCCATAAAAAAAATTCTACATATAGACACACAGGCACACAGACACACAGACAGACACAGACACAGACACACACACACACACACACACACACACACACACACACACACACACTTTTCGGAAAGTGGCTTATCTTCATGTTTTGAGGATAGTACAATCAGAATCAGCCCTTATCTCGAACACGATTTTTTTCGTGACCACCATTCTTCAATTTCCTTACGGAACATGGAAGTAAAAACGAACGTCCAGGTAACATACGACTATATGTAGGCCTAACCCCGAAAACATTGCGCGCACAAGAGCTGCTGCTGTACGCTATCCTATGATAAACATTCTGCCTGACGCCATACAGTTTCACGTAATTCGTTGAATACCAGTGTTCGAAATATTATTGATAATAATTTAAACATGCAGCCGTACAAAATTCAAATAAGTATTGGAAACCTTAAGTGACAGTGATAAACTGTGTGACTTTTTGCCGCCAGTTCTCGTATGTCATAAACAGCAAAGTAGACATTACTCACAATACTATAATGAGTAATGAAACGCATTTCCATCTGAGCGGTTATGTAAATAAACAAACCTTTCGGTATTGAGAGCCAAATAATCGTTGAGAACCATTGCACACTGCTAAACTTACCGTATGGTGTGCATTAGCTTCCTTTATAATAATCAGGAATTGCAAAAGCATTTAGAAAAGAATAAATTTAAAATTTTTCATTGTTGTAATTGTTAATAACAATAAGATGTTCGTTTCTAAGCAATTGATGGAAATTAAATGAAATTATTTAGTTTAATTCAAGCCAGCAACGATAACAGATGTATCCTGTCGGTGTCTCTGCAGATAAATTCAGCTTGTGGCTCCTTTACCCTCTGTGAAATACTCCATGTAATGGAATTTTTGCTAGTCTGATTGTCACGATTAGGATACGGGCATCACACTCACACACACCCGTTTGGCGGACATATGTCCTGCGTTGCAGTCTGCGTGTTGGGTGTCAGTGCAAACGCGCGCCTTGCATTGACTTCAACACGCACTCTGGTAAGCGCGCCCATGTGTTGCCCGCGCGTACAGACACACCGCACCGCTGAGCCGACACAGACATGTCCTGCGATGCAGTCTGCGTGTTGCGGATCAGTGCAAGCGCGCGCCTCGCGTTCACTCCAGCACGCACTCTGGAACGTCGCACGCATGGGCGCTCGCGGTGTACACACATGCTTCGTTGTTTTAATCGTGGCAATCACATAGTAAAATTTTACAAATGTTCACAATGGGCAAATTCAGCCAGGGTTGAATTTATTGTAGAGACAACATACAAAACACGTTACATGTTCTGGACTATGATTCGACAAAATAAATATATACATTTCTGGTGGATGAACACGTACACCATGTTGGACTTATATAATATATATATATATATATATATATATATATTAACAGAAACTAGAAATATATATACAAATTTGAGTTTTCTTGTTACTTCATTTAATGTATTTCTGTAATTAATAGTTTCCATATTCTTTAATAAATTTGTAAAAAATTCGTTAATATATTTGTTTAATTTTCTGTTGTTGGTGTTGCTCCTATCGTAGAAGGTGGTGTCGTACTATGTAGGTTGAACTTTGTAAAAGACAACTTTAACACTTGAAAGTTAACTTTACGTTACAGTTAAATTACATATTTTTAGTTTTCTTCTTCTTCTTCTACTCAACCAAAAGGTTAGTGGGTTTGCAATGTCTTCCTTTACGTACACAGCCTCTTGATAACCACATACCATCTTCCTTTTCTTACCAGAACCGTGTAGTCCTACCTGGCCTGGGCCTTCCCCTCCCACTACGCCCTCGATCGGGGCAGGGAACCAGTTTGAATGGCATAGAAGGTGCCCATCCAACTTTTCCTTTCCACAGGTGATCCAATCAACATTTTGTTTTTCTAGTTTTGTAAGCACATGCATCCATAGAAGTCTCCTTTCTGTACTTACATTAATACTGTCTTCCCACTTCAACCTTGGTCAGCCTTTTACTTCTGGTTTTGCTTCCCACGAATTTCAAGGGTATCTACGATTGCAAACAAACCTATTTTGTTCTAAATAGAAGTTGTTCTAAGGCTGTAGAAGTTGCTAAGAAGTGTAAGATTTCTATTCTACAGACGAGGGATCATCTCGAAGTTCCTGCGGATAGTGAGGCTTCATATTATATCTGTTACTATTTTAACAAAACATTTAATTTCATTCGCGTACTTACACCGACTGTCACTTGGTGGAGCGTTATTAACAATATTTTCCACATTTATTATGAAGAAACCTTTATGCCTTCCAGAATGAGTTCGTCAAACGTGCTGTCCACCTCGACAGAATTATCACTAAACTCCAAATCTTATCAGAAGGCGTACCTCAAACAACTACTATCGTTAGAACTTATCACACAACATTTCGACTACTAAACAATCTGTAATCGTCTCCAAGTGTAAGGTAAACCAGTACATTAAACTTAAGCCTACTGGTGATTCGTTCACTAAGAAGCGTGAACCGTAAAAAAAACCATCTTCTAAAAAGCTAAATACAACTACAGAAAAACTATATAAAAAGAACCGCTACTTACTCTCTATGTCCGCTGGACAGAACCGGGAAGCACCACCACACTGACGCAAGTTTACACAACGAACAACCTTGCGTCAATGGTGGTGCTTCTCGGTTCTGTACCCTCGGCTTTGAGGGTAAGTAGCGGTATGTACGTAGGACTTACGTGTGGTAAACTCTAACGATGGTACTTGTCCGACCAACCCCTGCTGATATGTTCATGTACCACCGAAAGTCAGGTTCAAAGATTGAACTCCAAATCTTCAAGTTTCCAATTTGAGAGTTATACTCTAGCTATTCTACGTCCATTCTATCTCATTCTAATGTCTGTTAACCCCCAGTAATATTGGAAATATATTAGGTGGTTCCCTTCTGTATTGATAATATGTACATTTTGATTTTACGTGTTGTTATATTATTGTCTATGAAATACAATAAACTTATTAATGAAAGGCAATTTAGCAGACACGTTTTCAGTGGTATCCAATTCACTTGTATGAATAGGCAAGCTAACCTTTTCAACCCGCCTTGTGACTTCTTGTCTACAATTGATGACGCATCTCAGAGCATATGCTTCATCGTCAGATATTAAACTAGTAGCGTGCTCACAGCGTCTAATCCAAAAGTAGGCCTACTTCTGCTTAGCTCAAAAATTTAAGTGTAGGCTATGTTACATGATCAACTATTTTACAATAATCTTTGTGTGTTCGTTTCGTACATGGGACTCTTTTTAAATATATTTGTCTCATTATGGTTAACTAGTATGCTCCCTGAGTGCAGAACTCGCTCACTATTTTGAACGGAGTATATTTATTATTACATAAATTTCGTTATTAGATAATATTCCAATTGAGGGAAAAATTACATACATCCCGATTACTCTAATGTTTCTTTAGTAACATAACAACTGTAGAGCACACAGTCATACAACAAACGCAAACACTTAGGAACATTCGGATTTGAGTTAAAATTCTCTTCATTCTGATATCCGCCACTGATTTTTACAATTTACTCAAAATTTTAATACCTTTTTCGGTCCTTGTATTCTAAAATTTAGAAATTTAAAAACTGAATACTACATTCAAGTTTTGCTCTGGATTCTCTTTAATTTGATAAAGTAAGTTTTCTTAATAATTCTCTTTAATTTGGTATCAAACATGGAATTTTGAGATTTTTTCAAAAGTTTGCTTCCACATATTTTTGCTTTCTATTACCTATTTTTGGGGTAATCATTTAAAGGTTTTGCGGTAAAAATGGGAGTCAGAATTTTAAGAAAATTGGAAAAGTCTGTGTAAACAATCATATTATTAGGAATTTTATTTAATTCAAATTATTCAATTATTCAAATTCGGTATCTCTCAGTTAAAAAAATTTTAACCGCGTTAAAAACGTTTTTAAGGTTATGTTTGCAAAAACTTTACATGTTATTACCAATTTTGTATGAGGACGTTTATTCAGTATACAAATTCGGTAGCTTTAATATCAATACCCTTTGCAAAACATACATAAACGTAAAAGCTAGGACTAAATTATTTGTCTTTTAGGCATTATGATTAGAAAATTATCTAAGAAAGCAATACAACGCAGTAGTTCAGATTGTTTAGTGTTTATTGTATGATTGTCTGCTTTACAAATGTCATTTCCAGAAAAAAAATAGTACAGTACAGTAACCGTCGGAAGTTTTTTTTTTTTAGTGAATATTAATAATTTAATTATTCGTTCAATAAAATAATGAGCGAGTTCTGCTGCTCAGGGCGTTTACTAGACAATAATAAGTAAATAATAAAGTTTTGACCAGGATTTTTTTAACTCCGTAAAATGTAAGTTACGTGTGTTCACTGCATAAAATCTCATACTTCATGACCAAATGGACGCCATGAAAATAAAATGACCAAATAACGTCGTAAAACTTGAATTTAAAATTGTTAACAGTATTTATAAACTGATTTGCAGTATATTTATAAATGAACAACAGCAGAATTCGTGAATAGGAAAATACTACAGTGGAGTCAGAAGGCGGAAACTGGAAACGCCTCAGGCGAATGGAATCTTTACTCAAAGTTAGAACATTCAGAAAGCTTCAAAAATTAAGGGACGTTATAGCCAAGCATAATAATGTCAGAACTAAGAGAGCTCAGAAACAAAATGTTGTGTGAATACATATCAATGAAAAAATAAACATTACATAAGTATTATACTGTATGTATTAGAATCTCTCCACTATCCTAAAGCTGGCAGCGTATTTGTCGTTTAGTTAAGACGATAACGTATGCTTAGCGAATCTGATTACATATGGGACTAATATAACGCACGCATATCTGTATTATTGCATTTGAAAAGTATTAAGAAATTATCATTATTATTGATCCTTCAGAAATATATTCAATCTGGCATTCCATTTTTAAAAAGAATAGATTCTATTCCGGCGATAATAATTACAATAACACAATAAAATAATTGTTTGTTACTATAATCGATTATTTAAATCTCTATATGTGGCTATCAGATGTAGAAATAGATTAAGGAATTGATATAGCCAATTTGGATTAGAGTATCTACATGTACAATCTTTCCGCTGTTTATTTTACTCTAGATTATACTGTTAATTTAAACTTTAATGTCAAATCAATTTTTATATACAAATTGAATCGTTAAAGGACGAAAAATAAAGTTTTTAGCGTGTTCATAAATTAAGAGCGGTTAATATTGCTAATTTCTTGTTTGAAACCACTTTAGGTATAGACTGCAAGACCTTAGCTTTAACAGCTGTGTATAGTATCACCGTGGACGAAAATTCTTATAATCAGCACTGGAGTGAGAATTATTTTGAACACATCGCTAGCCAAATTTGAGCTATGGGACTGTATTTTCTCTTCACCATAATGGGTCTTATAGTCTTAGATATAGTCTTAAATGTCAGCTGTCAAAATAATTTGTTTCTAACAGGTATCTAATTTAGTTTAAGAAAAAATGCAAAAGTAATTCTACAAACGTTTATAAAACGTGATAAACTTAATGATTTTGAAAGATTTAATTACTCAAAGGTCTGAAGTTCAGCTGTAACACGCGTCACTGTATGCACAGTTATTCTGTTGTAATTGTATGAATACTGAATTTTTGAATGCTCATAAAAAATGAACATTTTTATTAACTTATGGCGATGAACAAGTTATTTGAGGTCAGCTTATCTGGTACGTAGTTTCCCTGCTGTTAGTCACAGTTTCCCATTTTATCAATGCTCAGGCGTATTGTAGAAGAATTACAGTTTATTGGGTCAAAGCAGTGGGTCATTTTATTAAGGTTAGAGCACACAGTAGGACGTGTCACGATATCGAAACATATTTTTAAGGACTGCAAAATATATATTTTTCAGGTAAAAAAAAAATGTCATTGGAAATGGGCATAATCATACATGTTCAGTTAGTCACTACTGGTGGAGTTACGAGTGCAGTTGAGCTAACTTGTCATTTTGCCACGCTCAATAGTAGTTCTATAAAAGAAGCCCCGCAGACTGAGACTCATTACCGACGAGATCTTCTGTCTATACAGGAGGTAATGCTGAGACTCATTCGTCTTCGTCTCTTTGTTGGACAGTAACTGTTTCTTGTTCAAACCCTGACTAAAGAGTGTAAATATTTGTGTGTGTGTGTGTGTGTGTGTGTGTGTGTGTGTGTGTGTGTGTGTGTGTGTGTGTGTGTGTGTGTGTGTGTGTGTGTGTGTGTGTGTGTTCAAGCACACATTGAAAAGTAGTTTTAAAATTATCTTATGTTTAATATAATTATAATTTTGTTAATTATTATTATTTTTTAATACTTTTTGTATAATTTTATCTAAACAAAGGGGAGAGTTGTTTTGTCATTTAATCTGCATTATTGTCAATTTTGATGTTATTACTTAATTATTATTCAACCTAATTGTTGTTGTTCTGGTTCTCCTTCTTCTCATTATTATTATCATTATTGTTGTTTTTGTTGTTGTTATAACAATAATAATAATAATAACATTAGTAGTAGTAGTAGTAGTAGTAGTAGTAGTAGTAGTAGTAGTAGTAGTAGTAGTAGTAGTAGTAGTAGTAGTTTTAGTTATTAAACTTGTAAGATTATTGAATACGCCAAAAATCGCCCTCCCTCCCAAAGGGATCTGTGTTACACACACAATTCTGATCCATAATTTACAATGTACCTACTTCTGATTTTCATATTGAATTGTTTTCCAGACAACATCTAACGAGTGCATTCCCTAAAGCTTCATAAGTTAAAAAAATATGCTTAACACATAATATCTGCATGAGTGAATCAATCCAAACATCATTATGCTCCAGTTATTAGTCGCTAAATCACATGTGACATGTGCAGCAACTTCGTTATGTTGTTCTTCCGCAGATGTTTGCTACCGTTTTTGATTATTCTTTGGATTTTAAAATTTGAACTACTGCGGTTATCGTATTATGATTTTCATCCAAATCCCAAGGTACCTATATAACTTACATCATCTGGAGAGTTTTAACATTTGTAATTAAGTTTGTTAACAAGTTGAACATCTGTATTATGAACAGGCCTACTATGACATACGTAAGGTGAGTTAAAGATTCTAATCTTGGTTTGAATACAAACAAACCCAACGAAAACTCAAGTTAAAGACTGCTAACAATCTTTACACATATAGGCCTGAATAAGACCCTGTTTTTAACGAACCTTTCCAAATTGTTTTAATCCAACTTGACGGAGATATACCAACAGTAGGCTATATATTGTATGTATTGTACTATATGACATCAACGAGGGTTACACTGTAAACTGACAACAACTGTAATAATAATTGGTCACAGGCTTTCTTACCTGTTCCCAGTACATATAAATAGTATTTTCTCATTATTACTTTATGCAGTTGGTTTTGTTATAGTTTCGACGGATAAGGTTTGGCACATAGCCCTACGTAAAGTTTCTGCTCCTCTAAACTTTTCTCTCTAATGAGTTTAACAGGTTTTTCTTTTGTAACCCATTTAACTTAAACTCGTTTAAGTTAAGTCTCCCGTCTCCCAAAACTAAACAATTTACCAAAGTTTTTAGATAACTTTGTGTTAATTGATAAGATTTCGTTGATTTTAATAAGTGTTTTTTTTGCTGAACACTTCAAGTACGCATTAATACTGTACACGTATTTCTTTGTAACGACATTTACCTGTTGAACCAATCGTCTGTGTATCGTGGGTATGGAAACGGATCGTTACTACTGAAGTCGTAGCTCGCTCTTGCATTCTGAAACACGCCATTTATTCTTAATTAGAGATCAAAACGCAAACGTTCATAGGCCTACGTTTTACATTATATTGTCAACAGAAATTACAAATTGTTACAAATTGGTTGGTCAAACAATAACAGTATTGGTCAAAGTTCGACAACAAATTTAATGGTGTCGCCACAAATTTGTTATTTGATATTAAATCTTTGTTGCTTAATGGACACAATATATATAATTGTAGTGATAAAATAGACATTAAAAAGGATTAAATTCTTAATGATCAACGTTATTGCAATAAAGTTTTTATTACTCTATGGGTCATAGCCTACAATAAAAACAACACTAGTACATTACATCGACACTCAATTTACATGGACAGATATAGTGTACTTACATAATTAAACTTGAGGTCTGGATGTTTGTAGTCTACGCCTGAAACAGTAAAACAGACATTTAGAACGTTGTGACAACATGTAAACTACGTTTTACTATAACTGCCATTAATGCAGACTTCTGTAATAACCGGTGGTATATACGTTTGTAATGCAACAGTTTTATGAGAGGTAGGCCTACACGTTTGTATTGCAACAGTTTTATGAGGGGTAGGCCTATAACGTTTCCTCGTACAGCGACCTTTTTGCGATTAACGCCAATTCGGACCGTGTTGCACAGTTTGTTCTTTTCACTTTTTCCAGTAGGCTTTCATTCTTTCACTTCTGATATTTCACACTTCTTCTGTAATTTCACCTTTCCTCCTTTGTCTGTTGATCTTATCTTCCACACTGAATTCCTCTATTATTTTTTTGTACTTATTGCTATCCTTTATTGTTTCTTCGTCTACATTTGGATCTGTTCTAATTCTATCTGTACTTCTTTGTGTCATCCAAATTTTGTTTTCATGTTTCTTAGATATTCAAATATCTGTTTCGTTAATCTTTTATTTTCTAATCTTTATAAATGTCTACAAAATTTAAATCTTCTCTTCCTCATTTCTATAGAAAGTGTAGAGAAATCTTTGATCTTAATGTGAGAAAGTTTTTTAATTTGATCTTAATCTAATGTAAAATCTTTGTTTTTGTCTTAGGCCATAAGTTTTTCTTAATATTCTTCTTACTACTTTCAATATTTTATCCGTGGGAAAGACTCATATAAGGCTCGAGGACAGTACGTTAGCTTTAATATACGTATGTACATAATACTCGTAACACGGATTAAAGATTTCAGTTGCAAATAAGGCCCGTCACCGTTTCACACAAGTTTGATGGGACCCACATCCCTTGCCGCATGTAAACGTGTTACTGTTTATTTCACGCCACTATATTCAGCTTTCTGCCTTAACGTGTGCCGAGAGAGAACTCGTGTTTGTTTTTAAACTCCAAACTTATTGATTGTGTGCCACAGTATCAACATGAACGCTTTGATACTATGTCGCTATGTTTGGCAGTGTAGGCTCCCAAAAGTAGAACAGTTATGTATTCGATAGGCTCTGTTTTTACCTGCTCTCTTCATAAACAAATGTCCTCAATCTGGATCACTATGAGGTTTGACAGCTACGTGCAGGCGATGACAACTAATATTTTAGTACTACTCCAGATGGAACCTAATGTATCGGTAATTAAAACTAGCTTATTAGTACTATTCCTTCATCGGTGTTGTATTATTATATACATTTATGTTATATTACTAACATTTTATAGAACCAAATTCTGCCACAATCTAAACTAATGTTAACAAATGAGATATAGGCCTATATTAAAATGAATGAAAATAAATATTAAAACCCCTAACTAACTTACTTATAACCCTAACTAAATTATAACGTCTGCTACATCAGTTATAACCGCCAATAACGTTATTTGGAATACCAGTCCAACACTGGACGCTACGAATTAAAGGTTTTTTATTGATTTTTTAATTACACGTAAAAAATTATGCTTAGTTGGACACATCGATATCCGGAAGGTTGTGATGTTACCCAAAGTGGCGACGAAAGCATCACCACCTTTGTGTTACTTAGTGACTAGTTGCAAGTAAATATACAGGGGCGTCTTATTTGTTTTGTTTGCGTTTGTAGTTGAACTTGCAGACATTTGTTATTCTAAAACGTTTAGTAGTCACGAAAAGCTGGTTATTTCCATGTAAATGAATTCTCCGACGTTTAGTGACTGCACATTCTGTCTATCAAGGTAGAAGGCAGGACAGACGTTTAATGAAAGTATCTTATTCGTAAAATTCGATGGAGTTTGTATTTAGCTTGCAACCTCAAATCGGAGTTTGGTAGGAGGCAATATTCTGAAGTCTTTCTGCAGTTCGTCCTTTACCATCAAACACGTTTCTATAGAAAGTTGATCAAGGAATCTCTTTGTTGACCTTCCCTCAGCATTTCTGCAATCAGGTTTTTCTCTCCAATGCCGTACTCATGTAATCATTTGGAATAATTGTAGCTTAGCTATGAATATTTAATTTTGATGAGGCTTTTCTTAAATTTATTATTATGAATCTTCTAGAATGTGAAGAAGACTTGGACATTCTACCTATCCACAGAATATTTGGAACCTATGTACCTTTTATTCTTTCATCTGAATGCGAAACTTTATTGTAGGTAACTGGCATTTCCAGCTTAAAGAGTTCATGTCTGCAAATCTTAACATTTTGATTTTGCCTTCCTATTTACACTGCCTTGCAAAGGGTGATCAATGTTCAATCAATGTTATGTGCTGATCAGGACCGATGAGAACGCTCCACTTTCCATATCTGATCCTGTAGTCTAGAACCATCTGCACTTCTTATTTCCATACTTTACTTTACAGAGCTCTTCTATATGTTCCAGTTCTTCAAATAAAGTCATGTAATTATCTACACTCAGTTTACATAATCAAACTAGAGTAAAATTAAATAAAAATTTAGATTTTATTCTTCTCGTTCATTTTATTTAATAAGCAGAGATTAATTTTTAAAAAATAAGCCTGGTTTTCACTTATTTTTATAGTTTTTAAAAACAACGTGCTTTTTAAAAGCAATGTTAAATTTAAAAGTAACGTGCCTTTTAAAACGAATTGATTTTCAGAAATTTTCAGAAATAGTCAGAAAAATATAAGAGTGTGCTTCGTCAAGCAAGTATTTACAAAAGCAGATACTCCAGATTCAATGTGATATCAATAAGAGACAAAAATTTTGCAATATCTAATTAATAATTACAAGATAATAATAATAATAATAATAATGATGAAACAATGATTAATAAATATTACTATTATTAAGTAATTGTTCGTATGTACCATTAGTAATTTCTGTCAGTTCGTTTCAAATACTGTAAGTGGGTACAGAAACATAAAAAGTGATTTTACATTGAATACATATACTAAGTCTAATATAAACTTTAAAGTTTTAGATATCCAGTGTTACTATTCTAATTAAATTTATACAGAAAAAACCAGAATCAAGAAATTAAACGAGCGTAGTGTTACGCAGCATATGTGTTAGTTGAGATTTGCAGTCACACGAAACAAGTTTTACGCTTCTGTTAGCAATATTATTTTCTATGTGAACATGTGTATGAAAATTAAAAAAAAATGCAAACAGTGTTTACAGAGTGGGAGCGCCCACGTTAAGCGTGACGTTAATGAAAATTGACATCATACGCGAGAAAAAAAACTCGTATTTGTCAGGATTAAAACAAATGTACCGACGCAAAAGAGTCGCTGAAGCAGAACAGACCGACGTTTAAATGGCGGACGCTACGCTGAAATGCACCGTATGTCAGCTTCGCAAAACAAGATAAATGTAACTTATTGTAGATATGTTCACACGATGGGCTTGGATAATATCGATTAAATCAGTAGTGAGTAATACAGTGAGTTTATCCAACACAATTAAACTAATCCGCACCAATGTTACAGTACAAACTTGGATGGCTTTTCACTGTCGAAATTATCTAGGGTACTACTGATTTACAATTAATTAAACCACACTTTCAAAGTTGTAACCTTTTTACTCTTATCAACTGAATACTCACGAAAGGCACCAGAATATTATACAATGCCATAATTATATTAAATATTGCCTTAATTAATTTGGTAAAATATACAGTTGCAATGGCATAAACGTTTTACAGGTTTCACTAAGAAATATCTGAGAAACATTTTTGACGGATACATTTTTATAATTTATGCAAAAAAAAGTCAGTCGCCATTTATCGTATAAAGGTTACCTGCCTTGGCCGGGCAGCAAGTATTAGAGAATTAATTAATGAACTGTAACACACGTTCTTAATGCCTCTCTTTCTGTTTGTCTCTTTTATTTTGTAATTTCTAATTCAATTTCTGTTTAATTACACAATTTTTTAATATAATAATAATATTTTTTTAATTATATGGTAAACTATATCCACTTGATCACGCCAGTCAAAAATAATTGTTGTGTTGGTTCTATCTCTTTTGTTTAGACCATTCAAATACTTTGTTTCTACACTGTTGTTCATGAGAGTCTATATTCGAAAGCGACATGAAATTTCACATAATTTACATGAACTTAATTATAGATAAATCCAAACATTTAAGTGTCACAAACGAGAGAATTTTCGTTCTGTTCAACTAGGCCCTACTAAATGCAAGCGAATTTAGTTTGTATGCGAACAAATAAAAGCTTTCATTCAGTAAATACCGACACTGCAGAAAAGCAAACACTCAAAAAAAGATATAAATTCAGTTACCTAGATCTGAATTGCCTCTGATTTGCATTTTTCCGATTACTAAGAGGTCATAAAAAATTAATTTATATACCACAAACTAGATTTAACAAAATATGTAAATTTATCAAGAAAGCGGTAATAGGCCTATTCTTGTTAACTAATTATTCGGTTTCAAAATACATTGAAAAAAATCCAAATACTCGTTCCCGACAGGTACAATTTATCGGTTATAGGCCTACAAATAAAATGTGTTACCTTCGTGTCTTAGCTTCTAACGTTGCTGACTGCATACTTGTATTGTTCAGAAAGTTGGAGAAGCCGTTGGACAAAGCAGATCGATTTTATGCCATTTTCACTATCAAATCAATATTTGAATTTGTAGAATCTAGTGGGGTGATAGTGTTAAACCAACATCATTGTCACTATGTACGTACACTCGTAATATACTACAATAATATACTACAATATAGGCTACCAATAGTAAAAAGAAAAATAAATAGTTTGCTATTCTGAATTCTGTAGGAAAGTAAACAGTGATTTTAAACGATCGGCAATGTTTTAGTTTCTGGCAAGTGTGTGCCGTACTAACTAGAGAAAAGATCAAAGTTATACAAAATTGACAAAAGGAATATTTATAAACGTATAATAGAATTACATGTTTGCACTAACGAACTTTGAAATGAAGTTGTCTATGTTGGGATAAAACTTAGGTACCCTATTTAATTAGAAATGTGTAAAGTTGCGAGCATAGATTTTTGCTAACATTATTTCAGAAAAATACATGAACAGAGTTACTCGACACGAACCAAAACTACAAAAATTTGTAAAACAAGAGAAATACTCAATGTTTATGTGAGTTTAAGCAAAGTATTCACATGATATTCTGAATCGAATTGGCCTAAATGTAAGTGTTGGTAATGAGAGAGTTCAGTTACAAAGCATAGGAAGTAAGGGTAAGAACATGTCGAAGCAGCTTACTACAAGACATTACTGTACTGAGACATCCCGCAAGTCAGCTGACAATACCGAAGAGTTTATCCTTGCAGTGTACTGTTCGGTGTCGCAGAGGAGAGAAGTCGCCGTTTTCACTCTTATAATTTCCAACAATTTATATTATTTTTTACTTATTATGTATGTATGTGTATGCATGTGTTTTTGTTGATTGACTGAAATATACTCATTAAAGTATAACTGATTATGTATCGTGTGGTGATAACGGTCACGACACGTATACAAAATGTTGGCTAATATGTAACTCCTTAACCGCCCACCCCATAAATCTGACAAGACAAGATTTAGGTGAATACCATCGTCTGTTTCAACAACTAAATAAGATCCAAAGAGATTTCATGCACATATGACTAACTCCTGATGCGTTTGAATATTTTTGCAAAAATTCAAAATAAAAATTTAAAAATGAAAGTACAACTATCACACAAGTCCAGTTCTAGCAGAAGAAGGCTGGTCTTGACCATAAGGTAAGAAAAGTTAATAATTGAAAACAAATTATATAATTGTGCAATAATTTATTTTACAAGAATTTATACAAAACTTTTCCAAATTGTAGTCCTTAAAAAAGTTTTTTCCGATCAAATTTAATACAGTACAATAAAACAGTTCTATTATAATCTGTTAAATAAACGTTTCATTTATAAACATGATGTCTATGACGTTTGTCCCACGAACCTGAGCCGCTACAAACTAGATCTATTAAATCGTCTTTAATTACTAATTACAAACCAAAATATTATGAACTGACGAGATAGGAATGCGTCCAGAGGTGTAGCTAGGGGGGGGGCCGGGTGTCACCCGTTTGAGGGTGACACCTCCCCGCGATTTAAAAAATTAAAATCAGCGGTATTTTGTCAGCTTACGCCATCTAGTGTGAGAGATAGTCTCACTGCGCGAGTTCACTAGTTCCCATTTTTGTTTTCAGTGTGAGACTTTTTCTTACGGTGCGAGTTCTAACGTGTAAGTTTTTTCACATTAATAGCAGCTATTGGTGTGTACTTTAGATATTTATGAAGTATGTCCTGTCTTATAATAATTACACTACGTTAAATGATGCTAATAATTCTTTCTAATTCTGAATCTTGCAGCCTAGAAAGATATATACGTACATGTATTATATATTTAAATACATATATGTTTTGATTTTTTAATAAATTTATAAATTACTATATTTTTAAATTTTCTGTTATTTGAATTTTAGTTAAAATAATCTTTTTTGTATAAGTGTGCAGTATATTATATTATTTTGAGTTGTAAGATTAGTCACTAATGTTTAGCGTTAAGTGTAGACCTAAGCTAATAAACACGTAATTATTTGGAAAATTTTTTTTTTAATTACCTTGATTTATTAAAGTTAAAAAAATTAAAATACATATATTAATAAAATAAAATAAATACTTAATAATAATAGAATTTAATAGGAGTGAGAGAAAGACACGCGCGAGTTTTCCCGGTCCAGAAATAGGCGCGAGTTCTCGCAGGTTAATGGGGTGACACCATCTATATCCGCCCCGGGTGCCACCCTTGTTAGCTACGCCACTGAATGCGTCCGTCCAGCATGATTCTCGTACTCAGCTGCGCTGTGGAGTGAGGCAAGTCCAAAAATTTTAGTGAACCAATCATGTATGGCGCTACCTTACTACATTTCATTCTACAGCGAAACAAAAGAACAATAATTTGTTCTTGTCTCAATCTAACAGTAAGTTGTACAGTAATGTAGTACAGTAAGCATCTTAGACATGTTCACTCCTGTTTAAAGCTATACAACTGTTATGACATCACTGTCGTACACTAGACATACATCTAGGTCTAACAGTAATGCTGTTTCGGCATGTTCTTGAGGCCGACACGACCCAATGTAACATATCAATAGTCTCAGTTCTATCACATATAGTACAACTATTAGAATGTTTGCCTTCTATACTCGTTCCTGTTTAACTGATTATAAACAAACGGAGTAATTTACCATGCACAGCTACCGTACAAACTAGTTAACCACATTTTAAACGTTCAGCTAACTTTTAAACATTAAAACCATTTTAAATGTTCAGAGCATCTTGAATCTTAAAGAATTTTAGTCTTTTCAAAAAACGGTCCTGATTTGAAATGATATTTCTAATGATTTAGATTTAATTTAAATTTAGAATTATGGGCAAAGGGTTGTAATTACAAAATCTATCAAAACAGTTGACGATTGTGGTTTAAAAACATCGCGTTTATTGAAAAAATGAATATTGTCAGCCTTTAAAATCCTGGTTCATACTTTACAGTTGCTAGTTCATAATTATAAATATAGATGTTCTACGTCCTAGTGGCTATTTTGTGCAAACGAGTCTGTAAACAGCGTCGTTTTTATTATTCACATAGTCATCACAAGTGTGTGTAGCAAAGTTTATTATCTTTTAATAAAATAAATATTCAATTTTCCAATTCTTTGTGGAGATTTAATATTCCAATTTTCTGATAACAATTCAATAGTCATTATTTTAATTCAATAGCTTGTTTTATTTTATTTTTTTTTAGTTCTGCACTGATTCAGAAATTACGTTGTATAGTTTATCTGTTAGTCAACTTCCACTCCTGCCAATTTTCTGTACTGGCAACCATACCACACAAATGTATTTAACATAACTAAGTAACGTTATTACTGTATAAAATAATCTGCATGATGATAATAAAGCTAGCAACATAAACTTTAATATCGTCCGTCTAATATGTTTGTCAATGCATATACTAAATTTTGTCATTTAATTGGAATATAAATATTAGGCGTGAATTTGATTATTTTTATTATTTATTGGTTTCCGCTGGAACACGCCAGTACGTACAGAATAAACAGTAGTTCGTTAAAATTAACTCCGATGTTAAGATAATAAGAATAAACTATGAATTTATAAGATTTGAACTACGCAATGTTTTTTTTTCCATTGTCATTATGTACTGAAAACTGATGTATTGAATGTACTGAAATTTTCACGTCAAATTTTTTAATAAAATATCACTTTTTGTTGAATTTTGTGAATCAGTTAAAAGTATCTTTGATATATGTATGTCATAGTTATATAAATAAAGTAAAAGCTTATTAATCGGTTTTACCTAGTTTCCATATTTTTAGAATCATTATTCTTGTTTTTTTTTGTCACAAGCCTAAGGATTATAGTTTTTCCCGCACATTTCTTGCTTGGATATATAAAAGTGTTTTATATTCTTGCTTGGTACATTTCTGTTTAACTCTTTTTCGTATAGAGTAGGAAGGGATACAATATAATCTAATTTGATCTTAACGTAATGTAATATTGACGAAAGTATGTTATTTATCTTTACATTTTTTGTCAAGTTAAATAATTACCCCCCCCCCCCCATAATCTTAGACGATACATAAGTATTCGTATTAATAATGGAACAATGAATGTAATACTAATTTCAAAATTCTGTTATAGTTCTGTTCTGTTAAATTGAATACGTAATTTACATGGTACCATTGACATAGTGTTTGCATACGTTAACATAAACTGTTACGAACGTATACAGCAATTAACTATTACAATAGTAGCGTAGAAAACAGACGAAAGACGAAATACTGATTTTATTAATTAAGGTTACAAAAACTACTAACCAGTATTAAACAATTTTTGTCCTAAATTTCTATAATTTTATTTAATGTAGGGTCATATAATATTTTTATTATATATTTTTGTTCCACATTTTATTCACGAATATTTTATTAGTTCTCGTCACTTTTATTTTTACTTCTGTACTTTTATTATAATAATATTCGCGGATTTTCTTCAATGCATATTTTTCATTAAACCATACTTTAAATTTTGTCGTCTGTAATTTGTGGAATATTTCACAAAGGCAATAATTCATTTGGTATTATCAGAGGCTGACACAATCTCACGCGTTTTGTTGTCCATTTCCATTTCTGCGTCCGTTAATCCTGTCTCATCTGACAGACTATATCGCTAACACTGGACGCGTCATTGTTAGTATAGTCCTACCTACCGCTATGTGAAAACTAAAATTTGCGTTCGTATTTACGCACTACCTGTAAAGGTTTCAGTTGTAAATTGTAAACATAACGTCTACGCATGAACATGTTGTCATCGTATGCAATTATTCATTTTTGTAGGAATACATTAATTCCACGTGAATTCGAATGCGAGTGCTGTTGAGGCAAACGTTTTGTCGCTGGCTGTACGAAACGTGAGAGTGCTAGTGCTAGTGTTTATTTTAACAAGTCTCTACAGCCCGAGCTTCTTTACTTTCGTGTTTCTCAAGTTTTCCACTCACATTTGAGTGGCAAGTTTAATGTTTAGCTGTCGAATTCCACGTGAGTACACTCTGTGCCAGCATACGTAAGCGGATCGGGAAATAAGAAATTATGCGGAAAGTTTGGATGTGTACAATGAGTGTAGGTGTCAGTTAAATATTCTGTGTCTGTAAACGAAATTCAGTAAGTGCACTCGTGAGGGAAAATTGAAAATAGGAAGAGGAGTCAAAGAGCTGTTAGGGTCAGGAAGTACAATAAACAAACCACATGCTATAAATGCTTTATAAACAAATACGAATGCTACCGTAGTGCTTCCTTTAGCATATGGAACAACTGACCCAACGGTATAAAATGGTGGATCAACAAACTGGAACTGAAATCGTTAACAATTCTAGGTAAGCAAGAAATGTGAATCGGACATAATTTCATATTAAAGTATTACAGTCTTAACATAAAAATAATAATTTTTTTACAGAAGAACACCCAGTAGAGGAACAGGGGACAAGTGTGATAGAACAGTTCACTAGAACCTTAGTATATTACACTTGAAAAAGACATAAAACGAGGGATTTAGTCCGACAAATTAGAAGACGACTTTGATAAGAAAGAATAAAAGACAGTAAAATCTAATTACTACGCATATAACAAGTCACGCCATAAAATTAATATGGCAAGTCAAACAAGTGCAATAATGTAATAATAAAAATGGTAATAATAATAACTATTACACTTCCTTCGTATTGTTTAAATTAGCAGCCATCCTTACTATGTCTTTTATGAATTTGCTAACTGCTACAATTTTTATTGTTCGAGACCTGATGATGTCAGTGATGACGAAAAGCTTTGTCGAACAATAAAAATTGTAGCAGTTAGCAAATTCATAAAAGAAATAGTAAGGATGGCTGCTAATTTAAACAATACGAAGAAGGTTGTTTAAGACCTGATGATGTCAGTGATGACGAAAAGCTTTGTCGAACAATAAAAATTGTAGCAGTTAGCAAATTCATAAAAGAAATAGTAAGGATGGCTGCTAATTTAAACAATACGAAGAACGTTGTTTAAGACCTGATGATGTCAGTGATGACGAAAAGCTTTGTCGAACAATAAAAATTGTAGCAGTTAGCAAATTCATAAAAGAAATATTACACTTCCATTATTATATGATCGCTTGAGGAGTCGATAAATAAAATTTGTAAACCGAGTACAGAACAGAGTATAGGCCTATAACGTCTTTCTCGCTGATAATGTTCTTTAGCCTCAGAACGAACAATTAAATTCCTCATTTACAACTCTCTCGTCACCGAATAGAACATTATCCAATAACGTTAGATTATAACAATACAATTCAAATAATAACTTATGATGCAGTCAAACGAAGTATACGCTTTGAAAACCTAAACCGACCTCAGATGTGCGAACATTGACGTAACTGTTAACGTAAGTGGTATCGTGTTTCTCAAGGCATTAATAAATGTACATTTTGCTATACGGTACGTCAGTTGTTTGTAAGAGTATCGATGGAAAGTCGAGGGAATGTGAATACGGGAGCCAAGCTCACTGCATTAGCCGACAGTTTATGTGCATCTCAGTTCTCTCATTGAATATGAACTACATAGAAAGGTACAAGAATACAAGAATAGCTCCTTCTTACAAACCTAGTCTTTCAGATAATATTATCCAGCTCAGTACACCGTACGAAGAGTAAAGTTAAGAGAGTTCTTTGTCGGTGTCTGGAAAAATTATATGCTTCGTCCTAACGTCAAGAGCATCAGCATAGCTAGATATCTCTCCGCTATTATTCATAGTGTATAAAACATACAAAAAATTAATTAAAACACTTGATCACCAACGTAAAGCATTACTTTTAATCAGTATTCTGAACTTATATTAAATAGTTTCACCAGGCACGTGGAATCATCCATGTGAATGGTCTACTGATTCAATAAAAAGTTGTACAATCATGAATAGTTCAGTGTATCTGTCTCTTTGTTTTGTCGCCTAAAATACGGAATGAATAACACGTGAATACGCGTGTTTCTGAATAGGAAACAGATTAAAGATGTTGGGAGTTTTGTTACGTTGTTCAACTTTTTATTATGAAACAAAATACGACTCACTCATCACGCTCTTGTTTGTATAATCCACAGCAGTAAAAATTGCTTTCAATAATAACGCTCTCTTCTCGTGGAACTTTAAATAATATCATATTGAGGTTCAGCCGTGTGCGCTTACTTAGTGGCGAAGAGGAGGAGGGAAGAGACGAAATTCTATCTCAGCTGTATCAAAGACATTGCAGGGTTATGCAATCCAGTTAGCTAAACAAATCTCCACGCCGTAAATGAATGTAGTACATATTTTTACTATCTTAATAAAACAAAATCATAAAAATCGGTATGGAGAACCATACATGACTTCCATGTTCTAAGATTTATATTTAAAACAAGAAGCAGAGCTAGATATGTTGACAAAACATCAAATAAGTGGATGCTTGAGTTCTGAAGAAATGATGTATCAGCTAAAATGGTACCCCCAAGTCAGGTGGGTGAAGACTATCCACAATCTTCGTGAGGAAAGACTGTACTTTTGGATAAAATGTTTGTAGGTCGAACGAAGAGCTGGCCAAAGGGAGCTGTGATCTGATTCTTGTAATGAAATTGGACTCTAGCTGCGAGTTATCGGCCGAGGGTGAATGATGTCTATAGTGTTATCAAAGTCTTTCCTGTCAATACTATACTAGTCATTTTTCTTTTTTAAAATCGGGTCTTTCTTTCTTTCCATTCGTCTTCTGATTTCCTGAACGACGATTCTGTTCATCCGTATAATTATACATTTCTCAGCAAAACATTTCTTCCTTAATACGTTTGTGTTTTCTGTTTAACACCTACCATTCTGATCCATGTCATAACGCTATATTCCACACAGGCTAGTAAATAGCTAGCCATCAGAGAGGTCAAAATATTTTCCAGGAGGGGCAAACAATTTTCCAGAGGAGAAAAATATTTGTTTATTTTTCATACATACACACATGCACATATTAGTTTGTAATTCTTATATCATAATAGAAATATGTACACAGATTGTACTAATTTATTAAAACATTTATCGCGTCAAAATATGCATAAAATTAATGGCTTGTAAAAGTTAATGTTTGATCTCTATTAAGTAGTGCTCAAGTTTCCAAAGTTTTAATATTATGATGTCCGTAATCAAAACATCAGAGCAGGTTTTAGTGTGTACGAGGGTACACTGTGGACAAAAATTTTCAACTTTCCCTATGGAGCGTTGCTCAGAGTAAAGCTGCGAATCTACAGTGTACATTTCACAGAACAAACACGCGGAAAAGAAGGAGTGCTCCGAAGGCTCTCATGGACCCTGAGGATCTTGCAGAGGGTTCATTCCCTAAAGACGAAAAGTCTGTCTATGAACCGTTCCTCTGTAAACACATGCAGTTACACTGGCCAGCAATCCACAGGAAGCAAATCGCTATCCACGCTGGCAACAAAATTATTTTATTTTTAACAATTACCATTGTTTGAAAAAGTTTAAATGAATTTTCAAGTACTTTACTCTTGTTAAAACGTAAAACGTTGCTGGTAAACTAACCCTCTTAACCTATCTTCACCAAAATCAATAGGCCTTGAGTCCTCTACAACTCAGCAGGTATGCAAAAAATTATTTGATTCTGTTTGAATTTGCGGCAGTTATCGTTTGGCAAGGAAGAAATTCTACACATAGACACACACACACACACACACACACTTTTAGGAAATATCGGTGTGGAGAACCATACATGACTTCCATGTTCTATTTAAAATCATTTACTTGAATTTGGTTCGATAATTTCTAAAAAAATATCGCCCACCCTCAAATTGGTTTTACTATTTATAGATATTTTTGTTATTATGGTTTAATCGTTTAATATAATGTTATTTTTAGTCGCTTTATCTATAAAAATTAGGTACTTTATTCTTATAAAGAAACTTCACTACGCAGATAATCATCCCTCCTCCTCTACCGATCCCCACCATTAATGATATTTACACATTCGTAGAGTAATAGTTTTATCATATGTAATTTATAAGGTATCTATCCTTTAAAATTTAATATTCGTACTTTACTTGATTTCAGCAAGAGCAATTTAAAAAAATTAACCCCCTCCTCCTTCAACTACCCACTCCATTTATAATTATCTCTTTTACTATTTTACAGTGGATTAATATGACTTTATTTTCGGGGGACTTATTTATTAAAATTAAGTACTTTACTCTTATTAAATCACAAAACAATACAGGTAAACTACTAACTGAACAACCTGGTTGTCTGGCAACAAAATTATTTTATTTTTAACAATTACCATTGTTTGAAAAAGTTTAAATGAATGTACTTGACTCTTGTTAAAACGTAAAACGTTGCAGATAAACTACCCCTTCCCCTTAACCGATCTTCACTAAAATCAATAGGCCTTGAGTCCTCTACAACTCAGGCAGGTATGCAAAATATTATTATTTGATTCTGTTTGAATTTTCGGCAGTTATCGTTCGCCATAGAAAAAAAATCTGCACATAGACACACAGACACTTTTCGAAAAATGACTTTTCTTCATGTTTTGAGGGTAGTACAATCAGAATCAGCCCTTACTCGAACACGATTTTTTTCGCCATCACCATACTTTCATTTCCTTATGGAACATGGAATTAAAAAGGCTTCACCAGAATATATCGTAGTACATATTCTAAAACGAAGGACAACTGTAGTTCGTGCAGTTGTGTTAACTCACTGGATCACAAACGTGGCTCATACATGCGCGTATACTCACGCAAGTCGTGATAATCTGTAATCGGCTCTTGAGGTTCTTGCCAGTACGGTGTACTGAGACCTAGATTATTTGGAATTTTCATGTAGAAATTAATGAGGCTATATGAGTAAACATGAGCAATAAAAATTGGCGACTGATTTCCTTCAAAACTACATGCCTCATCTAGTCAGCTTCCTCTACTTTAGATGGCATACGACCAAAAGTAAGCATATTATTATTATTGTTGTTATTGTTGTTAGTATTATTTTGTATGTCCCTAGCATGTGCAACTCTGGATTGAGATTTTGGAAGAGCTTGATAGGGACAGGTTCCTACCGAAGGGGGAATAGTGCAACCTTTTGCAAAAAAAGTGCAACATTAAATTTTTTTGTAGAAAATCCCTTCTCATTAAGGCAAGTGAATTTGGTATGGAGTGCTGCACATTACAAGATCTATTTCCTAAAAACTTTTATTTATTTATGTATTTAGAAATACAATAGACACTTATATCCAACTTAATTGTCGGTGTTTAAAATATCACTGGCTTACAAAAATGCCGCTAGATATTATGTCCTAGGGGGGATATTGAATAAATGTTAAGTCCTAGATGAACCAAACTGATAAATGGAACCGTCTGGGTTTCTGAGAAAATCTCCGCACAACGTTTTCATTTGGTGTAGTGTCTTTTATTAGAATCTTTTCGATGTGGAGCTTTGATAAGAAGAAGGCTGTTCTGGTTCATTGAATTTCTAAGCTAGGTTTTTATTCTTCTTATGGCCGAGAAGCTTAGTTTACAGGCTGGGAAGGGAAATCGCAGGAAGGGAAGCGGCTACTCTTAGTGTTATAAGTAAATTTGGAAATATTTTACTTTACTTTTTTTTCCTTTACTTTGAGAATATATTTTGTGTCTTCTTCTGAGCGGTTTGCAGATTTACTAGCAGAATTACGCATGCAGTTTTTTACAAATGCCATTACTATCTTCAGAAGAGTCCTGACAGTATTCAATAGATCAGCAGATGTTTCGATAAAAGGCTTGTTTTCAAGAAATCGAGATCAAAATGTGATGGAAGATGGGAAAACTTACACGAGGCGGGGATGTACAGAACTGCATTTTCTAAAATAAATAATATGAAGTATGAAAAATATATTTTTTTCAGATGTGATCATCGTAATTACTTTTTGGGTGATTAAAGAACACGTAAATAAACTCAGAGTTATTTAGTAGCAATTAGTAGAACACATTTGAGGGGCTTAGGCATAGAACCGTCTGTGGCGCTACCGCATCGTGTCACATGCTGCTGTGTTGGAAAAATTGCGGAACGATCTCTGTTGTCCTGCTTACAAAAGAAAAGAAATAAACAGAAGATAAGAAAAATGGTACAGAAGAAACCACAGTAAAAAGAACAGTAAGGACGATAACCATGCAGAAATGGTTAGAAAGTTTGTCAGAGAGAACCAAAGACAGGTGGACAATGATAATCATCAAGAGTTCGGATGCCTGGAAACACGAAGAGATTGAATCTTATTTAATCCAGTTTCGTATAGGACACGGTCAAGTCAGTCGTATTTTCACATTTTGGGTAAGGCTGCTAGACCAAACTATTTACACTACAGATGTGAGAAGGAAACGCTTACTTTTGTGTACTTTCGACGAGATTTTGGTATACTTAAAAGATACAGTGTGACACACAACCACCTGAAAAGAATGTCTAAAAGACACTAAGTAAGGAGGAAACTTGACTGAAGTGGCACTGTACACTGATAGCGTCCTACAAACTAAGACTGCTACAACGTTCCAACATTAAAGTGATCCAGGAAATGAGAAAAACCCAAACATCAAGGACATTGTGAAAACTTCATGTAGTACCGCGGTGAACAAAAACTGCAAAACCTTACGCTTTATCCGGTGGTGCGTAAGTATTTGGTTGTTGTTGTTTTTATTTTACTAGTATTATAGCAGATCACAGCCAATAAACTATTAGACAAACGTCTGTAACGACGCCTACACAGAACTTACTTATGAGCACAGTAGTGCATCCGGCAAGGGAAGGTCGACGCCATCCATGAAGCGGTGCTAGTTACCAACGTAGAGGCTACGCTATGGCTATACTAGATACGAAAATAACTTTAATTCGGAAAGTTGTAGAAATATGCTTAAGGTATTGTGGCAGAAGTTCAAGACGTCCTTACGGTAAACAATTAATTAAAGCATAGTTATCCTAAACGACATCATTGACAGACCACGAAACAGATATGCCTCGCCAGAGCTGCACAGGAATTTGTCACCAGCTATGGAATATTGCGAACAGAATGTCAGAAGATACTGGATCTGATACTGGTTAATCTGGATCGCGGATGATATGGCAAAGGTTTTTAGCCATTATGTTGACGAAGACCAGACAAGGATAAAGCAGATATTGAGAAAAGAAAGCGTATGTTTAACGGGATTCTGGACCTCGCAATCGAGAAAACAGAGATTGTCCCAGTGACAAGAGAATTTCCACCTTATCGCCAACGCAGGTATAATATAATAGTTACCAAAAAGGTTGTCACGTACCTGAGATTAATGAGAGACAGAAAACTTACACTCTGTCAATAAATAAATATAGCTGGAGATAAGCCGCTAGAGCCGAATACATCTTGTCCCCGGGCTTGGTTCTGCCCGCAAAGCATCTGTCACAAAAGAGAGCCTATGTTCTTGCGTTACTGCCACATTTCTCTATATCACTTAAATATACAGAGGATTATACAAGTAAAATTTTCTTTATACTATTGTAATACTATTTCCAGTGCTGTTTATTATTAGGTTGCATAGTTATGAAAAATATTGATTCTCCTTCGTGACAAAATACGGGAATCAGATGAACTTCCAGCTCTAAATTATTAACAATCAAATAAAAAAAAAAAAAAAACAGAATCTATTTCAAATGTATATATTTAATACGAGAGACATTTTTTTCCTTACCAGAAGCCTACTTATTTTATTTGCGTACTTTTAAAGGGACACATACCTTGGTCTTCATCTGAACTGTCTTCTCCTCTGTACCACTGTTTTTGAAATTTCGAATGACTAGTCGTTTATGGTTTCCCATATTCCCCTGTTTCTATTAGCTTGGTACATCACACACACTTCCCCCCAAAATTATCATCTCTATCATAGAGATATTCCCGCAGAGTTGGTGGGCACTTATTAGACGTAGTTGACGGAGTGGCATACAACGTCTATTCGCTTTAAGCCCATACAAAATCATCTCGATAGTGTCTCAGTTACAATGATAGAGAGGACATTATCTGTCCGTGTTGTTGTAAAATTTCATCAATAATGAACTCTCTCTTAATAAAAGAATAATTTTCAGCAATAATTTCTCTCTTTAATAATTTCCAGCAATACAGATTTAATGGGAGAGGATCAAGGACCTTTAAATTGTTGTCTTTTGTGAAGGTTACGATGGTGTATACTGTAGTGAACGTAATAGGTATTCTACATTTTACCTTAAAGAGTCATAACTAGCATTACCTAAAACGATTGCTTATTTCTTATTTGGTGAGAGATCACATAGCAGCATATTTTTAAACCAATTCTCAGAGTTCTTAGTATCATCATGCAAATTTAAGGTAGACTCACTTCTAAGATCGGAGTCTGGAAGAGAGAAAAGAGAGAGAAAAGCCATCCCTCATTATTTCCTGCGATCACCACCATGACGCGCTGACCACGTTTGTTAAAAAAAAAATTTCTTTCGTTTCTATTCAATTTCTATTCTTGGATAATTAACAACGTCTTGGATGTCGTATAAGGTCTAGTCTGAAAATATTAATTTATTTTCTTAATTTATTTTCTGCAACTTTCAATTTATCCTGTTTAGGTAACGGTATTCTTACGAGAAAGAAGTCAGTGCCCTTGAGCTGGAAATGACCCATTAGGCAATGTGGGAGCGGTACTTTTCTGTGTTAGACAACAAATCAAATAGTGTAAACGTATTTGATTTTTAATAGGTATGAATTTCATTAGCTGAGGGATTCCGGTTGCTCCTCAGTATCTTTCGTTTCGTATATTTCACATTTATTTAAAGTCAAGAAGCTAAATTTATCGTTAACATGGAATACCTCGCACACAACCCCCCAAAATTAGCGTCTACAACTAGCAGAATTTCTCTTGTGAAGGCATTTACACAACACAGTTATAGAATTGAAAATATATAATGTATTGATAATAAAATATATAATTGATAACATGTCATCAATTAGTGCCTCCGTGGTCATAGAAATTACCTAGTTACTAGCTTACTAATATCTTATTCGAAGGCTTTCGGACCAGTGGCACGTACTAGCTTGATTAGACCCAAGCCAGCGTATGTTTTAATCCTATTCCCAACAAGCCTATGTACATCGAAAGGAATTCAGTATTCCTATATAAGAATTCAATATGTACATCGACTATGTATTAACTTATGTTTATATGTACCAGACGATACTGTATAAAAACCGCATTACTGATTAAACTCACTATATTACGATTATATCTTGGTTAACTGAAAAGGATTAAATGAATATATACAAAGACGTATCATAACATAAAATGGAATCTATGTCTTACCTTTTTCTACTTATTGGCAGTTCCGTTTGCCGCTTGCTTCGTGATTTTACACGTGCGTAATATGGCGGTTTTATTGATCTGAGTATGAAACGTTCCGTTCTAATCATTAGATAGGCTATGTCAATAGAATGCCTGATGTTACAAACATTTGTGCGTAGGTAAATTATCAACGTTATTGACAGTTGCTGGACGTTTGATTTGAGTATTATGATAGCTGAGTAAATGTTTACCTATCATACGCTACTTGCGGTCAGCATTGGACCTATCCTTACATTCTAGTTTTAGTGGTTCATGTCTGACATTGCCTGCTTTTGAATGCTTTTATGCTTTAACAGATCTGTACGCACATTCAAAAATTATACAGTCTACTTTGTACAGAGGGATACAAATTATTAGAAAAAATGTGACGTTTTTATTTTCTATTTAATTTTATAAATAAATGAAATATTTCATTTAATATTAAGTTAATTTATTGCATTAGTTTTCGTTCTATAAGAATGGCTTGGATAATATTTTTTAAGTTTATCTGTGAGATTTATAAAACTCTGTGCAGAAACATGTCACCTTGCCTTCGCTGCACAGAGAAACAGATGATCACTACATGATTTTAAATCAAGCTTGTATTACATTTTCGTGATATAGGCCTACTATCATTTTATATAATAACATCTCAACTGAAGACTTTTTGTGTAGGTTTTAGAGTTTCGTAGGATTTGTTTAGATCTTTTTAATTGAATTGTTTATTTTTTGGTAATTTTTTGATTATTTGCTGAATATGATCACTACAAGTGACCTCTCTCCTAGAAACGTGCTTCTAACCAAGTGTCTTCTGCAAAAGAAAATGTTATAAATGTCAGGCAGGTTAAAAATTTTACAAGGATTTGTGTACAGATAGAGAAAGAACCATCTATGTTGTAAGAGTTCCATCACCGCTTCTGGTGCCTCTGATGTACTAACTTCTTTCTTCTGCATGTAAATTAATCGGAGTAACATATCAGAAAGACAAAAATATTCTACTGTATACTCTTGTACAGTATAAACGCAATTAAAATTATCAGTTTGTGTTCTTAGTTAGTATACACTGTGTGTACGAAATCAGAAAAATTAAACTTCAAATTTATTGGTTAATCAAAGAAAACTTAATATTTATTCCATTGTTGTGGTGTTTCTCAATTATTCTTGGACTTTTGGAGGACATTGGAGTTCTTTGGCATAGCAAGTATGACTTTAGCCTTGTTTTGAGGATGAGATACTGGGAATTCACAGCTGTGAGTCTTTTATAGACAAAAGAAGGTACACCTACACACAGCCTTTTGTACTCATTTTAAGTATTTTCTTTTAGTTCTTCTGTTTTAATTTACAATCTGAATAAGTTTTCTTCCTGCTCTTGAGTTCAATTTACTCTTTCGTTCACATTTTTATAAACCTGTTAACAGAATCATGTGCATGTTGACAGAATTGAAAAATATTTTCAGTTTACACACGGATGTTTAAATAATTTGTACACTATGTTATGTATGTTTGCGTATAACAGTTTTCTTGTAGAAGACTCTGTACCAGAACAACTTTTATAGGGAAAAGATTACTTATCATGATAGTGTTCAACAAAACGAACGAATAAATAATTCTACTAAAATGGTATTAAAAATGATTCTAAAACTATAACATCTAGACAAAAAGTTTTAGCTAAACTGTAATTTCATAAAATAATGATATACCATCAAAATATAACATAATCTTACTTTCAACTAATGATCAACTGTCTCTCTGTTCAGTGAACCTAGCGCAGCACATTTCCAAACAGATTGTACAAACCAATCTGAAGGTGAAAAAATTAATTGCATTAACAAAATAAAGTAACATTTATTAAAATTTTCATTTATTTCGAAGAAGAAACAAATAATTATAATATCATAATTATTCAAATAATTTTTACACCTTTGTTGTTTATCGATCAAAATTTACACTCTGTAATGTAGAAGTATTAAAATAAATAAGAAATACAATAGCACTTGACATGATAAAACAAGTTTATTAAGTCTAAACAAGTTCAACTTTTGTACGTTCAAACAACCTGTTCGTACACGTTCTTTCCAAGTACAGTATACAGTTTAGTATAGTGCAATGCCTTATTCGGACATTTGCGTTCCATACACAGGGTATATAAGAATTGCCTAACAACTTTCCGACGGATTTACTCACGTAGGCCTACATCTTTAGCTTTATGATTTAGTGCTTGAATTAAAAATATTGAAAGTGCGATTCACGATTCAACACGTGTAGCGTATCGTGAGTATAATTCCGCAGTTATTTGCTTTAAAAGTCATATAAACTATACAAATTAATATTTCATCTTTGTGAAGTAAAGCATAATGCATAATTCTGCGATGTGCCTCCTGTAATGCTGGCTGCTCCAGACGTCATGCGTGTTTCGGTGGCGTCAGTGAAGTGCTACTCTTGTTGCGAAAGGTTACTTTACTTATTCACTATGCATTTTCAGCTTGTCTAAAAGTGGCTGAAAATGAAGCATCACTTACTGTTGATGTCATAAGTGTTTAAGTGTTTTTGTCTGTACCATTATCTTCCACCATTCTTGGATTACATTCATTATCTTCTATCTATATGAGTCGTCAGTTAGCACACCAGCTTAATTATACGTTTTCTTACATTTGCAATTGGTACGACCAGTTCCTCTAATGTTACATTCCTTACACGTTTAAGGAAATAATATTGAAGGCTTATTTGAACAGAGTTTATTCTGGCTCTGTAAGAATACAGATTTTTCTGAGAAGAACATCTTCAAAAGCAAACTCCAATAACATCTGCTTGCAGCCATTGTTTGCTAGCCTATACAGTATGTTGCTCCTTTATTTGTGTTAAATGTGTGTTGCCCATAGCACTTAATTAAATCACTTAACGGAAGTACGGGTTACACACATACACACAAAAACTTACGTATCTATGTAATAATCGTAGGTTACTTACCGTCATCCATGATCGCTGTAGTAACATTTTTGCCGGTGACTCCTTGTGCCCAAGCAGCTTCAACGTTCAGATCCAATTTTGCTTTGCCACCGTTTTGCCCCGTGTTTTTCAAATACCACTGAAATGGGAAATATGGATCAGTGGGGTCATTCTGCGGCCGCATGTATGGGACGAGGTTCTCGACGCGTAGGGGCTTGTACCCTCTCTTGACTCGTTTGAACCCGGCCAGTTGAACCGCCGAATGAACCTGTAAAAGTAAAGTCATTCTTCATTTTCAAAGTTTATAAATCCAAACTCCGTGTGGATGTGTGTGTGTGTGCGCGCGCGTATGTAAAGGGATGTCAAGGATGTCATGTACAAGGAAAGTCAGCATGAGTGATCAGGAAACTTGCAGTTATGTTTCTTCTTTACAGTGGTACTAAGGTATAGACTAAGGTAGAAAATACACATTTATTTCACATGGAATAAATGAACAAAATATTGAATGTCAATTGTGGTTACATTTTGTAAAACGTTCAAATAAAAATGCGTGACTTCAGACCTAAGTAAGTTTTATCTCATTACGTTTATTGTAACGCAATAAGTAACTTTGTCACGTCTACAATACGAACAATAGTACTGCCCTTCATTTTCAGTTTTAAAATAGCAGTAGGCCTACCAATCTGGACATCGCTTACCATTTCCAGCTTAAAACGTTTCCACATTTACTAAACAACTAATCCTTAAAGTTTTAAACCACTCTCGAGAGAATCGCCGTTAGTCCGTCTTTCTATTACATACGGATTTGTCTGATGATTTACTTCCCAAATACCTTTTACGTTAATCCATTTAACATTAACAAATAGATAGACAAATCTATTAAAGATAAATAATAATTGTCAGCGAACCTATACGGGTATAACCTGTTAGTATCGCATGTATCTACGGGTACGGTCACTTACCAAAACCAAATGACTTTACTGCCTATTTAAACTCAGTCAGACGTTTAACCCGCTGGGCCTTTATCTATTCTGACACCTATACTAACATCCAGGAACAAAGGTCCGCACTGTGACTTCGTTTGCAAATTGTTTAAACTGTTGAAGATAAAATCGACACAAAAATTGTAATCTACATTATACCGTCTGACGTTGGCAGTGAAAATGAGTCCATACTCATCTGATGTGCAAGTACAGTATATTGAGTTGTGCAACGGACTCTGGAAAACAAAAATATACAACGCTCACAAGGCACAAATACATTTAAAATAAACGCCTAATACAAGAAAACACTCCCTCCAAAAAAGTAAAAAAAAAATGCAACAATGATTTGGATTGTAAACAGATAACGTTTCTAAAATTTGTGTAATAAAATCGTTTAATTTTAAAATAAAAACAAACACCTTAAACATAAGAAGTTTTATTAGTTATGCCTGTCCCACTTCCTCTGTGCAACTAAACGGCAAAGAACTTGCGAAGTATAGGAATAACGCGGGAAAATGAAAACTATAAAATCGAGGTAGATCTATATGAATTGTGCTTAGATTTTTATACTATATAAATATTGTAATTTTTATAATTTAAAAGCATTGCAAATGACCGTCCCAGCTTTTCATGATGTTATATTTTACAGTTCGGTCGCAACTGATTCGGTCGCAAACATCAAAAACCTAAGCCGCAGTTGACCGACTGCGCTCCTTCTTATGTGTAGTTTAGATCTGATAACGCATTGCTCAAGCATTGTCAAACGGACATTATGAACATCACATGACAAGTAGACTGTATCTAACTTCTTTCATTGTCCTGACTTGGGTAGATTGTTCAATTGTATGCCTATAGACTATATAACATAATATATCCACATACGTGTATAATGGAATGCGTCTACCTTCTGGTTGTTTACGGATACGAATTAATATGAATTACAGATATTGTAATTTGATATTAATCTTCAAGACGTGCATACATGTAAACATTGACGTCGACTACCAACTAATCTTCAAAGCAACTGTCCTTTTTATAAAAGCAAATGTTAACTAACGTAAAATAAATCTGTTTGAATATCCATAAAATATAGTCCTACTTCATAGCCTACTTCAGTTAAACTTTTAAGTTGAACTGATAAATATAAAAACTTGCGGATTGATGTAACACTTATTCATGAATGAATTTTGTGTAACACTTTTCTATTATTTAATCAAGAATATGTAGATAACATAATTTTGTACGTAAAACATTTTCTTAAATGACGTGATTTTTTTTATTCTGTGACACAAGTTTCTTAACGTATTTGAAACCTGTAAAACACGTTATTTATTTTAGGTTTTCAGTCGCATTACTTTAATGAGTATATTTGGTTTATTTGAGGACTTTAGGATGAAGCTACGCCTACCTCGTCTTTTTATCTCCTGTGTAATCTAATGCTATAAAAGCAAGGTAGGCTAACTTATAACTCCACATCAAACCGACCACGCGATGTGGATCTTATCACGCACGTGTATGCCCTTTCCAACTGCACACACTACATTATGTACTGTGCCGCCAATATTCTCTTGTCAGTTAGGACGTGTTTGTCAGCATCCGCCGTAAATCATTCCTCAGATGAAAACGGGGTAGTTCAGTGTTAATTCACTACTAGACCATTACAAGATATACGTAGTGTGCTGTCGATTCTGAGTGGTGGTCGCGAATGCATGGTACTACATCAGTACGCGTTCATTTTTTCATCTTTTCTCTGATGATATGATCATGTGATTTGAATTTAATTAGAAAGTACTATAAGTTTGACTAATAATGGATAACGCGGCTGGCTACTACTAATAATAAAGAAGAACGTGTATAATAAAAACTGACAATAATATGTTAACAAATGAGACAACAATACGTAGTATCGTTACTTTGCTTTTATAGTTTTTATAATGAATAATTAATTTGAATTATTTTTGTAGAGATATTATGAACCGGTTTAACGTTTTGCTATCCGGTGACTCAGTTACCTGTTGGGTATTATTAACACTTTTCAGCCGTTGTTCCGCCAGTATGCTATTTGAATGTGTAGAATATAATCCTAAATTCCAAAAATTGAATCCCTTCTTCAGAAAAAGTGCTTTTACCATAAACTACTGTACTTTTAATAAACAAAAGAGCCACTTCTTGTCACTGACAAAAGCAGTCTACACGGTAAGGTATTGAGATTAAATCTCTATATTTTTAAGAGAATCATCAGAGAATTACTGGTTCTGTAAAAAATAAAATGAAACCAGGTTTTTGTAAGGGAAAGAATGGTTGACGGCAAAGAATGGTTGTCTGTGGGCACCATCTATCATGTCCGGTTGTTGAATTTTCTTAGTTGAATTTAATAATCACTAACTGTTGTTATTATTATTATTATAGAGAAATATTAAACACTACAGCTGCGTTACCCCACATAATGAGAGCCTCATCGTAATCCTGTGGTTAAATTTGCGGTAATGCGCCGCTTGAGCAAACTTGCTACCATCACCGTCACTATATATAATTAACAGCAGTGATTATTGGAAACCACAAGTAGTCTCACGTCGGATTCAACACAAATCCGGTTATGCAGGCAACATTTTGCATTCGTCATGATTTTCTCATTAATGACAAACAAGCTAATGTAAGTCTTAAAAATAAATACTGTAGATTGTCGGCAAGAGTAATTACTTGTAAAGTAAAATTATTTAGACGACCATGATAGTCAGTGTTAGACAAAATTCTAAGAATGGAACACAAATTAGAATATAAAAAGTAAACAGAAAACTCAACTTTTATTGATCAAAATAAGTTTTATCCATTCATAAAAATATTTCATATTATTAAACCATAAAAATAAAAATAAGTTTAAATACGTTTAAGCAAAGAAAAGTATACTTTTTTAAATTACGGGTTGTTTCAACTAAGCTTAAATAATTTTCTTCAAAATCCTTTTCATTGCGTTTCCCTGTATTGTCTTGTCCAAATGTAAAAACAATTAAATAAAGAACGAACGGTACAGCCTTATTTAAAAGTGTTTACATGTGCGGAGTAACTATTATTTCAGTTATATGTATAATCTTGTATTGTAGAAACTCCTCAAGTTGTACGTAAAATTTTCTCTAATATTTCATTTGCTTAAAACTTGGTTTGTGTCA
This sequence comes from Magicicada septendecula, assembly GCA_034769895.1. NCBI lineage: Eukaryota > Metazoa > Arthropoda > Insecta > Hemiptera > Cicadidae > Magicicada > Magicicada septendecula. Next base: position 746,921,613 of record CM068367.1, on the reverse strand, counting down.
CTTAACACCAGGAGAAATTGTTTGTACAAGAATTGTTTTTTGGAGATTTTTTAAAATTAAACAGCGTATTTTTGGGTTAATTAGAGAACCCTTTGGAATTACAAGTTATAATATATTGTAAAACACAATAAACATTACAAAAGGTTTCTCTAGACAGTGTGTAATTATATTACACAATACTTCTCGGACGATTAGTTTATTCTACGGTCTCATAGTTCATGGATATTCAGTCCGTTCATACAGATGGACAAGTGTATACACTGTCTTGAAAATGAAGCATTCTAAGTTGCTGAATTGTTACTTAACATCTTGATTTGCAGTTTTCCTTCTATCCTAATTTATTGCATAGTGAAATGTATTTAATAAACTATAATATATAATCAACATAAAAGGATTTTGTAATTATAAGTGCAAAACAGTAGACTTGTATAACAAAATCAGTGTTTTATGAAGTACTCACTGTGTAAAGTTTTCACAAAGTTTGAATTATAACATTTAGATTAGTAGATAAACGATACCGTCCTAAAATTCAAAAGCTACTGAATAAAAAAGACATTGTCAAGCATTGAAAATTTCTTTTAATTACAAAAATTATGGGAAGTAAATTAGAAGTAATTTTGACTGTCTATTGCGATAACAACATTAGGAAAACTGAAGAATACACTTAAGAAATTGTTTAAAGACACGTCTCCGAATAAGTGACGAAATAACAAACACACCAGGTCAGGACAGTGCTTTGGAATCTCCGCGTGATAAAAGAAACGGTCAGCAGTGTAGATGTAAGAAACGGCTGGAGAGATGTATTTACACATTCGATTGGAATGACGATGCCCAGAATTCTGTTACCGTTATAACACAGGAAGACAACTATTAATAGGAAAAACAGATCTAAACGCAATATCTAGTATACATTTAAAAACTTGTATGTTTATCAAAGTTTTAAGATCTGTGGGCATTCTATATTAGGTTTAGACATGGAATAATGTTTCCTAACGTTTAGACATGGAATTAGCTTTACAAAAATAATCCTCTCTAATATGAAAAACGGAAGGAATAGTGTACCTTTGTAAACCCTGTGTAGGCTTATATTCCCTGATGTATATTGTCTGTTTACAAGGTATGATACGTAACAGATGCTGTGGAAGATAGTTATGTCAAGTTAATAACAAGTTATTAATATATTAATAATTTAAGATATATATATATATATATATATATATATATATATATTGTAACGTTACATAATCCAGTCCCAAAAATGATAACTTAATTACCCTACCATAAAGGTCAGAAATGGGTATAATATACCTAGCTCTAAATTACTTTATATCACCAAACATTATAAACTATATTTAATTGATATAAAGTGTAACAAGTGAGTTATAGTGTACCCAGTGAGTAAATAAGTGACTGTGAAGGGAGCATCTCACAGACTTATGCTGTAGATGTAGAAACAATTGATTATAATAGTAGACTGTATTGCTACTAACTAATTATGTGTTTTGTTTAAATATTATATGATTTGTATTGCGTAGGCAACTAAGATTTAGTATCTAGGTTTAATTTTATATTTAATAGGATAATTATGTTTGAATATAAGATAACCCAGGGTTAAAAATAAAAGAATTAAATATAAAATGATAATAAAAAATAAAATAATACTGTATGAGGAAAATGGCAGAAGAAAATAGTGCAGTGTAAGGATACTATAAGAAATTAATAAATAATATATAAATTCAATTAAAGGAAATAATAATATTAAAGACCTATATCTAAGGTTATAAGAAAATAAACGGAAAAACCTTATATAAATCAAATTGGATAATAAACCAAAGTTAAAAAGAATTATTTTTCTATAAATAAGAAATCAATTTATAATAATTACAAACAGCCTATATACTCAAAAGTATATAGATGCACCAATAAAAAATGATATAAAAATTATTGATTACTAAGGGTAACCGGGTAACAACATATGAATAATTGTTAAAACGATTGGAAACCGTTCGGTTGAGAAAAAGTAATGTCACAAAAATAGTATTAAAACCATTTAAAACTTTCGGAAACAGTGCCAAAATGGAATAAAAATTAACTCACAGTATCCACCTTATGTTCAAACTCCTTCAGATATCAAATATAACGTGCTTTACCCGATAAAAAAGTGAAATAACCAATTCCAAGACCTGGCCTAGCTAAACCGCACTTCGAGATTTTGGCGAGATTGTATCTTATGGACATTCAACGAAATTACAAAACAACTAGAACTACAACACTAGAAACAGCTCCATTCAAGTAAAAACTTCGAGGAAAGAGGTAATATAAACGTTATTAATCATTATTAACCAAGAAAACCTCATATCAAATCGTTGTGCAGTTACAATATTTCGTAAATGATTCCATGTGTATAATAAAGAAATAATCTGCCCTTTTGCGGACAAATCCGGAACTACATACTACGAAATAAACCAAAAATTCGAAATGTATTAATTTTTATCATGTAAAGCGTAGTATATAATTATTCATTTATAACAAAATTGTTCTTACTCTCTCTTCTAACTAAGATTAAACAACTTCCTTAATCTCTACCAAATCACACACACTCGATTTCGGTTTCGTTTGGTAAACTTCAAATCCAATTGATTTGAACATTAATAATTATAATTCATAAGTGACGATCGCAAAAAGGTACTCTGACCGCTCCGAGATTTTCATAAGACGGACGTCACACACCTTCTTTAAGATTACGTTACAATATATACACACACACACTCACACACTTCGGTATAAGGTATAAGTAAATAATGTACGTTTATTTAAGATACAAGAACACTACAAAAAACTGTTTTCAGACCTCGTTGTAACATTTAGTAGAATATGCGACATACTATAGTGCAAAGTTACCGCGAACTTAGAATCAAGAATCCACTTACATTTTTATTAGGCATATGCAGTAAAACGCAGAAAATTATAAAATAAATTGATTCGTATCTTTGAATTTACAGTAAAAGCATCAAATAAACTATAGCCTCCACTAGTTTTATACACTTATTTAAAAATAAGTGATGTTATGGCCGTTGTAATAACATAAATAAAAAATTGATGTATGTATTGATGATAAGAGATTGTGAAGTATGAGACTCCGATGTAATCAAGCCCCACTCTTTGGGCTAGCCAATTTGTAATAAATTAATAAATAAGTTGTAAGTTGTAATGTGTTTAATTGGTGTTTAATTGGTGTGGCTCTCGACGTCTTACTGGCCTGAAACACTTCCTTAAGTTTCCCAGCTGGTCGAGTCCCAATGGTAGCAAGACTGGTCGAGTAGTGTAAGGTTGATGAAGAAATGTATGTTCAGCTTCACCGAAAGTTTCAAAACAAAAATTATTGTTTTGAAGAAAATTTAAAAAAAATTATGTTTATAAAAAAAAATAATTAAAAAAAAAAATTTTAATTTTATTAATTAATTAATTATGATCAATTAATTAATATAGGGCTGTGAAGTTTTAAAAAGTGTAATGCTCTTCTGAAAATTTTTATTAAAGTTTTGGTATATTTTAAATAAACTATCACCACTCATAAGATTGTCTTCAAACCAATCGATACTTGTTTATCTTTTTATTTTTTAGGTTATCTTCACTTATAGGTGGTAAAGTCCTTGTAGATTACCAATTAGAATTATATTATTGGTAATTAGTATTATTGAAGAAATAAAGAACTATTAAGTATTGAAAAGTATTAATGTTTTATTAATTAATGGCAATATTGACTCTTATCGATTAATATCGATTCTCAGGATATCGAAAAAATTACAAAGTATTATATAAAAATCGTACAGGGTTCTTTAAACAGCCAATTATTATCAAAGTCAGAGAAATCGGGCTAATATTTAAAAGTATAACGTTACATCAAATGAATAATTATTACTAAACACAAACATTGAATAATAATTTGAAAATAAAATAATTGATTTCACCAAACAGCTGTGTTGAACTAAGAGAGGCATTGGAATTGTCAAAGAAAGATGGCTGCCGTCAAGTTGATCAAAATGTCGCTCGTTCCTGCTGCATTCCAAATAATGTATTTTCTGGCAATATTCCTGTTCTTGTGTCTGCAAATCTCTTGTTAAATGTTGTGTAGTGACTGGTGTAATGATTCTGGGTTGTATTTAGTATATCTGTGTAATTATAAGTCAAAACACTTTTCCCAATTCCGACACTAATTTGGTTAATGTGTTATACAGTTTTCTGGTGTTTTGTGGTGTTTTTCGGAGTAGAAATGTATTGTTTAGTGTTAATTAGTGTTTCTTGATTGTTTTTGTCACACTGTATATGTTCTGGAAGGATTTTATAAGACACTCTCGATTTCGCAGTAACGTACTATTCGCCACTTAACTTTACAGTTGTAAGATAGGTTAGATCGTCACAAAACTCTCGTTTATGTTAACCGTTCGAATACCAATAATCAACTAACTGTTTCCTTCAGTTTCAATTAAACTCTTAGCCCATATAATATTATTCTTAACATTGTTCAAATATATTTTCATATCCTGTGCACACTTTAATATTTCACTATATAAATACCTAAACTTGGGTTATTTATCAATTTTATTCACTAGATGTTATTTAAATTAATCTTTCAGTTCATTCAGCTTATTTTCAGATTAAATAATGCCGTTTTATAGTGTTTTCTGTCCAAAAAATAGTAATTTTACTTTCAGTTTGGTATACTCTGAAAAGTCAAAACATCAAAATTTACTTCCTGTCATTATATAAATTCAGCCATTTTATCAGTTATATTTAATATTAATAATCCTATATTGTATTAAAAGGTTCATATTCCCTTATTTTCTGGTAATTAATTGAATTAGTTGTATTCTGAAACATTATTCTGGAATATATGACTCCCATGTCTAAATTTCTGAGTTTAGTCATTTTCATTTTTATTTATAATTCTGAATATAATTTATTAAAATCTTTCTAAATGGTATGTGCAATTATATGGCTTGATCTCAAGTTTATTTTGTCTAAACCCCTTTTGTTTATTTGCATTTAAATGAGCAATTTCTCTGTTTTGATGAAGTTTGGTTTCCATTCTTTTGGCCTATGATTTTTTTAACAATTTTTCTTACAAAATATTTTACAAACAATATATGATGTGTGATACCCTCTCTGACTTTTACATATAGTATTATAAATTAAACATGTTTTCAAATTACACAAAAACAATTAGTATTGGTTACAATACAAATAATAGTTAAAACAAATAAAGCATATTTTTTTAAATAAATGGTTGTCTTCAAGTCAGACATTTTACAACAAAATCCTTATTTCTAACATGGAAATATGGTTTACAAAAAAGGTTTTTTACTAACTAACATCTTAATTACTCTCGATTATTTACAAGTAGTAACTATTTTTATAGTTCTGATGTTAGTTGTATCAGACCCAAACAAATGGCCTTATATCTAAAACATTTTTAAACATTCTTGTACTATATACATAAAAACCTTATATTTATATTCTTATTTCTAACTATTATTATAAGTAGGATTCTACAGTTTTTATACCGTCTTTTATACATTGTCTTTGGGGAATTGTACCCTGTCATTAATAAATAAATAGTATGAATTGTTCAAAAAGTATTATGAAATCTGTTTTTCTTTTTTCATGTAAAACAAAATGTTATTTTAAACAGATTCATGTCTTATGAACAACATATTGTCACAGTACACATTTCAAGTCATTGAAAAATGCATATTTCATTGCATTCAATGTTTGTGATTGCCAAGAATGAAACACAAGGTTCATTTTTTATAATACCCAAAACTATCACTGGTTCACTTTGCACTTATATATTATGTTAATGCTAAATGGTCGTATAGTCTTATTAACATAATAAATTGGTTAGCGTTTTTTCAATGGAGATTTGTTCCATGGGTACTATATTATTGTTTCATCTTAGTTCACAGGCAACTTTTACTTTATACACTTCTCTCTCTTAAATTTATATACATGTGGTTTTTATTTCGTTATACTTTTATTTTTAAATATTTATTTTGGGGATATAGGGATTTGGGTGTCTTTTATAAGAGCATGACATCTTCTTCAGGATGCTGCCTTCTTCTTCTTTCATCAGTCTTCTTTTCTCCTGCCTTCTGGGATTGGTATCTTCTCCATCTTCTTGATGATGCCATCAGGTTTCTTGGGATCTTCTCCATCTTCTTCTTTATTTCAGAAATACACAACCTGTATTGGTTGATCTTGGCTTATTTTAGGGTTTCTATTCTATTTATTCTCCCTCGTTGTGGGTTTGGTCATATTCTGTACTGCTTGGTTATTTACTTTTTTTACCTTCCTGGGTTATACCTTGAAAACCTTTGGTTATGAGACTGGTCTTGGATGACTCATCACTAGTAACTCCTTTTATTTGAACTTGTATTTTCTTTATAATAATGATTTCTTTCCACAGTTGCTATGAATTAATCTATTTATATTAAACTTAATGCTTTCTTCCAAATTTAAATATTATAACTTCATTATTCTAATGATCAATTGCCATTCAATATTATGCATACATCTGTCACGCTACACCGTTATATATTTTTTATTTGTTCTAGTTTTAATTATAATGAAAAATAAATCTTTTATATAAAGTTAATTCGAGTCTTAAGCAAGAATTCTTCAGGACATTCAGTGCTATACGAACTTCATTCGAAGAATGACTGTTTGTACTGGGATTCTTATATGGGATTTATGCGTAAAAAGTACATTTAATAGAGTAAATTTATAAAAAAGCTCTTAATCGATTGCTGGTTTGCAAACAGTCACTGTCAAGCAGCAGACACTTGCGCGCGCTTATTAGCCAGTGTGTGTGTGTGTTGTATAGTGTAATGACAGGTTCGCTTCCAACTTCTTGACTCGGCGTTAAGTGTGTAATTTCCAACAGTTGAGACCATAAATGCCAATCACAACGTGTTTCACTCTTCGGACTTGATAATGTGAATTGTATTTACTTCGTGAAAAATAGTCTACATATTAAAAGTTAAATGTAACTTGTACTTAGTTATTGTCCCTACGGCTAATAAGCGTCTAGTTTTGGCATTGTCTAGCCGATCTAGAAGTTAGAGTGTTAGGGTAAAAATGTTGTCTTCCTTGAAAAAATTTGTTCTTTGCTTCAGAACTTACAAACATACTTAAGCTCAAATATACGCGTGTTTTAAACCTTCCTGAAACGTGTAACATTCTTTACACCAATCTTACACTACTGAAAGAATTCTAACATATAAACAAAGAGCTAATATTGTAATGTTACGTTGTTAGTTAATTAATTTTCAAATGTTACAGTAGTATTTTGTAGAGCCCCAAGTTGTTGGTGACAATTTTGCAATCTCACTGACATATAATTAATGTTACGCCTCACGTTGTTGGCCAATTTTGCAATATTTATTTAATTTATATTTCTTAAATATAATGTGTATAATGGGTGTATGTAACTGCTGTGGTTATACTAACCTTTTAACGCCTTCGATGCCCTACGTCCTTGGGATCCCAATTTGTAATATAAAATATACTCTAACAAATGTGTAATTAATTTTCTTTAAATGGGTATTCATCTAATTATACTACAAATGAGAACACACTTCATTTGCTGCTCTGAATCATTAAATATTTATTCCTGCTTTCTTATTATAAGTTCCCCTTTTTTTATTTTCTATTAATTAACAAATCATTTTCCCTTTTTGAAGGTTTCAGCTCCATCTAGCTCTCGGATGCATGAAAACATTTTTATATCTCAGGGTTTTAACAACATAAAAAATCGTCTTCAGTAATATTATAAATTCACCTAACAAGTATTATACTAATAACATATATGAATAAAAAATTTGAACATGTAGTAAATAATTGTTTTTTGTGTATGGTGGTTGTATGTGAGTTCTTGTGATTATACAAAAGAAATCAATTAGATAATTTTACAACTTAATATTACCCATTACAGATATAACATTAATAAAACAATGAAAATAATTAATTATCAGGTATTAGGAATACAATTGACAAAATAAAATAAAATAAAATTTAATTGTCTATGCTATATCTCATAGTTCATTATTTCTCAACATGGCGCGCTGTTGTACCCCTTCTTCACCGTTAAGAAATGACAGACGCCATATTGATTTTTAGCTGTAGGCACAATATTGAATGTTTAATAAAATTTATATGAGTTCTACACTTTTGTTGGTTCAAAATAAGTTTGTGTCACTCACTTTTGATATCATATATTATGTTTAGAAATGTAGTCACACTAAATGTGTTCGTTATTTAGTTTATATTCAAGTGTTGTGTAAAACGTTAATACTTTGTCAATATGGTTATTGGAATGATCTCACCGAATTCAAGATGTATTACACAGTTAGGACAGTAATTTCAATTTTTCTTCTCCAGGTGGGTTGAACACAACTTGTACGTTAGTTTACTGATAATTTCTATAACTTTACTTGGCTTTTTTACTACACTCTTCTTATTTAATCTTTATTGGATTGGCAACTATTTCAATTTGTTCCTTCTTCATGGGACGGCAACATTAGACAAAGCTACAATCCTTGTAACAATCAATTTTAGATTCTTCTATAAGAGGCCTTGGTTTGTTGGTGTATTTTTCGGTCTCAGGACTGTTTTATCTGCCTCCATTAAACATAAGTTTTTAATATAACCTTACTTTTCCTAATTATTTTACATAATCCCATTTATGCTTTTATTTCACTTAATTTTATATTGTCACTTGCACTAATGAAGTTGATTTTATTGTTATTTGTTCACTTCATATATAATGCATGCCATTCTCCCCTTCTGGTCATACTTGGTTCACAATATTTTATATTTTTATCATTGTTTACTGTGTCGTTTGCACTGTTTTATTATCACTATTTATCACTTTTCTATTCGAATAAAAACAATTATAAAAATAATTATCGTGTCTTTACCATGACTCTATCTATGAGCTAATTACAAATACAGTCTTAGGTTTAAGACCTAGCTTGACTTTTAAGCTGGTTATACAAATGATTTTTCTTAACACTAAATACATTTCTCACTTACATACTAAAACATTACTATTTAAAATATTATAACAAGATAATATATAAAATATATAAATATAATAATATATAAAATCACTTCCCTAATCTGTTGGGTAATTTTTGTGTCAAAGACACCGTCCAGTCTAGTATTATTTTATGTCTGTTTTGTCAAGTTATTTATTATGTTTGTTTGCAAGGCTAATTCCTGTGTTTTAATTTATTCATGCATCTGTAACACGTATTCTTTATTTATTATTCATGTTTTATTGGTTTAGTTATTATAATTCTTCCTTTATATAATTATTTTTGGTTGTTCTCATTTTATCACTCATTCTTTATTGCACTCCTCATTCAGTTACATAGTATTTATCTATTTGAGTAGTTTCCCTATATTTTTGATAATTAAATTGAGTTTCCTGGTTCGTACCATCTCGTGATGCTACAATATAAAAACAAAGGGATACTATAAGTTAAAATTATAAACTCAATTGAATTCAGCATACGTTGAAATTTAAATTTTGATGGGCTACAATGAAAAATTTTATTTTTAAACAGCTAAATAATACATTTTTCCAAGAAGTTTTTTTCGTAGCATAAACTGTAGAGCTATACAAAAAAATCGTTACGAGACGTTACTGTTTAAAAATCATATGTTTTGTTTAAAATTTGGTTACAAAAAAGGTTTGTAACGTAACGTAAAGTTGAAAGTTCAATTAAACTAATTAGAATTCCAAATCCCTTGTGCCTTTCCCTACTCTGCTAACGTTAGCAAAATAATCTGAAAAATATTATCAATACAGTGCTATATTATTATTAGACAATACTACAGTATTAATATTATTAGACTACATTAATATGCAGTATATGTCATATACTGTTATACAGATGGGATATAAACAGCCTGTATGACGGTTGTCAAGTCAGCAGATAGACTGGATGTGAAGACTAGTTGACGCCTGCAGGTTGTCGTCGTTGCTTGATTACTCTCCAGATATCTGCAGGGTTCACAATAACATTATATCTGCCATTATGGCTGAGTACAAAATCTAGAGTTGTGTACAGCAGTCGGCCAGTTGAAAGTTCCATTATTGCAATGCAGCACAGTTTAGATACGCGAACGGATTGTTTTAGGTGATTAGAGGTTATAGGTGAGGTTATTATAGGTGATAGAGGTTAACGTCCATTAATATTATTGTGCAGTATTGGTTAAAGTGATAACTGTTAACTTCTTATATGTGTTGTAGACTAACAGTAATTTATTTAACTTCTTGACTACTTTATTCATTGTAAAGGTCTATAGTGCGCAATGAATAATTATATAATAGGAAGAACCATAATTACACGAGCGTGACGAGCACGACCCTCGTAAACAATACCATACAGTGTTTTGTTAACATACAATAACAAAGCACTATAAACCATTTTTACTTCCATATACCCTAAAGAAATGGAAGTATGGTGATTTTCTGTTTTAATATGAGTAAAGTTCTTAATTTTGATAAATAAGTGCCCCGAAAATAAAGTCATAATAATCCACTGTAAAATGGTAAATGAGGTATCTATAAATCGAGAGGGTAGTTAAAGGGACACTTACTTTGCTGAAAGTCAAGTAAAGTACGAGTATTTAATTTTGAAGTATAAGATACCTTAGCAAGTATAGTACATACTATAAAACTATTACTCTAAAAATTACATTGCTGACATCAAGTAAAGTACTAAGTATATTAAGTATTAAGCACGACCCTCGTAAACAATACCATACGTAAATAATAAATCAATAGGCCTTGAGTCCTTTACAACTCGGACATATGCAAATATTTATTTGATTTTGTTTGAATTTACGGCAGTTATCGTTAACCATAGAACAAATTCTACATACAGACACACACACATCAAGCATATTAAGTATTTAATTTTGAAGGATAAGATACCTTAGCAATTACGTATGATAAAACTATTACTCTATGAAAGTGTAAATATCATTAATGGTGGAGATCGATTAAGGAGGAGGGATGATTATCAGCGTAGTTCAGTTTCTTTATAAGAATAAAGTTAGTACCTAATTATTATAGCTAAAATGACTGGAAAATAACATTATATTTAACAACTATCCCATAATAACAAAAATATCTATAAATAGTAAAAATCGTTTGAGGTTGGGGATATTTTTTTAGAAATTATCGAACTGAATTCAAGTAAATGATTTTACATATAAATCTTAGAACATGGAAGTCATGTATGGTTCTCCATACCGATATTTATTTTGACTGAAGAATGCCTCAATACTTTTAATGCTTATGATTATAATGCTTGATGACAATCTGCCATTTAACTTCATGGAAACCCATTCAGTTTTTTTTTTTTTAATATAGGTCGTATGAAAATAATTAGTTATGTAAAGTCTGTTTTTCAAACCTGTTTCTCGTTTTTTTTTATATTAAATGGCAATTATGAATTAATACTATTTTTTAGAGCAATAAATATTGCAACAGTTTTCAATTTTTTGTTCATTTTCATTCTAGGGAAAATTTTATTGAAGTTTAAGAGACATTTTTCAGATATATTTTTCTCAGTAGACTAAACAATTGCAACAAAACGCATGTTCAAATAAAGATAGATACGGTATTGTAACGTTGGCAGCCCCACAACGGTTATGGTATATTTATACAATAAAATAACACGCCCTGTGACCTTTGAATTCGGCAGTAGCGTCAACAAACTCCCTCACAAACATGTGCCTGTCTTTTAAGATAATAAAGTTAGAATTATTATAGTTATAATGATATTAGAATTGCTATCAAAAACAAAAACTATGTTTGGTTTAAAACGTCTAATAACATAATGAGGAAATAATACGTTTTAAGTAAAGACAAAGACAGAATCAGTCTAAAGCAAGGTTATTTGTAATCCACAAAGTAAACGGAATGGGAACTGTACGAGCAAGTTCGTCTGCTTGTTTGGGTACGCAGATGACCACAGAACATCAATTAAAACATTATAATTCGTTTTGTGAGCTACGTTGTTAACTAAGGTTACTGCAGTGATGTTTGAATCCATTTGTGTCCACACTCTCACACTTCTTACACGCTAAACGCTATAAATTAATTCAATTAATTACTTAAATTAATGTATTTGCTGTTAATAAGAACAGTTTGAGTTTAACTGACCCAGAACTCAATGGGATGAGACGTTTCCAATCCTACAAAAAAAACTGTACACGAACTTTGCACAACTCGTGTCAGAGGCACTAAACTCTTGTGTGCCGGTCACGCAGAAATTGCTTAATAAAAATGTCATATTTTCATTAAGCAAAGGAATTAAGAAGCAAAGAAATTTATTCGATCTCTTTAAACATTCCCTACAATATATTTCTTTCGACAGAACATACATAAAAGTATGTTATATATATATAAAGTATTTAAAAATTTTATTTATATTACCTCAAGATGTTATTTATCCTTATTTGGAACACGTTTCGAGAGCTCCCGTGCTCTCATCCTCAGCCTTCGCGATCTTGCGTCTGGTGAAGTATTTGTGTGTTGGCTGGATGCTATTAATATTTCTTTTATGAATTTGCTAACTGCTATAATTTTTTTTTTTTATTGTTCGACTAAGCTTTTCGTCATCGCTGACATCATCAGGTCTTAAGACAACGTTGTTTAAGACCTGATGATGTCAGCGATGACGAAAAGCTTAGTCGAACAATAAAAATTATAGCAGTTAGCAAATTCATAAAAGAAATAGTAAGGATGGCTGCTAATTTAAACAATACGAAGAATGGATGCTATTAAGGTTTCTTGTTGGTATCTGGTATTTTAAAGTTGTATTATTTTGTGTAATTGTGGTATATGTATTTGTATTTTGTGTATTTTCCATGTTGAGTGCTTTGAATATTGTGTCATGTTTTGTATTGATTTGTATTTTGTTCAAGTATTAGTTTGTTGTGTGTTTTATGTTTGTATATTTGTAAATTTTCCCAAATGTTCATTATGGTGCCTTTGTGTGGTATATGTTTTATGAGTGTCACATTGGTTATGTCTGGGAATTCATGTCCTGTGTTTACTGCATGTGTGGCTAAATTGGATTTATATATTTCTGGTTTTTTGTATGCGTTTACGTGTTCAAAATAACGTTTTTTCAGCTGTTTTTTTGTTTGTCCTATGTAATATACCACACAAATCTGACAGCGAGTTATATTAGTTTTAAAATGTTCAAATAATGTTGTTCAAATACGGTCCAAATAAGTGTAAACATCAAATTTTTCTGACGTACCAATTTATTTCTTATAAACTTAGATTCTTTTAACTCTCATTTAGTTTATGTTTTATCCTTAATTCTAACAACAATAACAGTATCGCCAGTTTTGATTCAATTTTGACAAAAATGTGAAAAATTGTAGTAATTTTAAAAGTAATATTTACCTCTAAAAAAGTACTCAACGCAACACACTGTGTACGGGGTTAAATTATCATACAAAATGATCTAAAGAACCTGAAAGTCTATCCTAGATGGGTGTGTAAGAAACTTATTTTCATTTCTTTTTTTCAATCTGAGGGGAATTTCTTGTGGCTAACAGACGATATTTTTAGCTCATGTACCCGGACATTATCAGAAACTTTAATAAAGAAACATATGAAGAAGTACATGAAGAAAGAATTAATTTGTTACGTTTTGCGGATGAAATTGTTGTACTTGATAGAATGAACAAGAGGTAAATAAACAACTATATATACCCTTATCGAAGAAGTTCTCAGTGAAGAATATAATTTAAAGATAAACATCAAGAAAACAAAAGTTGTGGACTACAGCGAAGTTGGACAAGCCAAATGTATTCTAAATGACAGAAGGTTAGAAGTTCGAGATTCATGTGTAGAGGCAGTGTAATCACTATGTATGGACGGAGTGCGCGGAGTAAGAGTGATATTTTAAGTAAAAATAATAGTGGAAAACTGCACTCAATAGTAACTGGAAATTGCTGACTACCGAAGAAATAAATGTGGAATTGAGAAAAGGACTTGGTGTATGGAGTGAGACTTGGTCAAAAGGCGCAGAAGACGAAAGACCAAATCATTTGAAATTTGGTGCTATGAGAAGCTACGGTATTGAAAAGTCGATGGGCCCATAAGTACAGCCACGCAGAATCGACTTGTTGATGGAGGAGGTAAAGGAAGAAAAATTTGGATAACTATTACGAAGCAAAAAGAACAACTGATTTGCTACATTGATGGGATGAAGGAATTACCAAAACAAGAACTGAGCAGAAAGTATAGGAAGGCAAAGGCTTTGGTACATCGATCAAATAATAAATGTTATAAATTCTAATGTAGCCTATTTGGAGAAATACAGCGGAAGGGACAACTTTTTCGACATAGAGATCTGCCAACTAATTTACGCAATGGGACTAAAGAAGAAGACAAAGACCATAACACATAACAAAATAACGTAATCTTTTAACAATGCTAATAACTGGATACACTTACCATTATGAATTCATACAGTTTATTTCCATAAATATTTTTCATAGGTTGTATCTTAAAATAAAAACGCCTAACAAATAATTGTATTTATTGTTAAAAATTCAAATTAACTAAATATTAATGAGAGACTGTTTAACTTTATCTTGACTTAATTCAGCACACAAGATGTTTTTAAATGTTAGACGACAGAACTTGGAGAACTATCCATTATTATTTAATACCATACAAGTAGATCTCAGTTTATTATTGATATTATACCGTTCATAATTCTTTGCCAAAACCTTCTCCAATGGTAAACTGTCACATTTGAATGTTTACAACTTCCGAATTATATCATCATATATATTATTTCTGTTGTCAACATCCCTTTTTCTCAACTAATACAAAGCCTACATCGATGAATAAGGTACAGTGGATAGGATTTTTTACCGACGTCTGACATAGCATACTCAGTTTACGTTAAAACACGTTATTTGTTTAAAATTTAAGTTAAAAGACAGATCACTGAATGCTGTATGACGTCATCATTGCGTGACGCTTCCACACTTTCGATTCCCCACAGTCTAGAAATTTGATATGTAAACGCATCAAGACAGAAATAATCGCTGCTGACATCGAGTTTAGCAATTTAACATGATAATGTTTAAGTTTAATATATTTTAATTTTATTCTTTTTTATATATACACAGCCTAAAGGTACCATATAAAAGAAGAGGACCATGAAGATTTATTAAACATTATGACTGATTTTAAAAATCATATAACTTTTGAAATATTACGACAAATCAACAAAATCAGCTGATATAATATATAAACACTCTATAACAGAATCAGTTCCTAGGAAGCTTTATACGACCAACATATGTGTAAAAATAACAATATCTACAAATTTGTTTTTATAAATAGTGTTGTTTTATTGTGAACCTGAAGATTGACCGATCTATTGATCTATTGATCTATTGACCGAAATAGATCGAAACATTATATTATAACAACTTTATATGAAAACAAGTGTAACATTAATAAAAAACAAATGTAAATATATATAAAATACAATTATCATTAATGATGATGTTTGTTATAAGTAAATATATAAACATGATAATGTTTGTTATTTAGTAAATATATTTGTTATATAGTTAAATAGAAAACATGATAATATTTGCGCAAAAGAAACAATCAGTCAGTCAGTTTACGTTAAAACACATTGTTTGTTTAAAATTTAAGTTAAATGAAAAATCTACGATGTCTTAATTTTTTAATTTTTTTTTCTTTTCTGCTGTCAGACATGCTTAATATCTTAAATCATGCCGAGGAAAAGAACTCTTGAAGGAGTGAGTGAGAGACGTCGCTACAAAAGACTGGCAACAAACGAGACGCCTGGCCAAAGACAACAACGGCTTGCAACCCTGAGAAACTCTCAAAGAGCATCCCGTCTCAGGAGAATCGATCAACTACAACCACAAACAACAACCAGCACACGTAATGAAGCAACGGCAGCAGAGAACTCGACACAACCTACAACCAGCACATCTTCACAACTGCAACGGTTGAAAATAGACTTGAACGAACGCGAGTGCAAGACAAGCTGCCAATGACTTATTGTTGTGCAAGGCTTTTGCAAAAGGATTGTGATGTGACAAAACACTCTGTTGGTCCCATGAACAAAATTTGCAAATATTGTGGTGCAAAACTGTTTTCTTTAGAAGTCTCAGAGGGATCGTCATCTCTTTGCTGTCACAAGGGTAAGATTAATGTTTGATGATGGTACCAGAAGTTGTTGTTTGTGATGAACTTAAAACTTTGCTTGAGCGTAATGACAACACAACTAAAAACTATTTAGACAACATTCGTCAATTTAATAGTGCTTTAACTATGGCCTCTGTTCAAGTAAACTCAGTACATGTTCCAGGACGTGGCCCATTTTGTTTTAAAATTCATGGACAAATGTATCACATGATCGGTGGCTTGCAGCCACCTGCAGGTCACAATCCATCTTACGCTGGATTATTTATTATGGATTCTGACGAGGCTTTAGATCAACGACTTGGAAATGTTGCAAATACACGCTGTGACCCAGAAATAATGACCATGTTGCAGACGATGTTGACACATCACAATCCTTATGCACAAATATTCAAATTTGTCAAACATTACATGGTGAATACTCCAGATGTACAATTACAATTCACAGCAGAAAATGCTTTTGATCCAAGGAGGTATAATTTGCCAACAACAAGTCAGGTGGCAGCAGTATTTATTAGTGACGAATGTAAGATCTCCCCAGGCCAATTTCACTTTGTTGTGTACTCAAAAAGTTCTGGAGCATTAACTCGCATATCCTATTTGAATCCACACAGTTTGTGTTACCCATTGCTTTTCCCATGCGGTGATTCAGGGTGGAAGCCTGGCATGCCTCACGTTAACATTCATAGAACAGCAGTAAGGACTGTCACTACCCAATTACAATATTACTGTTATCGTCTGGCAGTCAGAGGGACTTTCAATCTAATTCATTACTCAGGAAAACTGTTTCAACAATATATCGTTGACAGTTATGTAAAAGTAGAAGGCTCCCGTATTGCTTATATAAGATCTCATCAGAAGGTTTTGCTAGCTGAAAATTACTAAGGTTTGACTGATTTCATTCACAGTAATGCTCAGCAAAGGGGTATGTTACCAGGAATTCCAGTGGTTTTGCCATCATCTTTTATAGGCTCTGCAAGAAATATGCTCCAGAACTACCAAGATGCTATGTCGATTGTTGCTCGCTTTGGCAAGCCTGATATTTTTCTGACATTCACATGTAATCCAAACTGGCCTGAAATAACAGATTAATTACAGACGTTTGGACAAGTTCAACACAGATCAGACCTGATAACAAGAGTCTTTAGCTTGAAGTTAAAATCTTTGCTCGATGATCTTCTCAAAAAACATGTGTTAGTGGTTGTAATATCTTATGTCTATGTCATAGAATTCCAAAAGAGAGGGTTGCCTCATGCACACATTTTACTTATGTTAAGGCAGGTCCGACAAATTAACTGAAGATGAACATGTCGATTCGTTGATTACAGCTGAAATTCCTGATCCTCAAACAGATCCCATACTTTACAACATTGTTAAGAAATGTATGATCCACAATCCATGTGGACAGATCAATCCAAACTTGCCCTGTATGAAAGATGGACAGTGCACTAAAGGTTTTCCTGAAGATTTCAATGATCAAACAAACCTTAACGTCAATGGGTATCCCTTATACCGGAGGACAGATAATGTAATCAATTTTGTAGTGGGAAAGTCAGTGGTAGATAACCGTTGGATTGTGCCATATAATCGATATTTGACACTAAAATATGACGCACACATTAATGTCGAAATTTGTTCTTCGGTAAGGTCTGTTAAATATTTGTACAAATACGTATACAAGGGTCATGATTGCGCATCAGTACGTTTACATAACAATCCAGAAGATCAACAACAAAACAGTGTTGATGAAATCAACCTTTACTTGGATTGTCGGTATGTCAGTCCCCCGGAGGCTATATGGAGGCTTCATGAAAGACGCCTTTTTGATCGTTCGCATGCCATCGTACGTCTACCAGTGCACTTAGGGGAAGAGCAAATGATTTACTTCGAACCTAGAAGAGACTTGGAAGCAAACATGAACAAGGCAACGAAACTTACAGCTTATTTCAAATTATGTGAAAAAGAAGAAATTGCGAGACAGTATTTGTACCTCAGAAATCCCAGAATATTACACCTGGATCAAGGACGAGTGGAAACCACGAAAACGATTCGCAAACTCCATTGGGAGAATTTACACCTAAACCCTGCTGACCGTGAAAGATATTTCCTACGTGTTCTTCTACTGCATGTGAAAGGTGCGACAAGCTACGCTCACCTCAGAACGGTTGATGGAACACTATGTACGTCGTTCCTGGAGGCTGCAGAAAAATTGCATTTCGTGGACAATGATCAAGAATGGGTAGACTGCTTGCAAGAGGCCACAAAATTCAAAATGCCTCAGCAGCTACGTGAACTGTTCGCCATTGTGTGCTTATTTTGTACGCCAACGAACATTCCTGAACTTTGGGAAACGTTCCACGAGCAATTATCAGAGGACTTCCGCAGAACTCATGACGTTGAAACTAGCAGAAACTTTGCTTTACTATGTTTAGAAGACATTTTTAAACAACATGGCCACCATTGCGAAGACTTCGGATTGCCGAAACCTACCGATTGCAATTTCCACGACGACGGTAACAGATACAACATCGAAGAAGAAAATCAAAAGGGAATGGAAGATTACGCCAAACTGAACAATGAACAGCAACAAATCACAGATGACATTTTGCAAGCAGTCAGAAGTGCCACACAGCGATTAATGTTCATCGATGGACCAGGTGGAACCGGCAAAACGTTCCTTTACAGAACGTTATGCCACATTTTACGAGGAGAAGACAAGGTTGTCTTACCTGTTGCTTGGACAGGAATAGCGGCCAATTTATTGCCGGGTGGCAGAACTTCTCACTCCCTATTCAAATTACCTGTACCTATCCTTGACACTTCAGTATCGTCTATCAGGCCATATTCAAAACATGCCGACCTACTTCGAAGAGCATCATTGATAATTTGGGATGAAGTTTCAATGGTTCCCAAACACGCCCTAGGAATTGTTGATCGACTCCTACGAGATATTTCCAACGTAAACACACACTTCGGAGGAAAAACAATAGTTTTCGGTGGCGACTTCAGGGAGGTACTTCCTGTTGTCAGGCACGGGAACAGAACGACCATAATAGAAGCAAACATACAACAATCACCACTGTGGCGAACAATACAGAAACGAAAACTGTCGCAAAATATGAGAACAGACGATCCAGAATTCAGCAATTGGCTGCTGCAGTTAGGAAACGGAGAACTCGAAGTGAAACACGACGTTTCACCAAACGCAGTCAAGATTCCCAAGACATTCTACTGCGACGAAAACGAGATAATTGCGAAAGTGTTCCCAACTGGCAGCATTAATGCCAACAATGTCAACGACTTTATCAACACAGCCATATTATGCCCGAAAAATGAAGACTGTACAAAAATCAACGAACACATTGTGCAAAACATTGTAGAAGGAGATTGCAAGTTTACCACAGTTGTGATTCCGCAAATGCTCTAGGTAGAGTGAGACAACCAATCGTATCCTCTAGAATTCTTAAATAGTTTAAACCCATCAGGCTTGCCAACACATAAATTAATTTTTAAGAAAAACACTATTGTCATGTTGATCAGAAATTAAATGCTAAATAGGGCTTAATCAATGGGGCAAGAATGGTCGTCACGCACCTCCATGAATACACTGTCACTGCTCGGTTAATTGACTCTGAAAAAACTGTTGTCATACCACGAATTAACCTCACCCCATCCGACCCAACCATGCCTTTCCAAATGACCAGAAGACAGTTCCCACTGAAAGTTGCCTTTGCAATGACTATCAATAAGTCTCAGGGACAAACGTTTCAAAGAGCTGGATTATACTTACCAAATGCCGTATTTACTCGTCGACAACTCTATGTAGCCTTTTCAAGAGTCACTAAATCTACCAATATTTTTGTATCAATTACCGAAAATGACAAACAAAAAATTCAAGATGATTGCATTCTGACATCAAATATTGTATAGAAAGAGGTAATTGTAAATTGTAAATACGTTCACATTAATAAACTCTCTTTGCTGTTTTGTTTATAC
The DNA here is from genome assembly GCA_034769895.1 of Magicicada septendecula. Taxonomy (NCBI): domain Eukaryota; kingdom Metazoa; phylum Arthropoda; class Insecta; order Hemiptera; family Cicadidae; genus Magicicada; species Magicicada septendecula. Next base: position 746,901,320 of record CM068367.1, on the reverse strand, counting down.
ACTTCGCAGAACTGTTCTGGAAAAACTTTTTTTTCAATTACCGAAAATGACAAACAAAAAATTCAAGATGATTGCATTCTGACATCAAATATTGTATACAAAGAAGTATGTAAATTGTAAATACGGTCACATTAATAAACTCTCTTTGCTATTTTGTGTATACACTTCGCTGAGTATTTAATTTCAACAACCCAACAAAAGACTAAATCATTTTGGGGGGGGAAGGTTCAATGTGCGAAAGTTTCGCACGGGTTTACTGGTAGAAATTTAATTCTATTAAATTAAATTTCGGTTTACATTCTCAATTTTATATACACCAGAAATAATTACCATATACACAAATATTCGTGCTCTTCAAAATATAGGATTATTCTATAATATTTTACATAAACATATCAAACTATTCTCCAAAAAATAACATTACAAAGTTCCCAAATTCGAGACACGGTTGCGCATACGCAAATTAGATAAATGACATTTTACCAGCTGTGATAAAATGAAGACGTTTCATGTTAATAACACTTCAGTAATACAACTACTATGCAATTATCATATCACAACTAATCATGTCTCTCCTTTCTTAGCAAATACGGTAGTATTGTGATTCGTCTTTTTAACCCCTCAATAGTAAACATTTGAAACACAGTTTGATATTAATTTCAAATAAAGTCAACTTATACAAAGGTTTTTAACATTTTATGTGTTGTGTTGTGTTATGTGTTTTATTGTATTTAGTATTTATTCTATTTGAGGATACTTTAACTTATTGTAACAAAACCATCTAGAATGTTGTAAACGTAATTTTTTATTTGCCGCCTTAGTAGATTACGTAAAACTGTAATGTCGTGTTACAGTAGGTCATGCGTCGTTTTATTAAATACATAAAAATTTACGAAATTTCATCCTAATCCAAACTATATGGATATTAGATGTGATGCTGACAATTTTCAGTTAGACGCTAAAAATCTGCTGCAACCAATAATAAATGCATCAGCTACCAATATTTATACTTTTGGAATTGAAGATGTTTACTTTTACCACGCTACATTAGTTAAACTATCAATTGCAGTTAACTAATATTTTTTCATAGCTGATCTCTCTGGAAAATTAATGTAGTCATATGCGTAGAGTTGCTGGTATTAACGGAGCAGTACAGTCATATATGCGTACAATCATAAAAATATCAGTCAAGTCACATGTGAATGCCAATTACATAAGTATTATTTTATTACTTTTTATACATTTATTCGTGTTGATTTCCTGATCAAGTAAATGTTGTCCGTCTGGACTAGATAAAATGTTATTCGTGGACAATGCCTTTCTCCATAATTTGCAACGATTTCATACATCTACTTAATTTAAAAAAGTTGTAAATTTACTGTCTTTCTTGTTAACAAATTTTAACCACAGTTGTGTTAAAAAATCTTACAGTACTTGTCAACGTGCTTTTGTAAGGGTGATATGCTGAAGAAGAGCTTATATCGGATATCCAGTATGCTTCTATATAAAGTAGTAACATGAGCAAGCTCAATAACCGTGGTATTGCTACTACTCGTGGTATATGCTTCTAGTCTTATAAAAATGTTATTCTTCCAGAGTCTGTAACTTTACCAATAATGTTATTTACCAATAACTTTACCTTTCGTGAAGTAACTGAACCTTCACTATTGCCACAGAACTACAGAGACACCTGGGAAGGTTAGACATTTCCATAGCCCAGTCTGCCTATTCTCACGGTTTAAACGAAAGGAACCAAAACGTTTGTAACACTTTGACATTCATATTGCCGTATATATGAATACGGTTTTAGTTTTTAATACGGTCATTTAATCATTTCAGAGTTAACTTTATTAATGAATTGCCTCACCTATACGATTGTTCATAAACTCAAACGTTAGGATACATTTTCGTAACGTGCGAACTTAAAAGCTGTCTTCAGCGATAATTTCCAGAACTTCAACTGTGACCACACCGAATTTGTGTGCTAACGATATTATACACCATACACAATTAGATACATGATCGGGTAGACTCGTTTTGCCACGGTAGTTTGGGATTCAACTTCCACCTTATTGCGTTCCGTTATATTAACTACGGCAGTGCACTTGAAGTAATGAGGACGGATGGAATGAGGCCGCCAACACTTCCGTCACGAGCTCTGCTCTCTGCTCTCCAACGTATATTCTATTGCGGTTTTTATTGACTGCCTGCCAACCGGAACGTACATAATGTGCTGTAACTATGCCGACCCTGATCCTTGTTACACAATATGTATATCTTTTCTATTTTCACTTAACGCGGTTATATTTAATGGAAAGCGGTTATACGTTATTTTTTAACTCACAGAAAAAATTCTCAGAAATAGTGATTTACAACTGCCGCATCAATTGCGAAAGGTTTAATATAGATTTTAAAATGTGCTGTAAATTGGAACCATTATAACACTTCAGTGGCTCGGGATTTTGTGATAAATTAACTTCACTTTTCATTTTGTTAATTATTATTTTGAAAGAATTCTACAACTATCATTTTTCAATTTTTATTTTAGATTTTTTAAATTACACTATTTTTAGGGTTTCGTAGTAGCGATTTCTTGTAACCAACCATGCATCCACGTTGTCATAGCAACAGTTCTAAGAAGACTTTGTATGCCTGTGTAAGCTAAAGAAATGAAACACTGTAGCAGCAATTTTAATTTTCTGTAAAACAACTCAGAACAAACGTGCGTTGGAGTTTAATTTTTGTTAACTACCGTCATGGGGTATGCTCAGATCATGTAAATCTTAACTTGAACAAGATGCGTGTATAACATTTTCCGTCTAACAACTTCATTTTGTAAAATTATAAAAGTGTTTTATTTGAAATTAAAAGAAGTCTGTTATTCGTTTTGCTATTTCTCGTAAACTGTGAATTAGCAAAATTCAATTTATTTTAGCGTGTTCAAATTATCTTGTTTCACCTTCTTTGTATAATATTTATTTCCTTCGTGATTTTTTAAGTTTTACGCGTATCGTGTCTGAGGCTGAGGCATTTTCTATCAAAGACTTTATATTTGGCATTTCATGACACGTAGTTAAAAATTATCTGTTATCAATCCTATTATTACAGTGAAAGTCACAGTATTGTTAACAACTGAATATAATAAAAAAATTGAATACAGTTTATGATTTTAAAAAAATTAATCTAAATTAAAGAGTAGCGTAATCTACGCAGTGAGTAATCTAGAGACTTCTACGATACCGTCAGAAAACCGTTAAGCAATTTCATTGACGTTTGAAGCAATTTCCTTATTTCCACGTTTATGTATTTTTCCTCAAATCAGCTGATAACAGTAAACCTATAGAGTCTGGAACAATTTCTGCGATTAAATAGAAAGGCAATAACGTGAACGTTTCCCAATACTAGAGCACCACTTGTAATCTCATTATCTCCGTAACAACGCTGCGAATTGTACTCTGTATCGCCGTAATCCATAACGGACGTCTTGCACAAACATTCACATTTTTCGGACATACTCCTAATAAATACAAGTATTTAAAAAATAAGATTAAATATATTTCGAGTGTGGAAAGGTGTTTTATGAATTACTTTCTTCAAAAAATTATTCTTGAAAATATTCGTAAATGAACAAATGAATACAATTTATAATAGTATAAAAACTAATGTAGTATACGACTAGAATTTACAAAGAATGTTAAACCGTTTGTTGCACGTAAGAAACAAAATTTCTGACATTCTAAAGTAAGTTATTACATGTAGTCATTTTAACTGCCACAATAAAATTATTGCTAAATTAAAAATATTAACCATACGCTGTTAGATTGTACGAGACGCCGTTAAAGATATTCACGGTGTCACGGTATCTTATTTACCCGCCTTGACCTATGTAAATTTTTAATCTGAATAGAAGTATATAGGTATAAGAAGAGAGCGACACTACGCGGCAACTGGATGACATCGTTTCGCTAGACGTGTCAACTCACGTCGTGTCCCAGCACAGGGAATAAATACTGTACTCTAATGTTGACACATCTCACCGCGTTACTCTTATACAGTGTTCGTCGTTGCTTTTCTTTAGACATTCGTTTGTTTTATAAAGTAGTTTATAAAATATCATTTCCCATGCCACTGGAAAAAAATCACAAAACTTACTTTTCTCTGGTTGATAATTAAAGACTAGTTGCTTAAACACCAACTATACATGATTGTAGAGTTTTGAAGATTAACAATCCTAAACTAGTTTCTTAGTTTCTTCATTTATGCGTAAATATTATTTGCTATTTCGATGTGCCGACGTTCAAGATGATCCATCTAATTTAGAATAAACTCAAAACCGATCGGGGCAGATCCCAAACAACAAATCTCATAAAAATGAGTTTGGGTAACAACGATTCTTAAAAGACGTAAATTATTAATTTGTAATTTATAAATTTGTAAATATACAAAATTGTAAATTTGTAAATTGTTAAATTATCAGATGGCTTTTCAATCAATGATTGCTACAGGTCATGATTAGTAAATCGTAACTCAAATTAGTGATATGATTGATAATATCAATTATAGTAAGTAAATATGTCCGTTAGCAAACAGGAATTAAGATGGGAAGAAAAATAAGTATTTATGTTTAAAAAAAAGAGAAGGCAGAATTTACAGGATTTCTACACGTGTCGTCAGTTATGTTGGTCTGCCTGGCAGTTATGTTGGTCTGTTCTGTAGAAATGACAAAGTCAGTAGTTGTTATGACAGATTTTTTTACAAATCACGATTAAAAGATATATAAATCCTGTGTATTTTATTTATATGTTCATAATTCAACTTATTCTGATTATCCGATGGTCATGATTCTTCTGTTCCAATTCTGCCTGCCTGCGATCAACACCCAACTAAAACCTGCTTTGAAAAAAAAATACTGAAAACGGTTATTCCACTCGAAGGTTCGACATAAGTTCTTGACATATTACTAATGTGTTCATTCGTACTGAGGGAACACGTAATCTCATATCTTCACTCTAATAACCGGAACACTCACTCCAAAGTTACATAAAATCAGAATTAAAGAAATTAACAAACAATAAACCATATCTCTGAACACAGAGAAGTAACAAACAAAGCAAGAGTCAAGATAAATTGTACACACAAATAAATTGTACTGCACCTCTCTGCACAATAAACCGACTCTCGGAAATGATAAGATTTCAACACGAATATGTCCAATAATATGTCTTTATCTATTATTAAATTGTCTTTCACATTTTATCTATTATTATATTAATAATTATATGTCCAATAAACCATCCTTCGGAACACAATACACTTTTACTTTGCAATGACAATGAAGCAGTTATTAGCCTGGAAAGCACACATTTACTTCCCGCTATATTGTGAGTTGTGCTGTAGTTCTAATTAAGGGAACGCTTGACGCTCTGGTAGCTCTCTCTGGAAGTTATCTTAGTTTCTGCAGTTGCTGAGTGTTTAATACCTTAAGGGAACAATTGATGTTCAGGAATCTCTCTCTGGACTTATCAGAGGGGTTCGGAATAGTAGAGCGTTTGTTAAGTTACAGATAGCTGCTACAGGAGGATAAAGGCAAGTTATATGTGAATGCACTGACCTGTACTGACACTGAATGGGAACTGACACAGGACTACAGAGGGAATACGGACTTTCCCACATACTGTTTTGAAGAAGTAAAATTTTACGGTAAAAAGATTCTAATATACTACAGCAACTTATTTTATGTATTCCTGTAGATAGATGTTCAGCATTATATAGGAAAGGTATGTTAACTGTAGCAATCACGAATATTCAAAGAAGTAGAGTATATATACTGTGTCATTTTTCTCAGGAGTTGTTAATTTAAAGAAAAGAAGTACTGTCTTTCAAAGCCAGCCTGTTGTAATGGCTGTTTACAATTCAAGTAAATCACATTGAGAAAACACTTTACGGTCTGAATCTGTGTAACGGTTAAGGTCTTTAAAAACGTTCCAGGTCCTATTTGTAAGTGGGACATTCGATTATGATCGCTGCGCAGAGAATCAGCTGATGATTTGAATTGTCAGACATACAGCTTTGGACAAGACTGCATTCAGTAGAGGCGAATTCCAAAACTAACTTCCTGTTCTGTCAAATGCGATGAAATTTCATAACAGTTTGTGGCAGTTGACAGAAGAAGGGTTTCAGATCTACATTATGTAGTTTTTGATTGATGCGTGAGTCAATCGGTTGCATGCTTTATTTACCAAAGGCTAACCAACTGAATAATCAATTGTATGTTTATCAAAGGTTGGTATAGTTAGTTCGTTGTTCGTTAATTAGGAGAAATCTATAACCCTAACTACTACACGATTGGAAAATAAGTATGTCAATTTTCCAAGACCTGTAAAAGAACTAAAAGAATCAAGGATGTTGCAAGGTTTTAATTACTATTTGAGATTCACAACTAAAAATAAACTGAAAACCTTTTCATAATATCCAATAAATAAAAACCCTTATTTAATATGTAAAATGATTTCAAATGTATAAAGAGAAATGCATGCGGATGATAAATCACTTATGATGACAAATGAAACTGAAAGTCAATATACATTGGATAAGTATTTAAAAAGAGTAAAAAATAAATACTGAGAAAAATGAGAGTAACGAAGAGAGATAGAAGAGGATAGTCAGTAGAAGAAGACTGACAGGAAATAATAATATTAAAGAACAAAAAGAAATATTAAACATTTTAATACACAAATAAAACAAATAAATAGAACAATTTATATGCATGTTCAATGATGGTGGATAAAATAACAGCTTTCATTAAAGAGCAAGTGTTGCTTTTAACAGATTGATGTGCTTTTTAAATAGCTTCTGGTATTTAATAAGCGCCCTTTAAAGGAGGAACAAATCTATAAACATTAGTATTGAAATCATCTGAACTAGATTGTCGGTATTACTACTTGACACGTAATTAGAAGAATTAATAATCTATCTGACCTTTATGGTGGTTAGAAGAGGGAGATTCCGTAGAACAATTGATACGAAGACAGCACAAAATAACAATTTCTTTTGAAATTTCAAAGTATTCGGTTTTGTGTTTCGATTAGCAGTAAATAATTTACGTGCAGTGACAGAACGCTGCGACTTGTTTCTTCCAAGAAAACAGTTTTTAACAGTGCATTCGCATATTCCAAGAATTTAAGGTCTCACTATTTCCTTTAAATACTCTAGCACTGGGACTGTGAGTTCGTCCAGTAGAAGAAAACATACAAATTTTCGTTGGACCACGTGATAATAAACACGAATCACGCCCTAATGCATCGAAGCCGGGGATGCGAGCGTGTTATTTATTTTTTTTTTAGTACCATTTTATAAGAACACGAGTTTCAAAGACAATACGAAAGTAATGGTACCTTCACGTAATGGGGCCTTCGTCAAAGTTCACCCCACAACTCAGTAGCGAACAAAGAGCTCTAAAGCTCGTCAGTATACACGAATCACACTACATAGGATTTTCCTAAATTCACGTAAATCGCCTTCAGTAATTTAATGTGGAAATTAGATGTAATTCAACTGTCATGAGAACACAAAGAAGTAAACGCAAATAGAAGCTGTACACATCGCTGACTGCTGATTAATAAAATCGTCTTCAATGGTTAATAAAATTAGGTAATTCTCGTAGCTATAGGAAAATGCTGACAGACAAGGAAAATACGGATAAGGAGATACTTACAGAAAATTATTCCATAGTATCGTCTACTCGCTGTGTGATTACGTTGCCGAATCACTTGCGTGAAGCATAATTACAAGTGATCGATATTTTCTGGACTTATATATTTTAAGTTATTCCGCGATAATGCATGTTGAGGTTATACTGCGCAGTCATAAAGGCTACAGTAACTTTTTGGTAAACTGTATTATTTTTGAAGTTATATAAAAGTAATAATAGTAATGTAGATTAAGGTTACAATCTTCCACGTGATTTTTTATCGTTGGAACGGCTTACTTACTGCAAAGTGTTAATGTAAAAGACAAGAATTTTGGTTTCTGATAGAATACTAAACTTTAACAAGTTTTAAGTGGATTTTCAATTTTTTAAGCTGCTATTGTTTATAACGACATTTTGTCATAAACAACATCAATCGTTGTACTGGTACAATCAATCGAACCTATAAGCCGGCTGGTATTATTGAGAATAGCTGCAAGAGCTACAATTTCTCAAGCGTTAAATTAAGGTTAAGCATACAAAGTGCGTTGGATATAATATGACACCATATGCTTCCAGGATTCATATAAAGATTTTACAGTTAACTTACCAGCTAAGTTGACTTACCAACTAAGAAATTTTACCATTCTCATACCGTTTCAGTTTTGTACCTCCAGTTTTCGATTTTTATCAACACACAAAGTCGTAAAATATATTGACTACTTCAACTGAGGAATACTAGTGATCTGCTACCATCATGTGAACCGCTGTTTTTAAGACACACCGAGTATGTGCTATATTGTTATTGTATAAATATTTAATTATAACATAATGCTAAATTATTAATGTTGAATAGAAATGTGTGAGAAATATGATAATGACGTGAATGCTTACTAGAGGGTCTACTTTCAAGCGTCTGGTGTGCGGGATACTCCTCTTGCTGCGAGCATGCGGTAGAGCGCTGTGGCCGAAGTGAAACTCGCTTTTTGAACCAAGAACCTGCAACAGTTAAATACGTTTAAAATCTACAGTACAGTACAAGTATTACAGAATATGAAATAAACGATTCGCTGTTTAGTTTACAGCGCAACGCCTAATAAATGTAAGGAGCCAACACAATATGCTGTTGGACAAGTCGTTCTTTCTATTCTTCCTTTCATAATGAGTTTCACTTTCTTCTTTTAAAATTTTCTTTCGCGGATCCGTCGTATGACAGCTTGTTTGGCACAAATAAGTCCTCTCAAAATAAGGGTGTTTAGAGGTTTCTTTGAAAATTGTAATTTCATCCGCCAGGAATTTTAGTCATTTATGCAGTGGTTTCAAACGTTTTACTTATGTAACCTTTCTTTCCTACTTTGTCTCACCTTCCCTCTTACCACATCTTACTTCGGAGTCAAATGGGAAGACGCTCATTTTTTTGTATTCATATTATAAAGCGTGAAGCGATGTATGTCAGCTGGGAGGGAGACATTTGTATTTTAGTATTAGTAAGCAAAATTAATAAATATTTGAATTCGAAAGTCTATCGTATACAATCTTATATACTATGTAAATCTACATTTCATACAAGCAAATTTCACTTTTTGAAAAATCCATAAAACTGGATTTCACTTTTCCAGTAACATTAATGCAAACATAATATAATTTTGTTTAAATCTGAAATCCCGTTAAAATTACAAATTCATAGTAACAGATTTATGGTTTCTGTTATTTCTCCGAACAATATTTATCCAACTGTGGTACGATACTTGGAACGGTAGCTCTCTTTCATTATAGTCAGTGCTGCTTATTATAAGCCTACCTCGAAACCTGAAAGTCCATTTTCCCTCAAGCATGCTTTATATAAAACAAGAATGATTTGTTTGTACTATATTATTGTATTATGATTTGTATAATTATATTTATATTATTCTGTCTACTTCTATATGTTTTAGTGTATGTTTAAAAAATTACCTAAATGTTTTTGTATATTATAATGTTAACTGACAATATGACATCATCGTTGTCTTACAAGTTTATTTTATATGGTGAAATGTAACTTTGAAGTTTTTAAATTTTGTGGTGCAACTTTGTATGACCTAAATAAAACATAAAGTGTAGCAGTTCTCGACTATCAGACGTCACTGTCGTACTCACACTGTTTGTTATGTACGTTTGTGCAATTTGTTGTCGTACTCCGATTCTGTGTTGTAATGTTTAATTAAAAATATCAAATAGGTACCGGTATATCAAATACTGTACGTTTAATATATTCGTATGGCTTGTGATATGCAGCGCACCTGTTCGGGTTATGGGTGTGTGTGTGTAAGCGCACGCGTAGTGTGGTACGCAGACAATACGTTTATCCAGCCAGTGTTAGACATTAAGCAAATTAACGAATCAACCAATTTTACTATGATGTAGGCCTACTATATTATGTTATATCTATGATATTATACTAATATAAATAAATTATAATAGGCCTAAAAATAATAAGTTTTAATTGTAACTAGGCTTTTAATTAAAACATATATATTTTCTATATTATTGCTGTCAACGTTTTTTTCATAGTACTAAACTACTAAACTCATGAATATCTGAGAACAACGAAACGTGAAAAATGCAATCAACCAGCTCTCTGCCACACATTTGTACAGTAATGCAATCAACCAGCTCTCTGCCACACATTTGTACAGTAATGCAATCAACCAGCTCTCTGCCACACATTGTACAGTAATGCAATCAACCAGCTCTCTGCCACACATTTGTACAGTAATTTCTTGCGTGCAAGTGCGAAGTTTCAGACTGAGGCTGAACATGTGCTGGGAATAAATTATTGTAAGGTGAATGTGTGTAATACGCCAAGACAGATGGTCTCGCATCCATTGTCAACACTATCTCTTGTGACATCTAAATATAGATGTGAATAATGTTCCCTACCAAATGCTGAATCGTGTCTCACTTGCGGTTACTAATGTGCGCGGTTCCCTGCCTATGGATGTTGTTTCCTTCGACAAGCAAATACTGACTAGACATTTCTCGATATAACAGAATTTACGTCTTCTGTAAATTACATATTTCATTGGTTAACGTAATGTAATCAATATTTTATACAACATATACAATTAATACTTTTAAAATTTATAATTACTTTACCTGAAGATGTTTTCCCCTTATTTGGGACATGTCTCGGGAAACATATTCTTCCCATCTTCAGCTTCTTAATTTTTAATCTTGTGGAGTACTTGTGTTTTGGTTGGTTGTTGTTATGGTTTCCAGTTGGTTTCTGGTATTTTAAACTGTTATTATTGTGTGTAATTGTAGTGTATATACAGTAAAGCTTCATTTATACGTTTTTCAGGGGACTTCGAAGAAAAAACGTATAAGTGTGAAAAACGTATAAGTGAAATGGAACACAAATAGTGTAATTAAATGATATAGTACTAAATAGAAATAAAGTATAATTTACAATTTGGAATAATACAATAGGCAATTATACAACATAACGTATATGTAGAGGAAAACACACAAATATAATTAATCATTTCCCAAAAAAGTTCATTATCTTCCCTTGTTTTTTCTTTTCCGCAGCTATAGAATAAACTGTGCCCTCAACTCTTAACAACTGCATCATGATGTCGTCGGATATATTACGGCGGGTTACAAAGCGTTTAATTGTCTCCAGGCCATTAACTACATCACTAAAACACACGGGGGTCTGCATTGCTTGTTCATCATCATCTTCTTCTTCGTCCATTTCTTGCTGAATTCCACCAGCAGTCTCCGATATGGTCATGGCTTCTGCGGTAACAACATTTTCGTCAATGTTGACGTAGTCGTCAAACGACACATGGCTTTCCAGTTTGCCCCATTCCACATCATCAACGGGAACATCACAGCTATTTACATTACTACAGGTTTCGCTATTCCCGAATCCGGCTTTGTGAAAGCAGTTGCGGACAGTGAGTTACGATACTCTGTGCCATGCAGCTGCGATGTAATGCATTGCCTGTTAGAAGAGAGCAAACCGTTACGAATTTGTGCAAAAATAGAATTTTAATAGACCTATACTGTAATTTATTTAGATAGGCTTACGCCTATAAGTAATTTTACATGAGGTTTATCGCATTGGCTATACCTGGTACACACAGAAATCAATTGTAAGATTGAGAGTATTGCCAGAAAATCACGGTAGAAAATACAGGCAGAAAGAATGGCGGGATAAAAAAGAATCCTATACGCTTCCCTTAGTGTAAAAACTTTTAATCTTTCTGAACAAACGGATACTTTTTTCATTCCAATCTATTCATTATTTATGAAACAATAGGTTTTTGAAATACTGGTAAAACATCGCGTAGAATCGTATGGTACAGTATTGCTTTCACTAGTTACAAGTTATAAAAATCACGAAGAAATCATACCTGCAAAATGTGAATTTTCATTTCATCCTTCTTTCCAGCGTCTACACAGTGGATGGTATGCTGTACCAGCATCTTGTGATAATACAGTTTAAAATTGCGGATTATCCCCAGGTCCAGCGGTTGCAGTTCGCTTGTGAAATTTGCGGGGAAAAATTCCACTCTCACGTTCTTTAGATACGATGTATCAGGAGGGTGTGCCGTGCATCTGTTCACAATCAGAAGAATTTTTCGACCTTTTGCCCTCATTTTTTGCATCAACGCTCACAGCGAGTCTTCAAACACTTTTGTAGTGATCCACGACTTATTGTTGTTAGCGTATTTCGTAGGGAGCATTGCAACATTTTTAAAACACCGGGGCCTCGCTAATTTCCCGACAGTTAAGGGAACCAGGTTTTCACTTCCGACACTGCGCACAACAGCACTGTTACACGTTGTTTACCCCACTTACCACCATGACAGCTGTCTCCTTTAAATGCCATTGTGCGGTTAGGAAGTAAATTTAAAAAAAAAGGCCTGTTTCATCGGCATGGAACACGTCTTTGGGATCAAACTGAGATGTTAGTTCCCTCAAACGGGTTTCTTTCCACTCACGCGCTGTATTAACGTCTACACTCTTACTCTCACAGCACACGCTTTTGCTCCCGATGCCATGCCGTACCTTAAATTTATGTAGCCGTTCATACACAAAATGCATAACGCATGAAAATCTTCAACACCGAACCTGGCTGCCAGTTCATTTGCTTTTTCGGAAAGGACTGGCCTGCTGATAGGAATTCCTTCCGCCCTGTGCTGCTGGAACCACTGTAACAGACAGTCTTACAAGAGTTCGTATTTTCCACCTTTAATACGTGTTCGCTTATTACTTGAAACACCAAACACACGAGCACTTTCTTCAATTTCGGTTGCTTTAGCCACGATTGAATTTAACGTCGACGGAGCAATCTCTAACTCCTTGCGGTATCTACTCGCTTCTTATTCCCGCTTTCCTTCACTACTTTCAAAATGTTTAATTTCTCAGCGATCGTAACGCACTTCCTCTTCCTTCCACTCATTTTCCACTTACGATGTTACCTATAATAGAAACAGCAACGAACTGATGTCGACGAAGCGATGGAGCTTTACGGGAATTGAACAAATGCCATACGTTTCTAGGAATCAAAGCTTGCTCAAAGGGTACTCCTCAACTGCAAACTCAGCCGACTGGCACTAATTGATGATTACCTAGAAATGTACAGTCTGTTCAGAATATTTGCATTAGGACATTCACATGATATGCATTTTGTGATATACGCAACGTAAATAAGGAAAAATATTAAAACGTATAAATGAAGTTTCGTATCTCCAGGGACTTGAAAATTTGATCTTATAAGTGTAAAAAACGAATAAACGAAAAACGTATAACCGAAATAAAATTACACGGAAAGTATAGGAATTTTGCCGGGACCTTGGAGAAAAAACGAGTAAGTGTGAAAAACGTATAAGTGAGAAACGTATAAAAGAAGTTTTACTGTATTAGCTTTTTGTGTATTTTCCATGTTGAGTGCTTTGAAAATTGTGTCATGTTTTGTATTGATTTGTATTTGTTCAGGTATTAGTTTGTTTTGTGTTTTGCGTTTGTATATTTGTAAATTTTCCCATATCTTACGCAAATATACAAACACAATACACAACACAACACATGTCCCAAATAGGGGGAAAACCTCTTGAGGTAAAGTAATTATAAATTTTAAATATATTATATATGCATCAAAAAATAGACTGTAGCAAAAACTGTTTGAACAATTAATACAATACACACATATGTATAAGTGTATATTTAACTTATTTCGTGTGTAATTAACTTACTCAATTTACTTCTGGTAATATGTTCAAAATACTTACCGAGTGTTTTTTAATGCTTTTAGAATATTTTCCATTATCATGATAATGTTCACCAAGGATTAGAGAAGTGTCTGTATAAAGAAGAATGAAAAGGTTTTTATGTTTATAAAAATTATATCTTTGCAAAAACAAAACGAAAATGTTAGTTTTTATATGTTTACCACATTATATGTAGTCTACACGCATTTCATCTCAGGTACGAAGGCAATATGAGTTCAATACGTACTGCACACATAAATGTGAATAACTGAAGTAGGCCCTACTAAACGCATCCGTTTGTTTACTTACAGTAGACAGCGGAACACATTACTGGATGAACGCGACATGAAACATACAAACAGAGCACGTTTGATATATGCATGTACAACTGCCAAAAACTCTGTATATGATTCTTTTATCATTTACAGGTTTGCATGTGGGTGTGTGTGATTCTTGTGTGGGGTTCTTGTACAGCAGTTGCCGTGGTAAATGTTAGAGGATGTAGCCCCTGGAATTTACACTGTTTCTTATTCTTTGCTAATGGATTTACACACACAGCAGTATTTAGTAGACGATTTGTACAACCATGACGTTCTTTCGCCTATTAAAAAATATAGTTTAAAAATAAAAATAAAAAATTATTTTACAGAGTTGTTACCGGTTTCGAAGGCAACAGTCAACCTTCTCAGCACTGGATGTCGAATTAAAAGCAAATTACAGAAATTTAAAACTAATCAATTCCCCCACAAACCCATTAATTATAAACGTAGTGTACTGAACCTTAAAATTAAAAGTAGTAAGGAGGCTTGGCTCGTCGCCGTCTTTCAAACTGTCAGTACATAGCAGAATATCAGCAACATTATATGTACTGCACTTCTCCAGGTTGGAAAAAATCAAACCAAGTTTTGGTAAGAAGATATGTGTGGTGTAGACAGCTTGTCCTGCTGATCACACTCTAATATTTCGGTAGCCTTTCAAACGCATCTCAGCAACCACAAAAAGAATGTTTTCTTTACTGTCCAATAATATTTTGCTCATCACTCATCCTTACAATTCCATACTGATATGACTACTCTGTCTACTAACTCTCCCACCACTCATCGATGTTTCTTTTTTGAATGTCTTTCCCACGCCTTCTTTTTTTATACTTAATCCGGCACCATATCTCAAACACCTTGCCCTTGTCTCTGTACCCTTGTCTGCAACCCACAATTCTCGTTTCAAGTTCGTTGTTCCTTGATATTATCAGTGACTTTCACACAGACTACTTTTCGTGTACTACACTTAATTTTTCGGTGGACTTTTTATTCACCATGTCTTTGCTCCTCAGATATTTCATTGTCTCACTTTACGCTGCTTAGTTAAATATTCATTTTACCTGGGTATCTTCAAAAATGATTGTTTCTATCGCCTTTACACATTTACACTACAAGACTTTATTTAAAAATCGCAAATAATTGCTGCCATGCCTAACTCACCAAAGCTCCAATTGCATTATACTAGTAAACAACTAATATTCACAGGTGAATTGTATTCACAATTGGTTGGCAGTAGGAGTGACATGTGCTTATCCCTATTCTCCATTGTACCTTACAGCCATCACTTAAGTGCTACCTTTTCCCTCACTAGTTTACAAGTTACATATTATATTATACAATTCTTTGAATTCTCTTAACGTACTAAAGTTGTGAAAATATTTACAAGATGTAAGTTGTAGAAAAGCAGATATATCGAATTCAGAAACCAATACTGTAGTTGGTGATAACACAGCCTTCCATTCTTGATTTTAATTTTCTATTTGATTTGGGTACAATTGATCTAACTTACACGATTTTACGAATCCTCCTTTAGATAATGTTTTTATCAAAATCGGATAATACAAAAGCAATAGCAAACGTTTGCCAGTTGCAGAAAATAGTTTTGAATGAAACCGTGAGGCTAAACACTAAGCGGTGAATCGATAAGTTCTTTTTCAATTAGAAGTTTTTCAGTGAGTCTACTTGTCTCACTTCTTCACGTATGTAAATTCATCTGTTTTGGACGCATACATACAAAATAAATACATAATTTCCTATCTTAGAACCTCGAAACTTATACTCTAAGGCAACTGAAATTTTGGATCACAATTATTACGTCAAACATAAGAAGGTAAATCGTCCAATAATCAGACACAATGCAATAAAAATCGTTCTCTCCTGTTAAAATTGTCTACAAATTTATCCAAATTGTCAACACCTTAATAGTGATTATTCTGAAAATATGAATACAAAGATGTGGTCACGTTGGCCACGTTCACCTATGACGTTAGACGTATATAGATGTTGTTTTAGGTTAAAAAATAGGTGTCTGAACGTTATGTTACACAATTTATACGTTCATGTAAGTAATGTGACCATATACGTTCGGATTACATTGACAACTATGTCAAGGACAAACTATATTTAAATATACTGGGCGAGTCCACAACAGCCATCTCAGATTGATACGCAGAATCAAGAGATTGCAATCGCCTACCAACAGCCAAGGCAGCTAACGGTACACAATGTACCTGCATATTGCCTAACGATCCATGCTGAGCGCAGGTCACGCTCGCTCCCCCAATAATATGTCTTTAGCACAATTTATTTGGTTCACGATTATGCCTTTACACTTTTTGCCTGATTTTATAATTCATGAGTAATGGTTAACAAGTCTTGTTTTTAAACTAAGAGTATTTTCAACTGAGCGCAAACTCCAGTTTACTTTTCAACGGAAATTATTATTATTTACCAATTATTAATATTTCTAAATTATTTTGTGAAATAATTTATTTCAAAATTAGACGTCAATTTGTAAATAAACGTACGTAAATTTAAGTCTGTAACTTAATAATGATAATTACAGTTAGGTCTATTCCATAAATATGATGAGAATTTTATATTGTATCGTTAAGTGACTAAGAAGTTAATTAATTTATATGACAAATTGGAGCAAATAATTTGTACCGCAAACTTGACGACATTATACGTAACTGAATCTGATTGCATATTATCTCTGATCTTCCACGACGCAGGGTACGAGAAACAACGAGAGAAATAAGCTAAACATGTTTAATGGTAATATCAAAGATTGCGGAGGCAGCTGGAGTAAGAATTAAACATCCCAGGACGAAGTGTATTGGTCGTATTTCAACTTTGATTTAAAATTTTTCGGTTTCCGACATTTATACGTTAATCACATATTTCCTGTTTTAATAACGAAATAAAACAAGCAAAGTCTGATCGTGTATAGGGAGAACATAAATGTTTCATTAATATTGATTGTACCTTACTCGTTATTTACAAACATTAACCGTACTTTAAATTTTATCTGCAGAAAATCTTTTTTAACCAATCAATGGTTAACTTCAACAATGTCTGGTAAAATAAAACGAGAACAAAATTTCTTCTTCTTTTGATAACTGTCAAAATGGAAAACAGCTTAACGTATGGAAAACAGCTTATAACGTATCTAAAATAACCAACTTCTTTTTACACTACTGTCAAGATGTAAAACAGTTAGCTTAACGTATTGAACAGATAATGTGTAAAAATAACTAACTCCTAGATATCAAAATAATATAGCAATTGAATAAGACAAAGATACAGCAAAAATTGTCTACATGAACTTACCTGTGATTCAAACTTTGTTTTAATTATTCTAATCAAAATCGATTTTGCTTTATAGTTGTTAGTAAACTTACAAATACTTGTTATTAAGCAAAAACATTGAAACACAAACGATCAGCCTGCTGTTGGACCTCCCCCATCAATGACTGTTGCATCAGCATTGTTGATATTAATTAAATGCCAACACTGTTAATTTTGTTTATCTAATTATTAGTTTTCGTTTGCAACGTTTAATGAAAACGAAATAAAAGTCGCCCAACCGTTAGAGGCATAAAGAATTTTAAATATATTTCATATAAATTCGCTAATAACAGTTATTAAATAGGCCTATGAATTAAAAATTAAAGGAATTTAATTTAGTTAGAACAAAAACGGTGGCTAATTAGTGAAAAGAGTCAAATGGAATTTATTCGATAGCAATAAGAATCCGTTTTCTCTGTTTAAGGCGTAGTCAACAATCCTAATATACTTAATTTCTTTTGCACCGATAACTCCAGCCTCACCTTCACCTAGTACAGTAGTAATTCTGTTGTTGGAAAAGCGTAGGCACTCTCTCCGTCGCGTGTGTGCGGCGCGCTTGCTTGCAAGACGACGACATAATCTTGTCCGGATGGAGGAAATGTTTACGGAAGCAGGAAGACAATTAATTTACCTAGTGTTCAAGAAGTCTGTAATCAAATCTGCTTGCTTGATCAATAACCCAACCAAGCTTTACCATGCCCTTCCACAACCTAATGATGTACTACACAGAAACCTCGTACTCTTCGAAACATATGACTTTTATGCTTTTTTGTTTTCACAAGAGTTTACTGCGCTTGCAAAAAGGAGTATAAGAATGAAACATCCAATATAAATAAAATAAAAATAAGATATTTTAAATCCATACTACCTTAAAATATTATAGCATTTAAATTAAAATTTTTATTGAATTAGAAGGACATTAAATATTAATTTTGAATGCTTAACGGATTAATTACGACTGCTACTAAGCGTATGCTTAGTATGTACATAGTAGATTAACGTGCTTCGTATAAATCTATTGTGAATTAAATTTAACTCTCAATAAATTTAAGTGTTTTATAAAACTTTTGATGAATATAAAATTATGCAGATCCTAGAGAAAAATGAGACTAGTTTTGCAAAACACTGTATTGTGAATTCTAAATTGGGAAAAGCATAGCATATACTGTAATAATATAAATTCGGAATAGCATAGCATAAAAGGATAAATGTTAAATTATAATGATTAAATCAACATTAGGAAATTATATAAAATAAATTTTATGATTACACTTATTTCGCTTATTGGCGCGGGGTTCCAAATTATTGTTAGTTTTTTTGTATAATTGTGTCAAAAAGTGTGTGTGATTTATACTGTAATTGGTCGTTAAGTATGTTGTTTGGTTGTGTTGTGTGGTGTTTGTATATTTCATATTGTTCTGCTGTGTTAAGTTTTCGACCTTTGGGTAAGTAGTGTAATATTTCAAGATTAGTATCTATGTTGGTGTAGCTGTGGTTTTTTGTGTGTATGTGTGTGGCACCCACATAATTTGGAACCCCGCGCCAATCCCCTTCCTCCACACACCACCCCTACTATACCTTTCAAAATAAAAACCGTTACAAATTAATGGTAGTCTGTCTCAAAGCTGACGAAGGCGAACACCACGCCGAAACGCTTACGAGAAGAAAAGACAAGTAAGTTTCACAAGTTGAAAGTTTCAATATTCTATAAAGTTTAGTGCTGTGAAAAAAGATGATGAACAATCAAAACAACTATGTGGAAATTGTTAAATTCGGTGTGAAAGATGACAAAATCGTATCGGTATGTTTGTTCATAGAAGACATGACAATAGCAGAGTGGTTCTGTGCTTAGAGGCCGGTATAAAACTTTAAATAAAACCCAATGTGATACACCTGTCAAAACAATTCTTAAACTTAACACATCCAAAGCAATGATGTAGAGTATCATAGGTGAACTTTATTGTTACTTATTGCTTAAAAATGTTCAAATTTCTCTTTCGAAGGTTATTGAAGGTTATAGTTTCTATGATACATTCGAAGAATATAGAGATACTGTCAACTATACAGGAATTATTGGAAAATATAATACAAGAATATCGACTAACCTATCTAATTATTAATGGTACATAAACTTAAAAGGAAAAGCATACAGATTACCAGGAGCTCTATACTAAATATACGTACTAAAGCGAGCTACTTATAAAAAATAAAAAAAGAGCACACAAAAAGTACGAATTAATTAAAAGGTTAAGTACAAAGCAACAATAGCAAACAAATATTTATCTTAATTTTTTAAGAACGTTTTAATTAAAATTAGGTCAAATTTTATGACTAAGAACAATAAAATAACATTGATTGCTACGAAACGCATGTGGTTATGTGATAGACAAAGAATAAAGTTTCAGCTAGCTGTAAACTCTACTCTGAGTTTGTCCAAATAAAGTCAGAACATATTTTTTAGTAAAGTATGGTTAAGTTTTACTACATAATCGAAAGTAAATTATGTGATAAGTTAACCCGTATTTTTATATAATAATAAATTGTTTGTTGTGTTAGTAAATTTATTGTCATTTGTTGTTTTTTATGTTTTTTAGCAGTATAAGGCAAACTAGAACTTCAAGAACAAGGTAAAAGTTTTAAAACAACATGATAAGAAATGGTTATGACATTATAAATACGAGTAAATTAATCATGATAATATTCAGACGTTCAAACATCATGATAATAAAATTTCGTTATATAAAGAGATCTGTTGATATAAAACCAAAATTAAGAGGATTACCTTAGGCATTAATTCAGCTTAATATCTGACGAAGTGACTATCTTCGTCTTCTTCTTCTTCTTCTACTTCTTTTATGTAGACCGAGAGTCTGTCTCCATCTAAAATCCATATAGATCATCTTCTCTTTCCGATGGGTATATCCTTCATTTAGACTGCAACTACCTTTATGGCATCACGTCTCTCCTTATCGACTTGAGTCAGTTTCAGTATCCTTCTTAAGCACATCACCTCGGTCGCTTCCAAAATGTCTGTTGTTTTTGCTTTGTCAACTATCGTATCAGTAGCACTGGGCGCTCCTTCAGTTCTTAGAAATCGGTTCGATCAGATTGCGCTACACAAGCAACTTGATATTCTTGAAGCTTCAGTTGCATGCTGTTTTACTTCAGCCTTAATGGACAGTTATTTATAAACAAAGTACCTGAAGAATGACACCTGCTCAGTAATTTTCCCTTACAAAGGAACGATGTTTTGGTCTTCTTAGTTAATAATCGAAGACTTAATTTTCTGCCAGTGCGAAAAGAGAGTTGAAGAGAATTTTCATCTTCGGCAAACCGTGTCGTGTAGCACAGACGTTTCTGTCTATGATTCCGTAACCCCTGAGGCCTTTAACTTCTTCGATTATTTCGTTCGTTACTATACTGAATAGTATCGGGTTAAGGGAATCTCCTTGTCCGATGGGGAGTGACATATAATACACGGATGAAATAACAAAATTAATCTTAATCTTTATATTTTAAAAATGTATATATGCTACGTGAATGTCATAGATAGGTCTACAAAACGAAGATTCGTCCGACTGTCGTAACAATATCTAAATGAGAAAATTGCTTTGTGCGACAAATTTACAATTTACATAAATTTTCATAGATAACGGTCATAATAATAATAATAATAATAACGACAATAATAATAATAATTATTATTATTGTTATTATTATTATTATTATTATTATTCATGATTGTCAAAAATAATAATTTTTCACTACTTTTTAAATTAATGTTAAACAAAGTATTCAAATTTTCCTTAGAAGTGACTTTTTTATCTGTCCTTGTCACTTCTGGTCTTTCAGTAAAATAAAGTAAACGTTTTAATGTAATGCTGTCAAACAACCAATCGATATATAATTTATTTCTAGACACTAAAGTATACTTGACGTTATACAAAAAAACTCGAGTGTTTACATACAATTTTGTACTGAAATGGTTACAAGTACGCCGAAATATTTTTATTTACGTGTCCATAAATATATAAAACCTTACGCCACATCTGGTTATGCAGGTGTAGTCTACATTATATGATTGTTTTTTTTTTGTTTAAGGGTGTGTATTACAGTAATATGAATGTTTGATTCACTAAAATTTGAAAAGTACTTTATTTTTACGTAATAAAATGTAAAACTTCAACACCGGTACGTTTTTAAAATTAGTTTACAATACAATAAATAAACGTGTAAGTATGACTGTATGAATTTCAAAGTATATTAGTCGTAAATAAATACCTACCAGTTCAAAGAAAACTGTCTCTATCGTGATGAATGAAGAAGGAAATAAGAAGCGATTAGTAAAATAATTTTTTTTAATAAGGCTTTGTTGTACACACACAGACACATATACACACACGTGTTTGCTTCGTTAGTAGCTTAGTTGTATTTGGAGAGTTTAATCTCTTCGATAGACTGATTCGATGTAGTCAAACACGAATACAACGATTACTATAAATAGACCTATAATTACAAAACATGATCAGTGCTTTTTACATATTGCAGAAAGCTGTTTTGTACTTTTTTTTGTCAATTTCAACACATATCGATAGGAAAATAAAACAGATAAAGAATAAAGGAAATTCATTTTATTCTTTTAGGATAGTTTGAATCGAATAAATTGTTTAATCATGTTATCATTACATGAACGTTTTTGCTGCTATCTGTGAAGTTAAATGTAGTCATGTTTCTCCTTCTCGTCAGTCGGAGAAGGACGTCTGTTTCATCGACATAAGTCGAATTTTCGGTCTGGCATAGCATTATCAGGTTTGCTTCAAGATTGCATGAAAATATATATGTATTAAAATAATTTAAGCCCTCTTTAAAACACCGAAATTTGTACAATTTGGTAGAGATAATGAATAACAAAACAAAATCTGATCGCCTAAAGTCGGGTCATAGCTCTAACATAAACACAAATGAAAAGGAAAATTTAAGAACATCTATGTGGAAACTGTATGTTATACCCGCTGATTTGCTTCACAGCAATAGGCTCCAAACAGGCTGAAGTTAATCCTAATTTTCAGCTAGCCTCTGTTAAAACAAACTTACTTCATACACTACCATGTACTAACTTATTAGAAGAATTTATTAGTCTCATTTAAGTTAACAACTAAGTAACTCATCAGTTGCTTACAAAATTTATGTTCATATAAATTTATATGATCAAAGTGGAAATGTAACAAAATTAAGTAGATTATGTATAGAGAAATAACTCTAAAATTTTTAAGACATTATTACATTTAGTATTTTTAACGATCAGTTTATAACATCATTTATGTTTTCACTAATCCGATCGCATAAAATACCATCTCTCTCTCTCTCTCTCTCTCTCTCTCTCTCTCTGTATATATATATACGTGTGCGCGCGCGCGTGTGTGTGTGTAAGTTCCATACAAGCTCTGCTTCAAGGTTCTTCCGATTTGTTGAGTTTCCGATACCTATTTTGAATAAAATAAAATTATTTACAAGAATACTAGTGAAAAAGATTACTTTAGAAAGCTTCCTTGCATTTTGAGAATAGTGTCCACTTTCAACTGGACAAGATTTCAACAGTACTCCAAAAATTAAATTTGGGTTATAAATCCAATAATTTATTTCTCTCTTGAAGTAACGAAAATACATACAAAGCAAATAAACATTACTACATATCTTGAAATTATCAGGAAACGTTTTTAAAAATTAGATGAGTATATTTCTAAGAAGGTTTCTCTCAAACGAAAGGCATGCCTATAGAAGTGGCGTTTCACAGTTAATTGAAGGCGAAGTCACAAGAACTCTGTGTGTAGTTGTTTCTACGAGTTCCTTCACTTTGTCACAAGCTGTACATCAAAGAGACCGGCCCCGGCCCCGGCCCCGGCGATACCTTACAAAGTATAGCATTTATTGCCAACACTTGCCACTACACCTTATTCTTACGTGATTATATATCACTATTACTTGTATTAATTACCCTATTGAGAAACAGTAAACAAAAGATATCTAATATTTAGATGTTCGTATTGCGCTACAAGCAACATTCTCATTCGTTATTAACTTTCAAATATTATATCGATATATTTCACCCGTGGTAAAACATTTAATACTGCAATTATATTTTCTGGCCTCCACTAAGCGAATGCCTCCCCTGAATGATTCTCCAGTTGCTGTAACTCAATACTTAACAGTCGTGGTTCATCTCATCTCATCTTCATGACCGTCTGCCAAATGACCTCCCCATCTCTTTCTATTTCTTTTAATCCTAAAAATGATTAAAACAGCTACATATTTACACCGCTTTGTTGTTCCTAGCACAGTGAACTCCAGTCCGCGTATTTGGAGTATTCTCGTGCTCATTGTTCATGTTTACGACCCATAAGTCGCTACAGAACTTCTGCAGTTCAATAAATACTTCGTTTTCTAAACACATGAAACTTTGTTATGATTCATAATATTATTCACCTTTCCAAAACTTTTGTACATAATACTGTCTATACAGTAGGCTCTGTTTGTGTGTATGTGTGTGTTGATACATGTCTGCGTATGTGTATATCACACAGAAACATTTACAGATAGTGTCCTGTTGTTTTCTGTTCGATGGAATACGCTCGACATTTCTGAAGCCTATGTAGGTTTCCGCAGAACAAAACGTTTATAAGTTGAAGAATAGACGCGAAACGAAACACCCTGGCGTTTCGCAATTTGAATTATACGAGTTCATTTTACACTGCTAACCCGAAAAATCAGTAATTTCATGTTGCGTGTGTTAACGTAATGCTTGAATTTGACAAATGTAGGCCTAATAATGTCGCTTATAAATTATTTATAGTTTATTTTATTTTAAATTCAAATACACTTAAATTATATCTACAGTTGATCAATACTTTTTCACCGCTTGTTGCTAAAGTTAAAAACAACAAACGAACTGTTAACTCGGACAAATTCCCAGTTGCACAGTTGGTAAACGGCGTCACTTGTCGTCCGCAATTAGTGCTCTACAGCCGGGGAATACCAATACCTTGTTTATTAATTCCATTTACCTTACTTAGTAACGTTTCCGTACCAAACGTCTGCCTGACTATTTCATACAACAAAGTTTCACAATATACATATATATAACATGCCACTTGTTAATGTTCTTGGGATAATTATTATGTGCTCACACACAAAAGGCGTTTTCTACAGTGTAGACTACTTTAATAAGAACTGCCTGTCCATATTCGTGAATCACATAATGCTAAAATCTCGCCAAAAGTAAATATCCACCTAAAATTGACACAGTAGTTGTCGTTTAGAAATTATGGCGAGATTGTAATGTTACTTTAAACTTAATTGTTAAAACATAAAAATTGTAATCTCAGAGACTGAAAGTGGGTCGGGTGTTACTATCGCTGAATTATGTCATAAAATTCTTAAATTTGTATCTACTAACAAATGTGTACATTTTGATCGGCTAACCTTTGTAATAAATCTGTAACAAGATTAGCAGGGACCCTGAAAACCGGAAGCCAATTTTCCTTATGAAATACAATCACTCGAACTGGATAAGAATAAACAATTTTACACCACTTTACGTGAGGACTGAAACAGTTTTAAAGCCTGCAGAACGGTGTGAGTTACAATAGCTTTGAGTATACGTGAGTTTTGTATATACATAAACTTATGCACACACGCTCGCGCTCATTCTGTCATAAACTCACACATTTAATTTTTACGATGATTAAAATATGTATTGACTACATTACTTACTTACTTAACCTTAAAACTGATAACTTGTTTTTTTTTTCTTTTTAACATGTACACTTACTACTCGACCGTACAGTTAAATAAGGTGTATACAAACGTAGAATGTAGATTGTCGTGTTATGCTAATGTCAGTGACAACAAGCTTCCCCTGTTGCGAATACTACTGTGTATGACATGGTGTCAGTTATAATAGATCGCATTTTCAGTAATACTTTTTTGTGTCAAGCTAACCAATATAATATACCACATATTTTTCGTATTTTCGATGTAACTTGATCAGACTTAAAATTTTTACTTTAAAATTATATAAATGAATAAAAGATTCATCCGTGGAAACTCTAATACAAAACATTCTGTTACTACTATCACATTCGGAGATACAAAAAATAAATTATTGTTTTACATCAAAAAAATTCTATTACTACTTTGAAATTTTAGATGTAATTTATAAAAGTCGCGCGCACGTGTGTGTGAGAGTAGGTATTTGGGTGTGTGCGTGTTCTTTCTTCAGCTATACAACACAAAATCGAAACAGTTATTTGTTATAGACAAAACAAATGGTAATAAAACAAAAATTAGCATACCGGTCCGTAGTTGTGAAATCCAGTCCTTTCTGCAACTCTGTTAGCCACATCGTTTCCAAGCTCTCCATTCAGACGGACAAGAAAAGAATTAGTAAAAATCTCCGCCGAAACCAGAGTCAGAGTTGTGGCTGTTACAAGGAGTCGTACCCATGACTCCATGATTCTCACTACACAACTGAACCACAGAATTCTGACGTCATTTACAACGTCACGACATCGATTTTCCACCACGACGTTTCACCAGTGGATATGGCGGCGGACGCCATTGCGCAGGTGCTTCATTTCTTATTCAGTTACCCGTACATTCTAGTTAAAAAATAACGAAAAACTATAAAGGAACAAAAGATAAATATTTATCGCACATAACTATAATTAAATTAATCCTTAGGAAGGCGACTTGCTCGTGGCGCTTATCTCGGTGTTGTCTGTAAAATTATATTTATGTAACGTTCTTTTAATTAGTCACTTTATACTGCTTATCCAGTTAAACGAATAAAACTACCTAACCAAGAAAAATCGTGTGTACAAAAACTACCTAACCAAGAAAAATTGTGTGTACAAATATGGTTGAATTTAGAACTTTCGTTGTATCAAATTATAAAATTCTACAGACATCTTGAAACATACTATAAATATTAGCAAATAAAGTTTTAGTGAGCCGTACTTTTGAACATAAGCGATAATCAGTCAATTAAATAATTAACACATATAAT
The DNA here is from genome assembly GCA_034769895.1 of Magicicada septendecula. Taxonomy (NCBI): domain Eukaryota; kingdom Metazoa; phylum Arthropoda; class Insecta; order Hemiptera; family Cicadidae; genus Magicicada; species Magicicada septendecula. Next base: position 746,874,641 of record CM068367.1, on the reverse strand, counting down.
ACATTGAATATAAAAGAGGGCCGCACAAACAGATGGACAGACAAATTAGTATTCTGTAGATGAGGTTTGATGTGGTTAAACAGATCAGCGTGGAGGAGCTACTTAGCAGTATACCACAAGACAACCCCATTAATGTTTACAGTAATTATGCACCTCACTGCACTCTTGTGTAATACACAGAAAGTATTTATCTGAACATAACATTTTTGCATACTGAAAAATGTATTACTTGCAGAGCGTAATGTATAAACCCATGTAGTTGTACCTCTTGCCTGTCTATCTACCTACACACTCTCTCTCTCACTCTCACTCTCTCTCTCTCTCTCTCTCTCCCTCTCTCTCTCTTTCTCTCTCTCTCTTTCATTTTCTAACTTCCCTAGGTTTTATTATTTCAACATCAGAATAATATTTACGAGTAACGTTTACTTTACTATAAAATGAAAAGTTTTCTATAGTTACTATTAGTACAGTTATGTAACTATCGTTTTTTTAAACACAAGTAAACTTTGGTTGCAAAGAAGGACACAGAAAAGGAGTAGAAATCGTAAAATTTTCGTTGTTGTTATCATTATTATTATCATTAACAGAGTAGTAGTAGTAGTAGTAGTAGTAGTAGTAGTAGTAGTAGTAGTAGTAGTAGTAGCAGCAGCAGCAGCAGTAGTAGCAGCTCCTTCACGAAAGTGAAGAAGTTACTTATCTTCGTTGGTCTGGGAAACTAATGATTGGTAATTAATCTAAATGATGTTTTAGTTAGCAAATTAACGAAAAAAGAAATAATTTGTGCCATCTGCCAATCTGGAGGACACTTAACGTTTGATGCGTTAAAAATCAATAGCTAATTAGCATACATGGCTTGCATATTTGATACTAATCTTAATTCATTAGTAACTGTTGTAAAAAAAACGGATATTACGTTAAATAAAAGTAATTCTAAATAAAATTAGTTTGCTTCGTAACACACAGAAAAGTAAAACAAAACGGCGGGCTTGTTTTAAAAAATAGTCTGTTTCTGTGATGAAGACAAAGACGGATGACGGGTAGGGTAGGTTATATCTCAGGGCGGAACAGTCGAGTCGCCCGCCAGTATAAACTGACATTCCCACACTATAAGCTTCGTCATATTGTTTTATACTTCATACCAACAAAATTCTGAAATCCCTTTGTATATAACCCCGACAGAATTAATGCTAGAGAAAAAAATATTTTTTTTTATAAATAAAAAAAGGTTTTTGCCTATTGGAAAATAAAATTTTGCATTTTTCCACAAAGTTTCTGTGTAAAATCGTGTGCCGAAAAATAACAAAGACTCTTATGCGTTGCAAATGCGAGCAGGTATGACATGATGTTTAACAGAATAATTACAATAACTAGACGAATATCACGCGTTTTTCTTTCACGTTTGCTAAACATCTTGTTAGCAAGTATGGTTTCATGCGGTGTCAGCTAAGGGCCCCTATCCGTAACTGACAATTCCCTTTTCCCTTTCCTTACCAACAATGTCATTACAGGGATGCACTGTGTCCACATGTATGTATGTGTGCGTATGTATAATCCTATAGTTAGTGCTATAAATTCGGATTATCCGATTGAGTATTCCGATCATACTGTTCGCATTTGCAACACATCGGATTCTTTGTTCTGTTTCGACACACGATTTTACTCAGCAACTTTAAGTAGAAAAAGCAAAATTTTATAGTTTTCAATATATTAACACACACACACACAGAGTAGAACAACGGCAATGCACGCTTGAACTTTGCCAGATTGTATACAAAGAGTACAAAGTGAAATCCAAATCTAAAATTGGAATATATTTAGTTGGTGATTTTCACAATTTTCATTGTATTCTCATTTTATATCTAAAAAACGAAGAAGCGTTACATCTTAATCTTAAAGAACGGATGTGAAAATTATACTTTGATTAATAAATTTGTCCTACAATATTCATTTTTGAATTTGGAAAGTTAGGTTGAAATTAGACATTACTGTAATGAAGTAGGATTTGAATTATGAATTGTTCTACGCGTTCTCGTAGTTTAAAATGTTTTATCGTCTAATAAAGATCAAATTAATTCTGTGTAGAAAGCAGATTATAACTGCCGTTTATTTGCTGCCCACCAATCACTTCTGGACGAGGAAATTTTATTTCGACAAATAACCTCAAATCCACTTGCATATTTACATCACACGTCTAACAAACCGCACTCCAACTTTTCAATTAGCTAGGTTTATATTATATATTACTACTTCTGTGTTTCATAAAAATACATCCATTTTTTTCCTTTCATGGACACACACGCAATCCCCCCGCCCTCCTACATGCTCTGTGTTTAGCTGAACTATTGCCTACTTTAATAACATTTAAACTGCCCTTCAGAGGACTTGAGAGAATTTTTCAAGAAACTAAAGTTACATTTTCAGGTATCTGTATGGGATTTTATAGAAAACTGAACAGTTATTGTCACAGTAAAAGAAAATAAACAATTAACATTTTTAATACTTTGTAAGCCGGTTGGCTCCAAATAGAAAACTGAAGTTATTGTCACAGTAAAGGAAAATAAACAATTAACTTTTTTAATACTTTGTAAGCCGGTTGGCTCCAGTGTCTTACGCTTCTAAAGAGCCAAATGCTCTGAGATAATGAATTCCTGCAAATTTCAATTAACTAGATTTATTCCAGTGTACTTACATTACAGATTTGAAGTTGATAATTGGAATACGCAACTCATAAATATCAGTTTACTTTCTCCTGCCTCCACATGCCCCCTCGTCAGTTTCTCGTTTCATTTTCTTCTCCTGCAGCACGCTTTCAATACAACCACATTTAGATTCGCAAAACTGATTTTATAACTTACAACAATGGATACGCTGAATGAATTCTACGTGAGTAGGGAAATCTACACTTCAAGCCCCCTACTCGACCTACTCACATAATCCTTTTATTGTTCGTCCCACAGCCTCTGATGTTTTACTTGGTATCGGCATATAGTAGCGTATAATTATGTTGAACATGGATGTACGTAACGTGTAATGTTAATTTTTACGTCCCCCCGTGTTTTATTGTGTCAGACTCTTCGAAGTTATAGTGCACTGTAGAGATGTCTACATTAATTCGTATGTACTTTCTAGAATGATGATGGACATAATGTTAAGGTAGTACCTATACATAGATGACGTAAAGGCTCTTCTCACCGGAAAACCACAGGAGCAATCTGTTGTTCTGGCGAAGAGAGATGCCACTGTGAAAGACAGAGTTTATTCACAGCATTAACTGAAATTACAGAAAGTTAATCCTACTAGTAGGAATAACAGGGGCGTATTTACAGGGGGGACGAACGAAACCGGTTCCCCCCCCAGAGGTCGAAAAAGTTGAAGAATTTTGTTAATCTCTTAATTTTTAGGCTGTTTATTTTATTTTTTCAGCTATGTACGCTAACATAGTAGTAGCTCTTTTATAAGGAAAATCAATTCAGTCAATAAATATCATTTAACAAATATTTCAATAACACGTACAGTATTTTTATTGTGTTTTTACTGTTTACTTTAATGGGAGTGATTTCAGGCTGCAGTATGTTTGAGATCGCTGGATTGCTCACGGAGACGACTTTCTACACGTTAATAAACAAATACGTCTCTTCAGACAGACGTGTAATTTCTGGTAATCCCCAAAGAAGCGTCTTAAGCCCTTTTCTAAGTGAATTACAGTTGTCTATATTTGCGGACGATATGACACTCAGAGGCTGCACCACAAAGTCGATACAATCTGTCATTGGTCTGAATTGAAAAGTGATCGTTAACGTGAGCTGGAGTCTGCTATTCTGTAAATGCCTAACGGAACCGTTTGTTAATAGACTGATTATTCCTACCGTCTTGTAAGAGGTAACGTGTTCCGGTTCTCGGCTTACTTGGCGTATCCAAACCCAGACATTTTCCAGACCATCGTCAGCCGACAATTGTTTCCCCTGATTGTTAGCTCGGCTATAAAATGTAAACTACGTACAGTGATAGTTTGGCACGTATTTTCTGCCGGCAATTACCAAATCTGTTCCTATATGGGGATACGTTTCCCCTGTGCACAAACGCAATCTGCGTCTAAAGCATACTTCATACAGAGAATCTTGCTCGTTAAGTAGACTCGTATTGATTTCCTGGATGATACCGTGACGTCTTGCATGCAATTTTATTGTTTTAATTTCCATCCCCGCAGGTGGTGGCCGGGGGTTAATCTCTTGCATCCATGGTGACTCCGGTCTGCCATCTCCACCTGACACACAACGCCTCTTCGTCGCGGGGGTGAACCGGTATTTCCTCTGGATTAGGGCTGATATAAACTAGGCTAAGCTGTGTGTCTGGCGAAAGGGATGAGCCATGGTTGCCTCGTCACTGGCAAACTAGCTGCCATGGAAAATCGCCCCGTTCCAGTGGTCCTAGCCAACATCAATGCAGTGAACCCTAGAAGCATAGAGGCGGCTGGTGAATCCTGCCAGGTGGTCCTAGGACTATGGCTCAGGGAGGTTGCGAGCTGGATTTATACCGCTGAACACCGGTGGCTCCTTCTCCCTCCGAAACACCCACTCTGGCTCACGCTGCCTTCCGGGGCGCAGGATTAACCGATTTTCGGCAGTATCAGGAGTATATTCTCACGTAGGCTTCCACGGCCGGTGCCCTTTATGTTTTTTTATGTTTTTAAAGTCACTAATGATAATGTGATGTATTTATAATATAAACACACTTATTGTTTACTAATGGTACCTATAATCTCAATTTTCTATTGTATTGCATTTATTGTTCATAGCCTAAAGGTACCCATACATACGATTTGCAATAAAATTTTTATTACTCACATTCTGAAAAACGATCGATTTCGTTCACAGACCATCGTCATGTCATATACAGCACACTTGCGGTCACAATATCGTAAAACAGCCACTATTTACAAAAACGAATTCGTAGACATTGATTAATGAATGACGTACACTATCACGTTCATTAATCAATGTCTACGAATTCGTTTTTGTAAATAGTGGCTGTTTTACGATATTGTGACCGCAAGTGTGCTGTATATGACCTGACGATGGTCTGTGACCGAAATCGATCGTTTTACTTCCATGTTCCTTACTACACTCAAAACATGAAAAAAAGTCGTTTTTCGAAAAGTGTCTGTGTGTGTGTCTGTCTGTCTGTCTGTAGATTTTTTTCTATGGCAAACGATAACAGCCGCAAATTCAAACAGAATCAAATAATTTTTTGCATACATTCCTGATTTGTAGAGTACTCACGACCTATTGTTTTTGGTGAAGATCGGTTGAGAGAAAGGGGTAGTTTACCTGCAACGGTTTTTTTTTATCAAGGTAATTTTTTTTGGCAAACGATAACAGCCGCAAATTCAAACAGAATCAAATAATTTCTTGCATGCAGTCCTGATTTGTAGAGTAATCAAGACCTATTGTTTTTGGTGAAGATCGGTTAAGGGGAAGGGGTAGTTTACCTGCAACCTTTTACGTTTTAACAACAGTAAAGAACTTGAAAATTCATTTAAACTTTTTCAAACAATGGTAATCGTTAAAAATAAAATAATTTTGTTGCCAGGCAATAAAATTATAATTTTTTCATTTTAATGTAAATTATGTATGAGTTAATATACATGTATAAAATAATATATCGTTAGTGGCAGGCAAGCATATCTCAGTTATGTAATGTTTACGTTTCCATTTTATTATTATGACTACCGCAATAAAAAGGCAGGGAAGACACACACACACACACACACACACACAAAATTCGCGTTATTTCTGGCCTCACTCATGTTTATTTTCTTACATTTGCACGCTTTTTAAAATGGTAAGTGCCGAAACCAATACCAACATAACGCGTGCAAGCCGAAAAGGTGTCCAGCGTGGATAGCGATTTGCTTCCTGTGGATCGCTGGGCAGTGTAACTGCACGTGTTTACAGAGGAACGATTCATAGACAGACTTTTCGTCTTTAGGGAATGAACCCTCTGCAAGATGCTGAGGGTCCATGAGTGACTTCGGAGCGCTCCTTCTTTTTCGCGTGTTTGTTCTGTGAAACATACACTGTAGATTCGCAGCTTGATAGGAACGCTGCAACTAGGAACACTGTAGCAACGCTCAATAGGAAATGTTGATAATTTTTGTCCACGATGTACCCTCATACACACTAAACCTGCTCTGATGTTTTAATTACGGACATCATAATATTAAAACTTTGGAAACTTGAGCACTACTTAATGGAGATCAAACATTAACTTATACAAGCCATTAATTTTATGCAATTATATATATATATATATATATATATATATATATATATAGTACAACGTTATCGGCAACAAAGAAGTAGTTTTTGTTAAAATTCCTTCCCGGGATGTTTGGCCGTAGTCCAATGTTTTCTACAAAACCAGACGTTTCGGCAATGCCATCGACTTCCATCGTCAGTGAAAATCGAGTGCGATAACGTGAGGTGGTATACGTTAGTGACCACAGTACTGTGGTTAAGGCTGAAGCAGTAAGTAGAAAGAAGTAGTTTCTATAGTAATATTTCATTTCGAAAATGATTTTAAATATAAATCTTAGAACATGGAAGTCATGTATGGTTCTCCATACCGATATTTTAAGAATGTGAGTAATACAAATTTTATTGCAAATCGTATGTATGGTACCTTTAGGCTATGAACAATAAATACAATACAATAGAAAATTGTTTTTAAAGTCTATTTGTTTATGCAGGTATGGACCGGGTCAAAAATATCTTGTATGACAACGTTTCATTCATATTACAGTGAGTATCCTTAGGTATCCTTAGGACGATTAAGCTGGCAAGCGATCTCAGTTAGATATTGTAGAAGTGGCATTAGGTGTTCCGATAAGTGAACCCTGCCCTGTAGGTGTTATGCCACTTGCATTATTTGTGCGGTCAGTAAACTCCCGTACAGTCAAGCTAGAAAGTAAACAGTACCAAGTCGTGCTGAGCGTTACTGCTTCTCTGTTAAGCTTATCCTTGTGTTTATTAATTCCTTGCCACAAAATTGTATGCAGCTGAGGAAAGTTCTACATTGGCCAGACGGTCCGTCTGATTTCCACAAGGATTCAAAAGCATGTCATACGAAGAACTTAACAGTTAAAAAGTCGGCAGTTGCTGACCATTCAACCACAGCTAACCACATGCTCTGTTATATGATTGCCTTTTATCATAGACACGTCTGTAATATGGTCGTGCAATAGGTATTATGACAGAATTGTCCTAGACGCAATAGAAACTGTAATATGATATTCATTGTAATATGAGTGAAACGTTGTCATAAAAGACATTTTTGATGCAGTTCATACAGGAAGAAGACTTCAAAAACATAATCGGAACAAAGCTGCATCCAGCGTTTTTGGTGCTTCTCGAAGGACGGGTCTGTGTACCTAGTGCTGCAGGAGCCTATACGTGACTCGTGTTCGGGGGGTGAGGGTTAGCCTCTGCCGTCCGCTTGTCCGTAACGGCGAAGGGCGTATGTCTCCTGTGAGCAGAGGATTCCAGACAGCTCGTTGACGTATCCAGCGGAGACTTTTCCTGCCCTTTCATGGTAAACTTATGGGGTTTTCGGTGATAGTGGTAGAAAAAAGGAAGTTAAGGCGTCATCGGAGCTGCTATGACGTCTTCGACATCGAGGCACACCGATGGCGCTAAGTCACCCTCCACAGTAATTGTTTGCATTTGCAGTGCGAAGTAACCACTCCTGTTCCGGTGGACCTTTTGACATCAAGAACCGTGAACCCTAGTAGCATAACCTGTACAAGCATTGTACCCCTGAACAGATGGGGGAGGACTTTTCAGGGCTGTATGGCTGGCTGAACCCCGCCTTATATAGCCTGGGGCTATGGGTGAGTGAGATAGGAGATGGGGCTATACCGCTAGTTGCCGTTGGCTCTTTATCTCTCCGATACACGCGCCCTGGCATAGGCTGCTTTGAGGGGCGCGGAGTCAACCGACTGAGGGCGGATAATAATCGGAACAAAAAGCGTCCATCTAGCGTTCGGTGACGCGACCCTGAGTGACCTGTGTATCAGGCACTTCCGCCTGTCTGGGTATCAAAGTATCGAAACGCCTCGTTCCACAAGCCTCCCCCCCCCCCACCCCGGCCGGTCAACAGTATGTCTTGTATGAACGTCTATGTTTTGTTACATATCATGGCACTTTAGTTTCCTTTTCAAGGAGAAGATTCCAGACCACTCGTTGACGTAGCCAGTGGATGGCTTTCTTGCCAGTGCCTAAAAATGAACCAAATTGTAAAAAACTTTGTAAAAGTCATACCGGGTATCGTACTAAATGGAAATTTAACCCAACTTCGAATGTAATGTTTACACTGGCAATTTTTTAACTTTTGCGTGGTGCTAAAATAGGGCTACAGTAATTCGTGGGGGCACCAAAATATGAACTCTATCAGTGTTAATTTGACAAGATTAACGTCTGTCAACACAAATTCTGCCTGAGGCTTTCTGTCTGTCAACACTTTTTGCAAATTTTGGACCGTCTTAAAAACGTTTGTAAGCTACGTTTACAAAATCTTTACATATTGTTAAGTAATGTGTATTTGTGAAATTTATTGGATATAAGCCTAGAGATATCTATGGAACATACATTAACTTGAAATATATGATTAAATTAATTGTCGTTTACGAATTGTGTTTATAAATTTAATGAGAAATACAACACGTATTCGGGATTTCTAGTGATTATTGTATTCATAATGACAAAATAATAATACTATTAATGATCGTCTTAATACTTACAATTTTTACTTTTCTAAAAAGTGCTAAAGCAATAGAAGTTTTCGCAATTTTTCTTTTACCGTTTTTACTTTTTAAGGTACAGTAAAACCCGTGACAAACACGTACCCCCTCGTGGTGCCTCGGCTAACGCTAGGAAGTCATGCATAGGAAGACCTTTATTAACACCTTTTAAATAAATTATAATTTGATTTATGAAATAATAAATATACCTAATTCAAACCATTGAGCGAGTTCTGTAGCTCAGAAAGCTTACTAATATTAATTTATTACTTAATTTGTTTTCGATAATATTAATGGATTCTAATTTGGTTAGTACGAATATAAAAGTTATTAATAGGCCTACGTCTAAATGCCTTATATAACATTTAAAAAATATGAAGAAGATGACTGATGGTTCTTGAAAAAAGTACGTCAAAATACTTGGCAAATACTATGTGTAACTTGCGCAAGACAAGTAAACAATTTTTACTACTTTTCACTTACTTTACTACACTGCTAGCATTACGTTACATAAAAATATGATTCTGAATACAATTAATTAATTAATTTTATTGACCTACATATAGTTACAACACACGCGTGCGCATACACGTACTACAAACAACGATGGTAGTATTATGTATGAATTACTATTGTTAGTATTCATATTGTGTGTTTGTAGTACTATTTATGAACTTCAAGCAACACTTTTTTATGTCCCATCGTGCTAATTTCTAACAGTTCTGAAGAAAGGCTTATTCACAACTTCTGAAAGTCAACACTGCTTGACTCATCATATTATTCAATATAAATTAGATAAAATTTTTATTTAGACCAAAACCGTTTCTTTGAAAATATTCCATAACTGCAAGAGAATTTTCATTAACTCTGCAGATGGTTTGTATAAGTGTTCTTCTGACACCAGTATCTTGTAGATTTACTATAACTACATCTGACTCGGGAATTTACTTGTAAACTTTAAATCCGCCAGCACATTCCAACTCGTCATATTTCATTTTTGCGATTTCGTTGTACTTTGGATTCACAGTGTTGTTATAATGAAATAGTTCGCTTGTAATTGTGGTTTCTTTATCGCTACTATCATTCTTACCAAGTAACAAACTTATTGAATGAAAACTATTTTCGGTAACCTCCATTGGACCATTGTAATCTATGTTGGTCTTCTATGATTCCTGCTGACAATACAATTCCATTGTTTCTTCCAAGCAGTTAATTTCTTAAACTATATTGAAATTTTAAAGTGTATCATCATACAATCCTCCATAATGTATAAAAAGTATTCGATGATGTCTTAATTTAGTTTATGCGTTAAACATTATTGTATAACTAATTGTGTATATAGTACGCATGTCTTCGAAAAGCATTCCCAATAAGTCGCGACAAGGCTTCACGTCATTCTTTTGCAACTGCATGGGAGCCCATCCGGTCAACTATAGAGAGGGTGTATAAAGTTTATTGAGGCCGAAAGGAATCAGTGGCTCCCTGAACGCCCTGGCTGCCCCTGCCCTCACCCGGCGAGCGGCTTTCCTGCCACTCAGTCTCAGCGGCGACTCTTGTCGCCTCCGGAGCTGCAACCTCGCCCACCAGAGCGCCCGGTCCTTCTTACGTGGCCGCCAAACCTTCCTCTCCCAATAAGCGCACTCGCCGCCGTGCTTCGCAGACTCAGAGGGAAGTCCTCGCTTATTAGAATCCCCAGCCTACAACCGACGATCAGACCACCAGCCCTGCGCCATCAACTATCCCAGCCGAGGCCACTGAGGCATGTCCGCTGAAATATCGTGAACCTTCTCCGGCTCCTGATGACCCCCTGACCGCCTAGGCCAACACTTTAGCTCAAAACACCCCGACTGTTCCAGACACTTTCACCGTACTTCAATCTACCCTCTTCTGTCTTCTCCCTTTCGATGGCTAGACACCTGCGGATCGACGCTTGCAACGCCAATGGCGTGTCCCCTCGCTAATCCGAATTGCCTGAGCTGGCGTATTTCGTAGTGGAGTACGATGCCGATGCTTCGAGACTCAGTTAGGCTTTTCTCTTTCTTCTTACACTTGTTACAGTCAGAATCGTCCCCTACAGCCGCGTCATCCCCCACTTGAGGGAACGGTGATTGTGATCCATAGACTGACATCCCATAGACCGTTATCTCCCAATAATTTGATAGAATTAATATCTCTCAACACTCCTTAAAAATTTTGGATCGCTGTCAGTAAGTTTGTAAGTTATGTTTACAACAAGAACTTTATATACTGTTATCAGTTGTGTATATTTATGAAAACTGTTAGATACAGACTTATTGTACAGTGTTTACAGTATTAGATACCTGTGGAAACATACTTACATAAACTTAATGGCTAGGACTATACTAGTTGTTATTTAGGCATTATGGTTACAACTTAACTAAAAGAAACCAGTGCAGTACCGGTAGTTCGGAAATTTTGCGGTTATTGTATGATTGTCTGCTTTACAATATAATAATAATAACGACTTTATTATCAATAAATACAAATTATTTCGTTAAAATAGTAAGCGACTTCTACAATTCAGGAAGCTTACTAGTAAAATACAAATGGCTAAACATTAGGATTAGTTCGAGTTAACTGGTTTTAACTGGACCGTTTGTCTTGGCGCTGGGACCGCAGTGGCGCTGGAAGCTGACGGTAGTGACTTGTTTCGGCGTACCTCAACGCCAAACATCCATCCCGGAACAGTAGGACTACCAGTGCCTGTCATAACTCTCTACGCCGGTTCTTCGCTGACTATCCGAAAATGTCTACTACTCTATTTCGGTCAGCGACCGGACGTTCTTAACACTGTTGCTGTTGTCAGGAAGGTGGCCTTTTCCAGGTATCGTCTGTGTCGGACCTCTCGTCCGAACGTTTATCCCCTTTTTATAACCGTTCGACAACTGTCATACCAATCGTCTCGTTAGGAGAGTCGTTTGGTGCATGACGAACTGTCTTGACGGTTTCCATCTGTCCTTTCGGACCCGATCGTTACCGCTACATCTCCGTGCCACACATCTCCAGATCTTCAGGAGTTGGTCCAAGCTGTCATGGATTGAGACACATACATTCTCGAGGTGAAACATCGAAAATCGGCCCTTAATCCATGCCATCTGCCTTCGGTCGCCGCAGATGGCAACGAACCCGAGATCCCGCCGTTTAGCGGCGCTTTCAGGCTGTCTCTTTACGTCCAGCAACTTTTTCAGGACGTAAACTCTGATCGATGAGATTCATATCTTGAGTCACTGGAAGCCGACCATGTCTGGAGAACGACGAGTAGACAAGGAGAGGACTCGCAACCCATTGGAAACTCAGAACGGGGTTGTGTATTCGGCAGAAGGCAAGGACGAGGTCTTTGTCGACTGTATAGAGACACATTTTACTTACTGTTCATCAAAGCGTCTTGGATCCTGTAGAATTAGTTATTAAACTATTCAACTCTTGTCTCCAACTGCAATACCTTCCCCGCCTGTAGAAAACAGCCAATTTCTGCATCCAAACCCAAAAAGCAGCGAATGCTTTCAGACAGCTATCGCCCCATTTTGTTATTGATAGTCATTTCCAAGATGTTCGAGAGTCTCCTCCTTACGCCGTTGTCAGATAACTTCATCCGCTAGTCCGCATTGTTACGCAATTGTCCGACGCCGCCAATGAGAGTCTACAGGCGTTGTCTTGTTGGATGTGGATAAAGCCTCCGATAGAATCTGGGACGAAGGCCTCTTTAAGCTGGTCCATTCAACCATTTCACCGACCATTGTGGACTTTCTGCTATCGTACCTTCACATTAGCGTCCTGTCCTACAGTTCGACCTGTCGCTGCTGGTATCCTGCAGGGTTCTACCCTCGATCCCGTTCTGAACCATGTGTACACTAAGTAAACCCATCCTCCTTTACTACTTCTGGTTAGCTACCATGGAGTTTACCAGTCAGAATCAGCCTAAGGCGTCTGCTAACTGTATCTGAGACGAGCAACACCGGTCTTAAACACAATTAGTGCCGCGGCATAAAGACACCATCGTCTGCTATCTGGCAAACAATCGCGTTGACGGCTTCCATTGCAGTCTTAAGTAACTGTCGACTGACCAGTAACAGTTATCGGGCAGTCATCGGGCTCAGAGATACGGGGTACCAACACCGCAAAACAACGCAACCACAAACCAAACCTTTTGCTGAGTGGGGTGCCGTCCCCAGAACAGCGCGGGCCTTCTTTCACGCATCGGTCTCGAATATCTCCAAAATAATAAATTCCCATTTTTATCCCTGAATCTCTTCTGCGCGGCAGATTCCACCTACCTGCACCTATGCAATATCTCTAGGTACCCTCTATCACTTCGTAAAAAGACTTCGAACAAAAAAAAACTAATAAAATTTGATTATTTTTCGCAAAACAAGCTTTTAACGATTCAAGACATACACTGGAACAAACCAGACACCTGCTTAGCATCACACCGTTAAACATATTTGAAACCAGTCAGGCTATTCTATATTTACTTTTGTTTGTTTTAATGACTTTCTGAAGTTTACGAATTTAATAACTTCATGAAAATATGTGCATGTTTTGTTCCTGTTTTGTCAAAAAGATAAAATCTAATTAATAGTGTCATATTGAACGCAGATGCAATACCAAAAATACTAAATTTTTCAAAATATAGGCCTACTGCCTTGCAATTATCATTGACTGGCAGAAAAACTACCTTAAAAATTTCGGCAAATTGCTATCTTGCTGGTCAAAATTGACATTTGAAATTAGAACTGTCAAATTAACAATAGTAAAACAAATGCGAGATATAAAACGCTCGAATAAAAGAAAATACGTGTAATTTAAAAAATATAAAGAATACTTTGAAATACTTTATTTAAAAAGTATAAACGATAAATCAACAACAAAAATAGTTACAGCTCTTACTCGCTTGTAACCAAGCTCCTTAACAACTCGCTATATTCGGGGCTCGCAACATCCGAAATTAAACGCTTTCTCAAAATGCTAAAGAAAATTACATTCGTACATTTGTGGTCTACTTTACCAAGTGCTAGATTTGGTTGAAGCTAACACTTTATAATTCTACACAACTTATCATTGGCTTCCTCGTCAAAAACACATAAAAATATACACTTCTCTCTTCTAAATAGGCCATAAATTTGGTAGGCTGGTCCAGAATTGCTCCCTCCTGCTTACAGTGAATTACGTTCCTACAAATAGTTCACGAGAAAAGTTTTATACAACTGATAATATTTGTTTATTCCAAATTATCGTTTAAATAATATTCCAAAGTTTTAAATTTAATTAGTAGATTGTATTGTTGAAAGCAGTTTGAATGTATACACACATTTCGGGCGTCAATACAGCTCGTTAAATAATGTAGTTCTCGACTTGTGATAAATCCACTTGCTTCATCAAAGCAATTGCCGTTATGGTTCAATAACTGCACTCCACAGCCCACAAGATATCTTCATTTCTGACAGCACTTGATAAATATGACGTGTTCTCACTCTTAACACTGAAAACGTTTGATTTCACCGGCTTTGACGCCTACAACAAATTATTGTATACGCTGAATTATACTCAGTAACATACATTAACTAAACTCCTTCTCAATTGTTGAACGACACCCACGTTATACTCGGAATTTACCATGATAAACCTCTTTTAACGTTTTTTATTGAAAATTTTAGGAACGTCGTCAATAAACTCTCAAATAGTAAAATGAAAAAATTCAAATACATAAAAAAGCCTAACCTCAGAATTTTAATCACACACACGTGTTCACTAATACATTACATTGTATTCGGTTCAAGCATAACCTAATATAAAGTGAAATATAATAACTACAACACGTTAGTTATGCAGCTTTAGTGTTTGTTTAGGTTCGCGGTACAGTAGCCGTTTACGTCATAGTTTTATGATATGGCTGAGAGTCTTGTGTACTTTTAAAGAGGGAAATATTGCGTTGAACTTTCAGACTGTATACAGAAATTCAATACTTTCTCTTCCGTCTATTACCAGAAGAGAAACGTATTGTATTAAATTATATGTTCATATATGCTCAAATTTTTCTTGTTATTTTATATTATTATTAATAATAAAAAACTGTTAACAAGAATATAATATTTATTATTTTGTATATGAATACATAGAATAAATTATACTCTAAAGTGATTCAAGTGGTCATAAGATTTCTGCGAAAATTTTTATGATAGTTGTCGTTTTACTTATTCTAATTTACACTACTTTTATGGTTACTTACAAGTACAAAGTGAGCTATTCTGGTTAGCTACTGATGGTTTTCAAGTTTTCATAATGGCTGAAAGTAGACATGAAAACTAAAATATAATTTCTTTAAAATATGTCATATTTTTAAGAATATTATAATCTTTAACTGTCAAGAATACATTTATGCAATTCTATGTAACACCCGTTTCAAATAAATATATCAGTAAATGTTCAGTTAAATAGTGAATACTGAATATCAGTGAATATCAGTTAAATAAATATTCCAATAAATATGTCCAATTATTATTAGTGTACATGTACATATTATATTTATGCTTTATTCTGTGAATTTATTACATTATATTATAATGATTTACATAAAATATGTTATTAAGATTAAATAAGATTTACGCAAAACTAAATTATTAAATCTAATTAAACTAAAATAATAGAATTCTTGGAAATAACGCAATTTTTCGTCATATCTATTCCATAAACTTCCATCGAATATTAAATAACGCATGTGGCCGTTTTGTCTAGCCTGTGCGTTATATATCAGGACGTGTATTCTTAAATATGGCGACCAACGCACGTACATAAACACTAATGGCATCATCAGAAGCACAAAACAAACATAACTTATTTAACAAAACCGTATGATTAACCCTACTAGAAACAAAGATAAATTATATCTGTATGTTGTTTTCTGTCGTTATCTGATACGCAATGTTGTGTACGGAAGATTATGTACTGTAAAACGACCCGTGCTGTTACGGAGAAAATGTAGTTGAATGTAACTGGATATCTTACGAGAAATTATGGCTCAAAGACTTGTTCCGATGAGTTAATGAACTTTCAAATAGGAGCACCGTACGGACTTAGTTTTGTAACAGAATTGTATAAAGATTCAATTTCAAATCTGTCAATTGAACGTTTACTGACAATCTAATATGTTACTTTCACGTAACAGATAATCAATCAATCTAGATTAATATAAAGGTTTAAAGATGTTTGCTCGCAATAGTATTTGGGGCAGAAATATTCAGAGTAATAGCATATCTATTGCGTTTTACAATTCATAGCTATTTGTCGCTTTAGAAACTCGACAATAATTTTATCACGATTAACTAAAAACATTTTATAAAATGTTTGAGCACTTAGAATGTTAATACAAAGTAATGTAGACGCACAAACCCTTGACAACATGAGCAATACACAAATTCGTGTAAATGAACATTAAACATTAAACAACGTTATCTAAACGCCGTCCGGGAAATTCATTTGTAAGAAAATAAAAAATGTACGTTAAAAATACACGTTAATTTTAAATATTACAATACTGTACGATAATTATACATAATTAAGTTTAAAACCTAAAGAAATTCGAATTTATCAACAGTAAGTTCGTTGTTGAACGAAGACTTATTGTCAGTTTATCTTCGGTTTACAGTTGCCTAAAACTTTAAAATTTCAAATTTGTTAATAATTACAATTGTTAATCATAACCGTCCTTACCATTCTTTATGAAATTACTGTTTTAAAGATTACAACTTAACTTTAACACAGACCTAATGCACAATATACATTATAATCTTTTTCGCATATGAATTATTACCAGTGTATAAATTACATCATAAGTGTATAGAGTTTAAGTCCTCCAGGGTATGAATCCTACAGAGAGGACTCCATTATTAGCTATCGTATAACAAATATAGAGTATAAATACAGAGCACAAGCCAGTTTATGTATAAAACACAGCAACGTTATCACATACTACATACTCCATATTCGACCCAACAAAAACGTTATGAACAGCTTAACAAAAGCATTCATTCAGATTTAATTAATTTTTTTTCAACTTTGGAACTTATGCAATAAATTTTACCAGATTAGAATGATTAACCCCGCTAGGGTAGGAATTTACCCTACGTAAGGTTATATTTACGTGACTAACAGTCGAACAATCTTAAAACGTAGAATCTCAATCAATATGTACTTCTGCAACCCAGTCTCTTATATACTCTATTGTTATATGTTATTGGTATCATATTGTTACGCCATTAAAAACATTCTACGTGTTTCTCGGCTATTCCAGCGGAGCCCGGCTATAATGTATGTGTGCGTACATATTGCTCCTACTTTGAGACGAAGGACAATTACGTGACACAAGTCATGAGTCCGTAGCCGAGATTATTCCAGACTCACCGGTCCGCGCGCGCTGTGTTCAAGGCCGCAAGCAATTACGCTCCAGAGTAGTGTTGACGCGTATTATGGATTATTCTGGAATCTCAGCGGAGTATAAATATAAGAATTACTCCGCTTAATATATTAAGCGACGGTCAGTTCATTTTAAGTGGCGATTTATTCAAGTGAGGTTCGAGTTAATGTCGGGCGATTTACACAGTGCTTTTCAAGTGGTGTATTAGTAAAAAGTTATTATAGTGCGGAAGTGATATTAGAATTAAAGAGATAATAGTGACATTATTATTTGTGTGGACAGATTAACTTGAATTGTTGTACGAGAATAATCTTGTTGAATAACTTGATGATTACAAACTGTTAATTGTGATAATTAAAGCTGGTTCTTAGTGAATTTATTGGTGTCTTGTATTTTGTTTTCCACTGTACCATACGACGATCAAGTTAGACCGTCGGAACAATATGTTATTTTGTATTTCATATAATACTGTGATTTTATTACATGATATACCTTTGACAGGGACTAAGTCAGTCTTTGTTCGTACGGTGCACAAGAAGGACAATGCTGTTAGAACTAAGCGTATACCCAGCTTAGGGAGGTCCGGGTATATCTCATGAAAAACTATCTACACATCATGACCCTGGAATGAAGGTCAGAAGTACAATCAACACAAGGCATAGCGAAATGCCTCTCAAATCATAAACACCCCACTTTATAAACTCAGCAGAATAAAAACTAGTGAAAACTACGTTCGCAATTCACAAAAAATAACCGGGATCCACGTTCCAGTTACGGTTAAGCGACATAACACCATCAAAACAAGGATGGTGGCTGCTGTCTGTTCAACACATGTAATTTATTAATTATATTAAATATTAACTATATTAACTTACAATTATTAAATTTAAATTTATTAAAAACCGTTACAATGAAAACGTCCTATTACAACTGCTTTTTGTCAAAATTTCTCCGGCTACTGCATAGAATGCTATGAATTTTATTTCTTGAACTTTACACTTTGAGTAGTTAAACAAAATATATTTGTAAATCAAGAATTTAAAATCTGAGTTAACAAGCACTTTTCTACACAAAAATTTGCATTATCATCGTTGCATTCAAGGAGGAGAATAAACTAAGCTTCAGAGATAAGCGAAACTAACGGGAACGAAGTACATAGGCCTACATTGTCTTCCGTGGTGAGAACAGACCAAGCAGAATGAGTCGGTGCACCGCAAGAATCTCAACACTGTAAGCTCGTAAGACCACTTTACCGCTAGTTCCTTGTTTGAAGTACCTGACTATTAACTTGTTTCTCTCAGTTTCAGAGAAACGACACGACCGTATTTTGTTTTTCAGTTACAACCCAATTGTTACTTGCATTTTCGCACTCCTGTAGTTTAAAATACAGTAAACACAAACAATTAAAATACAGTTAGTTAGGTTTACATCACAGACAAATCCCGAGAAGAGAAAAAGAGCGAGTGAGAGAAAGGTGCAGTTGTACGTATATGTGTGTTGCATACAAAATTGTGTTTTTTTTTCATGTAGTGTTCTATGTAACAACACGTTTAGTACAAATCCATCTGACTTAGTTACGATGACTTTCATAAGTCGCAGACTGATAATGACTCGGTATTCTTTTGGCTTTATGTCTTAGCCTCAGGTTACGAGCTGGTTGACCCTCGAATATCTTTCACATCTTTTATGAAAGATCGTGTACATTTTTGTATTCATGTACTTATGATAACGACCTCTTCTTAAACCCACTTAAAGTATTTGGAACTTCCTGATTTCATGCATTATTTTCAAGACTATGTCTTCAAACTTTTTAACTGCTTTCGATTTATCGTACATATTTCATTACAAGCCTCGTATTTGTTTATTTTTACATTCTTCAGGAGGTGTTTTAGAGTTACAATTGTTAAACTGAAGTACCAAAATCTACATTTCTAGCGCACTTTTCTCTCCCAGAAACAAGATTCCTTGCAAATTCTCTTGTACAACATCCCTACGTTAATACTTGAATCTGCCAGATAGGCTCCTTTATGCTTTAAAGGAAGTCGACAATTGGTCAGTCTCCGCATAACGTAATGTCACAATGATACGACGTAAGTAACATGCGCAGCTTACTGTGACGATTGTCACCTACATGCTGAGTTATACTCCTCCACAACGCATGCGTCTTCCGTTAATTCCTGAAGTAACGTCTGCAGATTTCTAAATAACATTGTACGCCGCGGAAGATCTTGACTGCCTATTTAAACATACGGATAGCTGCAGTGAATTCAGTTGCGCGAATTGTGCACGAAGTAACTGACGAGTGGTTAAATTTACCAATAGACAGTGTTATTTTCCAACAGTGTTGTTGATAAAAACTGTTAATATCGACTTCTCCGGCGATAAGATTCCACTCATCCAGGCGGTCCTTGTAACAATATTTTTGAGACTCCTTTAAAATATTCAGCTACTCTTTGGGAAAAGGACGCAGTGAAAGCAATTAGGGAAAAGCCTAAATTATAGTGCGTGAATGGTCCAGAGTGGGAGTAGGCATATGAAGTAACAAACCGGGAAACCTACCTTAGACAAAATAAAAATTTGTTAACTGGAAAAAACAGCAGAAATAAGTGAGAAAAGGACATAAACGGACTTTCTCTTTTGAAATTTAGAATATGCAAATCTTCTCAGGAAAATTGTAGTGATGATTTTAATACAGAAAGAAACAGGAGGAAGTGAAGAGCACTCTCCTGGAGCATTCGTGAAATGGAATACGCAAAGTAACACGACAAAAGGTAGGAGTCTTATTAGTAAAGAAGACGTGGAAAATAACATGGTAGGTTGGAAAACAAATAATGACAGCATGCTTAAAACGACGATGAAAGTTTGTAATAAGCCTACTATCTTTATAATAATTTTAAATATACAGCACTACAGATAGTAATGTTAAGAGCATAATGAAAAAATGTACAAACAAAAAATAGAGTATGGCTTTCAAAGGAGAGGAATCGATAAATAATTATTACAAGTAACTGTGGACCAAGAAAATCACTTTAATTATAATTAAATTACAATTGGTTAATATTGTAATTTCATAGAGAGAGAGAGAGAGGGAGACAACATAAAACAAATAAATATACGCAATAATGAATAGAAAATATAAGGAGAAAGTACTATCAGATACGAAAAATAAATTTTATTTATAAATTTTATAAACAAACAGCAAATTATATGAAAAATGTTGAAGAAGATATTTACTCAATTTACACACTTCACAAACTTTTAAATGTGAGGCAAGATTTCAAGCTAAAAACGAACAAGTAAAATGCTAGCTGTAAAGATGAAGTACTTGAGAAAAGTCGTAGAAATTATATGAAGAGCTTGAATAACAAACGAAGAAATTAAAAGAGATTGGTGATTTAATTTTTAAAATTAATTCAATTGAATTGATGAAAATAACAACAGACGACGCCAGTGAACAAGTTTTGGATGTAAGACTTGAAAAATAAGAAAAGGAGGAGAGCTAGTTTAGGAAACCTGGCTCATCTGTGAAAAAATAGTCGTAAAGCGCTAGAAGTTTTCTAAAATACAGAAAACAAGTGGAATACTAGTTAATTCTTTAATATGATTTGAGAGCGTGAGAGATTTTACAGTAACCATGCAAAAGAACTATCGTCACTGATAAAAATGGGATAATAATACCGTCAATGATAAAAATGGGAGTAAGAAAGACAAAATTATTAAGTTTTAAGTGTAATGCCATCCATTAGTAACATTATAATTAATATTGTCAAAAATAGATTGGAGGCCCGGGTATCCAAATGCAACATAACTCCGTACATTAGGATAGGTCGAAAAGGTTGGATTAAGGAATACATGAATTTTTAATGAAGGGAGTCCTGTATGGACATTTTCTTAATGCGACAGACATCCAAGTAAAAAGGCTAGGAAGAAGCGAAAGCTTAATGGACTTTTAGAAAAAATTTTAATTTAAAAGAAATCAAATGACGGTATATTTTACCACTAGGCAACAAGATTTTAAAGTAGACAAACAACGAATAAAGAAGACGTGGATTATCGGAACAATTTAGAACAACTAAATGTTTCAAGCTGAGGAATGTTCCAAGCTATTCAAAAATGTATTTTGAAAATGTATTTTGAACTTGAGGAATAGTTTGAATTATATGGAATTGGTTGTATGTTAAATAAGTAACTCGCCTTTCACAATAATTCAGAAATTCACTCAGACCCATCAGAGGTGGAAGGAAAAAGGTACACTCAGCGACTCCAGACTTATTTCTTACACAGTATAATTTAATACTATTGTATTTCTTTCAGTGTAACTAGATATATACAGACGTTTTAGAGGTAGACGTGTACGCGCGCGCGCGAAGGCAATTATATTAATACGTGTAAAAATGCATGAGCGAAATACTATACCTACTGTCGTCACCTCGAATAGTCTTTAACTCTGTGTTTCCTGTCGTTCTAACCCTGTCTGGTTTTGACTACAAAATCGGTTATTTTGTAAGGTTTCGTAACAGATAATGAAGATCTATTTGCACCCCTCACAAAAACAGCAAACTTTTATGGGGCTTTCAAAATTTAAAAGTCAAAGTAACTTTTTCGACAAAAATCTGATAAAACGTTTTCAAAATTCCCATTTTTATTTACCTCGTAGAAAGGTATTGAATTTGAAGTGTACTGATAATGAAGTCACCTGCGCGTTTTTATATTTTCAAGTGACTTTGAGCACAATCGTATTTATAACAATCGTTAAACCTTAACACACGAAAATTAAATTAAAAACGTTATCTTCTGTATACGTTTATACCATCACTTTTGTATTTTTACGATTTATTAAATAAATTTAACAAGTTACCTATTTTTTAACATACTCTCTAGGTTTTTATAATATTCCTATTGCTCTAACAGTGTTTTATATCAGATGGATATAGAAGACCTTCCAACCTAATTTTTCGATGGTTTCAAATGTTAATTGTATAATATAGTATAATGTAGGCCTACAATTAACCGCTATGCTGAAGTGGAAGCATTCCTTTTTTCTACAAAGCATCCCTTAAAAAAAACACACACACCAAAGGCTTTCACGTTATTTTAAACATACAGGCTACTAATAGTACGATGTCTTTTCAAAAACAAACGCAGAATATAAAAGTTTAACGCCTATATAATGGTCGCCCCTCACACTGATAACATTTTTAAAACATTTTTATGTTGTTCAACCGCCTTCTAAACATTTATGTGACTCATAGAACTTATATCATGTTGCTTGAGAATCTGGAAACTTATTTCGAATGATATAACACGCTCTGAAACCAGATTATCTTGTGCGAGATTTAGATATGTATTTATGCGATGAAAATTAAAACAGTCGTCAATCAGCTATTCTAAATTGACGACAGAAAGGCGACCACGTACATTACATTTATAGGCCTTAAATATTAAATAAATTGTAACATGAAAATTGTTACTGAAATGAACGACAATACATGCGCGCTAGATGGGTCAGCACATGTGATAAGTAAGTGATGTGGTGAACTGACCTATGAAAACTAACATTTCATACGTAATTTGATATTTTATCTAAAAATTAATATTATTTCACTTGGTTTACACAAAATTTCAGACATGCCGATAAATGCAGAAATTTTAATATCCGTTGTGAACTCTGTTTGAATAGTCGGCAACTAAAACTTAAGAAGATACTAAACCAGTACAACCTTTATATACTTTTGAACAATTACAACAGTGAATCCAAGGAGAGTATTACCAGATATGTTGTTTTTAATAGACCTAAATATTGAGGAATGTCATGATTTTCAACCCTTGACAAATTGACAATAACCAACTGCAATTGTTACATACATTTCGACAAAGTTTATTTTCAGTAAACGCACTAACAACACAAGATGGTTAAACGGAATTATTAGTCTACCCCTATTAGTGTGAGAAAGTAGATAAATAGATATAAGTATTATCACTTATATACATAACACTAGAAGTAAACAACATGGCATTTTCACGTACACACAAACACGCTTTGTTTGGTTTAGTATAAGTGGGATACGGTACCTATACTGATATCGTCGTATTTATCCGTACTGTTAATGTACAAAAACAAATCGAAAGACGTACTAAATTTTAAAAGTCACGACACTACACAATTTACGAATGGAAAAAATCTGTCTCACACACGTGGGATAGAAAGCCATATATGTGCTATAAGGGTAGGGACTTTAGAAGATATTGATTGATTGATTAATTTGTCTCAATCATGATAACAAGATAGCGTTATTGAAGAAACATATTTAGAATTAACAACTGCATTGTATTACATTGTTTTTCATATGAATTAAAATTAAGCTTGAATTTAACTGAACTTGAGCTTAGGATCACTTAAAGCACACTACTGAGAAGCAAACGGAGTTTAACTTGGAAACTCACTTGGCATTTTTAGAATACCAAAAACCTCGTGTCTGGTGACATTTTTAAACAATCGAGGAGTTTTCCAGCCAACTCATTAAAATAATTAACAAGTTTTTTTCAGCATGTAATAATAATATGAATCTACCGTAGACATAATTTGCCTTAAATGATACAAAGTACGCTACGTATACGACAGTGCTGTATAAAATAAAACAAAGTCTTCCAAATACTTAGTTTCCAGCTTGATAATGGAAAGTCATGTAATCTAATATGGGAGGGAATCTTGTTTCAGCTGGTGTAGTGAGGCAATGAGTAGGCTGCTGAATTAAGAACAACATTGTTTATAGGTTTAACATGCGTTTTCCTTTTCGATACTCGACAAACCGGGTGTTGCTCTTACCCGACAAAAATTTTCGAGTACGTTTGGCCAAGGTCTGCCGTCACTGTTTTCTTAACATTCTGTCGCGTTTTGCGGCCTGAAGAAGATCCCCGAGGGTGGAATACGAAACGTTGCCAACGATATCGAGATTATACAGCAACCGACCACGGCCTAACAGTATGGTGACACCGGCCGTGTAAGCTTAAGACAAAAATTAAAAGATTTTCTGATACCAAAACCAAGAGGAAGATGATATGTAGAAAGACTCAGTGGCGAAGCGTCAGGGGAGACAAGATAGACATTGTCTCCCCAAATAATTTATTCATAAAATAATTAATTTTGATTTATGCATTAAGTTGCATAAGTTACTCAGAAAGGTATAAAACTAATGTAAGAAGATAAATATCATGCGACATGACGCGAGTGTGAACCATGGAAGCTTGCTGTGCGATGCAACTGTATGCGGACTATCAGGGTAGACGTTAATTGAAATGTCTTTTTTTTTAACATGGCTGGAGGTGAGGAGGGCTTCGGTTGACGACAACGGGAGAGGACCTGCGCGCGCAGCATAAAAATGGGTCTCATACATGACGGCAGAAGACATGTCTCCCCCACACTAAATTGTCGCCTGGCCGCCTGTTTGTTTCATTGTGCTCGCATGAATACACTATTTGTTTTTGTTGAGTTTACAAATTATTTTTAATTTTGTATAACGTTGTATAGACTAAGAAATGTGTAATCATTTACGGACTAATTATTTAATAATATATATTTTTAAGTGTCGTCATTTAAGTGCTTTAAGCATACTATTTAATTACTTTAAAGGAGCAAAATGAATACAGTTAGTACCAGTTCGACGGCAGAAGTATTTGTTGTAAACTCTGACAACTTTGATTCATTAGAATTTTTGTTCAAATACGAAATCAGTACGTTACCTTTAGAGCAAAAGGTATTGCTTACGTCAAAAATATCTCGGGCGTCTTTAGATTTTTCGTAGAAGGATAGAGCCGTTATCAGAAAATTTCAGAAAGTTTGGTATAGTAAATATAGGTGGTTCTTTGGTTGTAAGCGAAACAAAACTCTGCACTGCGATTACTATTACTGTTTGATGTTTAATGGAGAAGAACCATGGAGCAAAGTTGGAGAAGGCACTATAAAAAATTTTGAAGTTAAAGCCACTAAATATGCTAGTAGCAAAACTCATATGAAATATTCTGAGATGTTTCACATGCTAGGACGTAACAGAATTGAAATTGTCCGAAACACTTAGAATTTATGCAGTACAGCACAATGAAAATGCGGTTCGAAATCGAAGGATAGTAGGCCGTTTGGTAGATGTTGTTTGTTATTTATAGAGACAAGAGTTAGCTTTTAGAAGCCTTAAGAAAAATAAGCAATCTATCAAGTAGGGGCAGTTATTTAGAAACTTTAAATTTACTGGCAATGGAAGAGACTTTCATGAAAGAACATATACAGAGTGATTCAAAATTGCACGGAAATCTCTCGGGAGCTGATTCTATAACTAAAAATAAGAAAAAATGAGACACGGCGTGTAGATCTCATTTACAAGAAAATATGAAACTTTTCTTTTATAAAATTGCTATATGGCTGCTAAAAGTATAGCACTTTTATAAAAGTAAGGATGGCTGCTAATTTAAACAATACGAAGAATAAAATATGAAACGTTTGTGTAATGCCTGCAGTAATCCGGATTTGTCACTATTACAAAATGTGAATAAAATTTACGTTTTTCTGGCAATATTTTTTAATTAAGATTCGTAAACGACACCAATAACAATACGATAGCTTTTTATTTATATTTAGGCTAAATTATATTACGAAATACGTGTGTTTCATACAGTCACTTAGCTATTATCTGCTAGAGGTACCATTAACTCTATTTACCATAGTTTTACTGGTTCATTAAGAACGTCAACCATCTTAGTAAGAGGTTGTTTTGGCTAGTATTTTTATGTCTACCCAAATTATTTTGTCACGCTTCGCCACTGGAAAGACTCCAAAAATACGGAAATGAATATGAAATCTTTATCCAAGGTCGGAACAAGCTACCTGTATCGAGAATTCCAGAAGAAGATGAAACAGATGAGTTGTATATTAAAACCATACGACTCTTCTTCGCTCACAGCTAAAATCTTTCATGCATATGCATATTGTGCAGGTAATAAAATGCCAAATACCACATAGTTTTCAAGTTACATATGGTACCGCTGCAAGTCAAACAACTAAATATCCATTTATCACATATATGATATATATATTGTAACGAGAAAACTCTGTCGTCTCCTGAAAATATATGTTTTATCGTGTATTAGCCCCACACGTTGTAGTCGTTACTTTATGTTTACTTACTTACTTTTTCTTTTTGTTACGCTGACGATGTCCGTCGCGATCTCACGAATTACCAGTACCAATATCTCGCGAGTGTGAACCTTACCTGTCCTTTAATTAGTAATTTTAATTCCCGGGTGGCGCCAAATTGTTTATGAAAACAATTAAAAAATATGAAATCGAGCGGTCGTTCAAGACGGTGTTGACTGATTCAAATTACCCTCGCAATTGGCAGGCGTATGAATCTCGCTAGTAGTTCGCCGTGCTGCCGACGTCTAACGCTGGCCGTCAATCTCGCTTGTCGCTAATGTACACAAACTTTATAATGCAATTTACAGTGAAATAAAGGACGGTTATTACAACTCAGTACTAGTTTATTAACGTGAAATTATCAGTTATTCAACTCAATACAAAATTATATACTGTTATTAAACAAAGTTGCTTCGGCAATAAATAGACAAATTTCTCAGGTTGGCTAAAGTTGATTTAAAACGATATTACCTCGACATGGCGGTCGGCAATGGTTGTTTCTATCGTTCGTTAAATCTGAGTTCTTTTGGTTACGAAAAATATTAATAAGATGATAATAAAGTACACTACCTTACATCAATGATACTTATATACTATTAGAGTTAATTACAATTCGTTTCTGAAGTGTTAAAAAGTGTGTGTTAAGAGTCGTAATTTATACACAGGTTATTTTCTGGTTTCATACAAGTTTAGTTTTTTATTTTTAATTAATTCTTGAAAGAAGTTTAGTTATCAGTTCAGAGTGAGAGTTATTTGTGTTGTGAAAAAGTTAATCAGAATGTATTCCATAAATTCGGGTATTTCAGATATACTTAACAAATCTGTTTAATTCGGGTGAAGAGTTACTCGGTTCTAGTTAGGTTGGGTCCTTTTGATCAACAATCTTCCATCATTTATGATCTGGAGTACGTCTGGCTTCTTTTTCGGATAATATGGATTAAATAATTAATTTAGAATTTGAAAATCTGGTCTGTATTCTCTGTTGAATGGACTAGTTCTTCATCAGACTTCTTGCATCTTCGTTTTATACAATTTTGACTTAATTTTGATTATTTTTAGTTAAATTTGAGTCGAATATGGTTTGGCTTCTATATGTCTTGAGCGTCAATAATGAACTAACTGTTCTTAACGGAATTCTAATAAATAACGTTCCGTTGTTATGGCAACTGTCTGTACTCTCATTGGCTGATCATATTTTAAGTCTATTGTTATAATATTTGAATTTTAATTCAAAATGATTAAATATCTTTTGATGGCTATTATTCTTCTGTCTTCTTATCTATGTATGAGATATTATCACAACTGTTTAGGTTTTCTTTCAAAGATCATTTTGACATCCCACAAAGCTGGGTTTGTTTATGTATTAAAGTTTTGACAATAATGTTAATATTATGTTATTACATTTCTTTCTTATTTCATATTTTTAATCTAACTTTGACATCTTAATATGATTCACTAATTAGTTACTTAATTAGTTACTTGCCCTAAATTTTCTAATACAATAGTTAATTTCTTACAATTTGTTTATTTTGGATTTATACAGTTAGGCATTTTATAGGCCTAAGTAGTAAGTGGCTATATCTTCTTATTTTACACAAATTAAAGATTATTTTACATTTACATATGTTTGCTTGGTGTCACTTATGACTTGTTTACCTTTGGAATTAATTTGGGATGTTTTACAATAATTGTATGTTCTTATTACTTTACAAAATCATGGCCTGTCTATTATTCTCTAATTTCTTTTCCTGTATTATTATGTTTGTAAGAATTTATTTCCTTACGTATCTATATTGCCATTTTTTATAACTTGTCTATCATTTAATATTACTTATAAAACATAACACAAAAATTAGGTTTATGGTCTGTTCACTTTTTTCAGCTTTATTCCTTCTTATAAACTTAATTGAACAAATAACTATCTTGGTGAAGAACATTATAACACCATTTATTTTATCTTGCTAATTATCCCTTTGAACATTTTAAGATCCAAGGATGTTTTACTTATTTTGCACTTATATTATTTAGTATATTTTTCTTCTAACGTTTACTATATATTTTTTTACTACTTAACCATTGTAACAATAACATTTTTAATCATTATGGGATTTTTACCCTGAATACCACTGTATTCCTATTCTACTATCACTTTTAATTATAATAACAATAACATTCTTATTTTTTTGGTATTTTTCACCATTAAACTATAGTGTTAACCACTGGTTTTAGGCGTCTATACCTATATGTTGGGTTTTCTCTTGATTTTGGGTTTACACTGGCACTTTGAACTTTTTTATTGTACTTGAGTGTTACTAGTTGTTATTCCCTAATACTGATTTCTCTTTACTCACTTAATCACCTTCACCTCCTACCTATCTCTCACTTCTGGGGTTTTTATTGTTTTATTCACAATTATTAGTTATAATGTTAACAAAATTCATGTTCTGATTCACTTATCATTATAGAGTTATTCATAACATTTAATATCTATTTCTCTGGTTAGTGTACTTTAATTGATATTAGTTTACTTTATTTTAATATTTATCATTTACATTTATTATTTGTTTGTGCCTTTTTCATCACCATTTGAGTTTAATATTTCTCATTTTATTTTCGTTATTATTTGTTTGTGTCTTTTTCATATACCTTCTCATTTTATTTTCTTTTATTGAGTCAATCACTTGGGTTGGGTCATAGTCATTTGTCGCGTCATAGTCATTTTATTTTCATTCATTTAATATAGTTGATTCATTAGAGTTTTTTCCCTGGTATTGGGGTGGCTTTTTGTGTTGTAACAATATACAGGGTGGCCCATAAGTCAGTTGGCAAAATTGCAAATAGCACTTTCATTGTAGAGGTGCAGCAGGGATACAGATACAGATAACGCATACAGATAGTTAATAGCATAGTTCTCATGACCTACAAGAAATGCTCAAAGAGGTCTCCATCCTTTTCTAGTCAAGTCGAGTAACTACTATGCTAGTCAATCGAGCGTCTACATACTGCTAGTGCCAACTGACTTATGGGCCACCCGGTATATTGTAGCATCACAAAATGATACCCACATATAAACTCAACTAAAGTATCAATTTAGCTAGGGAATTTTGATTAAATAAGCCATAGTTAAGTAAAGGATGAACTATATTAACTAAGTCTATCAACCGGGAATAGATAAGAATAATTGAAAACTTCAAGTACCGTAGCCTTATAAGCCAATGTATGTGTTGTGCCCAGCACATTCCACGTTATGATTTTATATATAATTGTAAATGAGGATTCTACTCATACTCAAACTACTCAATGTATTATTTTATTTTATCTTAAGAATTATTTTAAGGAACAAACTGAGCAATTGTGAGGAAGTGTGATGACCATTTTTATCGTGGCACGTGTAGCGAGTTATCAACCAGGGAAGCTAATAATTGTTTACTTGTCAGTGTTCGTGAACGAATTCCGCTTTGGTTCACAAAAATCAATATCAAATTGTCCCCTCGTGTGACCTGATAAGTTTCCAGACACGTGCAGAGTCCAGTTCTGATTGGCTGAATTTTGGGCGTTAACTCATAGAAACATTTTGCGTCATGCAGGGTATAAAACTGACGAGAGCACTGGGAAGTACACACTCTCTTTTTTCACTTGTTCACTTTTTGGCGTCCTTGCGCACTCTCCGTACATCGTAGATGTGCATCTTCTGTCTACGATGGAGCCACATCAAAAGCGTAATTACAACTTTGTTTTGTTTTACTTAGTTCAAACTTAAAGCATTAATCGATTTTGGATAATGAATTATTTATACTCAGAAGTGCTCAGTAGTGTTCTAAATTTGTTAAGGAATATGTATAATTGACATCTTAATCATTTATGCCTAACATTAATCATTAATTAATTAACATACCAAATTCAGAAATATAGTTAGTAAAGCTTTTATAATGTTTTAATAAAGAATAGTCAGTATATAAAGAATGTTTTTTTTATATATATAATGTTATGTCTTGATGAAAACACTCAATAGAATTATTGTAACGAGAGTATGTCACTTCAATTATTGTTATTTTATTCATTTGTATTGTCATTATTGTCATTTGTTCATCAAGATAAAACTTGTTAACGAACGTAGTTACTCTAATGAATTAAAGAAATATTATTATTCTAAGTAAATGCCTTATTTAATAACGAGCCATTCCCACAGCTATCCTGTCCGCACGACTGGTGCTTTCACTTTGCGAGGCCCCAGCCCCGGGCGTTACAACATACGAAATAACTTGACAAACAGACATCTAAAAGACAAGACTAGACTATAACTTTGACATTAACAGTTACCCAATAGATTAGTAGAGTGAGAGAATATATCATATTACAATGTTGAAACCATAAATGATTAGGATATAAACCAAATTATATTTGAGAAGAAGAGAAATCAGTCATGTAACAAGAATAACAATTAAGCTAGGGTTCAGATCTCAGACTGAGTATGACAAATAAAGAGATTGTAAGATATATAACATGTTTTAAATAACCAAATGTATATCAAAAGATTATAATGTATATTAGAAGTAAGTATCAATTGTTACAGTGTATAATAGTTATACCATTTATTGTAAGAAGTAAAAATAGTCATAGTGACCCAACCCAATGTTAGGCCTATTAGAGAAATTAAATGTTATAACAAGTAAAGATTTATTATCATGTTAATATTATTAAAAATGTTTGTTAATAACAGAATCGTTAAATTTGTTTATTTTCTTATTAATGTATGAAAACATGTCCTGTGAGGATTTCAAAATGTTTAGAATAAAGCATGCAAGGCAATGCTAACAATATAATAACAATTGTAATTATCATAAGAAACTTATGTCAGTTTTAAGAATTTGGCGAATTCGGATACGGAATACTAACAACAACGAAACCGACGCTACAATCACCGATCTAATTAAAATGACGTAATGACCGTTGACCATGACGTAATTATTAACCAACTGGAATGTTATGTTTGGAGGGGGTGAACCCCGAAGGAACAAGTCTCGACATCAAATAACAGACACTATAAATAAGATAATTCTGCTCATCACTAAGAATTCGTGTATCATCATCCAGAGGAGTAACTGCGGCTCTCCGCGTCGCTAATAACTTAAAACTAATAGTACGAATCAACTTAAAATAGGTTAGGTTTCCCATGTAAACAACAACATAACCTCGAAGAGATATAAAGTGTTGTGAGTGACTGGTGACATATTATGGGCAATAAAGTGAATTATTAAGTGAAAGTGAATAATATCCAGTGAATAACAAAAGGGAAGTATAGTGTAAAATACTTCGAAAATATTTTAACCAAACTATAAATCATAATATTGAACTAACTTCACTACTTTATTTACACTTATGTATGAAATATCGCTACACCAAAACACTAACCTATTAGTAATTTTTAACACTTTTTTAATTATTATTCATTGAGTTTCATGTTGGAAACTAGTAACTGTATTCAAATGAGGGTAACCTCAAATTAGCCACTGTTCGGCCTAGACGACTTTTTATCCTTGTTAGCTGTAAGATATTATCGGTTTATACCACAATCGAATCATTATTGTAAAGCTTAGTAATTCGTGGCAGTTAATTTCGTTAATATTATTGTAGATCAAAAGAATTCACGCCTGAGAATAACATAAACCATTTTCAGTAAATTTAATTGAAGTAGAGTTGCCAACCTACTGAGCTAGAAATGTAATAAGCCAGGTCAATTTGTTATCGAATCAAATATTGTTTAATTGAAATTAGAGAGATAAAACACAATCGAAGAAAGAATAAATGAATGATAACTCAGATTAAATTAGGATGACTTGTTATTTCAGTAATTTATGATTCTTTATTCACGAAAGTTGGAATTTTCAAGCCACCTTAACGATTACGTTGGTAGTACCGAATCTTCAGGCGCCACGTATTATTTAAATTTGGAAACCAAAACGAATGAAGTAACATAAAAGTGAACAAGAATAATTAGATTAAATTAATGATTTCAAAACACCAAATAAATAATTGATTTCATTAATAACAATAAATTTATGGAATGCTAATCTAAGGTTCCATATGGCGCCCAATTTAATTTCAATCCACCCTTAAATAAATTTCGATAGTGGTGATTCATATCAATTACAATTTAATTTATTAACTGAACAACAGATAGTATAAACATTACAAGATTCTACATTACAAAGACGTAACTGCAAAGGACATATGAACGAACCAAACGACAAGGTACGTAATCAGCAGGTACGTAAAACGTTAACTTACAAATTGGCACCAACAACTTGGGGCGCTTAACAACATAACCACATATAATATTTAAATATCTATGATATACAATTCTTTCACGTACAAGTTGCGGGACATAGACCAAAAAAAGAGTTTGCTTCGTAAATAGTCAACTGACAGATTTGACCAGTTTCGCAGATAAATTAATGTAATAATTATTTTAGTGAGCATTTGAAAAGAAATGTAAGTAATTTAAATTAGTGAATTTGTCCCAATTTTGGAATTACACTAACAAATCGTTAATGAATCCGATGTGGGATTACCGTGTCCATATTATTCTACACTAAAAGCATGAATGAATAAACGATTAACAACTATACTGTTAATAGGTAGTAGATACCTACGCCAGAAAATCTTAAGAATAAAAAAATACGTGTCGTGGTTTCACGATCAGACCTGCAGGAGGGTGGATCACAACATAATATCATATAATAATTTGCTGATCTTTGATAATTACAACTTACCAATAAACACATAGGCTAAGAACCATTAGGTTAAGTTTATTTCACTTTATATGACACAGATAAGCAACTGATCAGAACCCATGTAAGAGTAAGGATAAGAATATATTCCGAAAGAGAAGCCCGACAGGTTCACAGACATGTAACAGAGTGTCACACCTGCTTTGAAATGTTCAACCTGCTGTTGAAGTGTTCATGAGGAACTGAAACTTTGATATGATAATAATAATAAACATTATGTTATTAAAATTAAAATAAAGATATACATCAAGTAGATGATATAATAAAATAATTATAACATGGTTTCATTTGTGATAACCGTATAATATTGTAGTAACATAGCCTCATCAGAGTAAAGCCGCACCAGCCTTGTTGTAAGGTTACAACATATGCAACAGAAGACGAAGGTAGAAAATTACTGGTGTACGTAATTTCACTAATCAAATGTAAAGAATTTAACAGTCAAATGTAGTCAGTTACATTAGCAAATTAACTACACAAACATTGGCAGGAACAAACAAACAGAGCTACCTACATGCGTACAGTTAATTTATTTGATTCCATCTTTACTCCCTCGCAACGCGCGCCCGCTCACACACACACACACACACACAGACAGGACGTCGAACCTAACATTAACAACAGACAACGCGTCAGACTAGAATATTATTACAGTAAAAGTACCTACAGACGTTCGTAGGTTACGTAAACAGTAAAGTACGAATACAAGTAATGTTACTAATGATGGAGGGCTGTAAACGTGTAGCTTAGCAGAGAGAAAGAAGGGAGAGTGAGGAATCAGAGTGACTTGTATGCAAAGGACTTCTTCGTCTATCTCTCATTTAATTTATACATCGTGATATTTACTAAGACTTACCAAGTAGAGTAAAAGTTTAATTCGGTACTAAAATATTATTTTTGGAATAACGTTGCGAGTGTTTCTCGTTCTTCAGTCACAAAGTTTACGACATTCAACTTGCGACGAAAAATTTTAATTTGCGAATAACTGTTGCGTAATGAAACTCCAGATGACGCTCTCTTGAAAACAAGGGAACGTCCGCTTAATCTTCAAGCATAGCTGTCACTACTGCAGCTAATAACGTATACGTTTCTTTCTGAAAAACTCTTTTTGCCGATAATTATTTTAAATACAACTATTTCACTAACGACTCGGAGTACAAAGTTTTTTATGAGTAAAAACATAAAGTTTTACCTTACAACCTGAACCGGTTTTCATTTTTAAAAAGCACTTTTGAAGATGCTTCTTAAAAGTGAAAACCGGTTCAGGTTGTAAGGTAAAACTTTATGTTTTTACTCATAAAAAACATTGTGTTCCGAGTCGTTAGTGAAATAGTTGTATTTAGTTAAGTAACGGACACGTCATGGACAATGAAATCCAAGTATAATTATTTTATCAAGTTTTGAGTACATGTATCAAATTCTTTCGTATTATTTTTCTCCCTCTGAGCTTACGTTAAAATTATTATTATGTAGGCCTACTGCATAAGTAACTTAATACGTGCAGTGTATTAGAATTCCGGATTCAGTTCGATGTAGGTAAGCAATGCAAAAAGAAACCGATATCACTCATTATGAATATACTTTATTAACGTAACAAAATACAGTAATATAATTTGTTAACGTTACAAATATATTTTATAGTAGGAACAATAAAATTTATATTTGTTACGCACGACAATACCGTTACCTACCAGTATACACTGTTACGCTTTAACATTATTACGAAAAATTATTTCATTATTTTAACAAATATCCCCAAGTAAGCCTACTGTAACAAATATTACGTTACTTAATTGGAAGAGCGAAGCGACTTCTCGGCCTCAACTCGACCTTTTGGCATTTGTCTCTCGATCTATTTGGGGTATGTCTCTCGATAACTCTTGAACGCATCAACCGATTTCTGTAAAACTTGGCACATGTATCCATACTTTTACATTATAGAACCCACTTTTTCGAGATTGATCCCCCCCAAAAAAATAGGGGAGCTGGAGGCATAAATTTAAGGGGGTCAAAATTTTGACAAAATCGCAAAAAATCTTGTGGGGTAATCAAATTAAAGAGAATTTTAACTAACATCTGAACGTACCAGTAGTGTTCAGTTTGTGAAACTTCAAAAAATTGGACCTCAGGGTCCAAAAAAGAGATCAAAATTTTGAAAACATTATGATAATTCATCAGGATGTCAGAATCCATTTGCAAATTATTATCATAGTTCATCAGGGGAAGTGTAACCCAAAATCAAAGTTTTTGGTTTTATTGTATGATTGTGTGCTGTACAATTGTTATATTTCTCAAGAAATAGTAGAGGAATCGAGATTATGGTAATTTTTCCCATGACTGAAAAATTATCTAATACGATAACTTATTTAAAAAAAGTGAGCGAGTTCAGGGATTATAATTAATAATTAAACTAGTTAAACTTAATTATTATTATTTTTAATATTATGGTATTATTATTAATATAATTAGTGTTGTTGCTGTTGTTGTTCATGTAAAACATTAATATTTGTAGCATAAATAGCCTACTAATTTTACTTGCTCTTTAGACAGTTGATGTGTAATGTTTCGTAGCGCCGTCTAACTGCGTACGTTAATTGACGCTTCTCTTATGGGAAATTAGCCAAATATTTGCCTGAAACATTTCCCTCGCTAATAATGTTAGCTACACATCAATTACATTGGCACAGCCGACAGCTCAGACTGCGTTGATTACGCTTAACGCTCGAAATAACAAACCCGAAACAAAACAAAAACTCATCCATCTTATAACCTGGGTTTGACATCAGTCGGCAAGTTGGAGTCACTTCGTTTCGGTATCTGACGATTGAGACTACCGTTCTCACAGAGAAACATTCTCCTTACATATTATATTTACTGTTATGGTCGGCAGGTGTTTACAACTACTTCTGGTAATGTAATTGTTAAGTAATAAGTAACAACTATTATACAGCGCGGAGAAGTTCATGTACAATTTATATACAAGTATTTCCTTAACTTCTTGATTGTTTTACATGTTTTGTAGATTTGACTCTGTTAATTTTTAGATTTAACGCAAAATCTCTTCTGTCTTGTACTCAGACAAATGGATCAATTTCTGCTTCTAGTAGTCTAGATTTTGTGTTCTTCCTAAACCTTTCTGTCGTCTTCAGATATGATATTACAGACACGCCACAGAATCCGAGTTTGTTGATGTTGGTTTATTTCACAGTTATTCTTAGATGTGTATTGCTTATGCTTACTATACTGTTCAATAAGTGCAGATTCACAATATAAAATTGTACTAAATCGAAACAACTTTTTGAATGCATTTTGTTAGACTCGATTGAAAATTAATTTCTAAAGGAGTGCTATCACGTTGAACTTTATAGGATGATTCAAAATTGCACGGCAATCTCTCGGAAGCTGATTCTATAGCAAAAAATAAGAAAAAAAGTTCATATAAACAGGTCCTAAAACGGTTTGTTAGCTAGTTACGGCTCGCGAACCAGTTCGCCCTGATTTCTGCTCCCACGGTAAAATGACGCCATACTGAAATTCTTGGGGTATAAATTGAAAGGTAAATTTGCAGTTTTCTTATGGTTTTTGATCTGATCAATTGAATAAAAGAGGTTCCAGAGCTCTATCTCAATTAGTTTATAAGAAAAACTGTGTAAAACCCACAACATTGGAGTCGAAAAACACACATTTTTAGATTTGGGATACAATAACTTCGTTAATATGCCAATAAACAAATACAAATTTCTAACTAACCTTATAGAGAATTTAATTATAAAGAAATTGATGTGTATAATGTCTATTAAAAATAAGTACAAACTTGAGAAATTTGACTTTAATTAAAAACAAAACAGACCAAAATGCGCCAGAAAAGGGGTACATTTTAAACAAAACAAAGATTTTCATAAACGTGTTCACAACAAATGTAATT
Organism: Magicicada septendecula; assembly: GCA_034769895.1. Classification (NCBI taxonomy): domain Eukaryota; kingdom Metazoa; phylum Arthropoda; class Insecta; order Hemiptera; family Cicadidae; genus Magicicada; species Magicicada septendecula. The sequence goes on along the minus strand of CM068367.1, from coordinate 746,837,513 downwards.
GAAAACAAATTAAAAACTTACATTATTGATTTTTTCTTCAAGTAATTAAATATATCAATATAAAGCTGCAAACGTTCATTCAAAAGCAGTTGTTCACTGTGGCCGTCATTTTGTTGAATGCAGAATTCAGCTCGGCGAATCCAGGCAAACCGTGCACGTCTTGTAGCATCAGAATTATTCTTAACAGTAGCTCCAGCTTCTATTATGCGAAGTCTCAAGTCTTTTTGTGTGCCAATACGCGCGGAATAAACTAACGACTTCATCCAACCCCAAAGGAAAAAGTCTGCTGGCGTGAGATCGGGAGATCGAGGTGGGCATTTTACTGGTCTGTTTCGACCAATCCATCGCTTACCGAATGTATTATTTAAAGGGTTCATCACATCACGACAGTAGTGAGCAGATGCTCCGTCATTCAAGAAACCACATCTGCACTCTATCTGCAAGTGGAATATTTTCCAAGAGTTCCATCAGTTTCGTTTGCAAAAAATGTAAGTATTGACTTCCATTAAGGCTTGGTGGTAAGAAAAAAGGGCCTAAGAGATTATCACCAAGAAGACCGCAACACACATTAAATAAAAACGTATGTTGGTCACGTCTTGTAGCAGTCTCTGTGGGTTTTCTCTGCCCAAGTGTGGGTGTTTCGAAAGTTTACAATGCCATTTCTTGTAAATTGTAACACTTTTCTGGCGCATTTTGGTCTGTTTTGTTTTTAATTAAAGTCAAATTTCTCAAATTGTTACTTATTTTTAATAGACATTATACACATCAATTTCTTCATAATTAAATTCTCTACAAGGTTAGTTAGAAATTTGTATTTGTTTATTGGCAAATTAACGAAGTTATTGTATCCCAAATCTAAAAATGTGTGTTTTTCGACTCCAATGTTGTGGGTTTTACACAGTTTTTCTTATAAACTAATTGAGATAGAGCTCTGGGACCTCTTTTATTCAATTGATCAGATCAAAAACCATAAGAAAACTGCAAATTTACCTTTCAATTTATACCCCAAGAATTTCAGTATGGCGTCATTTTACCGTGGGAGCAGAAATCAGGGCGAACTGGTTCGCGAGCCCTAACCCTTTTAGGACCTATGTTTATATGAACTTTTTTCTTATTTTTAACTATAGAATCAGCTTCCGAGAGATTGCCTTGCAATTTTGAATCACCCTGTATATAACAGTTTTAAGATAAAAGGCAATTAGATAATATACGGTATTTTAGTAGATGTCACAACAATTATAATAAAGTTGAAAGTCAAGAAATATGAATGATAAAGATATAATGTCTATAATTAATAATAACAATTAGACTTAGATACAAACGTAGAAGTCACAGGTTCGATCCTTATCAGCACCATCTGCGTGGTCTACCTCTTCAAGGTGTTTTTTCTTTCAGCCAGATACAACCAGAAAATACATACCCAGAGTAATGTCTGGGATTGAGGCGCAAATCTGGCCGAGCTTCCTTCGTTCATGCCCGAGCCTCAAGCTCAAGCTGGCAGCCTAACCTGTTTCGATAGTACAAAAAGGAGCCTTATTATTGTTATTGTTGTTGTTGTTGTTACTGCTGCTGCCGGTGCTGTTGATTTGTTATTGTTGTTGTTGTTGTCGTAGTTATTATTATTATTATTACTATTCATAACTTTATTATTCCATGATCATTCGGAATCCATGTTTATGCTTCTTCGTCTCAGAGAGATGGGAGCAATGCAGGAGATCGTTGCAAGAGGACATTGGGCAGGAAATCTCCCTGAATAACATAGTCGAAGCGATGCTTCGAGGAAAGGATACCTGGAACTGTGTGACACGTCTCGCACAACAGATTCTTTAGGCGCAAAAGGTAGATCTAGATAATATTAATACAAAAGAAGACTAACAAGTCAGAAGCGAGCCCTAGGAGAATGATGGGTGTGGCCCACGTGTCAAACAGTTCCAGCTTAGTGTCCTAGAAGAATAATGGGAGGTAGTTTTGTAGTGGATCGGGTACATATATAATACCCAATCCTACAGACCCCGGAAGTGCGCACCCTTTCTACGACACATTTTTCCATCTATCCTCATAAAATAAAAATTATAATATGATTATTATTTATAACTTCATTATTCCATGAACATTCGGCTATCGTGAGTTCTTAGAGCTTCTTTCCACTACCAATTAAAAAAAATTGGTAGCTCTTGTAATACCTTGTAGTTCTTTTGAGAAGAGAGATTTGCCATATTTAGAAAGACATTTCCATCGAACGAAACGGTACTGAAAGACAAACTGTCAATGCCTTTTGCTAGTCCGTCACAATCTTTTGGATGTTTTACACGCATTCAAAGTAGTTGCCCAAAACAGAAAATAATCACATAGACAAAGATCAAGGTAGTAAGAGACACAACACCCTTTTTGGCCACATACTTGTTTACAATGTGACACTGAGCATTACCGTGATGAAGCATTCAATGGAGCTTCAATTGATTTAAATTTAATTTTTAATCAAGTTTTGTTACCATCAGACACACTCTACACATTTTCTTTCGTTTCGTGTCCAGGACAGAGTTCATCTTCCACAGTTTCACGGCCTTTAAAAAGTCCATTATGCCACTTAGGAACCTAATCTCAGAACATGCCAGCTTGTTAACTTTTTCTGTTACATTGCCTGCTTTATAACTTTTGAATTATATATAACTGTTTTATACAAAACGCGATTGTGTGACGCTGCATAGTGTTATTGAACTCTATTTTGTGGTGTAAAACAAAACAATTTCAGTAGAGTCTCGATTATCCGATTATCCCGCATGTTGGTTGGATAATCTAAACGCTACATAAAGACCTAAAGGCCTAACATGAAGACAAGCTACAATTCAAACTTACTACTGTATTCAGTGTAAAAAAATGTACACAAAAGCTTTCCTTTTTTCAATTACGCACAAAAGAAACAAACAAACTTTAAAAACAAAGAAAAATCATTGATTAGTAAAAATACGTTTTTGATTGATGTTTGTTTGAAGGCAGCAGATTTCTTCCATATCGCGAGGTCACGTAATAGCATCTCGACAGTTGCAGTTGCTGTTCGACGCTCCTCAAGAATTTCGATTCCTCGTGAGTGTTTGTTTATAATTCTGATTCAGCATCACTCTCTCCGTCGTCATCAACTTTCCCACTAGCTCGATTGTGTCACCATCAATGTTGATCGTCACTGTTTATTAGTTCTTCAATATCACTATCCTCAAGGTTATTTACAACCTGGGATTTTTGTACGGCGTGAAACAGGTTGTTATTTTCGTATATTACGTCTTATGATCTTCTTTATCTCCTGAGAGTAAAATCCTCCAGGATCTGGTCAATGCATAATCTTTTGTTGTTTCTGAAAACCAGAAGAGAACATCTTTCACATTGTCTTGATTGAACGTTTCAACAACATTATTTACCTCATCCATTGTGTGTACGAATTCGGAAAGGAGTTGGCGCGATGGTTTTTCTTTACTGACTCCAGAACTTGATGTCTTGATCCATTGGCTAGTACAACGAAGTGACTTTCGGAGGCATGAACACTGTTTTTATGTCACCACTTCTCACCTCTTCAAAATTTGGATGATTTGGTGCATTATCTGTGACGATGACTAATTTCCGGGAAACACAAAACGACGTAAGAAATCTTTCAATCTTTCAAAACTCGTTTAAAAACCAGTCGCGAAAAAATGTCAGTCCAACCATACATTCTTCTGGCTTTTATATCACTGGTAATGCAGCAGTCAACATACGTTTAAAATTCTGGGTCTTTTAGATTTGCCAGTAGCAAATAACTTCAATGTATAATTGCCAGTGGTATTTCTGCAGGTAAGCAAAATGATTTGCTCTTTACTTCTTATGAAACCAGGTTCTGACTTCTCCGCCTTTGATAATAACGTTTGATCGGTACCATAAAGCAGTCTCAATATTTCTTGTTTTTCATTTATCAAAAATGAAATACGTTGTTTGCTTGTAAAGTCAAAGATAGTTTAGGGGTCTGCTGACAAATTTTCACCACAATTAAGCCGCCTTATATCGTAACTTTCCTTCCAACAATCCAGCCAACACACACTTGCTGTAAAATTTTGTTATCCACTCCCAAATTCTTTCTGGAAGGCTTTCTGGAGCGCCCTAAATTGGCATTTCTCTAAGCTCTCTTCTGAGAGTACCACTAAGTTAGCGCTTCATGCGTTTGTCCGTCTTCACAACTTCTCATTATGATATGAACGCTACTTTTCTAACGCACTTCCAACCGCCAACTGTAACTTTCCCGACCCCAACATCAATGACAGACTATCTGCTGAATTGTTTTACCTCGCTTTAATGCTTCTAGCTTTGTCTCAATTGATGCAGTATGTTTTTTCTCTTCTCGTTCAACATAATGAACTATTAAATTCCTATCACCTAACTAACACTTCTAACAAATTCCTAACTAACACATACCGACAACGACACATCTACTAACAGCACTGAGGATGCATGTGGTGTGCAGTAATGGTAGAAAAGACGGTATTTCCACAACACACAACATGTAACAGGCCTACAACATGCACGAAATTTAAAACAATCTACCCTACATGCTCGAAGTTAAAGCATGTCGGTTAATCGGAAGTTTTGCTATCAGCTGTTGCGTTCTTGCTCTAACAGTTTTGCCACTTCCTGGGAAAAAAATTCAGTTTTATTATTTATATCATCATCTTCATAATTGTAACAGTAATCAACATTGTCGAACACAATTAAGTTTAAAGCCTGAAGTTTTATCAACTTTTTTCTTTTAGTAACACTCAATACACACAATACTAACAACATGTACAATAGGCCTATATATCATTGAATAATGACCAAAGTATAAAACGTTTTACAAATTTGCGCTTTTTATTTCATTGCTTCTCGTTGAAGATAATTGTAAAAGTTATCAAAAAATGTTACCGTCGTTTCTACTTTGCAAAAAGGATGTTACATAGTACGTGATCTGAGTCGCAGTCTCGTTGCCATACAAGATTTAGCCTAACCTGACGGATACATGTTATATATTTTGTACAGAAGAAGACATAAATTTGTTGCCTTTCTGAAGGTTCAGATCGCTCTACCATATATACACCAACCTGCTATATTAACTACAGCACCAAATTTCACTAATTTTGCATGAAAAAAAGTTTATTCGCTAATGTCACTTCTTCTGTTCCTATTGGATTTCGTTCGGCTTTTAACAGTATTTATAAATGTATTATTCTTTAGACAATAAACAACGTAAGTACTGAAAAATCATAATAAATTATGCTGTTAATAAATATAAATACGAAATGTGTTACTTTTTAGTATTTAGCAAAACTAACAGGACAAGTTTGCAAAAATTCCTGTATTAAAATTAAGAAGAAGAAAAAAGTATTATAATTAAGTTGGATTTAGAACTATAAGAAAATGAAACCTAAGATATGACATCTATGAGTCACATATCACCAACATGACAATTATAAAACACGATATTATCATATTATGCAAAAAACAAACATAACAAAACATAGTAAAACTAACCAAAAGCAATACGGACTATCGCTGTTATTTATGACATATCGTATTTTTCGTTTTTTTCTTATAATTTATGCTGAGTAATCTTAAAAATGTTCATTAATACAGTTCACTTTTATCGTATTAATATTGACGAAATGCGTGTATAACGAAAGAAAAGGCTGTCATTACTGAATTTCACATTTTCTTTTAATAATGATTTCAATGTATAATATGTACATAGTGACCACAACTAAAATTGAGTTGTTATGCTAAAGATGTTAGATTTTATTATTTGCGACAAGATCCTCAAGAAGTGAGTTTGTCTTTATGTCCCATCGCAATGGCCTGTTGTCCTTTTCATGACAGCTTTCTCTGGACTAACATTCTGGAACTAGAATATAGATTTCCTATTATGTGAGAATACGCCAGGCACTGGTAACAAGGCCCTGCATAAATTCGTAACTAACGTTTCAGCAGATTTTTTTATAATAGGCAAAGAAAATTAATTTTACACGCAGTAAATACTGTAAATATTGGAGTATTATTTCACAGGAGCCACTGGTGGGCAGGGTGTCCATATAATGTAAATGCAGTGAAATGAAACTGTAACCTCATTAATTGCTAGACCATATTACTTACAATAGTATAAAAAATATACACGAGACTTTACACGCAAATATTGTAAAGGCATTTAATATATATTATTTTTAATTTGATTTTAAATGCAATACGTATATAAGTCAAGTATCCAAAAATTAAACTCTACAACTCGTTAACAACCGATAAGCGTTAGCATGGTTTGTAACAGTGGCTTAACGACGAAATTAGTGAAGGTTTTAATTGTGAATATGAGGATATATTCTGTTATATGAGGATATGAAATTCTGTTATTGATACCTGTAGTAGCACAAGTTGTAGTAGAAAATTTAAGGCAAAGTAAGAAACAAATTTGAACTCCCTCGTACCTATTCTCAGTAAAAATTTTAAGCATCCAATGCTTTAAACAGTTGAAAATTTAGTGTCAGAAAGTAGTCAATTTATTATTTTAATGTAATACCTACAGCAAGTTTCTGTGGCAAATATTTTCAATTTTCTGTTGTTACCAATTAACTTACAATGAGATTGCGTGAACTTAGTAAATAGGGTCTACTGTTGAGCCGCTCATCATTGACATCACAACCCATTCACCAACAGAATTCAGAATTTTAACTTTCCAATTTTAACAACTTTTACAATTTTAACCTTCTTAAAATGTGTGACTAAATTCTACAGCTTACCTGGATGACAGGCTCACTTGTTCAAAACCAGAAGGGGGCCTCCTAGTGGAAGAAAGGCCTCGTGCTGGGAAACCATTAGGCAATTGGACTAATGAGGTGACCTCAATATCCAAACTCAACAAACAACCAATTTATTGTTTATCTAAAATTTTTTTTTTTTTAAACCTTACAATTTATGTACAATTCGTGTACTTCATAGTAGCCAGAATAGAGAAGTATTTTATTTAAAATAACAATGAACATGCAACAAAACCTCGACGGTAAATTTTAAAACCTTTACAAAAAATATAATTTCGATATTTTGGCAATAAATTATTATTAACATTAATAAATAAAAAAAATAAATCCATAGGTTTTCAAAATTTAATACATCTAATAACAATAAGTTTCTTTTTTTTTTTTTATTACAGCACACCTTTGGTTGTACTATTTTAATTAATTTACACAAACAACATGCACCATCTGAAATCTCAATCAAAAACTTTGAACAACAACAATATAATTAGTAAAGACATAACACCAAACATAATTTGCTATTTATGTTCCTGAGGATGAAATTTACAATATGTGTGCACAATAGTGATAATAACATTGGGTTAACATGGTACGAGCATTTTTTTTTTTCAGGTACAATGTAAAAACTAAGAATGATAACCATATAATTAGTAAAGGTATAATGTTAAATATAATTTGGTAATTATGTTCTTTAGTATGAAATTTACAATGTAAGTGCTCAATTTTTTTTTTACTAAACTTGTATAGCTCAATGGTTTTCTGATTTCATAGTGTACACCATTATTTAAAAAACATCAAATAACCAGGTCTCTCAAAATGTAAAATGTTTTATACATACACATATGTGTATACTGTAACGCAACAGAAATGCTGGCATCCATGTTACATAAAAATTAGGTTAACAAAATAATAAACAAGTCAATATCTAACCCCATGATAAAACAAACGTCTAATAATTACATTTATAATTATAGATAAAGATAAATAAGGATTCAAGGTAGAATTAACGAGAATAAACAAACCTGTAAGTTAGATAATAGTTAATGAACTATGTTCAGTGAAAAGTAAACAAAAATGAAACAATAATATACTTTATAGCAATAGCAAGTAAGGATTTTGAGTTAAATGATATTATTTTGTGACAACAAATGTTATGATAAAGTTTATGTTATGTTATACCAATTATGTGTTGAGTTAATGAAAGGTAATTAAACAAGATGTATTATTCAATTACTGTTGTAGAATGAAGTGTGAAGCAGCTAGTTAGCGTTAATAGATTTGAATTTTCTTATATGTGATCCATAGGTCAAGATAAAATTGTCATTAGATATGGAAAAAATAATTGTTTATGTAAATGTTAATAGTTAAGATTTAATTATATGTATGAATTTATGTAAAAGGGCTATAGATGTTTACCAGTTATAAACACAGGTAGATCTGTTTACAATAAAAGGCCTAACAGCCAAAACCACTATATAACCACTCATAACATAAAGGTTAGGTACATAAATTAATAATAATTAATGAATACGGTTTGAAGAGCTAGAAAAAAACATTAAATTAGTAATCATATATAATAAACCATATCAATTTATACAAATTATGATAATGCCATAATGCCATGATATCGATTGATAACGTTTAATATCGAAAAGGTAGTAAATATAAAAGAAACAGGCTCATATCAAAAAACCAGCAGAATATGTGTAGAAAATAATAAACCAACTATCGGTAAAGTTATATTTCGATATGATAGCAAATTGATAAGGAATAGACAAAAAATATATGAAATAAACACTATATATAAAACATGTGGAAGGAAGAAAAATCATGTGTTGCTATGGACTACAGGAAATGAAGAAGTTGTTGATTTTCAATTATTGCTTTTTATGATCTGAATGTGATGAGATTAAAAAACCTAAGAAATGTCTATTTAATCGGAATATTCTAATTTAGCAGATACTCTTATAAAATACAAAATTCTAATGATAATATTTATGACTCTTGCCAGTACAGTTTAACCAAACAAGACTATAGTATGAAATCACAATAGAAAATAAATAACTGGGTTCTACAAGGAAGGACTTGAATTGTCCCATATCCGAAAGGAATTGACGATATATTAAACCAAATAGAAAGAGTCAAATGTATCACAACTAATAATATACACTACACTAGAACTTATAACCTTTCAAATACACGGAACATCACTCATTGCTTCAACCGAGAGAAGAACGTATTTGGATCCAGGAATTGCAGAAGAAGCATCAATCGGGCGGTAAATCAATCCACAGAGCTGTATTTCCGAGGTGGACAGGACAAGAATTCCATTTTATTAAACCGAATAAAGAATATTGTACGGCATAATCGTCCAGAACAGCAAATTTATCAATCAACCGCCTACACGATTTGCTTCGTTCTAGTCTGGTAAATTATTATTATATCAATCATATTAACTACACAACACTTCAAATTTGTAAATCTTGCATTCTTATCTATGTACCTATTTTTAATCTTCCCCACAGTTACAAGAACCTTCACACCCTGAATTAAGTTAATTACAAATTAAAACACACTATATAACTGAATCTAAATAAAGGATCGGACTAATCAATAATCGATTCACGTAATCTATAGCCCATGTGTATGTCAGTTAGAACATATCTTATTCAATGTTAAAGAAGTAAACAAATAAAGAACCTTTATATAGTTGCAAAATCTTGTCATTTGGAGTATGATTTAATGAGTTGGGAATAAAAAAATAACTGACTAAGTATAGAATAATTGGTTAACATAAACAGTGAAATAACCTCTAAGTTTCGTTGCTCCGGTACCACAGCGCTTATAGCGGAATTCTCCGACACCAAAGAGAGAGCGTAAAAATACAAAATTATACATAATTCTCTTCAAGGTATAATAGGGTTGAACGAAATTACAGAATAACACATTAATTACTTAACTTTCAAGTACACTAACACTGATATTTTTTAGAGAGATAAGTTAATATTAATTAATTAAATCAATATATCCCACAACTCCAAATATCTCAGATATTTAAATAATTAAGTAAATTAAAACGACCTAAGAGAGTAAAGACAGGGGAACATACCCGTTCATAGCAACGAATAGGCATACATTGTGTGAAAATAACGGGACGCTCGTACTCGTCTCATTACAAATTGAAGAACCCAACAGTGGGGCTTAACCCGGTAATACCTATCACATTACAAATTGGCTTACAACAGTGGGGCTTGAATAAGACGGACGTTTTGCTAGTACCTCATAAACGTTTCATTACAAATTGGCGTCTAACAACGTGAGGCGTTACAGAAAAATAAATTCAGATAGATAATTAAAATACCCCTAAACACACCAGCATTGGTTGTATAACAAATTGGCGCTCAACCAGTGTAGGGCTTAGGTTAAGTAATTATAATTATAATAACATTACTTAACCAGAGCAGGCAACTGTGGGAGAATAAACATGCATACCAGAGGTAGATCAAGGATTAGGGCAGGAGAAACGGAGAAGGAAATAGATGAACAAGAACAGGAAATAGAACTAATAACAGATAGTGAAATAGAACAACAGACAGACGAAATAACGGAAACTGAAATTATTATGGACAAGGAAAAGGGAGTAATGGAAGAAGATGCCCAAGGGGACCAAATAGATAAAGCAGGAGCCAGAGAAGTACCAAGTTGGCAGGAGATGATGAAATTTATGACAGAACAATTTAGGAAAACAAATGAGGAAATTAAAGAAACCTCAAAACAAATGAACGAAAGATTAAACCAAATTCACGAAAGGTTAGATAGGAATGATGAGGGTTTAAAACAAATGAAGGAAGACATCTTACAAATACATGAAGAAAATTTAAGGCAAATTAATGAAAAAATTGAAAATCTTCATGTGACAATTAACCAGAAGGTGGACCAAAATAATGAGGAAAGAAAATTAGAAATAGCCAAAACAAATGAAGGGTTAGAAAAAACTAACGAAACAATAGTACAGGTTCGTGAAGAACTACAAAATAAAATTAATGACATAAAAATTGAGAGTAAAACATTGGTCGAAGAAATCCAACAGGAAACTGTCGGAAAATATGAGCAAATTAAAAACGAAGTACATCAGGTACAGGAAGAGAATAAGGAAGGTATTACGCAAATACAGACACACATGGGCGAACGACTCGAAAGAGTCTATGGCAATTTAAACAGTATGGAAGGTCAAATTAATACCAGTAAAAATAAAATAGAGGAAATTAGTAGACGTGAATTACAATTACAAGAAGAAGTAGATTCATGGCGGGATAGGACATGCCAACATAGTCATACAAATAACCACGAGAACCGGGAGTCGATTAATTTTCGTAATTACAAGCGCAATCCGATGGAATTTTTAAAGAGATTGGAAGAGGTGATCGCAAGAAATAGAGAAAATCGCTGGAGTATTATACGCAGTATGATTGATGAAACATTTAAAGATACCTATGATAATTGGTGGACAGCGGTGTGCCCGGATATACTGGACATGGCCGAGTTCAAAAAACAATTTAAAGAGAAATATTGGTCTGAATCGACCCAGAACATGATTAGCAATAATTTGAGTAACGGTCGATACGAAACAAACATAGGCCAGTCTCCTACTTCATACTTTCTAGGAAAAGTATGTATGGCACGGAACTTAGAGCCCAGAATTCCCGAAGAATGTTTGGTGATACAACTATCCTACCATTACGAGGAAGGGATAAAAAATGCACGTATGTGTAGTCAAATCAAAACGATTCCAGCCATGGCCAAATTCCTGGAGAATTATGAGCACGAGAACCAATACCAAAGAAATAGGATGTTAAATTATAAATATCAGAAGTATAATAATAACGCGCCACCAACCAATTCTCATAATAATGATCACAATCGACCTGCGCAGAACGTTAATGCCAATAGGACCCAAAATGAGCACGCGAATAATAATTCCAGGAACTATAATTATCGTGGTAATAATACTTATAATTACCGCGATAGTCGCAATATAGAGGAGATGGGGACAGACGACCCAATAATTATAGGCATAACGTTAATTATATCTACTCCAGGCCTCAAGGTAATCAGCGACGGTATTACCCAAGGAGTCACCGATATGACAATCATTATGACCAGTCCCGGCGTGAAGACAACTATCCACCTGAAAGAAATTATAGGATAGCGGAACCTAATACGGAGGATCGCACCGAAACTGTACTAAATCAACACAATAATCCAAATGAAAATAGAGAAGAGGGGGTAAGCCCTCATTTAAACTAATAGAGGCAGTGAAAAATAATGAATACCCTTCACTGAACCGTAATCTTGGGGAACAACGACTTATAAACAAAACTAAGAATAATCATACCATAACTATAATTAATAACTACTATTTAAAGAATATCAGAGAAGATTTATTGGAAGAGGATAAGAAACATGTAAACAGTAATAGTAATAACGAAATCATATATGTAACAGCAAAATTAAATGGGGTACAATCTACCATAATGATAGATACTGGATCTAACATATCGTTGATAGACAGTACTGAACTTGAAAAAATACAGCGAGAAGGCCAATTGCCCATACCGACATTACCTGTCAATAATGTGATAATTATCGGAGCCACTGGGAGTTAAAACAAATAAAACAGTTAAAAAACAAGTATCGCTCGATCTTACCAATAATAATATGACCCTACCAATAGGATTCTTGGTCGCAACGGGATTACCGTTCAATGTATTGATTGGATGCGATGTATTGCACCAACATTCCGCAGTAATTGACTTGCATAAAGGTATAATATCTTTAACATCCGAAGAAGGATTATGGACAGCAGAATTAATTGACACTAATAGAACCGTTCCAGTTAACACCAGATGTCTAGCCATAAAAAGCTACTTTTGTAAGAAAAATAAAATACCAGAAGTCATTCAATATGAGGACGATGATCCCGAACTGTGGCAGAGTAAATTAGAAGAGGTCCGAGGTTCCAAAGGGAAAAAACTTATAGACAAGTAAGTAAGGTACAGGCCGAAAATTTAATTCAAATATATAATAAATACAAACATGTATTCTCCAATGCTCCAGGTAAAGTAAAAGGATATCAGTGTGTGATAAATTTTAAAGAACCAGTGAACTTTCGCAGAAAATCATACCCAATTGCGTATTCCATAAAAAGCGAAGTACGGGACGAGATTAATCGTATGATTCAAGATGACATAATAGAATATAGTCAATCACCATATATCAGTCCCATAGTGGCAGTCCCGAAAAAGAACGGAAAGGTGAGAATTTGCCTGGACGCTAGGGAAATAAATAAAATGATCATCAATGATAGGACTTCACCAGGCGAAATAGAAGAAATTTTAAAGAAATTCCACGGCATTAAATACATCAGTACTTGGGATACGGTATGCGGTTACTGGCAGGTCGAACTACATCCAGATAGTAGAAAATACATGGCGTTCCTTTTTGACGGAAGGAACTGTCAATTTAAAAGGCCACCTTTCGGACTAATTAATTCTGTTGCAAAATTTGTAAAATGTATGGACCAAGTATTGGGACAAGAAACACTGCAGTTCACTACGGTCTATGTAGATGACCTACTTATAACTTCTTCACATTGGGATGAACATTGCGAGCGGGTGGAACAGGTACTGAGAAAATTATCCGAAAACAACATAACACTCAAGCTGAATAAATCTAAATTTATCGCCAATCAAGTAAAGTTCTTAGGTTTTAATTTGTCTGAGGAGGGTATCACACCTTCAACAGAAAAAGTAGAAGCAATTCAATTGTTCCCTACTCCAAAAAATAGAAAACAGCTACAATCCTTTCTTGGAATTTGTAACTATTACCGAAAATTCCAAGATAACTATTCGGAAGTAACTGCCAAGATTCAGAAACAATTATCATCCAAAGACAAATGGGCATGGGGACCAGAACAAGATAAAATTCTGCAATTAATCAAGAAGAAATTTTTAGAAACAGTTATGTTGTACCACCCTGATTTTAACAAGCGCTTTTATTTAAATTGTGATGCGAGCAATGTTAGCTTAGGAGCTACCCTATATCAAGAAGATAAAGAAGGACATCATATGGTAATCAGCTTCGCCAGCAGAGTGCTTAACAACTGCGAACGCAATTATAACGTTACCGAGAAGGAGCTGCTAAGTGTAGTGTACGCATGCAATAAATTTAGAACTTACATACTCGGATACCCAGTGACCGTAAGAAGTGACCATAAATCAATTTCATTTCTAAAAAGATGTAAACTTAGTCATGGCCGGCTAACTAGATGGGTACTTGCATTGCAAGAGTATTGCATTGATTGGGAATATATACCTGGAAGAAAGAACATAGCAGCCGATATCTTGTCCCGAATAAACATACAAGACCAATCGTTCGAAGGAGAAAAGGAAGAGATTGCAAAAGTGTACCATGTCATTAAGAGTCGGAAGGATTTGGAAATTATTACAAATGAAATTAACCAACACCAAAAATCGGATCCCAAATTAATAAACATATGCCAGAAGATACAAAATGCTGATGAAGTTATTACTAAATATTACTATATACATGATGATCGATTATTTATTAAGGTCACCCCTAAACAAATAAACTGGAAACTAGTAATTCCCACCGCTGTGGAAAACAAATTGATATTGGATTACCATGAACGATATGGACACATGGGAGCCATGAAAATCGTCAAAGCCCTGGAAGAACAAGTGTACATAAAAAATATAACCAGAAAAGTACAAAAATCCATACAAGCATGTCACATCTGCCAGATGGTTAAACATAATAATGAGAAGAAGGAGGGAGTCATGATCCCTATCACATCCAAATATAAGCTGGAGAAAGTATTTCTAGATATATGTGGACCATTCCCACGCAGTGGAGGAAACCATAGATATAAATTCATAATAATTATTTTTGATCACTTTTCCAAATACACTAAACTCTACGCTATTAGCAGAGCCACGACCAAGAAAATTCTGGAAATAGTCATTGGACGTTACATAACAGAGATTGGTAAACCGTCATCTATTATCACCGATCATGGTACGCAATTCAAGGGCTGTAAATGGAGAAATAATCTTTTAAAACACAACATTAGAACATATAAGACTTCAGTATACCACCCCAGCAGTAATCCGGCAGAACGTGTATTGAGGGAAGTTGGCAGAATACTCCGAACTTACTGTCATGACCAACAGAGAAGGTGGTACGAATACTTGTCACTAACCGAAGAGTTCTTAAATATATCTTACCATCAGTCCATTGAAAATACCCCTTATACTGTTATGTTTGAAAGGCTTCCACCTAGAGAAATCCAGGATATTATAAACTTTCCAAATAACCCAGAATATCAATTTGAAACTGTTAAATTTTATAACTGAGTAATGGAAAGGGCGGAAATGAAGAAAAGAAAATATGAAAAGAATAATCCAAAACCAATTAAGTACCAAGTGGGTGAGAAAATATTAATAAGAAGCAGGGAGCTACCAAGCACTCTAGAGGGAATAACTAAAAAATTATTATTATATACTGGGCCATATGTGATAACAAAAAATAATAATAACAATACATATGAAATAATGAACCCTATCGCGAAAAGGATTAAGGGAACGTACAACCAAGAGTCCATAAAGAAGTATTATGAATAAATTCTAAAATACAATAAGAACAACTTATTACCAGTCTTGAAGAGAAAATACTTGGAATTTAAAAGGAATTTGAATTTGAATACAACCAATAAATTCTAAAATACAATAAGAACCACTTATTATCGATTTTGAAGAAAAAACACTTGTAAATAAAAGAGAATTTGTTGAACAATAAAATAAATAGAAAAAAAATGTCATTCAAAATGAAGTAAGTCTGAATTAAAATATAGTTATGAAGAAGGTATTAAGAAGAAAAATAGAATTATTACTAAACGTTTACAAAGAAACAGTGTCAATAATGAATAATGAAACCCCAAGGTTACAGAAGAAAGTGAGAATTATTACTAAATGTTTACAAAGAAATAATGTGAATAATGAATAATGAAACCCCAAGATTACAGAAGAAAGCGAGAATTATTACTAAATGTCTACAAAGAAATAGTGTGAATAATGAATAATGAAATCCCAAGATAAAAGGTTTTTACCTCAAATCTACCTATGCAAAATAAAGAAAGAGAAAAATCATATCACCCAAAATACATACCACATTGCCAAATGAAGGAAACAACTTCAGTAAACGATTGAATGTAACCCATGTAATATTAAAGAAAACGAGAAGGAATGAATATTTATGAACATAACTCATTGAAATATAAACAGCCAAAATAATGGAATACGATAAGAAACATAATAGTTGAGCTAAGGACTGTATTTAGTCAGAAACACAGTTATAATGATTATCACACAATAACTATTTAGAAAATATTGAGATCAGAAAAACAAATGAAGAAGATACTTAGCATTATAATCACAACAAAAATGAAAAACAAAAATAATTACAAATGATAACTGTCAGATTTAATATCAAAGAATGTTTAAGGAAACTAAAATGGAATCACAAAGTATGGAGGATAGTAATGAAGAAATATAAAAGCAACAAAGAAAAAAAATTTTGCCCAAATATTTATTATTAAGTAATTAAAGAGATTATTAGGAGATTATTATATTTTATAGCTGACTGTAGATGAATTCCAGCAGTACTATATTAAGGTGTGGTGTGGGCAGCAGAGTATGAAGCCAAACAGTGCCTCTCTGAACTGTACCAACGCACATATTAGGGATTGTTAGGGAAATTAAATATTTAAGGAATATTAGAATAGTTGCAAGAATGACCTCAGTTTCCAAAAGAGTAGGACGAAGAAAACAGAAGGAAATTAGATGACAGAAGAATAATTGAGAAATACAGTGATTACAGTAATTATAAGTAGAAGAGATGTGAACCTAAAGTATCATTGAATATTGTAGCCAACTATCAACAAATACTGTTTACAGAAATTAAAAATGATCAAGAATGTTAATTAAAATGATGAAATATTATTAAATAAAGAATTATTAATACTAGTCTAATGAAGTTACATTGAGAATCCCATTGTCAACCATTAATATTGAGATGAAGAAAAGGCATGTGAAAAAGACAAGTTTATTTGACCTAAACTTCATTCAGGTAAACTAAACTTTTTTAGGAGGGGGAGCATATGTAACGCAACAGAAATGCTGGCATCCATGTTACATAAAAATTAGGTTAACAAAATAAAAACAAGTCAATATCTAACCCCATGATAAAACAAAAGTCTAATAATTACATTTATAATTATAGATAAAGATAAATAAGGATGCAAGGTAGAATTAACGAGAATAAACAAACCTGTAAGTTAGATAATAGTTAATGATCTATGTTCAGTGAAAAGTAAACAAAAATGAAACAATAATTTACTTTATAGCAATAGCAAGTAAGGATTTTCAGTTAAATGATATTATTTTGTGACAACAAATGTTATGATAAAGTTTATGTTATGTTATACCAATTATGTGTTGAGTTAATGAAAGGTAATTAAACAAGATGTATTATTCAATTACTGTTGTAGAATGAAGTGTGAAGCAGCTAGTTAGCGTTAATAGATTTGAATTTTCTTATATGTGATCCATAGGTCAAGATAAAATTGTCATTAGATATGGAAAAAATAATTGTTTATGTAAATGTTAATAGTTAAGATTTGATTATATGTATGAATTTATGTAAAAGGGCTATAGATGTTTACCAGTTACAAACACAGGTAGATCCGTTTACAATAAAAGGCCTAACAGCCAAAACCACTATATAACCACTCATAACATAAAGGTTAGGTACATAAATTAATAATAATTAATGAATACGGTTTGAAAAGCTAGAAAAAAACATTAAATTAGTAATCATATATAATAAACCATATCAATTTATACAAATTATGATAATGCCATAATGCCATGATATCGATTGATAACGTTTAATATCGAAAAGGTAGTAAATATGAAAGAAACAGGCTCATATCAAAAAACCAGCAGAATATGTGTAGAAAATAATAAACCAACTATCGGTAAAGTTATATTTCGATATGATAGCAAATTGATAAGGAATAGACAAAAAATATATGAAATAAACACTATATATAAAACATGTGGAAGGAAGAAAAATCATGTGTTGCTATGGACTACAGGAAATGAAGAAGTTGTTGATTTTCAATTATTGCTTTTTATGATCTGAATGTGATGAGATTAAAAAACCTAAGAAATGTCTATTTAATCGGAATATTCTAATTTAGCAGATACTCTTATAAAATACAAAATTCTAATGATAATATTTATGACTCTTGCCAGTACAGTTTAACCAAACAAGACTATAGTATGAAATCACAATAGAAAATAAATAACTGGGTTCTACAAGGAAGGACTTGAATTGTCCCATATCCGAAAGGAATTGACGATATATTAAACCAAATAGAAAGAGTCAAATGTATCACAACTAATAATATACACTACACTAGAACTTATAACCTTTCAAATACACGGAACATCACTAATTGCTTCAACCGAGAGAAGAACGTATTTGGATCCAGGAATTGCAGAAGAAGCATCAATCGGGCGGTAAATCAATCCACAGAGCTGTATTTCCGAGGTGGACAGGACAAGAATTCCATTTTATTAAACCGAAGAAAGAATATTGTATGGCATAATCATCCAGAACAGCAAATTTATCAATCAACCGCCTACACGATTTGCTTCGTTCTAGTCTGGTAAATTATTATTATATCAATCATATTAACTACACAACACTTCAAATTTGTAAATCTTGCATTCTTATCTATGTACCTATTTTTAATCTTCCCCACAGTTACAAGAACCTTCACACCCTGAATTAAGTTAATTACAAATTAAAACACACTATATAACTGAATCTAAATAAAGGATCGGACTAATCAATAATCGATTCACGTAATCTATAGCCCATGTGTATGTCAGTTAGAACATATCTTATTCAATGTTAAAGAAGTAAACAAATAAAGAACCTTTATATAGTTGCAAAATCTTGTCATTTGGAGTATGATTTAATGAGTTGGGAATAAAAAAATAACTGACTAAGTATAGAATAATTGGTTAACATAAACAGTGAAATAACCTCTAAGTTTCGTTGCTCCGGTACCACAGCGCTTATAGCGGAATTCTCCGACACCAAAGAGAGAGCGTAAAAATACAAAATTATACATAATTCTCTTCAAGGTATAATAGGGTTGAACGAAATTACAGAATAACACATTAATTATTTAACTTTCAAGTACACTAACACTGATATTTTTTAGAGAGATAAGTTAATATTAATTAATTAAATCAATATATCCCACAACTCCAAATATCTCAGATATTTAAATAATTAAGTAAATTAAAACGACCTAAGAGAGTAAAGACAGGGGAACATACCCGTTCATAGCAACGAATAGGCATACATTGTGTGAAAATAACGGGACGCTCGTACTCGTCTCATTACAAATTGACGAACCCAACAGTGGGGCTTAACCCGGTAATACCTATCACATTACAAATTGGCTTACAACAGTGGGGCTTGAATAAGACGGACGTTTCGCTAGTACCTCATAAACGTTTCATTACAAATTGGCGTCTAACAACGTGAGGCGTTAGAGAAAAATAAATTCAGATAGATAATTAAAATACCCCTAAACACACCAGCATTGGTTGTATAACAATACGAATGACTAGATCCATAACCCTATTTATATATACTCATCACTCAACAATTAATTAATATAGTCATTCAACATGTTTTAAACTGAGCCAACATTATTAAGTTCCATTATATTTATGAATATATATATATATATATATATATATATATATATATATATATATACAAAAAAAATTTAACTTTGATTTGAAATTCACAGAGAATTAAAATAAATTCTAAATCCCAAAACGTGTAGGGATATAACATAGTTTGAACCAATGTGATGGACAGTTCATAACCTGTACTGACAAGGAGTTGCACTCAGGAATACGACTTCATAATTTTCTTTTACTTACATGCACTTCACAATTTTTACACAAGACAGTTACATGAATAACACTAATAAATACTGAGAGACATTCTCAGAGAAAATAAAGGAACTAGGCATGCTTCACTCTAGTAAGCCGGGAAGTGCCTTCACCCAGCAAAGTTTAAATAGATACCAATTCACCAGTAGTATCTTTAAACATTTCAGTCAAGTATCCAAAAATTAAACTCTACAACTCGTTAACAACCGATAAGCGTCAGCACGGTTTGTAACAGTGGCTTAATGACGAAATTAGTGAAGGTTTTAATTGTGAATATGAGGATATATTCTGTTATATGAGGATATGAAATTCTGTTATTGATACCTGTAGTAGCACGAGTTGTAGTAGAAAATTTAAGGCAAAGTAAGAAACAAATTTGAACTCCCTCGAACCTATTCTCAGTAAAAATGTTAAGCATCCAATGCTTTAAACAGTTGAAAATTTAGTGTCAGAAAGTAGTCAATTTATTATTTTAATGTAATACCTACAGCAAGTTTCTGTGGCAAATATTTTCAATTTTCTGTTGTTACCAATTAACTTACAATGAGATTGCGTGAACTTAGTAAATAGGGTCTACTGTTGAGCCGCTCATCATTGACATCACAACCCATTCACCAACAGAATTCAGAATTTTAACTTTCCAATTTTAATAACTTTTACAATTTTAACCTTCTTAAAATGTGTGACTAAATTCTACAGCTTACCTGGATGACCGGCTCACTTGTTCAAAACCAGGAGGGGGCCTCCTAGTGGAAGAAAGGCCTCGTGCTGGGAAACCATTAGGCAATTGGACTAATGAGGTGACCTCAATTTCCAAACTCAACAAACAACCAATTTATTGTTTCTCTAAAAATTTTTTTTTTTAAACCTTACAATTTATGTACAATGCGTGTACTTCATAGTAGCCAGAATAGAGAAGTATTTTATTTAAAATAACAATGAACATGCAACAAAACCTCGACGGTAAATTTTAAAACCTTTACAAAAAATATAATTTCGATATTTTGGCAATAAATTATTATTAACATTAATAAATAAAAAAAATAAATCCAGAGGTTTTCAAAATTTAATACATCTAATAACAATAAGTTTTTTTTTTTTTTTTTTTTTATTACAGCACATCTTTGGTTGTACTATATTAATTAATTTACACAAACAACATGCACCATCTGAAATCTCAATCAAAAACTTTGAACAACAACAATATAATTAGTTAAGACATAACACCAAACATAATTTGCTATTTATGTTCCTGAGGATGAAATTTACAATATGTGTGCACAATAGTGATAATAACATTGGGTTAACATGGTACGAGCATTTTTTTTTTTTCAGGTACAATGTAAAAACTAAGAATGATAACCATATAATTAGTAAAGGTATAATGTTAAATATAATTTGGTAATTATGTTCTTTAGTGTAAAATTCACAATGTAAGTGCTCAATTTTTTTTTTACTAAACTTGTATAGCTCAATGGTTTTCTGATTTCATAGTGTACACTATTATTTAAAAAACATCAAATAACCAGGCCTCTCAAAATGTAAAATGTTTTATACATACACATATGTGTATACGAATGACTAGATCCATAACCCTATTTATATATACTCATCACTCAACAATTAATTAATATAGTCATTCAACATGTTTTAAACTGAGCCAACATTATTAAGTTCCATTATATTTATGAATATATATATATATATATATATATATACAAAAAAAATGTAACATTGATTTGAAATTCACAGAGAATTAAAATAAATTCTAAATCCCAAAACGTTTAGGGATATAACATAGTTTGAACCAATGTGATGGACAGTTCACAATCTGTACTGACAAGGAGTTGCACTCAGGAATACGACTTCATAATTTTCTTTTACTTACATGCACTTCACAATTTTTACACAAGACAGTTACATGGATAACACTAATAAAGAGACTTCAACACGTGTCTAAGCCAACAACCAGCAACTGCCCCTCACAGCGTCGCAGTGAAACTCAAGTCGCGTCGCACCGCTACTAGATAGCGTGCGTGTATCCGTTCGTATGTTGCCGTAACGAAATTCCATAGTTACGACACACGCCCACAACAAAAGGAGTCCAACGGGTTGGACGACACTGGGTCAGCCACAACTGGAGGAAAGGCGGGGACTAACTAAAACAGTTTAAAAGGTAAAATTAGTCGGAAGTTGAAAACGAAAGGACACCAGAAAGAAGGACAAGGTGTGTGTGTGTGTGTAGCTGGGTGTTTGCCAAATTTGTGTGGGGCGACGAGCAGCAGCGTGCCTTTGAGATCCTGAAGGAGTCCATTCTGTCACCGCCCGTGCTTCGGATGCCTGACTTCACGAAGCCCTTTATTTTGCAGTCGGACGCCAGCTCTGTGGCGATCGGCGCCGTGCTCTCGCAGGAGGTGGATGGTGCTCGGCAGCCAGTTGCCTTTGTATCTAGGACCCTCACCGACACTGAAAAGAAATCCTCTGTGTATGAGTTGGAGTGTTTGGCGGTAGTCTTCGCCCTGGACAAATTTAGGAGATATTTGGAACATGCTGAGTTCCTTTTAGAGACCGACAACCAGGCTCTCTCTTGGCTTCTGGCGCACCCCCGTCAACTGGGTAAACTTGGCCGCTGGGTGGTAAAATTTCATCTTTTAAGTTCAGGGCACAGCATATACGGGGGACCCAAAATGTTGTTGCCAATGCTTTGTCACGTATGTACCATCTACCCAGTGAGGAGCCAATAGATGAACCCTGCGCCTTACTCTTGCTCGCCTTTACTGATGTTATAACTCATCAGCTTGATGATGAGACGTTGGGTCCGATCATCGAAAAAATTAAAGCAGGCGAGATGAAGGCTCCTTATCATCTGTCCAAGGGCGTCCTCTGCCGCAAGGAACGTAGAGGACGGGTTCCTAAGATAGTGCTGCCGAGCAAGCTTGTACCCATGGTCTTCCAGTATTATTACGATTCCCCGGTAGGAGGCCATTTGGGGGTTTCTAAGACCATCGCCGCGATTCGAAAGATTTCATCTGGAAAGGCATGGACCGGGACATCGCCACCCGGGTGAAGTGCTGTCATCTCTGTAGTCTGAGCAAGCCCGCTCAGATCACCAAATTGGGGTTGCTGTTTTCTGAGGTGGCTGGCAGACATATGGAGAAGGTTTTCATCGACTACGTGGGTCCTTTCCTACGTAGCAAGGCCGGGAATTCGTTCCTCCTTGTTTGTGTGGACGCCTTCTCTAAGTATGTCTGGCTACTTCCCTTGCGTCAGGCAAGTGCTGCTACTACCATCATAGCCCTTCAGACCAGCATCTTTCAGCATTTCGGGCTTCCCTCCATCATTGTCTCAGACAATGGCCCCCAATTCATCTCGAGGCAGTTCCGAAACATGTGTTTCAGGCACGGCATTCGACATGTAACCACTTCCCCTTATCACCCGCAACCTTCCCACGCTGAGCGATTCAATCGCAATTTTAGATCCGCCCTCATCGCTTACCACGCGGAACAGCAGAACACGTGGGACCAGAATCTTCAGTGGTTACAAATGGCTTTTAACTCCTCTCTTCATGAAAGTCATAGAGCCGTGCCTTTTGAGGTCATGTTTGGTTTCTCCCCTGCTCATCCCCTTAGCAATTTGTGGAGATTTGAGGATCTTCTCCCGGATTTGCCGAACGGGGGGGTCTCTCACAGGTGGAAAGAGGTGAGGAGAGCTCTGCTCCGATCGCACGAGCGCGTGCGGCATCGTTATAACGCGGGGAGAGTCCCCAACCCTTTCAAGGTGGGCCAGTTGGTATATTGTAGGAGCCACCCGCTCAGCTGTAGGGTGGAAGGTCGCGCCGCCAAGCTTTGTTATCGATGGTTGGGACCTTTCCGTATTTCCGAGTTTGTATCTCCGGTTACTGCCAGCCTGGTGGGTCTAGAGGACGGTATGCGGGTGAGATTGGCCCATGTGTCGCATTTGAAGGCGTGTGCTCAGGTGGAGGTTCATTGAATCAAGGATATAGATATTTTTTTCCTCACCCCTGTTAGGATTAATTAGGGTCCTCGGTTTTCGGGGGGCTTCTCTGGAGGATTTGGGTTTTAATGTTTTACTTTTTGATTTTTATCTGTTTTTAAGGGGGGTTAAATGGGGTTTTAGTGTTTTATCGGAATTTTAGCTCCTCTCCTTTCCTTTCCTCTTTCTATCTCTTTAGGTCGCGACCGCTCACACTCCAGGTATCTTCCACACATACACACACCCAGCTACACACACACACCTTGTCCTTCTTTCCGGTGTCCTTTCGTTTTCAACTTCCGACTAATTTTACCTTTTAAACTGTTTTAGTTAGTCCCCGCCTTTCCACCAGTTGTGGCCGACCCAGTGTCGTCCAACCCGTTGACTCCTTTTTTTGTGGGGGTGTGCCGTAACTATGGAATTTCGTTACGGCAACATACTAATGGATACACGCACGCTATCTAGTAGCGGTGCGACGCGACTTGAGTTTCACTGCTCCATTGTGAGGGGCAGTTGCTGGTTGTTGGCTTAGACACGTGTTGAGCTCTCTCCGTTTTCAGCCTTCGAACCGGCGAGACGTTGCTTGCCCGGCTTCTGTAGAAAGTTTGAATTCTTTTTTTAAATACCGGGCGTTTGATTTTTATTATGGCCGGCTGAGTAAGAGGTGTGCCCTGGGGTGTCTGCGGCCCGTTCATCCGTTACCCGAGCGTCAGACCAAGATGAAATGTAAGAAGATCAAGGAACTTATACGGGGCTAATGTGCTAATGCCAATCTCTAAAGGTATGTATGGAGAACAATGTTTCTCGTGTGCTGTGGAAGTGAATTTTTGCAAAAAGAAAATGATTAACTTATTCCTATGTGTGCATTTGGCACTAATTGATTCTCTCGTCAAGTGAGGTCCTGGCTAGTTATCTTAACACAACAAAAAAAACGTTTGCTTTAATTCTTGACGTTTTTTTACTTTACTTAATATCTGGTATACCCAGGTTATTTTAATGATTGCAAATTCATTTCTGAACTTAAGTTTTTCTTTTAAAATTCTGTTGAACTGGACTGGCATCTGATATTTCTTTTAATTGTGAGGACAGCTTCTTATGCTGTTAGTAAGGGATAGTAATACCTAATATGCAAAAGCTATAAAAAAAAAAAAAAAAAAAAAAAAAAAAAAAAAAAAAAAAAACTTTAAAAACGAAATGTGTTAAGATACTACTGGTGAATTGGTATCTATTTAAACTTTGCTCGGTGAAGGCACTTCCCGGCATACTAGAGTGAAGCATGCCTAGTTCCTTTATTTTCTCTGAAAAGGTCTCTCAGTATTTATTAGTGTTATCCATGTAACTGTCTTGTGTAAAAATTGTGTTGGCGGAGTGACCCTTCTCTAAGTATGTCTGGCTACTTCCCTTGCGTCAGGCAAGTGCTGCTACTACCATCATAGCCCTTCAGACCAGCATCTTTCAGCATTTCGGGCTTACCTCCATCATTGTCTCAGACAATAGCCCCCAAATCATCTCGAGGAAGTTCCGAAACATGTGTTTCAGGCACGGCATTCGACATGTAACCACTTCCCCTTATCACCCGCAGCCTTCCCACGCTGAGCGATTCAATCGCAATCTTAGATCCGCCCTCATCGCTTACCACGCGGAACAGCAGAACACGTGGGACCAGAATCTTCAGTGGTTACAAATGGCTTTTAACTCCTCTCTTCATGAAAGTCATAGAGCCGTGCCTTTTGAGGTCATGTTTGGTTTCTCCCCTGCTCATCCCCTTAGCAATTTGTGGAGATTTGAGGATCTTCTCCCGGATTTGCCGAACGGAGGGGGTCTCTCACAGGTGGAAAGAGGTGAGGAGAGCTCTGCTCCGATCGCACGAGCGCGTGCGGCGTCGTTATAACGCGGGGAGAGTCCCCATCCCTTTCAAGGTGGGCCAGTTGGTATATTGTAGGAGCCACCCGCTCAGCTGTAGGGTGGAAGGTCGCGCCGCCAAGCTTTGTTATCGATGGTTGGGACCTTTCCGTATTTCCGAGTTTGTCTCTCCGGTTACTGCCAGCCTGGTGGGTCTAGAGGACGGTATGCGGGTGAGAGTGGCCCATGTGTCGCATTTGAAGGCGTGTGCTCAGGTGGAGGTTCATTGAATCAAGGATATAGATATTTTTTTCCTCACCCCAGTTAGGATTAATTAGGGTCCTTGGTTTTCGGGGGGCTTCTCTGGAGGATTTGGGTTTTAATGTTTTACTTTTTGATTTTTATCTGTTTTTAAGGGGGGTTAAATGGGGTTTTAGTGTTTTATATGAATTTTAGCTCCTCTCCTTTCCTTTCCTCTTTCTATCTCGTTAGGTCGCGACCGCTCACACTCCAGGTATCTTCCACACTTACACACACCCAGCTGCACACACACACACACACACACACACACACACACACACACCTTGTCCTTCTTTCCGGTGTCCTTTCGTTTTCAACTTCCGACTAATTTTACCTTTTAAACTGTTTTAGTTAGTCCCCGCCTTTCCTCCAGTTGTGGCCGACCCAGTGTCGTCCAACCCGTTGGACTCCTTTTGTTGTGGGGGTGTGCCGTAACTATGGAATTTCGTTACGGCAACATACTAATGGATACACGCACGCTATCTAGTAGCGGTGCGACGCGACTTGAGTTCACTGCTCCATTGTGAGGGGCAGTTGCTGGTTGTTGGCTTAGACACGTGTTGAGCTCTCTCCGTTTTCAGCCTTCGAACCTGCGAGACGTTGCTTGCCCGGCTTCTGTAGAAAGTTTGAATTCTTTTTTTAAATACCGGGCGTTTGATTTTTATTATGGCCGGCTGAGTAAAGAGGTGTGCCCTGGGGTGTCTGCGGCCCGTTCATCCGTTACCCGAGCGTCAGACCAAGATGAAATGTAAGAAGATCAGGGAACTTATACGGGGCTAATGTGCTAATGCCAGTCTCTACAGGTATGTCTGGAGAACAATGTTTCTCGTGTGCTGTGGAAGTGAATTTTTGCAAAAAGAAAATGATTAACTTATTCCTATGTGTGCATTTGGCACTAATTGATTCTCTCGTCAAGTGAGGTCCTGGCTAGTTATCTTAACACAACAAAAAAAACGTTTGCTTTAATTCTTGATGTTTTTTTACTTTACTTAATATCTGGTATACCCAGGTTATTTTAATGATTGCAAATTCATTTCTGAACTCAAGTTTTTCTTTTAAAATTTTGTTGAACTGGACTGGCATCTGATATTTCTTTTGATTGTGAGGCAGCTTCTTATGCTGTTAGTAAGGGATAGTAATACCTAATATGCAAAAGCTATTTTAAATATAAAACAAAAACTTTAAAAACGAAATGTGTTAAGATACTACTGGTGAATTGGTATCTATTTAAACTTTGCTGGGTGAAGGCACTTCCCGGCTTACTAGAGTGAAGCATGCCTAGTTCCTTTATTTTCTCTGAGAAGGTCTCTCAGTATTTATTAGTGTTATCCATGTAACTGTCTTGTGTAAAAATTGTGAAGTGCATGTAAGTAAAAGAAAATTATGAAGTCGTATTCCTGAGTGCAACTCCTTGTCAGTACAGGTTGTGAACTGTCCATCACATTGGTTCAAATTATGTTATATCCCTACACGTTTTGGGATTTAGAATTTATTTTAATTCTCTGTGAATTTCAAATCAATGTTACATTTTTTTGTATATATATATATTCATATATATAATGGAACTTAATAATGTTGGCTCAGTTTAAAACATGTTGAATGACTATATTAATTAATTGTTGAGTGATGAGTATATATAAATAGGGTTATGGATCTAGTCATTCGTATACACATATGTGTATGTATAAAACATTTTACATTTTGAGAGACCTGGTTATTTGATGTTTTTTTAAATAATGGTGTACACTATGAAATCAGAAAACCATTGAGCTATACAAAGTTTAGTAAAAAAAAAATTGAGCACATACATTGTGAATTTCATACTAAAGAACATAATTACCAAATTATATTTAACATTATACCTTTACTAATTATATGATTATCATTCTTAGTTTTTACATTGTACGTGAAAAAAAAAAAAGCTCGTACCATGTTAATCCAATGTTATTATCACTATTGTGCACACATATTGTAAATTTCATCCTCAGGAACATAAATAGCAAATTATGTTTGGTGTTATGTCTTTACTAATTATATTGTTGTTGTTCTAAGTTTTTGATTGAGATTTCAGATGGCGCATGTTGTTTGTGTAAATTAATTAAAATAGTACAACCAGAGGTGTGCTGTAATAATAAAAAAAAAACTTATTGTTATTAGATGTATTAAATTTTGAAAACCTCTGGATTTATTTTTTTTATTTATTAATGTTAATAACAATTTATTGCCAAAATATCGAAATTATATTTTTGTAAAGGTTTTAAAATTTACCGTCGTGGTTTTGTTGCATGTTCATTGTTATTTTAAATAAAATACTTCTCTATTCTGGCTACTATGAAGTACACGCATTGTAAAAAAATTGTAAGGTTTAAAAAAAAAAAATTTTAGAGAAACAATAAATTGGTTGTTTGTTGAGTTTGGAATTGAGGTCACCTCATTAGCCCAATTGCCTTATGGTTTCCCTGCACGAGGCCTTTCTTCCACTAGGAGGCCCCCTCCTAGTTTGAACAAGTGAGCCGGTCATCCAGGTAAGCTATAGAATTTAGTCACACATTTTAAGAAGGTTAAAATTGTAAAAGTTGTTAAAATTGGAAAGTTAAAATTCTGAATTCTGTTCGTGAATGGGTTGTGATGTCAATGATGAGCGGCTCACAAATGGTAGCAGAGCGTGGTTGGACGTAGGCCTGGCCCAAATCCTCCAGAGAAGCCCCCCGAAAACCAAACCCAAGGACCCTAATTAACCCTAACAGGGGTGAGGAAACGAAAATATCTATATCCTTGATTCAATGAACCTCCACCTGAGCACACGCCTTCAAATGCGACACATGGGCCACTCTCACCCGCATACCGTCCTCTAGACCCACCAGGCCGGCAGTAACCGGAGAGACAAACTCGGAAATACGGAAAGGTCCCAACCATCGATAACAAAGCTTGGCGGCGCGACCTTCTACCCTAGAGCCGAGCGGGCGGCTCCTACAATATACCAACTGGCCCACCTTGAAAGGGTTGGGGACTCTCCCCGCATTATAACGACGCCGCACGCGCTCGTGCGATCGGAGCAGAGCTCTCCTCACCTCTTTCCACCTGTGGAGACCCCTCCGTTCGGCAAATCCGGGTGGAGATCCTCCAATCTCCACAAATTGCTAAGGGGATGAGCACGGGGGAAACCAAACATGACCTCAAAAGGCACGGCTCTATGACTTTCATGAAGGGAGGAGTTAAAAGCCATTTGTAACCACTGAAGATTCTGGTCCCACGTGTTCTGCTGTTCCGCGTGGTAAGCGATGAGGGCGGATCTAAGATTGCGATTGAATCCCGATATCCAAAAAAGGGAATGCGCACGGCACGGTTAAACTTGAAGAAACAGACGTGCCCCTGGATATCGAGAACCAGACCACTTTTCATGATGAAGTCCGCACCCAAAATACAATCGACGCTCAGATTCGGAGCGACAAGAAACTCCCACACCCACGAAAAATAATTTATTTTGATTTTGAAGGCCACCAATTTTGAGGTAGGCAAAACCTCCCTCGAGGCCGTCCAACACACCACCGGCGAAAGAGCACTCGCCTTAATTAAAGACTCCCTAACCAACTGCTGCTAAACCCGGGAGGAGATCAAACACCGCGCCGATCCTGAGTCCACCAAGGCCTTAATACGGCCCTTTCCAACCTCCAACTCGAGATAGGGACACACGGAGAGGCCGGGACGAATCGGCTTAGGATAGGGCTACCCGGATGAGTGCCCAGTTTCAACCGCACATAATGGAACATGAGATGCGCTAACGCTACCACGCGTGGGGAGGGACCGGCGTCCCCTCAATCCCACCCCCCACGCAGGCCATTTTTTGAAGGGCGGTTCCCACGCGAGACCTCGGACCGTTTGAAATGGCAATTCCGGGCCAAGTGCCCCATCTTACCACAAGTGTAACAACTATAATTTTTTCTTTCAGAGTTGTCACCTCGTTGCTCCCGGTTAGTTGGCCGCTGTTGACCATATGTGGAACAGGGGACAGGGAATTCGGAAGTGCCGGAGCGAGTCTCATCATTCATCTGGATGGTGCGGCCGAACACACAAGCTCTGCTGAGATCCGCGAAGCTTCGCGGTATCTCCAAGAACACCAACCTTGACCTCTCCTGAGGATTGAGGCCCTCCAAAATGACACGCACCATCTCAGCCTCCGACACGTCCACACGCAGCACACAGGCAGCACTTTTGATTGAATTTATGAAGACGTTCAACTTTTCCCCGTGCCCCTGAACTCTATAAAATAATCTTTGCCGCATCTGGTCACGCAGCCTCCCGGGCATAAACAGCTCCAGAACATCCCTGTGAAAAGCATCAAAATCCCCGCCCGGGCCGAGATGCCAGACCACACGATCCAGTAGAGGCGCCCGACAATAAGGATAGATCATATTTAAAAGCGAGGCACCAATCACCCCAGGGGAGTCATAAATGCAGAAAAACCCTTCAAAAAATTTTACCAGCTGGTCTAGATCCAGACCGTCGACCACGGGAAGCCGACGGAGGAGGTCATAGATGGGGTTCGGCAATGACTCATATTTGACGCTGGCAAGGGTGGTACCAAACCCACGAGGGACTTCCACCTGATCACCTGAAATCCCTGGGGGCGACTGCCCAACGAAATAAGAGGACGTTCCTCGACCAGAGCACTACATGCTTCCCCCAGGAGATCCACCCGCTCAGTGGCCACGGTCTGGAGCGTGAGCATCTCTTTCGGTCTACTAGGACTCTCTGGAGCCTCCCCAGGTAGGCAAAGTTTTGACTGCAGGGCCGTCGCAGCCCGCCTAACCTCCTCCTCCAGATCGTTCTGCAACAACAAATTACGGAGACGAGCGGACAAGTGGTGCATTCTATGGGTCACCCGCCGCCAAACTCGGGTGGAACTCCCTATATATTCAGAGTCCTCCATCAGGGTGGAGAACTCCGTCCACTTGTCAGAACACAAGGCTAACTCCTCCCCCAGATCGTCAAACTCGACTCTCTGGAGGGGGACATCCCCCACCAGCAGCTCCCGCAGGTGTCCCGGCCCGGCAACCGCTCCCAAGGACCAAATTTTTACAACAATGGTGAACCCATAATTACAGTAAAAATATCAGAAACAACCCTTCCTAAGCTCATTACATTCATTGAGATATGAGAACACACCACAAAACTGACAGTGGATGTCCAATTAACATATTGAGGCCACCGCATCAATTTCCAATTTTTGGTTCAGAGGTGGCCAGGCCTACGTCCAACCACGCTCTGCTACCATTTCTGAGCCGCTCATTATTGACATCACAACCCATTCACCAACAGAATTCAGAATTTTAACTTTCCAATTTTAACAACTTTTACAATTTTAACCTTCTTAAAATGTGTGACTAAATTCTACAGCTTACCTGGATGACCGGCTCACTTGTTCAAAACCAGGATGGGGCCTCCTAGTGGAAGAAAGGCCTCGTGCAGGGAAACCATTAGGCAATTGGACTAATGAGGTGACCTCAATTTCCAAACTCAACAAACAACCAATTTATTGTTTCTCTAAAATTTTTTTTTTAAACCTTACAATTTATGTACAATGTGTGTACTTCATAGTAGCCAGAATAGAGAAGTATTTTATTTAAAATAACAATGAACATGCAACAAAACCTCGACGGTAAATTTTAAACCTTTACAAAAAATATAATTTCGATATTTTGGCAATAAATTATTATTAACATTAATAAATAAAAAAATAAATCCAGAGGTTTTCAAAATTTAATACATCTAATAACAATAAGTTTTTTTTTTTATTACAGCACACATCTGGTTGTACTATTTTAATTAATTTACACAATCAACATGTACCATCTGAAATCTCAATCAAAAACTTTGAACAACAACAATATAATTAGTAAAGACATAACACCAAACATAATTTGCTATTTATGTTCCTGAGGATGAAATTTACAATATGTGTGCACAATAGTGATAATAACATTGGGTTAACATGGTACGAGCATTTTTTTTTTCAGGTACAATGTAAAAACTAAGAATGATAACCATATAATTAGTAAAGGTATAATGTTAAATATAATTTGGTAATTATGTTCTTAAGTATGAAATTCACAATGTATGTGCTCAATTTTTTTTTTTACTAAACTTTGTATAGCTCAATGGTTTTCTGATTTCATAGTGTACACCATTATTTAAAAAAACATCAAATAACCAGGTCTCTCAAAATGTAAAATGTTTTATACATACACATATGTGTATACGAATGACTAGATCCATAACCCTATTTATATATACTCATCACTCAACAATTAATTAATATAGTCATTCAACATGTTTTAAACTGAGCCAACATTATTAAGTTCCATTATATTTATGAATATATATATATATATATATATATATATATACAAAAAAAATGTAACATTGATTTGAAATTCACAGAGAATTAAAATAAATTCTAAATCCCAAAACGTGTAGGGATATAACATAGTTTGAACCAATGTGATGGACAGTTTACAACCTGTACTGACAAGGAGTTGCACTCAGGAATACGACTTCATAATTTTCTTTTACTGACATGCACTTCACAATTTTTACACAAGACAGTTACATGGATAACACTAATAAATACTGAGAGACCTTCTCAGAGAAAATAAAGGAACTAGGCATGCTTCACTCTAGTAAGCCGGGAAGTGCCTTCACCCAGCAAAGTTTAAATAGATACCAATTCACCAGTAGTATCTTAACACATTTCGTTTTTAAAGTTTTTGTTTTATATTTAAAATAGCTTTTGCATATTAGGTATTACTATCCCTTACTAACAGCATAAGAAGCTGCCTCACAATTAAAAGAAATATCAGATGCCAGTCCAGTTCAACAGAATTTTAAAAGAAAAACTTAAGTTCAGAAATGAATTTGCAATCATTAAAATAACCTGGGTATACCAGATATTAAGTAAAGTAAAAAAACATCAAGAATTAAAGCAAAAGTTTTTTTTTTTGTGTTAAGATAACTAGCCAGGACCTCACTTGACGAGAGAATCAATTAGTGCCAAATGCACACATAGGAATAAGTTAATAATTTTCTTTTTGCAAAAATTCACTTCCACAGCACACGAGAAACATTGTTCTCCAGACATACCTGTAGAGACTGGCATTAGCACATTAGCCCCGTATAAGTTCCTTGATCTTCTTACATTTCATCTTGGTCTGACGCTCGGGTAACGGATGAACGGGCCGCAGACACCCCAGGGCACACCTCTTTATTCACCCGGCCATAATAAAAATCAAACGCCCGGTATTTAAAAAAAGAATTCAAACTTTCTACAGAAGCCGGGGAAGCAACGTCTCGCCGGTCGAAGGCTGAAAACGGAGAGAGCTCAACACATGTCTAAGCCAACAACCAGCAACTGCCCCTCACAGCGGAGCAGTGAAACTCAAGTCCCGTCGCACCGCTACTAGATAGCATGCGTTTATCCATTAGTATGTTGCCGTAACGAAATTCCATAGTTACGGCACACTGTGTACGAGTGGCCACTGAGAAAATTTCCTAGTTACATAAAGTGGACAGCAAAGTGACAATCTTTAAATATATATATATTGCAACAGATCAAACTGTATTATACCAATAAAGATATAGTGAGTGTGTAAAAATCACGAACAAGTCTATTATGGAGGAGATGAAAAATTATTTATTATACACATAAATATTGTTTTAAAGATGTATAATGTATTTTAAATTGTCATGTATTGATAATATAAATAATTGTTTGTATTGTTCGATAATATAAGTCGATTTTACTTGGTTGCTGCAACGTCCTCCTCTCGTCTCGTCGCTCCCGTCCTGGCGTCCTCTTTTTTCGTCGTCCTCTTCTACAGAGTCACTCCTTCCTGGTGTCCTCTTCGTCCTGGCGTCCTCTTCTACAGCGTCACTCCTTCCTGGTGTCGTCTTCGTCCTGGCGTCCTCTTCGTCTTGTCGTCCTCTTCTACGGCAGGCGGCTTCAGCGGCGATATTTCAATGAGTCTCGTTGTTATGTTTGACTGCTAACATTAATTAGTTTCTTCGCAAATTGTTCACTCACAATACTTATAAATTCCACTCATACAGTTTATTATTAATTTATATCTTATATTTTCTTAACCTCAGGATTAATCTGGGTATTACTTAATGCGGTGCGTTTAATGTACACCTTCCACGATATCTTGAAGTGTCTTTAAATTCCGTAAGCGGATATCTTAACTTACACGAAACAGCACTGTATTATATTTTAAATTTTATGTAAATATTTTACCCACTCGGTTCTTAACGCGAAACTTCGTTAAGAATTACCACGGTTTATTTTATATATGATATTTCGATGTTCGTAAGAGAACAACTCTCTTCACCGGGCACAACTTCCCCTTGCAACTTCTACAGACCGACTGTGTCCATCCTAGCTCTACAACGTATGAATCTCACTGAATTTAGTGTACTCTGATAGGCTAAGCCCAAGTCACATGATTGATGGAACAAACAGATATACAAATTTCATGAAAAACTTTGTATAATTTAGCAAAGTCCTGCATGAGTAGAGGGAAAATGGGGTTCCTGAGCCACAAAGGAATGCCGCCTTTCTTAAAAAAAACAGTAAAAACACTTAGAAAACGCTAAAAAAACAAGATCAAAGAGATGCCGCCGTTCCCGCGGTCCAAGATTTTTTCCCACGCTCCCCCCACCCCTAATGACAGCATCCGCGAATTTCCGCGAATATAATTTTTTATTTTTTTAGATGCCGCCTTTCCTAGGCCTAGATCAAAGAGATGCCGCCGTTCCCGCGGTCCAAGATTTTTTCCCACGCGCTTCCGCAGCATCCAATGGACCGCAGAATCCCAAAGGAGCACAGCACCCGCGAGTTTCCGCGAATAAAATTTTTTATTTTTTTAATTTTATTTTTTTTATTAATTTGATTTGCATATCAAGGGTCGGGTGGGGGTAGGGTGGGGCTCAATGGACCACCCGCATCCGCGAATTTCCGCGAATATAATTTTTTATTTTTTTAATAAAGCTGATTTGCATATGAGGGGTGGTGGGTTAGGGGTTCCAACTTGATGCATTATAGTGTATATTAAAATATATGATCAGGGTTACCAACCTTTGCATGAGTTCAAATTTGTTGCGTGTTATAATGTATATTAAATCTATATGATCAGGTTTACCAACCTATGCATGGGTTCAAACTTGATATGTGTATTATAGTGTATATTAAAATATATGATCAGGGTTACCAATCTTGCATTATTGTGTATAGAACAGATCTGCCAACATTTTTCTGTGGTGGGAAATTCAAACTATATGAGCAGACGCATTATTAAATTCTCTCTCTCTCTCTCTCTCTCTCTCTCTCTCTCTCTCTCTCTCTCTCTCTCTCTCTCTCTCTCTCTCTCTCTCTCTCTCTCTCTCGTTCGTCATTTCAACCAATTTGTACCGAAATCTAATTGTGTAAGAATAACTGCGCACGCACACACACACAAACACACAGGGTCATTGACTGTGGTGGTGGAAAGCTTTTAAGAAGTTAGCGATATTGAAAATATTTTCGTAATTAACTAAATTAAGGAAATAATCGAACCGACAAAACATTAATCCAAGAATTTACATTTTCAGCAGTCTACACATTGATTCGTACATAGATGTATGTAGATAAATGAAATACATATTTTACATTAAATACATTTCTGATTACTATACACGGAATTACATATTGTTATCTGCTCGTACGCAAGGGGTATATCCTTTGCAGGGATACACTTAGTAAGTGATATTTTAAAAATTTATTTACAACGCCCGACTAAAAATCATATTTTCAAGATAAAGGGTTGTGTCAAGAAATAAAATCATACTACGATCACATACACACACATCACATATGTTTATGCGCCGTATACACGTAACAGAAAGAATGTATTGCTGTCTCTATGTGTTTATGTAACGTCTCTGTCTCACATCCCTAGACGCAGTTATCGATCACGATATTATTCCTCAAAAAATCTGTTGTACAACATCTCTCGCTCTCTCTCTCTCTCTCTCTCTCTCTCTCTCTCTAGAGCTGCAAACGTCGGAAGAAATTCCTAGTTTATAATGTAATTACCTGTGCGTGTGCTCTTACAGATGACAAGTATAAATCCATACTGCGTGCGCGCACACACACACACACACACACACAAAACGATACAGAATTAGATATAGTTATTCTTCACTATTATGAATCTGCAACACTGGCTTAAGCCAAGGGGTGATTGACCGTGATTACAACGACCGAATCGGTGCGTCCTACTTTCTAATTTGACACATGACAGTCATTAGCAGCGATTTAGAAATTAAGCGGTGACGATAAGTCGGGTTACTTACGGATTATAAAGTACTTACTCCCAAAACGGACACAAGCTGTCCCCACTACTGGTGTACAATATATACGCGAAGAAAATCATTTGCAATTTCTCATTTCAACTGTCTGCGTGTGCTTGATACATCGTGAAATCTATCACCGCGTACAACGGCATTTTTTAATAGGTGAGTAAAATATTTGAATACATTAATGAAGTGAACATTCATTATCAAGTCATTGTGTGTGTGTTATTTAACGGTACCGTACTTTTTATATTACACTTCTAATTGAAGATATATTTTAGGTATAGCTGAAAGACCGTTTTGCATTATTATTATACGTCTTACGAGCCTTCAGTATACACAACGTCCGTCATTTATGGGTGTGTAGACAACGCTCGCTAGTTTGGTAAGTGTACATGAAACATTTTGAATTCGTTAATAAGTGAACATAATTTTATTGTATGTACAGATTTTATTTAAACGTAAAAATTATTCACATTAAAACATTATCAAGTGCATTATTTATTGAATTTAATACATGACTCGTTCAAATAAGTATGTGTGTGTGTATGTGTGTGATCAAATTACTATGTTTGTTACAAATTCTGAAATTTATTCTTGTCGTGCTTTTTATATTACAATCAGAATGATCACTGTTGCACACCACTATATAAAAATTATTCCGATTAGCGCTTTCAAGCCCAAATTGATAATAATATGGGAGAATACAGGTATAAAAAGCAGTTGATGAAAGTAATTAAAGAATGTGTAAATCAGAACTATTTTAGGGTTAATAACAAGTTTTATATACAGAAAAAAAGGTTTACCTATGGGGTCTTCATTATCCCCGATTCTTGCTGAAATATACATGAATGATGTTGAAAAGCAATTAATAACTTCCACTAAGTATAAAGACAATATAAAATGATGGTCTAGATACGTTGATGATGTATTAGTAATTTGGGAAGGAAGTATAGAAGAAGTGCATGAGTTTATAAATGAGGTAAATAATAAGGATAAAAACTTACAATTTAAAGAAGAGATAGGAGGTAAGAAAATAAATTACTTAGATTTAAACATAGAAATTAAAGATAATGAGAAACTACAGTTTGGGATATTTAGGAAAGAGTCGTATTCTGATATAATTATACCAAGAGAGTCTTACCACCCATATAGATATAAAATGGCGGCAATCAACTCATTTTGTTACAGAGCTCAGAAGTGTTTAAAAGAGACCGAATCAAAAGATAGGGAGTTAAAAACGATAAAGGGAATTGTAAGGAATAATAATTATAACACCAACATAGTGGATAAAGTTATGAAAAGGGTTAACATACAAAAAGCTAAAATAGAACCAGAACAAAAGAATTATGCAGGGTCATTGACATACATAGGTTCACATACTAGAAAAATTATAAAATGTTTTAATAAATATGGAGTAGATATAGCTATTAAAAAATGTGAAACGGTATTTGATAAGATAAGGAATAAGAATATAGAAAAAATTCCAGTATTACAGAAAAGCGGAATTTATAAATTAAAATGTAAAGACTGCAACAAAGTGTACCTAGGTGAGACAGGACGGCAATTCGTATGCAGGTTGTCTGACCACAAACGTGGAGAAGGTAATAGAACAACCAATTCGTTATATGCAAGAAATTTCATAGAAGACAACCATAAGTTTGTTAATCCTTTGGAAGAATACGAAATTGTAAAAGTAGTAAATAACACAGTTGAAAAGAAGCTTAGAGAGAAGTTAGAAATATTGAAAGAAAGAGAAAATGGTTAGACAATTTAATTAATATTAAAATTAAATTTGATAATGAAGAAATATTTTATAACATGATTAAGAAGTAAATGAGAGAGGACAGATAGATAAGATTAAGAATTATATTGCATAGTACTAATTGGTTGTTTTAAAATAAGGGTGTGTGACTGACCCACGTGTGTGGAGAGGAAGAGGGTAGTTTAAAAGGATGCACACACACACACACACACACACACACACACACACACAACACTGAAACACAAGGAATTTGCTAGAAAAATATGTAACTGTACAGATGGTGGGGCAGGGTTTAGGGGGTGAGGAAGGGTCATTAATTTATAGCTTGTTGTGTGTGAGCAGGGTGGGGGAGAGGGGTGAAGGGTTTGTTTTTACATATTTCCTGTCTATTTCGATCTGACGATGGGCTGTGAAGCTTGAAAGCGCTAATCGGAATAATTTTTATATAGTGGTGTGCAACAGTGATCATTCTGATTGTGATTTCAACCACTAACACAAATTTCTTCACTACACTTTTTATATTACATAACACAATTTTATTGTATGTACAGATTGTATTTAAACGTAAAAATTATTCACATTAAAACATTATCAAGTGCATTATTTATTGAATTTAATACATGACTCTTTCAAATAAGTATGTGTGTGTGTGTGTGTGTGTGTGTGTGTGTGTGTGTGTGTGTGTGTTTTATTTAACGGTACCGTACTTTTTATATTACACTTCTAATTGAAGATATATTTTAGGTATAGCTGAAAGACCGTTTTGCATTATTATTATTATACGTCTTACGAGCCTTCAGTATACACAAAGTCCGTCATTTAAGGGTGTGTAGACAACGCTCGCTAGTTTGGTAAGTGTGCATGAAACATTTTGAATACGTTAATAAGTGAACATAATTTTATTGTATGTACAGATTTTATTTAAACGTAGAAATTATTCACATTAAAACATTATCAAGTGCATTATTTATTGAATTTAATACATGACTCGTTCAAATAAGTATGTGTGTGTGTATGTGTGTGATCAAATTACTATGTCTGTTACAATTTCTGAAATTTATTCTTACCGTACTTTTTATATTAAACTTCTAATTGAAGATATATTTTAAGTATAGCTGAATTTAAGCGTGGGAGCCTTCAGTATACATACAACGTCTGTCATTTAAGGGTACGTGTGTGTGGTCAACACTCGCTAGTTTGTTGCAAATAAGTAAAAAATCTATGTACATTATGGAAGTGGGTTATACAAATAATAATAAAGTGTGTACTATATACATTTATTAAAATACATACACAGCTCCAAGATTATATTAAACTAGTTTTTTTTTACAATCAAAATACATACACAGCTCCAAGATATATTGTTACAAGTATGAAAATATATCTAAACTAGTTTTTACAATTAAAAAAAAAAATCATACACAGTTCCAAGATTATATTGTTACAAGTACGAAAATATATCTAAACTAGTTTTACAATTAAAATACATACACAGCTCCAAGATTATATTGTTACAAGTATGAAAGTATATCAAAACTAGTTTTACAATTAAAATACATACACAGCTCCAATATTATATTGTTACAAATATGAAAATATATATATATTTAAAACTAGTATTTACAAAATATGTATAAAATAAGACTTAAACACGTCTATGTACTGTGTTGGACAATGGCGTATATTCTACAAGCGAATCGTGTAGTATCATACAGTAGGCGGTAGTCTGTGCAGGAAAATTCATTGACGATTCAAATTCTAAACGTACATCAACCGCTGAAGACTTAAGCGTATCGTCTTGTTTGCTACAATCGAATACAAACAGCGGGGCTTTTGATTTGAATAATTCTGGTGACAGTAGTGGGCTAGCGTCTAGACGGTGGTAATACGAACTTTGAAAACTGGCGTACATATTGTACAATAATGCAAAACGGTCTTTTCCAATATCCAAGTTTAAATTATCGTAAGGATAATACTTGTCGTTTAGAAACAGTCTCGCATTGGTCACGTTACAGTGATCGAATTCATCGGCGTGTGCTGCCAGTACATTCTTTCTTGCTGTCTGAAACGCTAACACAACAAAGCGTGGTTTTTCTAGCTGACTCGAGGTCTTGACAATCCAATTCTGCCTTTTAGTCTGTGGTAAGGCAGGATACTCGTGCAACTCCCAGGCCCTAAAAGGCATAGTTATCGGGTGGTCTTTCTCTATGAGTCGTAACAGTGGTAATCTGTACGCATTAGCTACATGTACATAAGGCATTGTTCACCAGTTCCACATTCAGCGCAGTACCTGCAGGCACGCTAGGGTTTTTAACCAACTTGCCTTCGATGTAGAGGAAACTTTCTGACGGCAGTGTAAAGACGTCCTGTTGTTGTAT
Organism: Magicicada septendecula; assembly: GCA_034769895.1. Taxonomy (NCBI): domain Eukaryota; kingdom Metazoa; phylum Arthropoda; class Insecta; order Hemiptera; family Cicadidae; genus Magicicada; species Magicicada septendecula. Next base: position 746,796,928 of record CM068367.1, on the reverse strand, counting down.
TGGCACACGTATTTCATCATTGTTTCCATATATTGTTGTTGCGTACGGTGCGTGTGAGTGAAATGAAAAGTGCGTGATACTGTCTTCAAAGAACGATTGCTGCTCCACAGATAATATTTCACTCGCCATGTTACTTGTTTACAACAACAACAAAACCCAATGAAATCAGGAAACGTCGGTTAACCGATGTTAATCGTTTCAGTTTCGAACGAGTACTGATGCGTTTCCTAACTGATCTTTCTTCTTCTTTTATTTCTGACGACGGTGGTAGCAGCGGTGGCGGAGAAACAAAGTACAAGCCCATGTCTATAGTCGTTTTAGATGTAAACGCACAGTGATGACTTCTCCACGAAAATCTATTACGTCACCGTCCTGGTCGTGTAAAGATAATGTTATGTTGTCCAAACGACTCACATTCACAGGTAGGTATATGACGTTTGTAGGTGATTCAATTATTTTGAATCCTGGTTCGACTGACGGATAGAATTAGTGCAGCGTGTGCTCGTTTTTACCGTTCTTGTATGATCCTTGCGCTATATTACACCTTATCAGTATACTGTTCACTTTTATAATGTTAACTGTGGCGTCAGACGTGTGAGTTTTATTCGCTTCAAGCAGACGCTTTTCCTTGAAACCCAACATATCACCGATACCACACGCTGTTTGTTGAAAGTCAATATCCAGTGCACAAGTCAGTTCACATTTCAGTGTATTGTTGTTAGGACGTAGACTAATCTTTGAGTCTCCTAACTGCTTTTTGAGGAAGGCTTCTATGTCGCCGATTTCATAAGCACCCGTGGGTAAAGTTATCAAGTCCCACGTTGTCCCGTCCCGTAGTACTGGAAACACATTGTTTTTCCCCTCAACCACGTTCGGTATACTGTTGTATGTAGTAAAGTCCAATAGACCTACATACCATTCACCGTTTGTTAGTTCGAGAGGCGGGAAAAAGTCACATACAAGAGCGGCAGCATTCGTGCCTGTTAAGGTGACCGACAGCGGAGACATCTTGTCGCTTACTGATCACTCACGTGTCAAGAAGTCCAAACATAAATGTCCACAGATGACTGTGTGTGGCGGCTGTTCACGCTCGTAATTGTAGTAAATGTCAGTGTCGGTTTCAAAATACTGTGTCAGCTCAAGAGGTGGTCGCATATTACCATACGCGTCATAGTAGTAAACTCGGTTGTTTCGCTTCTTGTAGCAAACCCAGTGCGTACCAGGTCCTTCTGCACTGTCCAGATTAACAACCGCGCTCTCGTTCTTCCAAGGTGGTCTGTGCGGTAAAGTGTTACGCATAAAAACTCCTCTGAAATAAGGTATTTTCAAAAGTTTTGCGTACACATACAAATCGCTGTCGGACAATGCACCCACTGGTATGCAAATTAGTTTTTTTGTCTGTAAGGACGCAGGTATAGACCTGATGCTATTTTATTGTTACGTTTATGCTTTGAGACTGTTTTGCGTTTGGTGTTGTTACGTTTATGTTTGAAGGTCGTTTTGCGTTTGCCCGCGGATTGACGTTTAATTCCTGAACCCTTCTTCTTTTTTCTGCAACCACTACGCGAGCCCCCTCCACCTACTGCTGATTTTGCTTTCATTGCGGCTGCTACGGCTGCGGCATACGCTCTTTCACTAACACCAGAATTCCAACCTTTCACTCGTTCCCACGCTTTGTCGGCAAGAACGCGATCAGCTATACGTCTTCGACTGTTGTCTTTGTACCTTGCGTAGGCGATATCGTGTTCGCGACAGGCTTCGTCCAGCTCGTTGATTCCGCGCTCGCCACGTGCCAACCTCTCTTTGAGTTTTGTTCCGGGTCCACAGAATCGGTAGCCGGGTAGGTGTAACTCTACTGGTAATGCGTCCACCGCTCGATTAATCAAAGTAGGTACTGACGAAACGATAGCGGGCACGGTGTTTTTAAGTATTTTTCCAATTACACCACGCCCCATTCTTTTCTTACGAAGTACGTGCATTCTTGTAAACAGATCTCCAATCCTTGATTTCCGTTTCCGTATCGAGAACGTCTATTAAACGTCCCACCTCTTCAATATATTCAGACAGGACTGAACGCTGTGTCGCGCTGTCTTGATATTTATAGACAAACTTTATCAGATTGATTATATGAGTGCGAAATACCTGAGTGACCTTGTACAATTCAGTCTTTATATGTAGTTTTAATTCGTGCATTTGTCGTACAGTGACTCCGTCTGTGTCAGCTACTCCGTCCGCTATATTCGTAATTTTTCTTTCGCCAGTGTAGAAAGCATTGCTTTGCAAACTGATTGTGTTGTCGTATAAAAATTCTAAATTCACAGCGTCTTTGAAGTCAACAGGCGCTTGCACGTGCGTTAGCCGACAGTCATCAACGATTACGTTACCTGCACGATCTTTTCTCAAACTCTTTGCGTCTACGTATCGTTTTGTGGCTGCATCTCTTGATGTAAGCGGATCGTTTAGCATTATTATTCGATGATCTTTTGTGTCTACGGTAGCGTCGTTCTTGTACTGTAAGCACGCATCGTTTACGTACTGTAAAGAAACAGCATCGTGCAGCTCTTCGGGATCACCCAAGTTGTGTATCTTTTTGTTTTTCACATCAAAGTGACCGTCGTTAGTCACTCCTAAACCGATATCCTCGCGCAGACTTTGGTGAGTTTCCTTTCGCACTCTTACAGTGCTGTCGTGTCTACCGAACTTGTCTACACTCATATTTATGAAGAACTGGTGGTCATAGAACGGTGCGTCTGCTTTTATATGATAATGCCGGCTTCACGTAATTCTTCCAATATCGAAACGATTTCATTCCTATGTCCAGTGTGTCCACTACTTTGAGAAGCCATTAACATTCTCAATCGATTAACCAACTCGTTAGGATCATCCCAATGTACGTAATCGATTGCAGTGTTCGGCTTCATCTCCATATAGCCACTCCCTGTACGTTTTCGTGCACTCGATGCAAACAATTTAGATATTACTAGTCGGTACTTGACACCACTGTTACTGTTTATTCGCGTATTATGTTTATATTTTTGTTTGTGTCCGTTGGTTGCTAGTAGTATGGACTTGTATTTCCTCATATCGTCCTTATTGTATTATTTCGGTAGCTTCATAAACAAAAGTTCGTACAGACCGGGCGTACCCTCGTAAATTTTTCCTTTGACATGAAAGTTGTCGTTATCATCGATTTTCACATTTGAATCACCTATCATCCATTTACCCGCCTCGTATCGAACAACATACATACGATCTATAATCCGTTTACAGTCAGCCGATTCGCACAAACGCATATATTTGTTTGCTAATGAATCGTCACTGAAATGTGAAGCGTTAGGGTTCCATGCGCTATCGTCACTGAAATGAGAAGCGTTATGACTCTGCGCGCCACTTTCGGTTTCAGTTATTACGTGTTGTGTAGGCTCTTCTTGTTTTATCTGCTGCTTCTCCTCCTCCTCCTCCTCCTCCTCCTCCTCCTCCTCCTCCTCCATCATATCACCACATAACTTTCGTGAATTAGCTTCTAAAGGTTCCAGAATCGGTCTGTAATTTTTTCTGAACTTCTCGTCGCTTTCTCTGATGCCGTGTTGTAATGCATGATATTTTTTCCTTATGTTGTTGCTTATCGTATCTATACCATACGTAAGTCGTTCCTCCTTATTCATCGCCATCGCGTGTTAGCAAGAGGACTGATTACATTACTACAGTGCAACCACTTTTATACTTCGCTGGAAACAATTATGAATCGATCAAAGCCGATTCTATATCTACCTTAATTTATTGACGAGTCTTTGTCTATGACTAGAAATCCATAACGATCCTTCCACGCTTCCGTGCAGATGTCTTTGAAAGCATCATATTTCATATCCATGTTGACGTGATCGTTGTATGGATGCCGTAAATTTAGATCGTCTTGTTTGAACAATATCAACAAGTTAGCGTTGTCGCGCACCAATTGTTTCGGTATCTGGCTATATGTCTGACATAGACATAATGTGTCCACACCGCTATGTCTCCCCATAGCAAAATACTTTCGAATATTGTTTTGTCTTTCACACGATACGTCATCGAATACGATAACAGAGTCGAGACCAGTGATTTCACTCGGTAGTGGGACTTCTTCGTTCTCGCTGTATGCGTGATAACCTAAACCTTCATCAGCGAGTGATTTCATCACTGTTTCTAGCATTCTGTATTTTGGCTGAAATAATGATTTTGAAAACACGTATACATTGCGGAAACGTAGACCGTTGGCATCAAACAGTAGGTTGAATAGCACATTAGATTTTCCACAGGAACTTGGGCCCGTAACGATACAGCGAATACTGTTCGGTAATAGCGGACCATGTTTACGTTCAGCACTGCCTTCGTCACCAGCCAAAAAGTCCATATCCTTTATTGGTAATTTGTTTGCTTGCTGTACAATCTTCATCTTTGTGAACACCGAAAGCATACTGTTTTCAGCACGTGCTGTCACCTTTTTATATTAGATCTTTCTTATGTATCCATGCATCGTGTTTACCATCGAAACCGAGCCAACGAACACGCACTCTGTCACCTTTGCGTTGTAACACCTTTTCCACTAGGTATACGTCGCCGACTTTGGACTTACTAATCTCGTGCTCGTAAAAACCACCTTTCAACACTTTGTTCAGATGATCTTTTAGCAGATAAGTGACGGGGATGGTAGTGGATTGTACTTTATCCACAGTGAATATTTCGTTAGTCCAATTTGGTGTATAACCTTTAGCGAACGTCATTTTGGGCTTACTTATACGAACACGGTCACCGACTTTAAATTTGGGTGGTTTCGTTGGACTGATTTTAGGCGCTGTGTTCTTCCTTATTCGTTCCAACACTATATGTTCGTTGGCGTCATTCACTTGATTAGGTTTCATACCAATGGTTCTGTGTGTGGTATTGTTGTACGATTTCAGTAATATAGGTAGTAGATCCAGCCAGCGGTAGTGTCCTTGTTCGCTGAAAGCTTTATACATGTGTGTCTTCAGTGTGCGATTAAAACGTTCCACTATGGAAGTTTTTTTCTCACTATAGGTTGAGTAATGTTTCACATTATACTTTTTTAGCAACGCTTGTACTGTGCTGTTGTAATACTCCTTCCCGTTGTCCGTCTGTAAATATTTCATACGGTTAGCAGTTAGTATAGGTTCTAGTGCGCGCCTCACTTCTTTTCCTGTCTTTGTTTTCAATGGTACAGCGTACGCGTACTTGCTAAATGCAGTGATCACAGTCATCATGTACTTGTACCCTTTGTTCACTCGAGGGTATGGTATCATCTCCACAAGATCCGCCTGGTACAAGTCGTGTAGACCCTTCAATTCAACTGCACGCCTAACGAAATTCCTTCTCGCTGCTCTGTGTAGCTCTAGAGCTACAGTCTTGCGTGCGTTGTTCATGGTTTAAGATACACTAACATAATACCAGCGTTAAAAAAAATACTATATATATGTATAACAGTTTCTTTGTTTTTCAGTATTCACTCTCTCGTCTGAATATCATCATGTCCGACCTTCAGCAGAATCCGGAACAACAACAACAACAACATCAGTAGGAACAGGAACAGCCTCAACAAGGTAAAAATTTAAATACTAATTGGTACAGTTAAGAAATTGTCTCTCTCTATAATTATGTAGCAAACCAAACTTGTTTGATATGAATTAACATATGATCCAACTCTGTCTAACATGTACAAGATAGTCTCTTGACGTTGTTTAGAAATTGATATGGCGGAGAAAATTTTTTATGTTCCGGCATAGGTTTGTCACCTTCTCCCCAATGAATTGTCTCTTGACATCGTTTAGAAATTGACATGACGGAGAAAATTTTTCATGTTCCACCATAGGTATGTCACCTTCTCTCCAATGACCTAATTCAATTCCACAACAAAAGCATTTAACTCTATCGTCTATGAATGACATACTATGTCCACAAACATCATAATTTAGCGGATAGTAGTAAAACCCGGCAAACGCTAACTCGTCGGGGCTGACAAACGTCACTTCCCAATACTTGAACGATTTTCTTCTTTCACTTTCAATACTAAAATCGGGAGTAGCTGCCATATTCACAGCTTGCAATAAACTAACGTATTACTAACGTGTACTATCTATTTATTTACCACAAACATGAATTTTTGTGTGTGTGTGTGTGTGTGTGTGTGTGTGTGTGTGTGTGTGTTATTCATCATTCCTATTAGCTAATACACATGTTTCTATTGTTTCAGTTATGACACGATTTTATATCGTACGAAACACCAGTATTAGAGGATCCCTCACAACATTTAATTACCTACCGTGTACACAGACACGGGAGACCAAGATATATTATCGATAATGACTGAGGTGCGACCTTTATTGTGCAAGGATATTCTGGCAGAACAAGCACATTTACGTAGTATCAAATAACATATTGCGTGCAGGATACGTTTCACTAAAACTGTGTTAGATGGTGACAGCGGCGAAGAAAAAGAGGTAACCAAAACACGCCGTCTTCCACGGACGTTGTCGTACGTTGCTCACGGACGACAACGACGAGTTGAACTGTCTACTAGACGAATCATACGACAAAATCATGAATAGCATATCCAATTTTACCCGTGACGGGAGCGGATGGTCGGTGGACGGTGTACTGAAGCTGGAACTGGTTGTTGGACGGTACCGGCGGCTAGCAGCGTCCTCCTACATTCCTACCCCGCGAAAACTTGCACTCATCAAGGCAGTAGTCAACATCAAGAACTCCCAAGATGAAATTGTTTTCTATGGTCTGTTCTAGCCCACATACACCCTCAGAAAGACCATAAAGATCGTGTTTCAAAATACCTCTCATTCATAAACACAATAAATATGTCCGGTATCGAGTACCCTGTTTCTATAAACTCAATTTCCAAATTTGAAACACAGAATCCCAACATTTCTATAAACGTTTTCGGCTATGATATAGAAGACAATATCAGAAACGAATCAAAAAATGAGGTTTATCCGTTAAGAATTACCCCCAATAAGGACAGATTACATCATGTTAATCTTTTGCTTCTGTCCGATACAAATAGCCGAAAACACTACTGTCTTGTCAGTAGCATTAATAAATTGTTATTTTCCCTAACAAAACACAAAGAAAAATCATTTTACTGCGACTACTGCCTGCATCGTTTCTCCACAGAACATGGTCTGTCCGAACATCTCCCCTACTGTACACCTTATGGTGAACAGAAAACCAAAATGCCCACAGAGGAGGAGAAGTTTATGTCATTTAAAAATTACGCACACTGTCTCAAAGTACCCTTTACCGTCTACGCCGACTTCGAGTCCCTTATCACCCCCCTTCAATCGTGTTCACCAGGTAACGACATCCCGATGACAGTGAAAGATTTAGGGGACTTCTACTCAGTTGATAGCAGTGGTGTCCGCCAGAAAATACCTTCTCCTCCTGTATCGTCTATATCATACGAAGCGATGCATATTCCGTCTGGTTTCTCCTATGCTATCGTTGATCACGCTCACAGTCTCTGGAGAGAGGTTACAGTATATCGTGGTGAAAACGTTGTAGACACTTTCTTCTCGTGGTTGATGAAAGACGTCGAGGATATGATGAAGGTAATACGTCATAACGTAAAATTAATTATGTCCGATGATGGCAATGTTGCGTTCACTAACGCCACCGTTTGCCATTTGTGTGAGCGCCCTTTGACAGACGCTGACCAGGTACGCAATCATTGTCATCTTACGGGGAAATTCTTGGGAGCAGCCCACAATAGCTGCAATCTGAGCTACAAGACGCCGCGTCATATCCCCGTCTTCTTTCACAACCTTCGTGGCTACGACTGTCACCATTTAATGCAGGGTTTGAGACAATATAAGGACCAACACGTATCCTGCATTGCAACATCTAGTGAGCGTTACGTGTCGTTCTCCCTGGGTCCCTTGCGTTTCGTAGACTCTTTTCAATTTCTTAATCGCTCTCTGGACACATTCGTTAGCAATCTGTCCACGTCCGGGAGCCAATTTCCTTTGCTTAGAGAGGAAATGCTTAGACGGGGTTTCGACGAACAGACCAATCTGCTCGTAGGCAAGGGGGTATACCCTTACGCGTACGTTGACAGTATTGATCGGTTCAGCGAAACAATTCTACCTGCTCGTGAACACTTTGATAACCGGTTGATGGAATCGTCTATTTCGGACGCAGATTACGAGCACGCACAAAACGTGTGGAGTGCATTCAATCTGCGTACGTTTGGAGATTACCATGATCTGTATTTGTTGACAGACGTAATGCTGCTGGCTGATGTCTTTGAAAGTTTTCGGGACATGGCCTTACGCGATTACTGTTTGGACCCGTGTCATTTTTACTCGCTTCCCGGTCTCGCTTGGAAAGCGATGCTAAAAATGACAGGGGTCGAATTGGAGCTGTTGATAGATAGAAATCAACATCTGTTTGTTGAGTCTGGGGTCCGCGGAGGTGTTGCTATGATATCCAACCGTCATGCCATCGCTAACAACCCTCTGATCCCAGATCAGTACGATGTTTCGAAACCGACCTCCTTCATTCTGTATACGGACTGTAACAATCTATACGGTGCAGCCATGTCGCAACCACTCCCTTACGCAGACTTCCGATGGCTCGATCGTAACGAAATCGAGTCTTTGGACGTACGTAATGTGAGTGATGATTCCGACATCGGGTACATCCTTGAAGTCGACCTACACTATTCTGATACACTACACGACCTGCATTCCGACTACCCGCTTGCACCTGTGCGCCAGCGCGTAACACCCGATATCCTTTCTCCCTTTTCCAAACGTTTACACGAGAGTATATACAGATCATCGTATAACGAATCAGGGTCAACAATGTCATCCGTAGAGAAGTTGTTAACGACTTTGGAGGACAAACAAAATTACGTTCTCCATTATCAAAATTTGAAGTTGTATTTAAGTCTTGGTTTAGAGCTGAAAGCGACTCATAGGGTGTTGTGTTTTAAGCAAAGCGCTTGGTTGAAACCGTTTATCGATTTCAACACCCGCAAGAGGCAAGCAGCCGTCAACAGCTTTGAAAAAGACCTTTTCAAACTGATGAACAACGCCGTATACGGCAAGCCGCTGGAGAACGTACGGAAACATATAGACTTTGAACTAGTCTCAGATGAACGACGGCTTCAAAAACTAGTTTCCACACCTAGGCTGAAACGTATGATTCGTTATACGAACGATCTGGTGGGGCTCTCACTCCGTAAAAAATCCATCGTCCTTTCCCGTCCCGTGTATGTCGGCTTCACGGTGCTTGACATTAGCAAAACGATAATGTATGACTTTCATTATCGTTATGCTGTCGGCAAGTACGGCCGTAACGTTAGATTGCTAATGACAGATACAGACAGTCTGATGTATAGTATTCAAACATCTGACTTGTATGCAGACATGAAGGAGGACCTACACTTGTTTGACACATCGGATTACCCTACGTCTCATCCTTGTTATAGCCTTAAAAACAAAAAGGTTGTCGGACTGTTCAAGGATGAAAAGTGTGGTCGTCCTGTTAGAGAATTCGTGGGTCTCCGACCGAAATGTTATTCGTTCCTTGTGGCCCACGAAGATCCTAGCAAAGAGTGTCAAAAACGTGTATGTAAAGGTGTACCTCGAGTTGCGATTAAGAGGAGTCTACGACACGATATGTATCGCAAGTGTCTCACTGATCATTGTCAGTTTTCTACCAGTGCGCTTTGTTTACGTAGCGATCATCATACGCTGTACACGATGCGCGTAAATAAGCAAGCGTTGTCACCGTATGATGATAAGCGCTATATACTAGACAATGGTCGTTATACACTTGCGTACGGTCATTATCGAATACGTCGCATCAATATGGAGAACGATGACGACGACGACACCTCCCCACCTGTTAAAAAAATTTGTCTCCATGTATAGTACCCCCAACACTTGTTTCTTTCGTCAGTTGATGTCTCTCGACGCTTCAGTCCAGACGTCTGTAAACGTAAGTTCGCATATTAATATCGTAACGATATTTGTGTTTAAACATAATATATATATAGAGTTTGTAATGTGTGGTTTCTTTGTCTTACAGTATTATGGATAACACTGCAGTTATAATTGACTTCCAGTGCTTTTTCGACGACAACGGAAAATATATTGTGAAGGAACTGTCAATCATGGACGTTCTGAGATTTGCTGGTAGACATTGGATTTTCACTCCGCCTGCTATATCCGTTACGAATCCAAAATACGCTAGGACAAACCACTGGTTAACGTCAAATTATCACAGACTTAGATGGAGCGAAGGAGAGACACCGTACAACAATCTTGTTTCATTGTTAACATCACATACACGTATATATAAATATGTGTTTGTGAAGGGTTTTGAGAAAAAACGTTTTTTACAATCAAAGATAATACACAATAATATCATCAATCTCGATGACTTTGGTTGTCCTAAAAACATACCGTATCTATTTCACGGAACAGAATGTCTTAGACATTTCAATTCTTCTGACCGATGTGCAAACTATAAAGTGCATGCTATTCGGGAATGGATGATTCATGATTTTTGCTTTAAACAAACATTTTTAATGTGAGCGCGACAAAATTTAGAAAGTAGGTCACAGCGAATGATGACATTTATATCTCTAATTCTGTTGTGGACATGTACATACATGCATAGCTGTAAGCGGTGACTATTTCGTTATGAAAGTGGAATGCGGACTTTCCTAATGACATTGTTATATTTTTGGTGTCTCTAATTTCGTCTGGGGGACATATTCATACATGCAAAGCCGTAAATGAAAGTGGGACACAGACTTTTCTGATGACGACGTTACCACCACTACTATCACATTCTACTGTCCTTTTGTGTCGAATATTCTGTCATTGTTTGGTTGTCTCTCGATTAATACAGACGTGTTCACTAGCGTCTTTCTCTCTCTTCTAATAATGTCGTTTCTTGTAAAGTTTAATGCTGTAAGTGCTATCGAGTACAAGCGATGTTCAGAATTGACAGTGAATAAAAAATATCCCATCATGGTCTTAACAAATGTGGACACAAAATATGGGAACTCTGTGCTTGCTACGTTGGAGGATGGCGACCACCACCAGTATCGTGTCTATCTTCCCAAGAGGTATGCAGGTGTCTTCACGAATGAAGAGCTCAGACATATCAAACCCAAAGAACTACATTTGGTGTATCGAGGGACGAGGAATCAAACAACGCAGGTGGAGATTGTGTCCTAACGTCGTAAGTAGCAATCGTGTTAACAAACAATTTATTGTTGTGTGTGTGTGTGTGTGTGTGTGTGTGTGTGTGTGTGTGTGTGTGTGTGTGTGTGTGTGTGTGTGTGTGTGTGTGTGTGTGTGTGTGTGTGTGTGTGTGGTTTCAACTCCCTGTACTAATAATTCACTTTAATAATTGAATTTGTATGTACGTGATAAATGTATCATTGATTCTAATTAGTATTTTTACAAAGTTTCGTTGAATAATATTTGGTTCGATTAGAAATTATTTGAAAGTACATTAACTTTATGTGATAAATGTATCATTGATTCTAGTAGTATTTACAAAGTTCCGTTGAATAATATTTGGTTCGATTAGAAATTATTTGAAAGTACATTAACTTTATGAAAATGACACATACTTGAAAAAGTTTACTTACTTAACGTATTTGATTCTTTCTTTCCACTGACTGTGTGTGTGCGTGTGATAATTGAATATTTATCGTATCAGTGATTCTAATATCGACTGTATTGTTATGTTAGAGATAAACTTCCATGTGGACTGTATCTTCAGGCGTGAAATTATTATTTAAATCTTACAATGTCAAAAATTATTATTATTAATATTGTATTTATTTTATATAACAATGTTTGTTTGTGATATATATATTTAATCAATGTAAAATGTATTTTTGAATAATTGTATTACAACGGTTTGTAAACTATATTTTAAGTTTGTGTACAGTGGTGTAAATATATATTTAATCATTTAAAACAAATTATGGTTTATTTTAATTTATTTCGTTATAAACCTCTGAACATATAAGCAATTATTTTGTAAAGTACATTAACTTATGTGAAATGCTACATGGAAGAGAGACGCTGTCAACGATTAGAATGTGGGAATTTCTGCTGACGTCTACTGCAATACATTAAACTAGTACGATCATATTATTCATTGATGTACAAACAATTTACATAGCACACACACACAAACAATAGACTAACATTTATTGTGAAGCCGTCAACGTATGGATTTCTACTTGTCATCTGTAACAGCACACGCACAGGTAATTACATTATAAACTAGGAATTTCTTCCGACGTCTGCAGCTCTAGAGAGAGAGAGCGAGAGATGTATATATGACTACTTTTACAACTGCTATGCAGAGAGACAATTTATTAATTCAGTCATATATTTCGTTCAACCAGTCACAACAGACACAGTAAAACCAATCACATAAGAGAGTGCAAGCGAGAGAGAGAGAGAGAGAGAGAGAGAGAGAGAGAGAGAGAGAGAGAGAGAGAGAGAGAGAGAGAGAGAGAGAGAGAGAGAGAGAGAGAGAGAGAGAGCGAGAAAATATTTTTAATATCGCTAACTTCTTAAAAGCTTTCCACCACCACAGTCAATGACCCTGTGTGTGTGTGTGTGTGTGTGTGTGTGTGTGTGTGCGTGTGCGTGCGCAGTTATTCTTACACAATTAGATTTCGGTACAAATTGGTTGAAATGACGAACGAGAGGGAGAGAGAGAGAGAGAGAGAGAGAGAGAGAGAGAGAGAGAGAGAGAGAGAGAGAGAGAGAGAATTTAATAATGCGTCTGCTCATATAGTTTGAATTTCCCACCACAGAAAAATGTTGGCAGATCTGTTCTATACACAATAATGCAAGATTGGTAACCCTGATCATATATTTTAATATACACTATAATACACATATCAAGTTTGAACCCATGCATAGGTTGGTAAACCTGATCATATAGATTTAATATACATTATAACACGCAACAAATTTGAACTCATGCAAAGGTTGGTAACCCTGATCATATATTTTAATATACACTATAATGCATCAAGTTGGAACCCCCCCACCCACCACCCTCCACCCACCTCTGATAAACAAATCAGCTTTATTAAAATAATAAAAAATTATATTCGCGGATGCGGGTGGTCCATTGAACTCCACCCCATCCCCACCCCCACCCCCACCCCCACCCTCCCCTTGATATGCAAATCAAATTAATTAAAAAAATAAAAATATCAAATTCAAAAAATTAAAAATTTTATTCGCGGAAATTCGCGGATGCTGTGCTCCTTTGGGATGCTGCGGAAGAGCGTGGGAAAAAATCTTGAACCGCGGGAATGGCGGCATCTCTTTGATCTAGGCCTGGGAAAGGCGGCATCTAAAAAAATAAAAAATTATATTCGCGGATGCTGTGGTCCAATGGATGGTGGGGGGAGCGTGGGAAAAAATCTTGGACCGCGGGAACGGCGACATCTCTTTGATCTTGTTTTTTAGCGTTTTTAAGTGTTTTTTAAGAAAGGCGGCATTCCTTTGTGGCTCAGGAACCCCATTTTCCCTCTACTTGCATGGAAATTATCTACAATTTTTATTACCCTATCATTGATAAGAGTTACAATTGAGTTTTTCTTCCCTTAAAAAAAACCATATTTCTAAAATAGTTATGAACATCAGAGTATACACAAATTGAAGCTATTTACCTAAATAATTCCTTGTCAAAGTTTCACGTCAATCGGTTGACTACCACTGAAGCTATAGCGATCACAGATTATCACACCCGCACAAATTCCCTCAAAAAGTACATGACAATATAGAACACCTTTTTATGAAGAGTTTGGTATACCCTACATGCTTATCCATTTCTAAATACAAAACTTACGACTAAAAGACAAAATATTACATAAAACAAATTTAAACAAGAAAATGCTCGTCATCCATGTGCTCTGATATAAACAACATATCTTATCATCCTGTGTTCTGTTGCAATATATATAAATCAGAAGATATAGAATCATAGATCTAGTTCATTTATCGTGAATATAGATCATTTATAAATACAAAGGATCAGATTGTTTTAGAAATAGAAGAAAACAATAGTGAAAGATTATCAGAAGACTAGTAAATATGGCTGCCGTAATTAGTCGCTACGTTAACATTCATTAACGGTAATTAACATAACATTCCAATACGGTACAACACACAGAAGAAAGTGTCCATTACAATTTTCATTCCAAAGATGTACCTATCAACTGAACAATTACAATTACAATTCTAGTCGCTACACACAGGACAAGCCCGTTGGGGTTTTCTACAGTTTTCTAATCATTTTCCACGTAAGAAATATCAAAGATCCAATATACCTAGCGTCAGTTTTTTCGCATGCTCTAAAGGTACCCACACACCTTCGTGCACTGCATACCAGCAATGCACGACAAAAAAGTATCAGTGGGCACCAGCGTGCTTTGTACGACGTGCATTGCATGGCACGGTGGCGATCAAGACGAACTTGATTTTATAGCACGACGTGTTCGGCATGTTTGCTGTCTGTTTACTTTCTCCCCATATTTATTGAAACATAGAAACCACCATTGTTTATGGCGGGTAAAAAGTAAAGACTACTGTAATAAGAACATGTAGGAGGCTGCCTACAAAGAGCTCGTAGAATTAACAAAACCCATAGTCCTGACTGCTCTGTTGACTATGTTAAACACAAAAATTGACTTGTTAAGAAGAAACTTTAGAAGAAAGTTAAGAAGGTAAAAGCCTCAAGTAAGTCAGGAAGTGCAGCTGACACCCCCAAATTATTGTATAACCAATTATTATTATTTGTTACTGACCAAGACCTTCAATTTCCACACTGGACTCCCCGTCTATGGAAGAAACTGAATCGGAGTGTGTAGACGAATCGGAACAAGCAATTTCGAGGGTCGTTAGCAATACACTAACTATATTTTTATTATCTACAATGCTGTGTTATTATAGTCTTAATATTTTTTATATTTACATTTTGTAATTCTTTGTTCAATAATTATTTTAACAATATAAAATACACTATAAAGTAGAATTTGTAAATGTCATTACACTGACATTATATGAGAGTACTATTAGTGCATTATAATAATTGATGCAGTTATTGATTTAGAAAATTTATGCAACTTTATACATTAAATTATAAATGTATAATTAATTACTTATTAAATTATATAATGAATAATTAATGACTTCTTAAATTACACAAATTATAGTAAACTAAAAACTAGTATAATTTAGCATTTTGATAAATTTAGTATAATATAGTGCAATTTAATAAACTCTTTATAAACGATAATTGTATATTATCTGGTTATATGTTAAGTCCTTTTGTGCAATGAATTTAATTCACCATACAATATTTTATGGCAAGAACAAATTAATATATATCACTAAAAATCCCCATTGAATATTCCATATCATGAATGTGACTACAGTTTCTCAAATTATTAATGAAAATCTTCAAACAAGTTACACATTATGTAATTTACTGCAGAGGCCCTTCGGTGATCAGTATGTGCTGCCAAGGCACCTGACCAACTGCTGCAAAATACTTGACATAGGCATGCATACTCTCTTTGACTTTCTCGGACGCATGACGTTTGCGGCTCTTAAATACATTTGATGGAGGTGGATGTTGTCTCCATTCTCCCAGAGTAATAGATCCTTTTGCGGTATCATCTTGGTCAATCATGGGAACTGGTAAATAGTTTTTACACTTACTGCAAAAAACCTTATGCAAAACAATGCACTCTAATACAACGCAGTAAATGAATTACCTCATTATTAAGAGCACTTTAATTTCAAAATTTTGAATCCAAGAAAACCCTCAGTTTACCATTTCCTAGAATGAGTCTGCATATATGTAGCCCTACACTTTCGATCTCATAAAAATGATGATGTATATACAAGTCCCGGAATGTATCATACAGAAGTAAAAGAAGTTCCAAGAGGATCTCCTGTGTTCTTCTTCAAACAAGGTAAGTATAAATAGACGTATTGAGTAGTCATGCAATTTGGGCACCGCAACTATATACATCTAGTAAAAACGCTAAAACAATTGTTTACATTTTCTTTTTTGCACGCATAATCTGTGATATCGGTATCATCTCACAATGCCACCGTCCATTAGACCGTGTAGATGACCACAACCTCAGATTCAAGTTTGTAACCACGGCACAAATAAAATAGAGTAAAAACAAGATATGACGTCCGTGGTATCAATTCAGCGCTTCCCAGCCCAGAAATATTCACATTTTACAGCCAGGGTACTCTTTACAAACTGTCTACGGCACAGTTATAATTCAGACCTTAAAAGTTACACTTTGTCACTTCAAGTGCAACCATGACGTCTAAGCAATAAAGTACCGACGTCGACGCCTACGCCTGTCTGCCGTCATTACGACAGTTTGTTTCCAATATTTAGTTATGAATAATAGACGATGAATGCAAACAGCAAGGCGATAATGGAATCTGTCAAACCGTATTATCTTGTGTAGAGTTGCCAGTTCGCTGAGTTCGTAGGCACGACCCGAAGTGTCACAGCAGCAAAATCATGTTCCATTTTACTTAACAATCAGCACATAAATGTTTTTAAACTGTTCCCGGGACATACTCGTATTTTAGTAAATAATGTATTTTTAAAATTAAGAGTTTATCCTTTAATTCGTCATTACACGTTTTTTGTGAAAGTCGTCCGTTAGTTTGTCAACAACTAACCCCGACGTCCAACACTAAACATCCATAGTTATACCTTTTCAGCACAAACACGTCACACACCTTCATAAATTTTAAATTAACTATTTGGGCTTACATGCCCTCTGTGTGACAAGTAAAAATAAAGCTCCTCAAAATAGCTGTTCCATGTTAAACTTTTTTTATCATAACGTGGAGGGAATAAAAGTGGGGAAAATTCAGCCCTATATTGTTTTGAACCTAATACTCGAAGTAGTTTTTCAAGTCAAAAATATATTTTACTTAGTAAATAATTCAAAATTACGCTAAATATGCAATAACTATTACATTTCGAAGCGTATTTCTGACTTGATATACGATTAGGTAGACTCAGTACTTACTACAATAAGAGGTTCCTGTAACCAAACCACTACGTCAGATAAAACTGTGCATAAGCCATCGTAAGGTGGAATGAGACATGGAGGCTAAATATGCCATTGCTAGAAAAAAAAGAGTATAGTTACCATTAATAATTTTTTTAACGTTTTTTATTATACTCGGGAGCACACACGATGGCGAAAAGTGAGAGTGTGTTGTACAGAGAGAGAGAGAGAGAGAGAGAGAGAGAGAGAGAGATCCACGCCCTAAAAAGGACTCAAGGAATAAACAAAAATCGTCACGAACTGCATTCATGTATGCGATACGATTGACTAGCTCTTATTGGTTGATGGATCACGTGATACTTTCTCTTGCCTCTGCGCAGCTGACAGGTCTCGCCTTCGTATCTCCTCCCGAGTATAACACAGAAGTAAAACCAGGATTAGGTAGGCACAAGAGGCACGTGGTGACTAAGCGGAGGTCACAGCCCGTCATTGCCTGTTTCTTACGGTACCGCATGTGTGTGTTTGAAGCACAAGGAATTAGGATGCGGGTCCTTTGAACAACTGCCGTCCAAGTGGATTTGAATTTGATTTTTTATGTTCAACGTGCAGACCTCACGTTCTGGCATACCCCACGTGGCTCCAGGCAACCGGATCACGGGAGGAAACAAAATTATAAACATTGAAGTGGGTATCATAATAGAACCCTAAATTCATATTTTACATTAATTGAATATTGGAGTATAGTTTAAATTGAGACGCCACCTGTTATGCTGATTCCTGACGATATTCAGTGTAACACTTACATCAACATTTCATTTTCGTCGAATTGTAAAACACATTACTTAGGTAGTAGAGGGAAAATGACAGTTCAAACCCACTTTCACTTTCTATCAGCTGGACCACAGCATCCGCGACTTTTTCGCTGATCTGTGTCAAGATCCGCGACTTTTTCGCGTATCTGGACCACAGCATCCGCGTTATTTGTTTATATGCCGCCTTTCGCGAGCCTAGATCACTTTCACTTTCTTTTTATTTTTTTTTAATTTGATATTTTTATTTTTTTAATTAAATTGATTTGCATATCAAGGGGGTGGGATGAGGTTCAATGGACCACCAGCATCCGTGAATATAATTTTTTATTTTTTTAAGAAAGCTGATTTGCATATCAGTGGGTGGTGTTGGGTGGGTGGTTTTTTTATTTCATATCAGTGGGTGGTGGTGGGTGGGGGTGGTTCCAACTCGATGCATTATAGTGTATATTAAAATATATGATCAGGTGTACCAACCTTTGCATGAGTTCAAATTTGTCGTGTGTTATAATGTATATTAAATCTATATGATCAGGTGTACCAACCTCTGTATTATTATTATAGTGTATAGATATTTTATATGAGCAGGGTTGTCAACATTTTCTGTGGCGGGGGGAGGGAAATTCAAATATGTGTTATATAGTGTATATATTAAAATATATGATCAGGGTTACCAATCTTACATTATTGTGTGCGTATAGAGCAGATCTGCCAACATTTTTTCTCTTCTGTAGGGGGAAATTCAAACTATATGATCATAATTGTTACTCTCTCTCTCTCTCTCTCTCTCTCTCTCTCTCTCTCACATTTGAATGTAAGTAAAACTATCTCTCTCTCTCACTCTCTCTTGTTGTCAAACGTTATGTTCAAGCCGTTTTCTCCTCTCCCTCTCTCTCTCTTTCTCTCTCTCTCTCTCACTGTGTACACTGAGTAAATAATTTTAGCTCTCTCTCTCTCTCACACTTGTTGTGTATGTCTCTCTCTCTCTGTGGTCAGTACCGCGCGCATGTATATGAAATTAGAAAGTTTATATTTATTCGACAAATATTAACGCCCTCTCTCTCTCTCTCTCTCTCTCTCTCTCTCTCTCTCTCTCTCTCTCTCTCTCTCGCTCGCAGACGTCGGAAGCAATTCCTAGTTTATAATGTAATTACCTGTGCGTGTATGTCTCTCTCTCGCTGCAAACGTTGACAAGAATTCCCTTATTCAAAGCGATTTGTATGTGTACACAAACTTAAATATGGTTTACAGACCATTGTAATTTTTAAAATTCATTTTTGCATTAATTAAATATATATATCGTAAACAATGAAATAATAATATTTCGTCATTAGAAAGTTATATTCAGTGTGGTAATTAGTGATAGAAAGATTAACTATGCACGCACACACACACACACACACGCACACACACACACACACACACACACAAGTTGACAGCAATTTATAATGTAATTACCTGTAAGTGTACTGTTACAGATGTCTCCTCAAAATCTGTTGTACAACATCTCTCGCTCGTAGCGATACTAAAATGTAATCACCAGGAAATATATTTATCGCCTACCTCGTTGCGTCCTACTTCTAATTTTGACATATGACAGTCATTGACCACGATTTAGAAATTAATATACACAACATATGTGCTAGCACTCTCTCTCTCTCTGTATGTCTCTCTCTCGCTGCAAACGTTGACAAGAATTCCCTTATTCAAAGCGATTTGTATGTGTACACAAACTTAAATATGGTTTACAGACCATTGTAATTTTTAAAATTCATTTTTGCATTAATTAAATATATATCGTAAACAATGAAATAATAATATTTCGTCATTAGAAAGTTATATTCAGTGTGGTAATTAGTGATAGAAAGATTAACTATGCACGCGCGCGCGCACACACACACACACACACACACACACACACAAGTTGACAGCAGTTTATAATATAATTACCTGTACGTGTACTGTTACAGTTGTCTCCTCAAAATCTGTTGTACAACATCTCTCGCTCGCAGACGTCGGAAGAAATTCCTAGTTTATAATGTAATTACCTATGTGTGTGCTGTTACAGATGACAAATCCATACGTTAACAGCTTCGCAGTAAATGTTAGCCTATTGTGTGTGTGTGCTATGTAAATTGTTTGTACATCAATGAATAATATAATCGTGATAGTTTTAATGTAATGCGTATCGTGTATTGCTGCTGCTGCAAACGTCGGTAGAAATTCCCCATCTCTCTCTCTCTCTCTCGCTCGCAGACGTCGGAAGAAATTCCTAGTTTATAATGTAATTACCCACATTGTGTATGTCTCTCTCTCGCTGCAAACGTTGACAAGAATTCCCTTATTCAAGGCGATTTGTATGTGTACACAAACTTAAATATGGTTTACAGACCATTGTAATTTTAAAAATTCTAACGACATATAAATTGTAGTAGCAATAATAATAAGTGATATTTACAATGAAACTATTTTCAAATAAAAATGATGTTGGTTCGACAACCTTTTGTTTTTAAGACTATAACAAGAATGAGACAGGGATCAACTCTCTCTCCCCCTCTATCACACACACACACACACACACACACACACACACACACACACACACACACACACACACACACATTTAGTATGAACAGACGTGTCTTTGTTAGTAAATTGTACAAATCACATGACTTTATGTGAACTTCAAAGGGTTCAAATGTTTCAAAATAAAAATATAAAAAACAAAAAATACAGAATATATGAAATGTATATTTACAAATAAAATATATATTACATATTATGAATTTTTTAATTTGTGAAGCAATCTTCAATACGCTCTTCTTCTTCTTCTTCATTTGGTACTACATTAAGCCAGTCCTTGGACTTCACTTTTATGGGGTTTTCATAAACATAAAGATCACTACCACCAATAATTTGTGGTACAATACTTCTGTTTAATGGTAAAACCTAAGACAAAGCATTAAATAAAACATGCAATCAGTATTAATAGTACAAAATATCACTGTTTTATTAATTTAAAATACTGTATAATTGCTTACGATTAACAAATAAGAGAAAAGACATACTTTACAATTCTTTTCATTCTTTTATTCAAATGTAACATTCAAATTTAAACGTTACAATCTGTATAACGTTCTGTTTCAGATAATAGTTTGAATATAAAATGAAATGGAATGCAGTATTTTGTTATGAGAAATTACATTTGTAAATTACAGAATTGTTCTCTAACTACTGCTACAATCGTTCAGTTTCGATTTGGTACTCAATATATTTTAGTCTCCTAGTATTTTCATTGATACATTTTGGAAACTGAGTACATTTTGAAAGCACGAAATTATTATTTAAATCCGATATCTGTTTTTGTATAGAGGTTGCGTTTAACCTAACACGTGTGTGTGTGTGTATATGTGTGTAATGTATACAACGAATACTGTTCGGTAATAGCGGATCAGTGCTGCCTTCGTCACCTGCCAAAAAAAAGTCCATATCTTTTATTGACAATTTGTTTGCTTGCTGTACAATCTTCATCTTCGTGAATACCGAAAGCATACGGTTTTCAGCACGTGCTGTCACCTTTTTATAAAAGATCTTTCTTATGTGGTATTGAAACTATTGTCCTTCTTTTATGCTGAGTATAACACTCCATTACAATTGGAAACATAAATAGAGAAGAATAACAATATGTAATTCTTTGTATAGTAATCAGAAATGTATTTTAATGTAAAATATGTATTTCATTTATCTGCATACATCTTTGCGGGTTGAAATCTATGTATGCTGAAAATGTAAATTCTTGGATTAATGTTTGTCGGTTCGATTGTTTCCCTAATTTTGGTTAATGTACGAAAATACTTTCAGTATCGCTAACTTCTTAAAGCTTTAAGCAGTGAGGGAAAGCTTTTCCATCACGGTCGATGACTCCATGGGTTAAGCTGGTGTTGTAAGTTACTAAAATCATAACAAATATTTTCATCCTAAGCATGTATTACTGTTTAGTAATAATTACAAACCAACAAAGGGATATACAGTTTGATGCTTTATGATTTTGTAAAATGTCTATATATACAAATAATATTATGAAATTACACTCTTCCCACGAACGGAATTCATAATGTTTGTCGATTCGATTGTTTTCCTAATTTTGACTAATGTACGAAAATACTTTCAGTATCGCTAACTTCTGAAAGTTTCCACTGCGGACAATGACTCTTGGGTACATGACTTACATCGACTTTCAAAACGAACACGCTAAGTTACCCCTACCCTACCGTTGTAAGATACAACAATATATATACGTGAAGAATGCAATTAGCCTTCATACCTCATTGTGAAATCGATAATTGCGTACATCAACATTTAAGAGGTGAGTAAAAAGATTTGAATACGTTAATAAGCGAACATTGTTATTGAAATTACAGCACTTCTAATCAACATAGTTGTTGGAAATATTTAAACGTAAAATTATTCACATTAAAACATTATCAAGTGCATTATTTATTGAATTTAATACATGGCTTGTTCAAATAAGTAAAAACATCGCTAGGTGTGTGCGTGTGTGTATGTTTGTACGGATTTATTCTCAGTTGTATGTGGCGGTACAGTTATTCTTACACAATTAGATATCGGTAGCTCACATACACAATCATGTTCACTCAAATAATTGATCTGTTGTGTTTGATATTTCTTTGTATTCATACACAGTCTTTTTATATTCAATCTATTATTATCTGAAACAGAAACAGAACGTTATATAGGTTCGAGTTGTAAGTAAGACGCTGTTGTGAAGTTCACCGGTTATATATATAGTGCGAGCGTCGATGTGTGTGCAACTGTACTAAAAAAGCTGTTATGCGCATGCGCAAATAATTCAAATGCACATACGTAGATGACTGAAAAAGAGATGATTTACATAATAAATGTACGCTTAGACCAATAGATTCCGCGTCGTGCCTTCAGGGTTATCAAATTTCCAAAAACTTTCAACTGGTTGATCATTAGCTAAAACATAGTGGAAAACTATAACTAACTGAAATACAGACGGGAATGTCTGATGTTTCGTCCACAATCAAAGAAACATACTGTGCAGTTTTTATTTCTTAAAGTGAACATAATTTTATTGTATGTACAGATTTTATTTAAACGGAAAATTATTCACATTAAAACATTATCAAGTGCATTATTTATTGAATTTAATACATGACTTGTTCAAATAAGTAAAAACATCGCTAAGTGTGTGCGTGTGTGTATGTTTGTACGGATTTATTCTCAGTTGTATGTGACGGTACAGTTATTCTTACACAATTAGATTTGAAAGCCTTATGTATATATAGCACATAATATATATAGTACTGAAGCAGGTACTGTTATTATAGGAACAAGAAGA
Organism: Magicicada septendecula; assembly: GCA_034769895.1. Classification (NCBI taxonomy): domain Eukaryota; kingdom Metazoa; phylum Arthropoda; class Insecta; order Hemiptera; family Cicadidae; genus Magicicada; species Magicicada septendecula. The sequence continues at coordinate 746,773,611 of CM068367.1, read as the reverse complement.
TGAATACTTCTCAGAACATTGAACTTAAATGGTTAACTGTAGCCAAACATACCGCCAGTAAACGAGAGGGAGACGAGCAGAAGGTTAACAACAACAAGAACATTGAATTTAAATGGTTAACTGTAACCAAACAGGCTGCCAGTACACCTGAGCAGAAGACTAACTGCAAAAATTTCAAGAAATTCCGTAAAGTATGTCTTTTCTCTTATTTGTCAATCGTAAGCAATTATACGGTATTTTAAATTAATAAAACAGTAATATTTATATCATTAATACTGAAACATAATTTTATTGTATGTACAGATTTTATTTAAACGTAAAATTGTTCACGTTAAAACATTAACAAGTGCATTTAATACAGGACTTGTTCAAATAAGTAGAAACATCGTTGTGTGTGTCTGTGTGTGTGTGTGTGTGTGTGTGTGTGTGTGTGTGTGTGTGTGTGTGTGTGTGTGTGTGTGTGTGTGTGTTTGTACGGATTTATTCTCAGTTGTATGGAGCGGTACAGTTATTTTTACATAATTAGAGCGCGGTACAAATTGGTTGAAATGACAAACACGTTGAAAGCTTTTTGTATATATATAGCACATAATGTATATGACTACTTTTACAACTGCTATGTAGAGAGAAAATTTATTCAGACACATGTTTCGTCCAGCCACAACAGATTTTCTCAACGAATATATATATGTTTCCTTTAATTGAAACAATTACAACAAAATGTTTACTAGTGTAAGAAAATTAATTATTGTTTGTAGCTGTTTAAACACAAACAACTTTTGTTGTTGATGACGCGATTTTCTTCACCAAAAGTATGACTTTGTACTGTTTTGAGCTCTGGTAAATTTATCTTTAGGAGGACGTTGTTCTCTGGTAATGTTTATTTGATCACATTATTGTTTTCTGCCAACAAATTGGACTCTGACAAACTGATCAATAAGATCTTTTGTAAAACTTAATGATTCCGACTAGGTGATTGTAGATTTATTCTGTACTCAGTTTCCAAAATGTATCAATGAAAATACTAGGAGACTAAAATATATTGAGTACCAAATCGAAACTGAACGATTGTAGCAGTAGTTAGAGAACAATTCTGTAATTTACAAATGTAATTTCTCATAACAAAATACTGCATTCCATTTCATTTTATATTCAAACTATTATCTGAAACAGAACGTTATACAGATTGTAACGTTTAAATTTGAATGTTACATTTGAATAAAAGAATGAAAAGAATTGTAAAGTATGTCTTTTCTCTTATTTGTTAATCGTAAGCAATTATACAGTATTTTAAATTAATAAAACAGTGATATTTTGTACTATTAATACTGATTGCATGTTTTATTTAATGCTTTGTCTTAGGTTTTACCATTAAACAGAAGTATTGTACCACAAATTATTGGTGGTAGTGATCTTTATGTTTATGAAAACCCCATAAAAGTGAAGTCCAAGGACTGGCTTAATGTAGTACCAAATGAAGAAGAAGAAGAGCGTATTGAAGATTGCTTCACAAATTAAAAAATTCATAATATGTAATATATATTTTATTTGTAAATATACATTTCATATATTCTGTATTTTTTTGTTTTTTATATTTTTATTTTGAAACATTTGAACCCTTTGAAGTTCACATAAAGTCATGTGATTTGTACATTTTACTAACAAAGACACGTCTGTTCATACTAAATGTGTGTGTGTGTGTGTGTGTGTGTGTGTGTGTGTGAGAGAGGGGGAGAGAGAGTTGATCCCTGTCTCATTCTTGTTATAGTCTTAAAAACAAAAGGTTGTCGAACCAACATCATTTTTATTTGAAAATAGTTTCATTGTAAATATCACTTATTATTATTGCTACTACAATTTATATGTCGTTAGAATTTTTAAAATTACAATGGTCTGTAAACCATATTTAAGTTTGTGTACACATACAAATCGCCTTGAATAAGGGAATTCTTGTCAACGTTTGCAGCGAGAGAGAGACATACACAATGTGGGTAATTACATTATAAACTAGGAATTTCTTCCGACGTCTGCGAGCGAGAGAGAGAGAGAGAGATGGGGAATTTCTACCGACGTTTGCAGCAGCAGCAATACACGATACGCATTACATTAAAACTATCACGATTATATTATTCATTGATGTACAAACAATTTACATAGCACACACACACAATAGGCTAACATTTACTGTGAAGCTGTTAACGTATGGATTTGTCATCTGTAACAGCACACACATAGGTAATTACATTATAAACTAGGAATTTCTTCCGACGTCTGCGAGCGAGAGATGTTGTACAACAGATTTTGAGGAGACAACTGTAACAGTACACGTACAGGTAATTATATTATAAACTGCTGTCAACTTGTGTGTGTGTGTGTGTGTGTGTGTGCGCGCGCGCGCGCGCGAGCATAGTTAATCTTTCTATCACTAATTACTGTAACGTCTTTTCGCCGCGTTACAAATCCAGGGAACCCATCGTAATTAAACTCCGTTAATTAGATGGGCTGCCTACGTTGTAACAGAATGTATCACAAATAATTAATATAACAAATTACTTACTAACTGTGTAAGGAAACAATGGGAAGGTATACTATTGATTTAAGCACTCCTTATATGTGTGTAACAAGACGACTTCTGTTTACTTACCATTTAAAAACATTTACTGACAGATCCCATGACATTACTAATTAAATTATTAAAGTTATTTGAATGCTTTCTTTAATCTTTGGGATCAACATAGATTCTATTTAGCTATACCTCGGATCCGGGTAACCTTCGGTATTTATTCATTAAAACTTTTAGTTATACTCAATTCATGATATTAGCTTGCAAGACTTTCTTTTTATTTAACTATTTGAAGAATGGTATTATTACTTGAATTATATTACTATACATTAGCATATAAACTGTTACAACGTATGATGTTTGAATAGTTACATTAAATTCTTAGATTTAATTTTTTTTATCTTTACAAAGTTAATAGTCTCTGAAAAGTCTCTTTTAAGGTGTGTTGTGTAACAAATATTAGTAAGCCTCGATAGACAGGCTATCGAGTCACCTTTTAATTGGTATGCAGAAACCTCGTCCTGGGGTGTCCGTCTTGGGAATCCGGAATAGCGCCGTCGTCATCTCGGTCTGGTCTTTTTCATCAAAGGGTTCAAAAGTCCGCAGGGTAGATTGAACTTTCTACGATGGTACTTGTAGATTCTCGGATGTCCTGATCTGCATATTCTGTCGTGTCTACTAGAGTTTGTGAGTTCTGATAGTTCACATCTCCAGGTATGATGTTGGAAGTGTTGTTAGTTCCTGAAGTTCGAAGTCATCTTGTGTTACACCTTTTTTACGTTTCGAGTTACACTTTAAGTCTCTTGTTTTTTACATAACTATACTAGTTAACACATACATATGCTTTAAGCAGCAATTTCTTGTATACCACATTAAGGTAAACGAAAGTATCGGTAACATAGTGTAAGAGCATAGCTCGTACGTCTGTACTGCACGAAGTCACCATAGCGAGAGAGAGATTTTTGCTCGCTTCGTCTGGTACTGGTCAAAATGGTAGAGGGGCAATTACTGCGCGAGAATATAGTCCCTGTCTCTCTTTAAGTTAACATTTTTATTTATACAAACTATCCCTAAATAAATATACATAATTTAAATTAGTTGTTTTAGCGACTATCTGTGTCTTCAGATTTTTAATTATTAACATTAGGTTTTTTATCTTATTCTAACTTACACAAGACTCGGAAAACATGTCGAGTCTGGAATCAACAGGTCAGCGCCTGATAACAAGCAAAGGGTTAACTACGATATTAATAACTCTTTACAATTTGTCTTTTTATTAGAGTATCTTCGTACTTACTAATTACTTCTTCCTCTCATACTGAGTACATACAGGTTTTTATATTATTACAGTGAGATTTAAATGGCTTAATAGCTCGCAACCTTAATTTTTAAAATTTTTTATTTTCTTGATTATTTTTATAATTTAAATCGTCACATACTCCACCGCTTAATTTGCACGCTACGGTGTTAAGTTTTTGAGTCTAACTCACAATTGGGGACTGGGATTATGAATGGGGTTAGTGTGTGTAATTTCTTTCACATAGTTGTTGGACACTTTACAACGTTGTCCACATAGTAATTTCCTATAGTTACAACACAGTATCTTTATATTCTTATTAACTACCTTTTTTTTTACATACTATTTACACTTAATATTTACACAATTAAAACACAAAACTCTTTCTTATCTCTATCACTTAAATCTACTACCGGGTTTTTTGTTTGTTTTACTCTCTCTTCTGTAGAGTAACTTTCTAAATCTTTACTATTTAGCATTCTATCTTGTCTTCTGTGAGTCCTAGATAACTCATGTAGTCAATGAGTGTTAGTACCCATCTAGTTAATGATTATTCATTAATGTATGCTTCGCAGAACTGGTACTCAGGTTGATCAGGCCTCGTTTCCAAACTCTACGTTTTACATTTTTCCACGTTGATTCAGAAATATAGTTTTCTTTACTGCCTACTATTCCCTTTTCTATTTTGGGTTATACTATACCGTCACTTCTTCTTATACAACTTTAGTTGCGAAATATGAGTTCTCCGCACATATTTCTGAGTTGCAGGTTCGCACAGGGCTACTGTAACGGGAGTTAGGTACTTCTGGATTTGGTAAGGGCCACACCATCGGAATGATAGTTTAGAGGTGGTCTTATCAATCGCACTACTAATGGGGTGAGTCTTGCACATTACTAAGTCACCTACTTGGTACCTGACTGAATTGCTATGATTACCTTTCTCGTGGTATCTTCTGGATTTTTCTAAGCTTGCTCTTAAGTTAGAGCGGGCTTTGTTCCATATTCGCTTTATCTGCTTATCCGTTATTTGCGGAGGCAGCAGATCGTGTATATTCCATCTTGTGGACAAAGGGTGGTTTGGTCGATACTTGTATAGTAACTCGAACGGGGTCGACTTGTGACCTTCGTGGTAAGCTGAATTAAACGCGTATTGAATCCAGGATAGATTTTGGTCCCACGACGTGTGATCGTTCGCATGATAGGCGATTAGCGCAGATTTGAGGTTTCGTAGATACCTTTCAGCAATATTGCCTTGCGGTCGATACTCTGTAGTGGTTATATGGTCTATCCCTAACTTGAAACACATATTCTTAAATTCTTTTGCTTTAAACTGTGGACCGTTACCAGATACTATACGTACTTGAGTACCGTAGTCTTTAAATAGTCTTTCCTGTAGTATTTTAACTGTTGTCGACGCTAATGCTCGTCGCATGGGATACATCCAAACAAATATGGTGAACGAATCTACACAGATCAGTAACATGGTATTTCCCGATTTGGATCGTGGATACGGACCTGAGAAATCTAGATAAAGTTTCGAAAAGGGAGTCTTTGGGATTTCTGAAATCAATTGGCTTACTTGAGTATTTCTGGCTGGTTTACTAAGGGCGCATAATGAACATTTCTTTACGAAGTTAGCTATTTCGCAGTTCATATTGTTCCAATGATATTCCTTTCGAATACGATGTATCGTCTTATTGATTCCCATATGGGCTCCTACGGTAGATGAATGGAAGTATTCCATCAGCATGGGCTTAATTACATCCGGGGCTATTATTCTTAATTCCTTTCCGTCTCTTATCTTGAGACACAGTACATTCTTACTCAATACGTACTTCTCGGATTTAATACCTTGGGTAAGTTGTTCTATAATAGGCTTCAGTAAGGGGTCTTGTTGTTGATACAGGGCAATTTTTGTAAAGGCAAGGGGGAATTCAGTAATTACGGCTTTCCGGCTTCACTATGTTTTCGGAAGTTTTAGTGGGTGACTGGAACATACGGGACAGGGTATCGGCGACTACATTTTGAGTACCTTTAATATGCTGCACTCTGAATTTGTAGCAGTTTAATTTCAATATTGTTATGAAACAAGTATAATTACAATACAAGTATATATTTAGTGATGTGTAGTGTGCTTGCAGATACGCTCCGGTATCTGCTGTGATGTTGTCTTTCTAAAAACTGCTCCAATTATAATTATTAGGAGTTATTAGTGTGATTGTATAATCTGTATAAGTGTCTATGAATAATTCACTCTTCTCATTTAAGTAGGCTTCGCGCACTTTTGTTGTATGCCTCCCTCACTTACCACAAGTATCTGTTTCAGTCCTGTTCTGTGACGGTTGTTGCTGAAATACATACACTTAAAATGCACACAAATATTCAATTTGAATATTCAAAACAGTTAGTACACACAATATGAATGAAATGGCATGTATAGATAATACTTTAAATTACTCTCGGTTTGAATTCTTCCGCCACCTTTAGTAGAACTGATTTAAAAGAAATAATTTGATTTATATTTGAAATGATACTCTTTTTCATAGGTAAATAAGTGAAGGTTTATTAACAACTTTAAAATGGCAAATTTTAAAACAATTAACAATCATTTGGGCTAATACCCCTTTAAATAACAATTACAATTGATTAATTTTAACATAAAACTCTGTCCAGGCTCAATGCTGGTAGTCCTGTCATTGGTACAATAATTTGAACTTAATAGGTTATGTTTTCTTGTCAATGTATTATCAGGTTGTTAGGTTCTTTGAGGAAACATGATATCAGTGTCAAGATGTAATATTAATAGAATTAAGAAAATTGAACAATGGTTAATAAATAACAAATAAATATCAAAAAACAAAAGTTGGTACCATATATCTGAGAATTATGGTACTGCCGTACGTGGGAATGCGCACGCACCTTATTACTTGTTAGCCAGCGTCAAACTCGTGGCTTGTACAGTTTCCATGTATCGTTTTATTTTCAACAATTAGTCTGATAAATATATATTTTCAAGAGAAAAAATTAATAAAATACAAAAAAAACTCTTGATATGAATTCCATTTGGTTTGGAATTTATTTGAGAACAGATGCAACAGTTAAATTAACAAGCTACCGCTACTATTTTGAGGTTAGCTATCACAGGTAATGTTATTATGGTAAATGATTTCTATTTGGTTAACATTTCTTAATTTATATTTCTGAACATATTATTAGTAACATTTTGACCTGTTGCCATTAGAATTACTTTTATACTTTTGTATGAAAGTTATTATTATTTATTTCAAAACATCGAAATAATCAAAACAAAATAAGTTGAGTCAAAAGAGTGACTAAATGTTAACTCTTGTAATTAATGACAATTACTTCAAACATAATTTTTAAAATTATGAAAATTAATTAAAATATTTATTTAATATTTTAATAAGTATAAATTGACATTTCTTGGAATTCTAATAATTCCATTATAAGTTTGATCTTTCGCTAGTACTTGACTCGCGTAGTATTCATAGATGTCTATTTAAAAATATCATTTTTAAATCAAAGTTATTTAAATAAAATATTGTACTCCCTGTTTATTTATCACAACACACGCAAGTACGACCGGGATTATACACTATCGTACTTGTATAACTCGATAATTCCGCACATTTCACTCGGAAGTATTTTTGTTGTGTCAAGGTTATGTATGTTTATCAACTTATTGTCAATGGACGCGCACAAATTTGAAAATAATACTTTTTCATGATGTAGAGCTGCGTGGACACTTCGTCTGAAGGCTGTTCGTAGACTGTTACATTTCGCCGGAGCGACTTTGGCGTCTCTGACCAAATGCGTTGATTTGATTGGTTGTAAACACTATAGTCTTCACCCCAAAAGCCTATGTTTTATTAAAATATTTGGTGTTTTACCAAATTTTGACTTTGGGTTGGAGTTTATGTGACGTAAGCACTAGTGTAAAAAATAATTGAAAAGTTAATAATTACAATAACTTCCTTACTGAACGTCCTATCGTTACATGAGTTATGTCATTGAATTATAGACATTTTCTTCTTTAATTTAAGTCTAAACAACATTATTTTATTTACATCGCTTCTCTTAATATAACGTTTTTATTAATTATCTTTGGTGTTTCTTATTTTTATAAGTCTTTGTCACCAGATTTAATTATTTTTAATAAAAACACTTTCTAAATAAACACTTGGAGTCCATTTCTCACTTGGTTTAGTTTATTATTTGGAAATAATTATTTCCTTAACAATAGCTCATTATAGCGTCATTAGGCGTCCATCTTTGTTTTTATATAAATGTATTTAAAATGAATTTCCCTTATTTAATACAAGTAATCTTACAATCTAATAATACTAAAACGATTATTTACATGATTTCACACTAAAATATCTTTACATGATTGTATTAAATATAATATACATACTGTCTTATTCCTCTTCTACCTGTCTCATACAATTGTCAACATAATTTTTAGTCTTTTCTATGTAAATTATATTATGTATTAAATATCATTAGTGTACATATATTGTACTTAATGCATTACATATAGTGGTCAGCTTCTAGCTAGTTTAGAACCCTTCAATTCTTCAATAATGGGTTTGTTCCTATGGTGTCTCATCATAGTGGTCATTTATTTTTCATAAAAACAATAATTAAACTGTTATTGTTACATTTTGTTTGTGTTTCTATATTGGTATTAGACATTACTCCTACTTTTGGTAAGGTTCTTAGTTACTCTTAGACAAATTTATAGGTCATATTTTTCCTAAGTAACTTACTTAACATGGTTTCTTTACATCTGATTTCTGTCACTATGGTCAGTTGGTTTCTAATCATTTGCATATATACTGACTGTTTTTATGGTTCTAATCTGTTCTCAAAGTTGTATTGAGTTTCCCTCTAACTACTGGTAATATTGTGAAAAATCTGTGTTTAATCTTTAATACACTATTTTCCTTAACTAATGGGCCATACAGTGGTCCATCTTACATCTGATTGTTTTTACATGGTTAGTTAGTTTACATCATTTTGTTTATAATAATGTTGTTATTATGTTAATGATCTGTTCTCAAACCATTACCAGATATTGATCCTTCTACTGGTAATATTGTTATTCACTTTAGCATTGGTTTTGATATTGCACTTTGCCTAATTGAATTGGCATATTTGTTGCATCTTTGCTATCTCTGTTTGCCATTGCATTTGATTGGTTTTATTTACTTGGTTGCATTTTAATGCATTGTCTATTAGGATGTATTGTTATTTATAACAATTCCTTAATTGATATCATTGTTGATAATCATTTATTTTCATTGATATGTTTGGTTTTCTGTTTAACAGGTACCTTCTCTATGGGTTATGTAACAATGTACCATCTGTTTTAATGCAGTATGTCTCTACTACTTACATGGTATCAGCATGGTATTCCACAATAATATTTTACTTATTTTGTGACACATGTTTATACAATTCCTTCTTAAACACTAACACGTATCTTATTGTATTATTTATTATATTTTTCTAGTCATAGGTTGAATTCGATTCAATCCATTTTGTTTGATACAAGGGTTTTTTATTTGTTGTCAGTTCTTTACCAAAAAAAAAAACATAATTATATTGTTCTATTTTGTTTTATTCTGGTGGTCTTATGATTTTCTGTGTTTATCACAACTTTATTAAATGCGTCACACTCATTGTTCGTGTCTATTTGACTTCTTTAACATCTTGTTGTTTTCATCATGGAATTAACATATTTTCATATACTTATAAACTTCATCACTATAATTGTTTGTGTGGTTTTATCAGTAGAAATAGTTAATTATTCACATGTTTCACATCTATTAAGTACACACTGTTATTGTTTGTGTTTCCTTAAATGCTAAACACTGGTTTTCTTCCTCACATTTTATAATCATCATTTCACTTGTCACTTATATAGTCTTTGGTACACGTGGTTTTATATTGATTACTGGTATGATTTATTCATCTTCTTCTCTCTTCTGAGTCAGCTTTCTTGTCCTTCTTCTTTCTTCTTCCTCGTTATTTTCATCGTAGTCATTATTCCTTAATTGTTCCTCTCGCTGTTTGAGTTTGTTAATCCTTATTTCGTTGTTTCCCCTCACTTTTGGATCCTATTGGGTCTAGTTACTGGTATTTTGTTTTGGCTCATGTCATTTTCTTTCTTATGTTTCGTAGTTGATGTCACTAGGTTGATATTATCTTATTCATAGTTGGATTTTCATATTAACACATTTGTAGATACGCTCTTTATATACATGGATTTACTTATCTAGATTTACATTCATATTTTTCTCTTACTTGCCGTCCTTTAAGCTCATTTTATGTAACTGCCATATTTGGTTATGTTACATATGCCTTCCTTTAAGAATTGATTAATTCTGAGTTATGATTATACTATAGTTTTCTATGAAGAATTTATCAATTATTGTACATTCCATGTTGATTCACATGTTTTTTCCATATATCCTTTCGCTTTCTGCTCTTTGAATCATATTTATTTCTTCTCTATGTAATTACTTCCCTCGTTTATTTAGTTCCCTAACATACATTTAGCTGGGGCAGTTTAGAGCGGCTCACTTTGGCTATTCGACTCTACTGGCCATACTAATTTCAATAAATATGGAGGCAAATCATCTCCTTTAATAATAATAAATGATTGCTGGCATTACTCTTCAGTCAATTCATCTCAAATCATTAATAATAAGAATAGTGGTCGTTTTTCCGACAAATAATAAATATTCTTGGGATTAATTCACGCATCTGCGGTTTGTACATTGTGATTCTCTCTTTTCTTGATTCAACTTAATTAATTCTTCACATATCATCGGGATATTTTGTTTTACATTTCCTCATTGGTATACTCTCATGATTTTCTTCGTTAGTATATTCTTTTTTATTCTTCTTCACCATAGATTAATCTCTTCATTCTGTGTTACCTTGAACGTCATTTCGTCATAATCTTCGTTCCAAATTTATTCTTCTAGATACTATTCATTAGTACATTCATTTTTTCTTTCCTTTTCCAGGTTTTAGTTGGTATTTGTACTTCATGTAGTGTTGGCTTTTCTTTATTCAAATACAAATTTGTCGTGTGTGGTTGTTTCTCTACAGTAATAGTGTTCATTTGGTTTATTCTTCCAACTCTTCTTTTTCTTATAGTAGTACGGGTGAGATGTTGTTGTTCTACTGGTTGACTAGGCTCTTGGAAATAGTTTGTGCCATGGTTGTAGTGTGTCGGCCTCGTATTGACATCTTTTTTATAGTAGTAGTACGGGTGAGATGTTGTTGTTCTACTGGTTGACTAGGCTCTTGGAAATAGTTTGTGCCAAGGATGGTGTGTGTCAGTCTCGTATTGACATCTTTTTTATATAGTAGTAGTACGGATGAGATGTTGTTGTTCTACTGGTTGACTAGGCTCTTGGAAATAATTGTTGCCAAGGATGGTGTGTGTCAGTCTCGTATTGACATCTTTTTTATATAGTAGTAGTACGGGTGAGATGTTGTTGTTCTACTGGTTGACGTGGCTCTTGGAAATAGTTTGTGCCAAGGATGGTGTGTGTCAGTCTCGTATTGACATCTTTTTTATAGTAGTAGTACGGGTGAGATGTTGTTATTCTACTGGTTGACGTGGCTCTTGGAAATAATTGGTGCCAAGGATGGTGTGTGTCAGTCTCGTATTGACATCTTTTTTATATAGTAGTAGTACGGGTGAGATGTTGTTGTTCTACTGGTTGACGTGGCTCTTGGAATTAATGAGTTTGCTTCATATATGCCTGGGATGTAATGTGTCTGTCTCGTATTGACATCTTTCTTATATAGTAGTAGTTATTATTGATGAATACAATGTTCTGATTCCTTTACATAAATTCTCTGGGATCATTTTTTCCCACATTATAAAATGACAATATACATTCAATGTTTAATACATAATTACATAGTTACTTTTCATTTAATATAAACATATAATAATCTTCATGATAATAATTCACCCTTTTTCTTCAGTCAGCATCTGTTTTTATAATCATATTTTCACTTTTCATTTTATAAATAACAATAATCTTCATGGCCACATTTATTTCATTTTTCATCTTGATATAGTCAAAAGTTATACTCATAATTATCTTTTTATTTTACACAACAAACATTTTCATCCTTTACATAGTATCAATAATAAAATAATCCTTATCGCTCACTTTTCACTTGTAATTTCATACTTCAATTGTCAATATATTTTTTCATGGAAGTTTGATTATAGGTACCCTTTATCTTTTTTGTAATAGGGTTCTGCAATTCATAGGTGTTGTTTAGATTGTTTTTTGTTACAGTATACGGTCCGGTATATAGTAGTAGCAATTTCTTTGCAATGCCCTCGATAGTACTTGGGAGTTCTCGATTTTTGATTAGCACTTGGTCTCCCACTTCGTATTTTATAATTTTGGGCTGCAAATTTTTGTATTTAATTCTCAGTTTCTGGGCTCTTTCAACTGCATTATTATAGAACTTGGTTTGGTTAAACTTGATCTCTGCGCTTATTGGAAAGTTAATTACTTCTGTGATCTCCCGGGGTGGTCTTTTTTCGTGCATTGCCATGTATGGTGTTTCCTCAGTTGACTGATGGTAGGCGAGGTTTAGGAAGTCTTCAGCTGGGGATAAATATTCCTCCCACTTCCTCTGCTGGCTGTGACAGTAGGTTCTTAAAATCCTTCCTACTTCTCTCAACACTCTCTCAGCAGGGTTGCTGTTGGGGTGGTACACCGATGTCTTATACGTTTTGATTCCCAGATGGATCAGTGTTTCCCGCCATTTTCGTCCTCGAAACTGCGTTCCATGATCTGTAATTATTGACGCTGGTCGGCCCACTTCGGGTATGTATTTGTTTATAACTACTTCTAGTATCTTACTTGTCGTGGCTCGATTAAGTGGGTACAGCTTAGTATATTTTGTATAGTGATCAAAGATAATAATGATATATTTATACTGGTGTCTTCCACCACTCCGTGGAAACGGCCCACAAATGTCCAGGAAGATTTTTTCTAATTTTGTCACAGATGTAATCGGTATCATCACTCCTTCTCGCTTTTCGTTACTGCATTTGACTAGCTGGCAAATATGGCAATTCTGTATATATTTTCTTACCTTCCTATTCATGTCAGTGAAATACACATGTTCTTGCAATGCCTTTACCACTTTCACTGCACCCATATGACCATATCGTATGTGATAGTCGATGGTCAAATCTTTCTCTAGAACCTTTGGGATAACTATCTTCCAGTCTTCACCATTTTTATTGCTTTTGGTGAACACCAGTTGATGATGAGTACAGTAATACTGTTTAATGTTTGCATCGTTGTCTGCTAGTTTTTTAATAATCATCAATATTTTGGGATCTTGTTGTTGCTGTATAGCTATATCTGACAGTATTTTAGTAAGCTCAGATTTATTTTTTAGCAAGTGGTAGACCTTTGCGATGGTTTCCCTCTCTCCTTCAAATGTTTGGGCGTCGATGTTAATCCGGGACAACACATCTGCAGCTGTGTTGCTTTTTCCCGGTATGTACTCCCACTGTATATTGTACTCTTGGAGTGTGAGAGTCCATCTTGTCAATCTTCCGTGTTTCAATTTACAGTTCTTGAGGAATGAAATGGATTTGTGATCTGTTCTTACTGTCACTTTATATCCCAAAATAAAGGTTCTAAACTTTTCGCAAGCGAATACGATACTCAATAATTCTTTTTCTGTGGTGTGATAGTTGCGATCGCATTTGTTCAACGTACGACTTGCAAAACTGATTACTTCATGGTTCCCGTCTTGGTCTTCTTGATATAGTACGGATCCAAGACTCAAGTCGCTGGCGTCGCAGTTCATGAAAAATTGTTTTTCAAAGTTAGGGTGATGTAACATAACGGTTTCTAGGAACTTTTCTTTAATTAACTTAAACGTAGTTTCTTGTTCTGATTCCCATTTCCATTTTTCTTTTGATGATAGCTGTGTTGAAAATCGAGCTGTTAGTTCGGAATAATTATCCTGAAATTTCCGATAGTAATTGCAGATCCCGAGGAATGATTGCAGTTGTTTTTTGTTCTGTGGGACGGGGAAACGCTGTATTGCCTCCATCTTTTCCTGGGACGGTGTAATTCCATGTTCAGATAGGTTAAACCCCAAGAATTGAACTTCCTTTGCTATTAATTGAGACTTATCTAACTTCAATGTAATGTGATTATCTTCTAATTTCTGTAAAACCTGTGCCACCCTTTCACAGTGTTCCTCCCAATTGTTGGAGGCGATCAAGAGATCGTCAACATAGACTGTTGTAAACTGCAGTGTATTGTGGCCCAGTATCTCGTCCATACATTTGACGAATATTGCTACCGAGTTTACTAAGCCAAACGGTAGTCTTTTAAAATGGTAATTTCGACCTTCAAAGATAAAGGCAGTGTACTTTCTACTATTCGGATGCAGTTCTACCTGCCAATATCCGCATACCGTATCCCATATACTGTAAAATTTTGTACCATAAAACTTCTTTAAGATCTCATCAATTTCTCCAGGTGATGTCCTGTCGTTAATTATGGTTTTGTTAAGTTCACGAGCATCTAAACAAATTCGTACTGCACCATTTTTCTTTGGTACGGCGACAATAGGGTTGGTGTATGGTGAATTGGTTACTTCGATGATGTCATTTGCTATCAAACGCTGGATTTCTTCCCTTACTGCTTCCTTCAGTGAAAAGGCGATAGGATAAGATTTTCGTTTAAATTCGGTTTGGTCTTTGAATCTTAACTCGCATTGGAAATTTTTGATTTTTCCGGGCGTATCAGAAAATATGTGACGATACTGGCAATATATGTTTGTCAGATGGTCCTTTTGTTCCCATGTCAGCTCTTGGCTATTTTGGTTGGTCTTAAATTCTCGTATCTCATTAATCTTGGTCAACCATAAATCTTCCTCTGGGTTGTTGTGAAGCTTCTTGTTGATGGCGCCTTCCTGATGTTGGTGGCCTTCCCTAATGTAGTATATTACATGTTCTGCGGGTGCCTTTTGATATTCTGTTAGCTTGGCTGTCCACTCAACTTCTCCTGTCTTCATCCTTACTGTATTTGTGTCCATGTTAATTATCGCAGTGTATTTTCTGAGTATATCACACCCAATGAGCAGGGTAAACGGTAGCCCACTGGCTACTAGGAATATCATCTGTATCGTGTTCCCATTGCTGGATACATCGAGTTGTACTTGTTGTCTAATCGTCTTATTTTGACGTCCGGTAGCTCCAATGAGTACAATGTTGTTAATAGGTAAAGTGGGTATTGTCGCTTTATTTTCAGATTGGATTCTATCTAACTCCACTTTATCAATCAATGAACATTTGCTCCGGTATCTATCATTGCCGTTGCTTTTATGTTATTGACCTTCACCGCTATGTATGCAATTTCACTATTACTTGTATCGCTGATAGTATTCTCTTTTTCTTCCATTAAGTCTCTTCTTATATTTTTCAAATAATTATTGGTGTAAGTTTTGCGAAGATTTGGATGGTTTGCCAAAACTCTAGACCCAATAGTCCGGTTCAGTGAGGGTACTACTTGGTTTTTCACTGCCGGTTGGTGTTTAAAGGCAGGTCACTATTCCCGTGCCTGTCTTGCGATGTCGAAGCTATGGGTTCCTGATTCCCAGGCCCATGTCCATTATGGTAGACTTCTGTATTTTGCGTTATTGTTCCTTGACTTCCATTGCTGTCGCTTCCGTTAGATCGGTATCCAGATTCCCGCTCCTCTCTATCGCTGTTGCTGGAGTGACTATGCTGATTAGGGAAACTCCTCCTTCCTTGGTAGTAGTTTCGACGATTTCCCCCTCGACTGGCTTGAGTATAGTGCACTCTACGAAAGTGATTATTATGTTGGTTGCCATTGCTTTGTCTTGGGTGATGATTGGGAGCTTGATTCTGGTACGGCCGGTAATAATTGTTACCTCTTTGGTAAGCTGGCTCTCGCTGATATCCACCTGAATGCTGATTATTATTATTCCCTCTATTATTCACATTGTTGCCCCCTCCGTCTTGACGTGGTATAGGGTGATTTTGGAATCTCGGTGGGTGATTGTGATTTCTTCCCGGGCTATTCCTTTCATTAGGTATGTTGGGGTTATTATTCCCAGGCCCTCCTCGATCATATGTTTGGTTAGGTCCTTGTCGACTACGTTGGTAGTATCGTTCTCTTTCATGGTTCTCCAACAGTTCGCACATTCCTTGGACTGTTTTTATTTGTGCATTTAGTCTTCCTTGTGAGATGCCTTGATTGAAGTGGTAGGCTAATTTCGTCACTAGGCATTCTTCTGGGATTGCGGGTTCGAGATTCCTGGCCAGGCAAATCTTTCCCAAGAAATATGTTGTCATTGACTGCCTTCCATGTGTATCGAACCTTCCGTTTGTGATATCATCCCTGACGATGTTCTGGGTGGCTTCTGACCAATATTTTTTTTAAACGCCACTTTGAAGTTGTCATAATTCCCCACTTCATTACGGGTTGCCGTCCACCAATTGTCGAACGTGCTTTTGAAAGCTTCATCTAACATTCCCTTAATGGTAGTCCATCTGCTTTCTCTGTTTCTACGTATGATTTCTTCTATTCGTTCTAAAAACTCTAGCGGATTCTTATAATAGGTCCTGAATTCAATCTGATCTCTATTGTCTAGATGAGTCAATCCGGATAGTAAATTTGGTATCGTTTGTAGACGATGCATCTCGTCGCGGAGGTCATCTAACTCTCTTCGTTGACGCTCGGTTAATAGGGTTCTATCATCATGTACTTGTTGCTTAATTGCGTCCACTCTTCCAGATACTTCTTCACACTTGTCTGTTAGTGTTGACTGCGCTGCCTTCATGTTGGTCTGTTCTTGTGTTATCACACTTATCTGTGTACCGTGTGTCCTCTCCATTTCGTTAATGCGTTGATTGATGTCTAACTCTGCTTGTATTAGTCTCAGGCTGGTACCTTCTCCCTCCTTTCGTACTTCATCCATCTCGACATTAACTTCAGTTGATAGGATGGCCATGCGCTTCTCGATTTCATCGACATTATCTTTCAATCTTTTTTCTATCATCACTTCTGTATCCTTGGCGGCTTCCTTCATCTTGTTACTGTGGATACCTATCTGTTGCCACATCCCTTCATGGTCAGATTGTATTGTTTCGACGTCTCTATTGAACTTAGCCGTGATTTCATCCATTTTCTGGTTGGCCTGATCCATTCTGACTCCCAACTCTTCTGATAACTCTTCTTTCATGATGGCCATTTCCTTCTCCAACAATTCCTCGGTTTTCTTCTGCCCATCTTCCATCCTCCTGTTCGTCTCCTGTATCTGGTTATTGAACTCTTCTTTTAATAATTCCATATGTTTCTGGTTCTCCCTCTGGCCTTCCTCTATTTTCTTGCTTAAATCCTCTTTGGTGGATCGACTGGCTTCTTCTATTTTGCTGTTCACGTCCGCCTTGGTGGAGTTCAGTGATTCTTCCATCCTTTTCTGGCCTTCTTCTAGTCTGTTTAATTCCTCTTTAGTGGATCGGTTGCTTTCTTCTATCTTGCTATTTAGGTCTGCCTTCAAATTTTGATTGTCCTCTTTGGTTGATTTCCGGCTCTCTTCTATCTTCTCCATCACCATTTTGAACATCTCCATGAAGTCGATTTCTCCGGGTACCATTGGTTGCTTGGGTTGGCTGATCTCCGGTGGAGCTTCTTGAATTATTACTTCCGGTTCCTCCATAGGCTGTTGAACCCCCTCCGCCGGTTCAATTTGTTTGTCTTTTACTTCCACTACTATCTCCTCCACATCTTCTGTTGACATAGCTTCCTTCTCTTCTTTTCTGGTTTCCTTCTCTGCTTGCGCCGCTCTTTTCCTTGACGTTGACCTTGATTTTGATCTTGATTTCAATCTGTCGGTATACATCTCAATCCTCTGATAATGTTCCTGCTGTCTTCTCACGAATTAGTATATTTAGGTTATTGGTTATTGTATATCTCCCTAACTTGTGCTCGGACGTTGGGCGCCAACTTGTTATAGAACAAGTATTATTACAATACAAGTATATATTTAGTGATGTGTAGTGTGCTTGCAGATACGCTCCGGTATCTGCTGTGATGTTGTCTTTCTAAAAACTGCTCCAATTATAATTATTAGGAGTTATTAGTGTGATTGTATAATCTGTATAAGTGTCTATGAATAATTCACTCTTCTCATTTAAGTAGGCTTCGCGCACTTTTGTTGTATGCCTCCCTCACTTACCACAAGTATCTGTTTCAGTCCTGTTCTGTGACGGTTGTTGCTGAAATACATACACTTAAAATGCACACAAATATTCAATTTGAATATTCAAAACAGTTAGTACACACAATATGAATGAAATGGCATGTATAGATAATACTTTAAATTACTCTCGGTTTGAATTCTTCCGCCACCTTTAGTAGAACTGATTTAAAAGAAATAATTTGATTTATATTTGAAATGATACTCTTTTTCATAGGTAAATAAGTGAAGGTTTATTAACAACTTTAAAATGGCAAATTTTAAAACAATTAACAATCATTTGGGCTAATACCCCTTTAAATAATAATTACAATTGATTAATTTTAACATAAAACTCTGTCCAGGCTCAATGCTGGTAGTCCTGTCATTGGTACAATAATTTGAACTTAATAGGTTATGTTTTCTTGTCAATGTATTATCAGGTTGTTAGGTTCTTTGAGGAAACATGATATCAGTGTCAAGATGTAATATTAATAGAATTAACAAAATTGAACAATGGTTAATAAATAACAAATAAATATCAAAAAACAAAAGTTGGTACCATATATCTGAGAATTATGGTACTGCCGTATGTGGGAATGCGCACGCACCTTATTACTTGTTAGCCAGCGTCAAACTCGTGGCTTGTACAGTTTCCATGTATCGTTTTATTTTCAACAATTAGTCTGATAAATATATATTTTCAAGAGAAAAAATTAATAAAATACAAAAAAAACTCTTGATATGAATTCCATTTGGTTTGGAATTTATTTGAGAACAGATGCAACAGTTAAATTAACAAGCTACCGCTACTATTTTGAGGTTAGCTATCACAGGTAATGTTATTATGGTAAATGATTTCTATTTGGTTAACATTTCTTAATTTATATTTCTGAACATATTATTAGTAACATTTTGACCTGTTGCCATTAGAATTACTTTTATACTTTTGTATGAAAGTTATTATTATTTATTTCAAAACATCGAAATAATCAAAACAAAATAAGTTGAGTCAAAAGAGTGACTAAATGTTAACTCTTGTAATTAATGACAATTACTTCAAACATAATTTTTAAAATTATGAAAATTAATTAAAATATTTATTTAATATTTTAATAAGTATAAATTGACATTTCTTGGAATTCTAATAATTCCATTATAAGTTTGATCTTTCGCTAGTACTTGACTCGCGTAGTATTCATAGATGTCTATTTAAAAATATCATTTTTAAATCAAAGTTATTTAAATAAAATATTGTACTCCCTGTTTATTTATCACAACACACGCAAGTACGACCGGGATTATACACTATCGTACTTGTATAACTCGATAATTCCGCACATTTCACTCGGAAGTATTTTTGTTGTGTCAAGGTTATGTATGTTTATCAACTTATTGTCAATGGACGCGCACAAATTTGAAAATAATACTTTTTCATGATGTAGAGCTGCGTGGACACTTTGTCTGAAGGCTGTTCGTAGACCGTTACATTTCGCTGGAACGACTTTGGCGTCTCTGACCAAATGCGTTGATTTGATTGGTTGTAAACACTATAGTCTTCACCCCAAAAGCCTATGTTTTATTAAAATATTTGGTGTTTTACCAAATTTTGACTTTGGGTTGGAGTTTATGTGACGTAAGCACTAGTGTAAAAAATAATTGAAAAGTTAATAATTACAATAACTTCCTTACTGAACGTCCTATCGTTACATGAGTTATGTCATTGAATTATAGACATTTTCTTCTTTAATTTAAGTCTAAACAACATTATTTTATTTACATCGCTTCTCTTAATATAACGTTTTTATTAATTATCTTTGGTGTTTCTTATTTTTATAAGTCTTTGTCACCAGATTTAATTATTTTTAATAAAAACACTTTCTAAATAAACACTTGGAGTCCATTTCTCACTTGGTTTAGTTTATTATTTGGAAATAATTATTTCCTTAACAATAGCTCATTATAGCGTCATTAGGCGTCCATCTTTGTTTTTATATAAATGTATTTAAAATGAATTTCCCTTATTTAATACAAGTAATCTTACAATCTAATAATACTAAAATGATTATTTACATGATTTCACACTAAAATATCTTTACATGATTGTATTAAATATAATATACATACTGTCTTATTCCTCTTCTACCTGTCTCATACAATTGTCAACATAATTTTTAGTCTTTTCTATGTAAATTATATTATGTATTAAATATCATTAGTGTACATATATTGTACTTAATGCATTACATATAGTGGTCAGCTTCTAGCTAGTTTAGAACCCTTCAATTCTTCAATAATGGGTTTGTTCCTATGGTGTCTCATCATAGTGGTCATTTATTTTTCATAAAAACAATAATTAAACTGTTATTGTTACATTTTGTTTGTGTTTCTATATTGGTATTAGACATTACTCCTACTTTTGGTAAGGTTCTTAGTTACTCTTAGACAAATTTATAGGTCATATTTTTCCTAAGTAACTTACTTAACATGGTTTCTTTACATCTGATTTCTGTCACTATGGTCAGTTGGTTTCTAATCATTTGCATATATACTGACTGTTTTTATGGTTCTAATCTGTTCTCAAAGTTGTATTGAGTTTCCCTCTAACTACTGGTAATATTGTGAACAATCTGTGTTTAATCTTTAATACACTATTTTCCTTAACTAATGGGCCATACAGTGGTCCATCTTACATCTGATTGTTTTTACATGGTTAGTTAGTTTACATCATTTTGTTTATAATAATGTTGTTATTATGTTAATGATCTGTTCTCAAACCATTACCAGATATTGATCCTTCTACTGGTAATATTGTTATTCACTTTAGCATTGGTTTTGATATTGCACTTTGCCTAATTGAATTGGCATATTTGTTGCATCTTTGCTATCTCTGTTTGCCATTGCATTTGATTGGTTTTATTTACTTGGTTGCATTTTAATGCATTGTCTATTAGGATGTATTGTTATTTATAACAATTCCTTAATTGATATCATTGTTGATAATCATTTATTTTCATTGATATGTTTGGTTTTCTGTTTAACAGGTACCTTCTCTATGGGTTATGTAACAATGTACCATCTGTTTTAATGCAGTATGTCTCTACTACTTACATGGTATCAGCATGGTATTCCACAATAATATTTTACTTATTTTGTGACACATGTTTATACAATTCCTTCTTAAACACTAACACGTATCTTATTGTATTATTTATTATATTTTTCTAGTCATAGGTTGAATTCGATTCAATCCATTTTGTTTGATACAAGGGTTTTTTATTTGTTGTCAGTTCTTTACCAAAAAAAAAACATAATTATATTGTTCTATTTTGTTTTATTCTGGTGGTCTTATGATTTTCTGTGTTTATCACAACTTTATTAAATGCGTCACACTCATTGTTCGTGTCTATTTGACTTATTTAACATCTTGTTGTTTTCATCATGGAATTAACATATTTTCATATACTTATAAACTTCATCACTATAATTGTTTGTGTGGTTTTATCAGTAGAAATAGTTAATTATTCACATGTTTCACATCTATTAAGTACACACTGTTATTGTTTGTGTTTCCTTAAATGCTAAACACTGGTTTTCTTCCTCACATTTTATAATCATCATTTCACTTGTCACTTATATAGTCTTTGGTACACGTGGTTTTATATTGATTACTGGTATGATTTATTCATCTTCTTCTCTCTTCTGAGTCAGCTTTCTTGTCCTTCTTCTTTCTTCTTCCTCGTTATTTTCATCGTAGTCATTATTCCTTAATTGTTCCTCTCGCTGTTTGAGTTTGTTAATCCTTATTTCGTTGTTTCCCCTCACTTTTGGATCCTATTGGGTCTAGTTACTGGTATTTTGTTTTGGCTCATGTCATTTTCTTTCTTATGTTTCGTAGTTGATGTCACTAGGTTGATATTATCTTATTCATAGTTGGATTTTCATATTAACACATTTGTAGATACGCTCTTTATATACATGGATTTACTTATCTAGATTTACATTCATATTTTTCTCTTACTTGCCGTCCTTTAAGCTCATTTTATGTAACTGCCATATTTGGTTATGTTACAATATCCATCTGCCAATTCGTCCTAATTGTTTAGGATGATTCAATAACCATGATAACGCCTGATTGTCGGTTTCCAAAAGGAATTCTTTATGTTCTAGGAAGGGTTTAAACTTCTCGAACGCAAAAACAATTGCTAAACATTCCAATTCATATGCGGAATACTTTCTTTCTTGATCGCTCAGTGTTCGTGATGCATAACTAATTGGTAGTCTACAGTTATCTATCTCTTGGTATATCACTGCACCTAACGCTACACTGGAACTGTCGGTTTGCACGACGAATGGTTTGGTGAAATCAGCTAGTTGCAAAACTGGGGGAGATATAATACTTTCTTTAAGTTGCTCAAACGCGTTTTGATGTATTGAGCTCCATTCGAACTTCGTTCCCTTCTTTCGTAAGGAGTTTAGGGGTGCTGCTATTTCGGCAAGATGGGGAATATATTTGTGGAAATAATTCACCATACCTAAAAATCGGGCTATACCTTTTGCATCTCGTGGGGGTGCAAATTCTCTAATAGCGCGGGTACGTTCGGGGTCAATGCTTACCTTTCCATTCGCTTTCACGATGTGTCCTAAGAAAGAAAACTGAGGGACGGCAAAACTTACCTTATTTGGGTTCACCGTTAATCCTGCTCTTAGTAACCGAGATAACACTTCACGCAAATGTTTGAGATGTTGTTCCATTGATTCACTGTATATAACGATGTCGTCCAAATAGTGATACACATATTTAAATTTAATGTCGTGAAATATCTTTTCCAATAGTCTACTACATACGGAACTTCCTTGAGATATTCCAAAGGGTACCCTAGTAAATTGGTACAAGTTAAAAGGAACTGCAAACGCGGTTAGACCGTTTTGATTCTTCTGAAAGAGGTATTTGGTGAAAAGCTTGATTCAGATCCATTACCGTAAAGACCATAGCTTTAGTAAAATAATGAAACGCACTGTGGATGTCTGGAAGAGGGATTGATTCAAATTCTATTCTTTTATTTAATTGCCTGTAGTCTACAACTAGTCTGTATTTATCTTGTCCTTTTGGTACTAAAAAGGAGGGTGAAGAATATGGGGACGTAGAGGGTTCTATGACTCCTTGGTCCAACAACTTGTTGATATGGTTTCGCATGACTTCCATCTTGGGAGGCGACAACTTGTACGGAGGTAGTCGTATTACTTTCTGATCACTCAGATTAATTTTATACTCTATTAGGTCCGTAAGTCCTAGTTTAGGTGTAAGAACCGAGGAAAATTCTTTTATTAGTTTTAGTATTCTGACTCTATCTCTTCTTTCTAGGTGAGATAAATCTGAATCTTGGTGTATTACATGTGCAGTAGATGAACAATGTTTATCTTCATTACTATCAAATTTATGTTTCCGTGTACGGTCAAATCTGAAATAAAATACTTGCTCGTAGATGTCAAGAATCATTCCTGTCTTACTAATAAAATCTGCACCTAATATTAAATCAGGTCCTAATTCTTTACATACTAACATTGTAAACATCCAAGTTAGGTTTTTTATTTTAACCTTAACGGTAATACTCAGGTTTATGTTTATTTTACGTTTATCAGCGGTAGCACACTTTATTTTCACTGGTTGGTTCCGTTTTACTAGATGATGTTTAGCTAACATGTCCGCTAATTCTTGGCTGATTAAAGTTCTACTAGATCCCGAATCAATTAAGGCGATGGGGGATGTAACGCCTAAGTCGACTCGTATTAATGGTAGTAGATTTTTTTTCCATTTACATTTATTAATCGCATTACACTTTTCACGAAATTCTCTCACATAGGGGTCGATTTCTTTCGCACCTTTTTTGTTTTTCACTTGGTTACAGAATAATTCATTATTATTATTATTGGTTTCTTTTAGTTTACCCAATTTCGAGTAGCTGCGGAAGACACAGGTTTTCGGGTCTCCCTGCCTTACATGTTTTTTTGAATTGGGGTTATTCCGTTCCAATGGCTTACTTTTGCACTCTCTTCTTATGTGCCCATATTTGCCACAATTATAACAGGTGGGTTTTCTGTGAGGTGGGTACTTGGTTTCCGCTTTATCTGGGTTTACACTTAACTTACCAGCTTTGCGCACATGGTGAGGTCTACTAGAAACTTGTCTTTCATACGAGGTTGTTACATCAGGCAGTAGTGCTCGCAATTGATGTCTATTAGTTCCAGCGGTTTTCATTGCTTCTCTATTTTGATCTGAGTACCAAACATTTGAAGAATGGATACTGCACTGTTCTAGATCAGCAATTGTTTTGGGTCTATTCATCAATGATAGTCGAGATCTTTCTTCAGGTGACACGCCTATTAAAATGGTGTCCACCAGTTGTGTTTCATTCCAGCTTACACGTAATAGTCGAGAGGACTCCCTAATATCGGAGATGTAGTGAGCTAATCTCTCCTGATGTCCTTGTACTCGGAGTACTGTCTTTCTTTTTATTTCCTCATAGATGCCGGTGGGAATAAAGTATTTTATTATAAAGCTATGTAGCTCTTCTACTGGGAATGTAGAGGTTAGGGCTTCTAGGACACGATTTTTTAACGGGGGTTTACACTTTGGTAACAGAACTTGTAAAATTTGCCAGTCATTCAGCTGCTGTAGATCTTTTATCTGAAGAAGATAACTAATGAATGTTAGTAATTTAGAAACATTTAAGCCATCTGTATAAGGGATTTCGGTTAAAATCTTCTCCACAGGATGAGTCATTTTACCGTATAGATCCGCGTTATAGTTCATAGGTGTAATTCCTCGACTGTTACATCAGCATGGGGTAGTCCACGCAAAAGGGCTTCGTAAGACAGCTCGTCTTTTAATAACAAATCCGGGTTAAATTGGGCCATTTTGTTCTAACACATTAGCACATACTTAAAATTAATACTAGTACACTACACATATATTACACATACATATAATAAATTCTTAAGTAATCAATTTACACAGATTAGAAAAGAACCATTTCTCTTCTAAGGGAGAGACAGAAATTCCACACCATATTTATCAAGTTAAATAGCCGATCAGCTGTTTTATGGAATGTAGGTCACCCTCTGTATTTTGTTAACAAAGGATCTTGTGTGTCAGTGAGAAAGGGGGTTTTACTCTTATTGTTCTCTACACAATGCGACTGAATAACACAACTACCGGTATAAACAAGAGAAGGGGAGCGCAGACGCTAGATTCTATTATTATGCTTGGCCACACTTTGACTCCCTTCATTCATATACTTTCCCAATTAAATAAATTAATTATTTTGTTCACAAATCACGAACTTCTACTTAATTACATTATTATTAACAAAGTTATTTTTTATTCACTTTTTTTTTATAACACCCTAGTGTATGTAAGCTATATAGTTGGACATACACTGTGCAGAATGAATCAGGAAACAACAGGTCATGGATTGTCGTAAACAAACCTGTTACAGATTGTTCGGTTGACCACAATTGTTATGTTTGGTCACAATTCACGTATGCAAGTAATTATATAGAGTAATGCAGGTTCCTACTGGCATATAGAATGCAAAAGCTATATGCATTGTATGACGCTAAGGATATTTCACTTATACATACTATCATTTACGTAACTTAATAAAATATTAAATATGTTTTGAACATTACAGTTATTAAGGTAACTTTCTGAGTGCATAGATCAATAATATATATTCAGTTATTGATCATACAAATTATCTAAGCATAGTGATGCAATTTTGTTTACATGTCACAAGTGGCGCAATTTTGTTTGTGACACTCTATACACAAATAAAACTCTTTCCTTTGTTTCCTTTTTTTTTTAAAAAGAGTGACGCAATTTTGTTTGCGTCGCGATGCTTACAAAAACTTTATAAAAATTAGCAGAGTCGCGCAATTTTGTTTGCGTCACGATGCTCGCAACTACTTTAACTTTTAAGCAGAGTGGCGCAATTTTGTAACGTCTTTTCGCCGCGTTACAAATCCAGGGAACCCATCGTAATTAAACTCCGTTAATTAGATGGGCTGCCTACGTTGTAACAGAATGTATCACAAATAATTAATATAACAAATTACTTACTAACTGTGTAAGGAAACAATGGGAAGGTATACTATTGATTTAAGCACTCCTTATATGTGTGTAACAAGACGACTTCTGTTTATTTACCATTTAAAAACATTTACTGACAGATCCCATGACATTACTAATTAAATTATTAAAGTTATTTGAATGCTTTCTTTAATCTTTGGGATCAACATAGATTCTATTTAGCTATACCTCGGATCCGGGTAACCTTCGGTATTTATTCATTAAAACTTTTAGTTATACTCAATTCATGATATTAGCTTGCAAGACTTTCTTTTTATTTAACCATTTGAAGAATGGTATTATTACTTGAATTATATTACTATACATTAGCATATAAACTGTTACAACGTATGATGTTTGAATAGTTACATTAAATTCTTAGATTTAATTTTTTTTATCTTTACAAAGTTAATAGTCTCTGAAAAGTCTCTTTTAAGGTGTGTTGTGTAACAAATATTAGTAAGCCTCGATAGACAGGCTATCGAGTCACCTTTTAATTGGTATGCAGAAACCTCGTCCTGGGGTGTCCGTCTTGGGAATCCGGAATAGCGCCGTCGTCATCTCGGTCTGGTCTTTTTCATCAAAGGGTTCAAAAGTCCGCAGGGTAGATTGAACTTTCTACGATGGTACTTGTAGATTCTCGGATGTCCTGATCTGCATATTCTGTCGTGTCTACTAGAGTTTGTGAGTTCTGATAGTTCACATCTCCAGGTATGATGTTGGAAGTGTTGTTAGTTCCTGAAGTTCGAAGTCATCTTGTGTTACACCTTTTTTACGTTTCGAGTTACACTTTAAGTCTCTTGTTTTTTACATAACTATACTAGTTAACACATACATATGCTTTAAGCAGCAATTTCTTGTATACCACATTAAGGTAAACGAAAGTATCGGTAACATAGTGTAAGAGCATAGCTCGTACGTCTGTACTGCACGAAGTCACCATAGCGAGAGAGAGATTTTTGCTCGCTTCGTCTGGTACTGGTCAAAATGGTAGAGGGGCAATTACTGCGCGAGAATATAGTCCCTGTCTCTCTTTAAGTTAACATTTTTATTTATACAAACTATCCCTAAATAAATATACATAATTTAAATTAGTTGTTTTAGCGACTATCTGTGTCTTCAGATTTTTAATTATTAACATTAGGTTTTTTATCTTATTCTAACTTACACAAGACTCGGAAAACATGTCGAGTCTGGAATCAACAGGTCAGCGCCTGATAACAAGCAAAGGGTTAACTACGATATTAATAACTCTTTACAATTTGTCTTTTTATTAGAGTATCTTCGTACTTACTAATTACTTCTTCCTCTCATACTGAGTACATACAGGTTTTTATATTATTACAGTGAGATTTAAATGGCTTAATAGCTCGCAACCTTAATTTTTAAAATTTTTTATTTTCTTGATTATTTTTACAATTTAAATCGTCACATTACCACACTGAATATAACTTTCTAATGACGAAATATTATTATTTCATTGTTTACGATATATATTTAATTAATGCAAAAATGAATTTTAAAAATTACAATGGTCTGTAAACCATATTTAAGTTTGTGTACACATACAAATCGCTTTGAATAAGGGAATTCTTGTCAACGTTTGCAGCGAGAGAGAGACATACAGAGAGAGAGAGAGAGTGCTAGCACATATGTTGTGTATATTAATTTCTAAATCGTGGTAAATGACTGTCATGTGTCAAAATTAGAAGTAGGACGCAACGAGGTAGGCGATAAATATATTTCCTGGTGATTACATTTTAGTATCGCTACGAGCGAGAGATGTACAACAGATTTTGAGGAGACATCTGTAACAGTACACGTACAGGTAATTACATTATAAACTGCTGTCAACTTGTGTGTGTGTGTGTGTGTGTGTGTGTGTGTGCGTGCGTGCGTGCGTGCATAGTTAATCTTTCTATCACTAATTACCACACTGAATATAACTTTCTAATGACGAAATATTATTATTTCATTGTTTACGATATATATATTTAATTAATGCAAAAATGAATTTTAAAAATTACAATGGTCTGTAAACCATATTTAAGTTTGTGTACACATACAAATCGCTTTGAATAAGGGAATTCTTGTCAACGTTTGCAGCGAGAGAGAGACATACACGCACAGGTAATTACATTATAAACTAGGAATTGCTTCCGACGTCTGCGAGCGAGAGAGTGAGAGAGAGGGCGTTAATATTTGTCGAATAAATATAAACTTTCTAATTTCATATACATGCGCGCGGTACTGACCACAGAGAGAGAGAGACATACACAACAAGTGTGAGAGAGAGAGAGAGAGAGAGAGCTAAAATTATTTACTCAATGTACACAGTGAGAGAGAGAGAGAAAGAGAGAGAGAGGGAGAGGAGAAAACGGCTTGAACATAACGTTTGACAACAAGAGAGAGTGAGAGAGAGAGATAGTTTTACTTACATTCAAATGTGAGAGAGAGAGAGAGAGAGAGAGAGAGAGAGAGAGAGAGAGAGAGAGAGAGAGAGAGAGAGAGAGAGAGTAACAATTATGATCATATAGTTTGAATTTCCCCCTACAGAAGAGAAAAAATGTTGGCAGATCTGCTCTATACGCACACAATAATGTAAGATTGGTAACCCTGATCATATATTTTAATATATACACTATATAACACATATTTGAATTTCCCTCCCCCCGCCACAGAAAATGTTGACAACCCTGCTCATATAAAATATCTATACACTATAATAATAATAATACAGAGGTTGGTACACCTGATCATATAGATTTAATATACATTATAACACACGACAAATTTGAACTCATGCAAAGGTTGGTACACCTGATCATATATTTTAATATACACTATAATGCATCGAGTTGGAACCACCCCCACCCACCACCACCCACTGATATGAAATAAAAAAACCACCCACCCAACACCACCCACTGATATGCAAATCAGCTTTCTTAAAAAAATAAAAAATTATATTCACGGATGCTGGTGGTCCATTGAACCTCATCCCACCCCCTTGATATGCAAATCAATTTAATTAAAAAAATAAAAATATCAAATTAAAAAAATAAAAAGAAAGTGAAAGTGATCTAGGCTCGCGAAAGGTGGCATATAAACAAATAACGCGGATGCTGTGGTCCAGATACGCGAAAAAGTTGCGGATCTTGACACAGATCAGCGAAAAAGTCGCGGATCCTGTGGTCCAGCTGATAGAAAGTGAAAGTGGGTTTGAACTGTCATTTTCCCTCTACTTTAGGTATTCATTTGAATATTCATTATAATTTATTAGGGATATGTTTATGGAGTTATTTACAATATCCTTCGTGCAATCATTTTTTTCTTCTATAGATGGTATTTTTGGTTGACCATACAGCTATAACTTTGAGTGCGTTCCAAGATTATGCTCTAGATTCCCTACAGACTATAAAGAAACCGGCTCGTATTTACAACAAGTTATAGTGTAAATTCTGTGGCATATATCATGCAGCCCTCTTGACTACTAGGCCTATACGAGAAAATCTGTAAAAAGGAATGGAAAAACCGAAAGATGTGAATGAACTAGTATTTACCCTCATACAGGTTAAACATTTAACGTACGTTGTAATTCATCGTGTGATACCAAATGCCATTACCCATACTCAGTCCTATAATAACTGTAAGGTTTCACATAAAATGAATTTCTGCTAAATAAATACGCTAATTCGTCACAAAAAATTTAATCCGAATTATTTAAAAATAACCAAATTATTATTTTAATTAAGTTACCTTTTGTTTAATAAAGTACACTAAAATTTAAGATCGAACTATTTTA
Organism: Magicicada septendecula; assembly: GCA_034769895.1. Classification (NCBI taxonomy): domain Eukaryota; kingdom Metazoa; phylum Arthropoda; class Insecta; order Hemiptera; family Cicadidae; genus Magicicada; species Magicicada septendecula. Next base: position 746,743,508 of record CM068367.1, on the reverse strand, counting down.
GCGTTATAATTTTATTCTTCTTCTGTGTTACTTAAAAATAGTGTAAGAAATGTCTAAAAATTCAATAATATCAGTAATAATAAAGTGTTAGTAAACACTATCGTGTTCGTTTAAATAAACAGTCAACACAAAAATTCTTTCCACTCATTTTTCTCTTAATGTTTTTATAATTACGTAGACTGTAGTTAGCTGTGAAGAAGATTACAGAAACTCTGTTGAACATTTAAATAGACTCAGCTTAAGCGTGCATGAGATTTTATTGGGATTTCTAACAAACTTTTAGATTCTTGGATTTCGTTGTCCATGACGTGTCCGTTGATTAACTAAATATAATTAAATCACTACCGTCTCGGAACAGAATGTTTTTTATGGGTAAAAACGTAAACATTTGCCTTATAGCCTGAACCAGTTTTCGCTTATTATAAGCTTCGTCAAAGGCTGCCACTGGGAGCGCTGTCCGTTTTGTTCTTGGCGACGACGTCGAATTTTTGAAGGATCGATGTTGTGTGTGTGGGGTGTGATATGTTCGAATAATACATGTGATCTGAATTGTGTCTGTTCGTTTACGATGTCGTTTTTATGTGTTTTTGTGTGTTTGTATATTTCCAATTGTTCAAGCGTGTCTAGTTTTCGGCCTTTTGTGTGTACATGTAGAATATCCATGATGTGTTGATGTTTGTATATGTGTGGTTTGCTTCAATTAGGTGGTTTGCGAAGGTGGATTCTGTAGTGGAGTGTAGTGCCTTTGTGTGTTCAATGTATCTTTGTTTTAAGCAACGTCCTGTCTGACCTCTGTAGAATTTGTTCCAATCTGAGAAATTTATAGTTTGTAAGCGCCAGGTAGATCAAATTTGTTTTGTGCTTTGTGTATGTGTTTTGATAGTGTGTGTTCTGTTTTGTTTGTAGTTTTGTATGCGATTTTGTATCATGCTTTTTTGAATTTGTGGGCTATTTTTTCAGTGTGGTTATTGATGTATGTTAGTGTTATGAATTTGTTGTTTTCTGTCTTTGTCTGTTGTTTGTTTTGTGTAGGAGTTTATTGACTATTGTTCTGTTGTATCCGTTGGATTCTGTTAGATATTTTATCGTGTTTAGTTCTTCTTTGTAGACTTTTTCATCTAGTGGGATGTTATTAAGTCTATGTATCATAGTTATGAAGGCAGCTAGTTTGTGTAGTGTGTGTGTAAAACTTTTAGAAATACAAAACTGTAATACAGTGAGTATACGACATTAGATTTAATGACTAACGCTCATATTTTATACAAAATAATTAATATTTCACCGTTAATACATTCATCTCATTAATATCGCATGCAAATAAGTAACGAACTTGTTAATTAATAAGTAAAGAGCTGAAAATAAAAATAAATTGAAGCTGCTTGAATGAAAATTTGTAACAAGCATAGGCTTTTTTTTTAAGCCCAAAGGTATCATATGATATTTATATTCTTAAAGCGGTCGATTTCGGTCCGGTCACGGTCATAGACCATCGTCAGGTTATATAGCACACATTTGTGTTCACAATATTATAAAACACTATTATTTATAAAAACAAATATTTCTTTTTCGTATTGTTTCTTGCATAGAGGATATGTGAGGGCTCGATGTACCATGCTGTTGTATACATAGTACAACAGTAGAACAGCACCTTCATACAGAGTAGCCAAATTTCTACAACACCTAATCCAAGATAATATCACGTTATCATCGAAGTCTCAAATCAAGAGTAATTTTGAATTTACTAGTAAAGTGAAAGATTTAAATATACCTAGCAATAGTAAATTTATATCATTTGATGTTTCTGACATGTACACCAATATACAGAGAGATGACTTATTATTAGTTTTAAAAAAGAATTTAGAAAAAACCAATAAATTACAAAAAGATGAAAAGAAAATTTTATACTCACTACCAAAAATCCATTTATACAACACATCAAATATTGGTACAGATATGTAGATGACGTCATCTGTTTATTTATAGGTACTGCTAAACAAATCAACCAACTTCTAGCATACATTAACTCCATCAATTCTGACATTAAATTTACAAAAGAAATAGAGAATAAAGGCGAAATAAACTTCCTAGACTTCACCATAAAACGCCATGCAAGCAAACATCATTTCTCTATATACAGAAAAGATACTCAAACACATATTACCATTCACGCAGAGAGCAACCATCCCTACTCATACAAAATTTCTGCATACAACAGCATGGTACATCGAGCCCTCACATATCCTCTATGCAAGAAACAATACGAAAAAGAAATATTCGTTTTTATAAATAGTAGTGTTTTATAATATTGTGAACACAAATGTGCTATATAACCAGACGATGGTCTATGACCGAAATCGATCGCTTTAAGAATATAAATAATAACATCATATGGTACCTTTAGGCTATATAAAAAAGAATACAATAAAAAATAAAAAATTGAATTATAGGTGCCATTAATAAAACAATAAGTGTAAGTATAAAAATACATCACATTATCATAAGCATAGGCATGTTACCTTCAAATACTATGTAACCCAGTCCAAGAATACTATGTATGAAATCGGTACTTAAAAATTAGGATTATTTAAACTTTTTGATTCAATTTCGTTCTGTACAGTAATTATCTGCTTATTACACACAAGATGAGCACTATCGAGATATAGGAGGGGTTTGTCGAAGCTAAGAGACCCGTGAGTAACTGGTACAATTGAAGACTACCGTTATGGTTTGTACTGGAAAGACGACGAATACTCAGATAGTTGATCAACTTGAATTGAACGTCGTATGAGAATATTAACTTTCGCATGTACAGTTGCGTGGCCCGACATGAAGGTTGAGCCCTTTCGTACTGTAATGTTGCGTGTACAGTTGCGTGGTCCGACATGAAGGTTGAGCCCTTTCGTACTGTAATGACAAAAAATGAACCTTACCGTTAAGTAATCAGGACCATTACGTAAGTCTAAGTTTGTTTAACTCGTATAACCGATTATGGTGCCACTGTCACGGTGACATGCTGACACCAAAGAACCATGAAAAGCGTTAAATAAGGTTATAACTCATTATGAAAGTTATAAGAAAAGCATTTCAGTGTACCAGACCAGGACTGTCTGAATTAAGAAACTGTATCTTCAATTATTAGGCTTACTATAGGTTTTATGGTATCGTATAATTTACTCTATTTTACAGTTATCTACTGTATAGCGCAGAACCTGCATGATATTTAAATTTCAGTTCATTACAGAATACTGAGGCTCACTTACTGAACATCGTTTTTCCAAAGCACAAAAATGTTTTGTGTACAGCATTGTCTACAGTGACATCTACAAATTGTGTACGTGTTTGTGTAAACAAACAAGTGCATGGGCGTGAGGAGAGCGACGCACTGGACTAAATAAATAAATTTTTATTTAATTCCGTATGGATATAGTTCCTCTTTTTATATTCTCTTCTGTTTGAACGCTAACCATCTTTTACTAGGTTCAACTACCACATTTTTCTTCTTAGTTTATTACTGTTTGTTTTTTTCTGTTTCATCCTTTATTGGCGTTATTTTAATCTCATTCCTCTTGTAGAAAATATTTTAAAAAATCAAAAATTTTACTAACAATATACTAAAAAGTTGTAGATATGCTAATTTGTATTATGTAATACTGACATATTTCAATTGTACCAGTAAAGAGTATCTGCGTGACGTATTACACTGTTTACGTAAACCGTACAGATAATTGAGTGTAATCAATTTCGACGTACCAGAACTGCCTTCGAAATGTTATCTGTTACTGGTGTTCCATAACATTGCTTGCTTTCAACGCGCAATGATAATTACAAGTAATTTAATTTGAAACCAATCGCTCATACAGGTAACGTAGCCCGTAGGCAGATTGCCGTCATATCTATTGACAGGTGTTACTGTATCGCCTCCCTACGCTGATGAGTTTCCGAAAAAGAATAAAAAATTTCCCGTCTACGTGGGCGTCTACGTAGAAGCAATGACATAATCGTTAACATATATTTTGTAGCGTACTTCGTTTATTGTGGCACAATTACACAAACTTTTTCAAGAGAACCCCCCCCCCCCCCCGTAGTTAAGAAAATGTAATAACTGTGTGCCACTCTGTAACATGAATGCTTTCACATGGTCACAGTACAAACGAGACCATAGTCTACACAAAGTTTAATATCAGAGAACAGTCCAAAGTGTGTACAACTCGCGGTGCCTGTTTACTGTTTTCCGACAGGAGACGTATAACAATAGCGAATAGGTTTTAATTTGATTTCCAAAGCGGACACGTTAATCTCAGCTATCGTTGTTGCGCATTTGTCGTATTCAGTATATTTTGTTGTTCCAACGGCTCTTCGTGTTGTGTAAAAATAATTTGTGAATGTTGTGCTTTCTATGAATATTAAGGAAACATAAATGTTAATTGTTCGTACTTTGCTACCCTCTCTTTCTTTTAGCTCACTTTTGCTACAAAATAGATCAGATTTCTCTTTTTATAGTTGTACATTGTACAAATGTTTTTAATTAATAAGTTAGATGAATCAATTTTAAATAATTCTTAATTTTCTAATTATCCACTTTTCTCAAAATGAAATTTTATTTGATGTCCCAATACGTAAAACACAGAAAGAACGGTTAAATAAAGAAAGAAAGACAAAACTCCAATTGGAATTGAATAACTAAGGTTTTTAAATAAACCACCTACATAGGACAAAAAACAAAATATTGACTGTTTTATTATTGGCCTACATGTGTTTATTATATTGGCCTACACTAATATGAAAACGTGCGTCGCAGAAACAATGCATAGTCCCCGAACCGCCTGATTAGCGTAACTTTCTGACAGTTTTTTTTTCGTGTAATATGTACTCACACGCTTTGTTACTATTACATTACAGCATTAACGTAAATTCACATGCAAAAGTCTGCAGTATACTTTACATTTGTTGGTTGTGTCACAATATTATTGAGTGTCACAGTATTCTCTTGAGTAAAGAGAAGTTCACAATTGTTAAGAAATAATGTATGCCTGAGACCATGTAGTAAGCCATACAGTATACTGTGTATCGTGTCAGTAGAAATCCAGCCTTTTTGGAACGAGTAATACACGTATTGGCTAAGAATAATTGCCGGATTGAGTTAACCCACGTGTTCACCTGCAGGATATATTTTGTGGCTGGGAGGAAACTGTTGGAATTATTTTTACAGTGGTATACCTACTTCACTCTACAATAATATACCTTTGTTTCAGAAGAATAAAACTGTCTTATAGTTCTTACTTTGGTGTTTACAAACACACACACACACACACACACACACACACATTTTCCAATATATCATTTCCTTCAATAAAACTTATCTGTAGTCTCGTGTATATTTTTTATACTATTGTAAGTAATATGATCTAGCAATTAATGAGGTTACAGTGTCATTTCACTGCATTTACATTAGATGGACACCCTGCCCACCAGTGTCTCCTGTGAAATAATACTCCCATTAATTAAGAGAGCCCAATGGAAGGATAGACAGATTAGATGAAAACGTCTTAATATGTATCGAATTTACGTTAGGAATAAATGATACTGAATTCTACTATCTACTATCCAGACAACTGAGACGTATCAATTCATAATTAGTTGATTTCTCGCAGTTGTGGGAAGAAATTAACATAATTTATGTTTTGTCGGATCAACTTTTATCTCACCACCTAAAGCAACAGTAAGGCTAGCAATTTCTCTTTCTTCAGATACTAATTCAAATAGTTTCAGATCCTATTTGTTTTGATAAAACTAACTACATAATAGAAAAAATTAAAAAGCAAACAAGATATGCTAGAGATAGTTGCAAAAAGAAAATATGTACAATACGAACCCAGTTTAGAGAATATGTGACATTGTTTGTTTGAGTGACTTACACGAAATGAAAAAAATTATATTACGATAAAAACTACTTTTACATAGTAATTAATTTTTCTTGTAATTTTATGAACTAAGGCCTTATTGAAATAAAATAGTTATATCCAATAAGTACACACTGGGCTATTAGGGATGGAAAATAAATCAAATTGGATGTACAAAATAATGTCAAAATTACATCCAATTTATTCATGTTCATATTCATATTCATGTGGTGTACAACTATTACACCTCATGAGGTTATTTAGGCAAAAGTAACATGAGGTTGGAGTGTTAAGGCAGAAACAACAGACTGTTTTCATCTGTACTTCAGCAAACAAGAGGCAAAAAACAAAAAATAACGTGGGCTGTTGTAGACTAAAATACGGAACAATGTGCTTTAATTCTAAGATAGATATGTATTCTTGATTTGTGATTAATTTAGGTACTTAGACTCTAGTTTAACGAGTGAAATAATAGCTGTCACACATTTTACGTAGGCTATAATTAATCTTGTCTTTATTAATTCAAAGAGTCTTTATCTTGTCTATAATTAACTTGTCTTGCCCCTTGTGTACTCGTAAGAATATTTACGACGATCCAAATTTAAGTAATTAGGCATTTGTTTTGTATGGAACTGAATGTCGTTAAACCAGAGTCCAGACTTTCGCCAACTACGTTTCGACACCAAACCATTATATGTAGTGATTGTATGTAGATCTGTAGGATGTAGTGTTGTAATTAATGGTATGATTGCAGCATGAACAAACAGGCAAGGAACAACAAAGAAAATATCGTCATCGTATTTGTTCGCGTACAACGAGAATTTTTGTTCCTCAAAAGCAAAAGGAGCGTTAAGGGTACTCGTAATACTCAGAAATTGTCTACAAATGTAGCAAATTGATGAAATAAAACATAAATGCTATATATAAATCCTAGCAAATTATCGATAAAACACTAAATGAAATGTGAATGGCTCGTGTGTTACGTATTGTAAGCAGTTCTATCTATATTAATAGGCCTATCCGCGGCCACTGGTCATGAGTATAACTGATGCAAGACGCCATTACTGATTACATTTATACTATCGTTACTCGAATCTCATAACAAAAGTTATTTGCGAAGTAAAAACGCTAACCTTGCAGCCGCCGTCCGAATGTATAACAATCTTAAATAATTTAGTAGACCCTGGCTAAAGAATAAAGAAAAAGGAAATATAATTGACTAGCAACAAAAACAGCTACAAAATGGAAAATTAAAAAAATGCTTTGATCTTGTTTTTTGTAATTGCAGGTTAGTCTATAAAATGCTTGTATTAAACAGAACAAACAACCAACAATTACTAGTTCCGCGTCTATGGAGGAATGTAACAGGCGAACAAATTCGATACTCTCTCTCTCTCTCACTCGCTCTCACCACACAGTTTATCTTATTCTTTGAGCACTGACGTAACCAACAAGATTAGAATGTGCAACGTAATTCTCGTAACAATCAGTAAACGAACATCCAATGGAACCGGTCAAAATAAACGGCAAATTATGAGTGGCCTTGTTGTCCGGTCGCAACTTCGTGGAAACCGTAATTTATCATCTACCGTTATATAAACATCGGTGATCACAATAAATGGCAGTTCTGTAATCCTACATTCCATATATCACACAGGAGTAGAACAGTGACTTAGTTATAATGTAGTAGCCGAGATATATATAGCAGCTGCATACTAATAAATTATATACAATGCAATCCGAATTATTCTAGTTCGCCTACCCAGTAATCTAGAACGATTGTTTTAAAACAAAACTACTGGACAGATTTAAGATTAACGATTAAAAAACATTAACGATTAAATCGTTAAACAGTGGTTAACTTTTTAACTTAATCGTCAAATTTTAAAACGGTTAACTTTAATCATTAAAAATTAAACGTTTGTCTACAGATTAAAGAGTTAATTTTTTGGCTGCCCAAGAGAAAGACTAACCAAAATCGTTTTTGAAGTTAGGGTGCCTTCACACGAGGCCACCATGGTCGCGCCACCACGTGAACACGTAAGTTCAAATGAGCTCTTTCACACGAGGCCGCGCCACCAGTTTTAGCAGCGCCACCAGCCGACTGTGAGTCGACATGCTGCGATTTTTCAAGCCACCAAGTTGGTGGCACCACCAGTTCGTTCCCTTCTATCTTACCAGCTCCTTCACACGAGGCGCGACCAGACGGCGCCACCAAGTCAACAGAGGATGAGCATCGCCAAAAAACCATCGATGTTTAACATCGATATTAATATCGAGCAGACTACATCGATGTTTTCAAGCCGATATTGGAAACTGCACTTTTATTGTCACTATTTTTGACTTGTGGCATAATTAACGGGTGGATAATTATGAACGACGACGATGATATTAAAAATGCAAATATAAACTATTTGAATTATATTGTAACACTAACACAATTAAAAGAGGAACTAGAATGAAAAATAACTGTAAAAGACAAAACTAAATCTGAATGAAAACCAAATACTACTAACGTAAAACGGTAAACCGTTATTCCGTAAGTTTGTAAGGTAACTTTGAAACTGTTAAAACATATGTAACGGTCTCCTATGAAACGGTTTTGTTCTATTTTTAGTTTTACCACGTAGCTCCATGTACATGGTACTTACTATTTACCAACTAGCCAACTACCTAGGATCTACCATTAATATTTAAAATAAAAATTTGTCGATGTAAAATAAACAAAATTTAACAATAAATCTAAGTTTTTATTACAAATTTGTTAAAAATGTTCAAAGGAAAAATATAGAAACGAAACCATCGATTGTAAAAACATCAAACAGCGAATGTTAAGCATTGATGTTTTTCGACCATCAGCTATCGATGCTCATCCCTAGTCAACAGTTAATTGCCGTTCACAGTTCCTTGAGGAGCATTTTTTGTCACTCTCGCTTGTTGTATTTTATTTTTGTTTGTATTTTGTTTTATTATTATTCTTTTGTTATTTTGTTTGTATTTTATTTTGTATTTTTGTAACCAGTCTCAAATATTTTACAAGGCGAGAACGTTGTTCCGATTCTGAGAAGGTCTTACACGTTTGATACTGAAAAATTTATATGTGAAATAAGTAGAGGGAAAATGAGGATCCTGACCCACAAAGGAATGCCGCCTTTCCCACGGTCTAGATCAAAGAGATGCCGCCGTTCCCGCGGTCCAAGATTTTTTCCCACGCTCTCCCTACCACCGCTGGACCACAGCATCCCAAAGGACCGCGAATTTCCGCGAATATAATTTTTTATATGCCCCCTTTCGCGAGCCTAGATCACTTTCACTTTCTACTGGACCACAGAATCCGCGACTTTTTCGCGGATCTGTGTCAAGATCCGCGACTTTTTCGCGTATCTGGACCACAGCATCCGCGAATATAATTTTTTATTTTTTTATATGCCACCTTTCGCGAGCTTAGATCACTTTCACTTTCTATCACTTGATGCATTATAGTGTATATATTAAATATATGATCAGGGTTACCAACCTTGCATGAGTTCAAATTTGTTGTGTGTTATAATGTATATTAAATCTATATGATCAGGTTTACCAACCTATGGTGGGGGGTTCCGACTTGATGCATTATATTGTATATATTAAATATATGATCAGGGTTACCAACCTTGCATGAGTTCAAATTTGTTGTGTGTTATAATGTATATTAAATCTATATGATCAGGTTTACCAACCTATGTATGGGTTCAAACTTGATATGTGTGTGTGTATTATAGTGTATATTAAAATATATGATCAGGGTTACCAATCCTGCATTACTGTGTATAGAACAGATCTGTCAATATTTGTCTTCGGTGGGAAATTCAAACTATATTAGCAGACGCATTATAGTGTATAGTAAATTATATGACTGTTGACGACTTCGATATATGTGTTATATAGTGTATATATTAAAATATATGATCAGGGTTACCAATCTTGCATTATTGTGTGTGTATAGAACAGATCTGCCAACATTTTTCTGTGGTGGGAAATTCAAACTATATGATCATGATTGTTGTCGATATCAATTCTCTCCCTCCCTCTTTCTCTCTGTCTCTCTCTCTCTCTAGACACAGTTATCCATCACGATATAAACTCTCTCACATTTGAATGTAAGTAAAACTATCTCTCTCTCTCTCTCGCACACGCCAAGTCTGTGTGTGTGGTAAAGTGTTACGCATAAAAAAATCTCCTTGAAATAAGGTATTTTCAAAAGTTTTGTGTACACATACAAATCGCTATCGGACGATGTACGTGCTGCTCACACACACACACACATTGTGTATGTCTCTCTCTCGCTGCAAACGTTGACAAGAATTCCCTTATTCAAAGCGATTACGTTGTCACAGTACACAAACTTAAATATGCCTTACAGACCATTGTAATTTTAAAAATTCATTTTTGCATTAATTAAATATATATATCGTAAACAATGAAATAATAATATTTTTAATAAAACAATTATCAGTTTAAATAATAATTTTCATGATTGTAAGCAAAAGTTTTGTGTACACACACATTGTGTATGTCTCTCTTTCGTTGCAAACGTTGACAAGAATTCTCTTATTCAAAGCGTTTTGTATGTGCACACGAACTTAAATATGGTTTACAGACCATTGTAATTTTAAAAATTCATTTTTGCATTAATTAAATATATATATATATCGTAAACAATGAAATAATAATATTTCGTCATTAAAAAGTTATATTCAGTGTGTATGCACACACACACACACACACACACACACACACACACACACACACACACACACACACAACGATACAGAATTAGATATAGTTATTATTCGATAACTTAAACCAGAGGTAATTAACCTTGTGTACGTTGTCTAAATCAGGCGCTCTACTTTCTAATTTGACACCTGTCAAGCATTAGCACCGCTGACAGTAATTACTCTAAAAACGGACACACACACGAGCTTTCCCCACTACAGTGTACAATATATATACGCAAAGTAAATTAGCGACAATTTCTCATTTGACTGCCTGTGCGTGCTGATACTGTACGTCTTACGTGTCTTCAGTATACACATCTTCTTTGGTAAGTGTACAGATTTTATTTAAACGTAAAAATTATCAAGTGCATTATTTATTGAATTTAATACATGTGTGTGTGTGTATGATCAAATTATTATTATGTCTGCTACAATTTTCTGAAATATATTCTTAATGTATTTTTATATTAATTTTATTGTATGTACCGATTTTATTTAAACGTAAAAATTATTTGCATTATCAAGCACATTATTTATTGAATTTAATACATGTGTGTGTGTGTGTGTGTATGATCAAATTATTATGTCTGGTACAATTGTCTGAAATATATTCTTACCGTATTTTTTTTTATAGTGGCAATTTCTCATTTGACCGCCTGCGTGAAAGCTATCACTGCATTTTTTTAAATAGTTGAAAGACTGTTATAGTATTGTACGTCTTCAGTATACACACAACTTTCATCATTAAGGGTGTATAGACAACACACATACTAGTTGGTGAGTGTACAGATTTATTTAAACGTAAAAACATTATCAAGCGCATTATTTATTGAATTTAATACATGTGTGTGTGTGTGTGTGTGTGTGTGTGTGTGTGTGTGTGTGTGTGTGTGTGTGTGTGTGTGTGTGTGTGTGTGTGTGTGTGTGTGTGTGTGTGTGTGTGTGTGTGTGTGTGTGTGTGTGTGTGTGATCAAATTATTATTATGTCTGTTACAATTCTCTGAAATATTGCTTTAAACAAACATTTTTAATGTAACAAATTTAGAAAGCAGGTCACAGCGAATGATGACATTTATATCTCTCTAATTCTGTTGTGGACATGCATAGCTGTAAGCGGTGACCATTTCCTTATGAAAGTGGAATGTAGACTTTCCTAAATTATTTGCATTAAAACATCATCAAGCGCATTATTATTTATTGAATTTAATACATGTGTGTGTGTGTGCGCACGCGTGTGTGTATGATCAAATTATTATGTCTCACTTCTAATTGAAGATATATTTTAGGTATAGCTGAATGTTAAGCGTACAACGTCCGTCCGTCATTTAAGGGTACGTGTGTGTGTGGACAACGCTCGCTAGTTTGCTGCAAGTAAGTAAGTATACATTATGGAGTGGGTTATACAAATAATAATAAAGTGTGTGTAATATATACATTTTATTAAAATACATACACACAGCTCCAAGATTATATTAAACAGTTTTTACAATTAAAAATACATACACACAGCTCCAAGATTATAGTGTTACAAGTATGAAAATATATATCTAAGTATTAAAATATATCTAAACTAGTTTTACAATTAAAATACACACACACACACACACAGCTCCAATATTATAATGTTACAAATATGAAAATATATATTTAAAACTAGTATTTACAAAATATGTATAAAATAAGACTTAAACACGTCTATGTACTGTGTTGGACAATGGCGTATATTCTACAAGCGAATCATGTAGTATCATACAGTAGGCAGTCGTCTGTGTAGGAAAATTCATTGACGATTCGAATTCTAAACGTACATCAACTGCTGAAGACTTAAGTGCATCGTCTTGTTTGCTACAATCGAATACAAACAGCAGGGCTTTTGATTTGAATAATTCCGGTGTCAGTACTGGGCTGACGTCTGAACGGTGGTAATACGAACTTTGAAAACTGGCGTACATATTGTACAATAATGCAAAACGGTCTTTCCCAATATCCAAGTTTAAATTATCGTAAGGATAATACTTGTCGTTTAGAAACAGTCTCGCATTGATCACGTTACAGTGATCAAATTCATCGGCGCGTGCTGTCAGTACATTTTTTCTTGCTGTCTGAAACGCTAACACAACAAAGCGTGGTTTTTCTAGCTGACTCGAGGTCTTGACAATCCAATTCTGCCTTTTAGTCTGTGGTAAGGCAGGATACTCGTGCAACTCCCAGGTCCTAAAAGGCATAGTTATAGGGTGGTCTTTCTCTATGAGTCGTAACAGTGGTAATCTGTATGCATAGCTACATGTACATAAGGCATTTTCCAGTAAACTTTATCTAGTTCAAGAACACAATTAGCAGTCGTTTGTCCGCTTACTAAAACCATAGCGTTTATGTCGGTAGATGTGCGTAGGAGTATAAGTTCTTGTTTCACGTTCAGCACGATGCGTGTATAGTCTTCTGCGAATCCCATTAGCATTTTCAGTGGTATACAAAAGTTGAATTCGCCGTCATCATTCACTTTTAATATGTTCGTGGTCGGTGCCACCCAACCTGCGTTTTCCATTGCGTTACGTGTGTTGTTGTTGAGTGATAGAAAAGTTTTAATAATTGACGTAACACCGACGTTTCTGGTATGGTCCACTACCACTCCGGCCAACTCGTAACGAATCTCTTCAAAGAGAAATGCTATAGCATTGTTCACCAGTTCCACATTCAGTGCAGTATCTGCAGCCGCACTAGGGTTTTTAACCAACTTGCCTTCGATGTAGAGGAAACTTTCTGACGGCAGTGTAAAGACGTCCTGTTGTTGTATTGGCACACGTATTTCATCATTGTTACCATATCTTGTTGTTGCGTACGGTGCGTGTGAGTGAAATGAAAAGTGTGTGATACTGTCTTCAAAGAACGGTTGCTGCTCCACAGATAATATTCCACTCGCCATGTTACTTGTTTACAACAACAAAACCCAGTGAAATCAGGAAACAACGGTTAACTGATGTTAATCGTTTCAGTTTCGAACGAGTACTGATGCGTTTCCTAACTGATCTTTCTTCTTCTTCTTTTTTTATTACTGACGACTGTGGTAGCAGCGGTGGCGAAGAAACAAAGTACAAGCCCATGTCTATAGTCGTTTTAGATGTAAACGCACAGTGATGACTTCTCCGCGAAAATCTATTACGTCACCGTCCTGATCGTGTAAAGATAATGTTATGTTGTCCAAACGACTCACATTCACAGATAGGTATATGACGTTTGTAGGCGATTCAATTATTTTGAATCCTGGTTCGACTGACGGATAGAACGAGTGCAGCGTGTGCTCGGTTTTACCGTTCTTGTATGATCCTTGCGCTATATTACACCTTATCAGTATACTGTTCACTTTTATAATGTTAACTGTGGCGTCAGACGTGTGAGTTTTATTCGCTTCAAGCAGACGCTTTTCCTTGAAACCCAACATATCACCGATACCGTACACTGTTTGTTGAAAGTCAATATCCAATGCACAAGTCAGTTCACATTTCAGTGTATTGTTGTTAGGACGTAGACTAATCTTTGAGTCTCCTAACTGCTTTTTGAGGAAGGCTTCTATGTCACCGATTTCATAAGCACCTGTAGGTAAAGTTATCAAGTCCCACGTTGTTCCGTCCCGTAGTACTGGAAACACGTTGTTTTTTCCCTCAATCACATTCGGTATACTGTTGTATGTAGTAAAGTCCAATAGACCTACATACCATTCACCGTTTGTTAGTTCGAGAGGCGGGAAAAAGTCACATACAAGAGCAGCAGCATTCGTACCTGTTAAGGTGACCGACAGCGAAGACATCTTGTCGCTTACTGATCACTCGCGCGTTAAGAAGTCCAAACATAAATGCCCGCAGATGACTGTGTGTGGTGGCTGTTCACGCTCGTAATTGTAGTAAATGTCAGTGTCGGTTCCAAAATACTGTGTCAGCTCAAGAGGTGGCTGCATATTACCATACGCATCATAGTAGTAAACTTGTTTGTTTCGCTTCTTGTAGCAAACCCAGTGCGTACCAGGTCCTTCTGCACTGTCCAGATTAACAACTGCACTCTCGTTCTTCCATGGTCGTGTGTGTGGTAAAGTGTTACGCATAAAAACTCCTCTGAAATAAGGTATTTTCAAAAGTTTTGCGTACACATACAAATCACTGTCAGACAATGCACGCACTGGTATGCAAATTAGTTTTTTTGTCTGTAAGGACGTAGGTATAGACCTGACGCCATTTTTTTATTGTTACGTTTATGTCTTGAGACTGTTTTGCGTTTGCAGGTCGTTTTGCGTTTGTTCACGGATTGACGTTTAATTCCTGAACCCTTCTTCTTCTTCTTTTTTCTGCAACCACTACGCGAGCTCCCTCCACCCACTGCCGATTTCGCTTTCACTAACACCAGAATTCCAATCTTTCACTCGTTCCCACGCTTTGTCGGCAAGAACGCGATCAGCTATACGTCTTCGACTGTTGTCTTTGTACCTTGCGTAGGCGATATCGTGTTCGCGACAGGCTTCGTCCAGCTCGTTGATTCCGCGCTCGCTACGCGCCAATCTCTCTTTGAGCTTTGTTCCAGGTCCACAGAATTGGTAGCCGGGTAGGTGTAATTCTACTGGTAATGCGTCCACCGCTCGATTAATCAAAGTAGGTACTGACGAAACGATAGCGGGCACAGTGTTTTTAAGTATTTTTCCAATTACACCACGCCCCATTCTTTTCTTACGAAGTACGTGCATTCTTGTAAACAGATCTCCAATCCTTGATTTCCGTTTCCGTATCGAGAACGTCTATTAAACGCCCCACCTCTTCAATATATTCAGACAGGACTGAACGCTGTGTCGCGCTGTCTTGATATTTATAGACAAACTTTATTAGATTGATTATATGAGCGTGAAATACCTGAGTGACCTTGTACAATTCGGTCTTTATATGTAATTTTAATTCGTGCATTTGTCGTACAGTGACTGCGTCTTTGTCATTGACACCGTTCGCTATATTCGTAATTTTTCTTCCGGCAGCGTAGAAAGCATCGCATTGCAAACTGATTGTGTGTGCGTGTAAAAATTCCAAATTCACTGCGTCTTTGAAGTCAACAGGCGCTTGCACACGCGTTAGTCGACAGTCATTAACGATTACGTTACCTGCACGATCTTTTTTCAAACTCTTCTCGTCTACGTATTGTTTTGTGGCTGCATCTCTTGATTTAAGCGGATCGTTTAGCCTTATTATTCGATGATCTTTTGCGTCTACGGTAGCGTTGTCGTTCTTGTACTGTAAGCATGTGTCCTTTACGTACTGTAAAGAAACAACATCGTGCAACTCTTCAGGATCACCCAAGTTGCATATCTTTTTGTTTTTCACATCAAAGTGACCGTCGTTAGTCACTCCTAAACCGATATCCTCACGCAGACTTCGATGAGTTTCTTTTCGCACTCTTACAGCGCTGTCGTGTCTACCGAACTTGTCTACACTCATATTTATGAAGAAGAACTGATGGTTATAGAACGGTGCGTCTGCTTTTATATGATAATGCCGGTTTCACGTAATTCTTCCAATATCGAAACGATTTCATTCCTATGACCAGTATGGCCGCTATTTTGAGACGCCATTAACAGTCTCAATCTATTAACCAACTCGTTAGGATCATCCCAATGCACGTAATCGATTGCAGTGTTCGGTTTCATCTCCATATAGCCACTCCCTGTACGTTTTCGTGCACTCGATGCAAACAATTTAGATATTACTAGTCGGTACTTGACGCCACTGTTACTGTTTATTCGCGTATTGTGTTTATATTTTTGTTTGTGTCCGTTGGTTGCTAGTAGTATGGACTTATATTTCCTCATATCGTCCTTATTGTATTTTTTCGGTAGTTTCATAAACAAAAGTTCATACAGACCAGGTGTACCCTCGTAAATTTTTCCTTTGACATGAAAGTTGTCGTTATCATCGATTTTTACATTTGAATCACCTATCATAAATTTACCACCTTCGTATCGAACACCATACATACGATCTATAATCCGTTTACAGTCCGCCGATTCACACAAACGCATGTATTTGTTTGCTAATGAATCGTCGCTGAAATGTGAAGCGTTAGGGTTCCAGGCGTCCTCGTCACTGAAATGAGAAGCGTTATGACTTTGCATACCACTTTCGTTTTCTGTTATTACGTGTTGTGTAGGCTCTTCTTGTTTTATCTGCTACTTCTCCTCCTCCTCCTCCTCCTCCTCCATCATATCACCACTTAACTTTCGTGAAATAGCTTCTAACGGTTCCAGAATCGGTCTGTAATTTTTTCTAAACTTCTCGTCGCTTTCTCTGATACCGTGTTGTAATGCATGATATTTTTTCCTTATGTTGTCGCTTATCGTGTCTATATCATACGCAAGTCGTTCCTCCTTATTCATAGCCATCGTGTGTTAGCAAGAGGACTGATTACATTACTACAGAGCAACCACTTTTATACTTCGTCGGAAACAATTATGAATCGATCAAAGCCGATTCTATATCTACCTTCATTTATTGACGAGTCTTTGTCTATGACTAGAAATCCATAACGATCCTTCCACGCTTCCGTGCAAACGTCTTTGAAAGCATCATATTTCATATCTATGTTAACGTGATCATTGTATGCATGTTGTAAATTTAGATCGTCTTGTTTGAACAATATCAACAAGTTAGCGTTGTCACGTACCAATTGTTTCGGTATCTGGCTATATGTCTGGCATAGATAGAATGTGTCCACACCGCTATGTCTCCCCATAGCAAAATACTTTCGAATATTGTTTTGTCTTTCACACGATACATCATCGAATACGATAACAGAGTCGAGACCAGTGATTTCACTCGGTAGTGGGACTTCTTCGTTCTCGCTGTATGCATGATAACCTAAACCTTCATCAGCGAGTGATTTCATCACTGTTTCTAGCATTCTGTATTTTGGTTGAAATAATGATTTTGAAAACACGTATACGTTGCGGAAACGTAGTCCGTTGGTATCAAACAGTAGGTTGAATAGCACATTGGATTTCCCACAGGAACTTGGGCCTGTACCGATACAGCGAATACTGTTCGGTAATAGCGGGCTATGTTTACGTTTAGCACTACCTTCGTCACCAGCCAAAAAGTCCATATCCTTTATTGGTAATTTGGTTGCTTGCTGTACAATCTTCATCTTTATGAATACTGAAAGCATACTGTTTTCAGCACGTGCTGTCACCTTTTTTTTATATTAGATCTTTCTTATGTATCCATGCATCGTGTTTACCATCGAAACCAAGCCAACGAACACGCACTCTGTCACCTTTGCGTTGTAACACCTTTTCCACTAGGTGTACGTCGCCGACTTTGGACTTACTAATCTCGTGCTCGTAAAAACCACCTTTCAACACTTTGTTTAGATGATCTTTTAGCAGATAAGTGACGGGGATAGTAGTGGATTGTACTTTATCCACAGTGAATATTTCGTTAGTCCAATTTGGTGTATAACCTTTGGCGAACGTCATTTTGTGCTTACTTATACGAACACGGTCACCGACTTTAAATTTGGGTGGTTTCGTTGGACTGATTTTAGGCGCTGTGTTCTTCCTTATTCGTTCCAACACTATATGTTCGTTGGCGTCATTCACTTCACTAGGTTTCATACCAATGGTTCTGTGTGTGGTATTGTTGTACGATTTCAGTAATGTAGGTAGTAGATCCAACCAGCGGTAGTGTCCTTGTTCGCTGAAAGCTCGATACATGTGTGTCTTCAGTGTGCGATTAAAACGTTCCACTATGGAAGCTTTTTTCTCACTATAGGTTGAGTAATGTTTCACATTATACTTTTTTAGCAACGCTTGTACTGTGCTGTTGTAATACTCCTTCCCGTTGTCCGTCTGTAAATATTTCATTCGATTAGCAGTTAGTATAGGCTCTAGTGCATGCTTTACTTCTTTTCCTGTCTTTGTTTTCAATGGTACAGCGTACGCGTACTTGCTAAACGCATTGATCACTGTCATCATGTACTTGTACCCTTTGTTCACTCGAGCGTATGGTATCATCTCCACAAGATCCGCCTGGTACAAGTCGTGTAGACCCTTCAATTCAACCGCACGCCTAACGAAATTCCTTCTCGCTGCTCTATGTAGCTCTAGAGCTATAGTCTTGCGTGCGTTGTTCATGGTTTAAGATACACTAACATAATACCGGCGTTAAAAATACTATATATATCTATAACAGTTTCTTTGTTTTTCAGTATTCACTCTCACGTCTGAATATCACCATGAATCTCACGTCTGACCTTCAACAGAATCCAGAACATCAGCAGGAACAGGGACATCCTCAACAAGGTAAAAATTTACCAATTGTCTCTCTCTCTATAATTATGTAGCAAACCAAATTTGTTTGATATGAATTAACATATGATTCAACTCAGTCTAACATGTATAAGATAGTCTCTCCGTTGTTTAGAAATTGATATGACGGAGAAAATTTTTTATGTTCTGACATAGGTTTGTCACCTTCTCCCCAATGTATTGTCTCTTGACATCGTTTAGAAATTGACATGACGGAGAAAATTTTTCATGTTCCATCATAGGTATGTCACCTTCTCTCCAATGAACTAATTCAATTCCACAACAAAAGCATTTAACTCTATCGTCTATGAATGACATACTATGTCCACAAACATCATAATTTAGCGGATAGTAGTAAAACCCGGCAAACGCTAACTCGTCGGGGCTGACAAACGTCACTTCCCAATACTTGAACGATTTTCTTCTTTCACTTTCAATGCTAAAATCAGGAGTAGCTGCCATCTTCACAGTTTGCAATAAACTAGCCTATTACTAACGTGTACTATCTATTTACCTCAAACATGAATTTGTGTGTGTGTGTGTTATTCATCATTCCTATTAGCTAATACATGTGTTTCTATTGTTTCAGATATGACACGATTTTATATCGTGCGAAACAGTAGTATTAGAGGATCCCTCATAACGTTTAATTATCTGCCCGTGTACACGGACACAGAAGAAGATCAAGATATAGTACCGATAATGACCGAGGTGCGACCTTTATTGTGCAAGGATATTCTGGCAGAACAAGCACGTTTACGCAGTATCAAATGGCATATTGCGTGCAGGATACGTTTCACTAAAACTGTGTTAGATGGTAACAGCGGCGAAGAAAAAGAGGTAACCAAAGACGCCGTCTTCCACGGACGTTGTCGTACGTTGCTCACGGACGACAACGACGAGTTGAACTGTCTACTCGATGAATCCTACGATAAAATCATGAATAGCATATCCAATTTTACCCGTGACGGGAGCGGATGGTCGGTGGATGCTGTACTGAAGCTGGAACTGGTTGTTGGACGGTACCGGCCTCTAGCAGCGTCCTCCTACCTTCCAACCCCGCGAAAACTTGCACTCACCAAGGCAGTAGTCAACATCAATAACTCCCAAGATGAAATGTGTTTTCTATGGTCCGTACTAGCTCACATACACCCTCAACAAAAGCATAAAGACCGTGTTTCAAAATACCTCTTATTCAAAAACACAATAAATATGTCCGGTATCGAGTACCCTGTTTCTATAAACTCACTTTCTAAATTTGAAACACAGAATCCCAACATTTCTATAAACGTTTTCGGCTATGATATAGAAGACAATATCAGAAACGAATTAAAAAATGAGGTTTATCCGTTAAGAATTACCCCCAATAAGGACAGATTACATCACGTTAATCTTTTACTTCTGTCCGATACAAATAGCCGAAAACACTACTGTCTTATCAGTAGCATTAATAAATTGTTATCATCCCTTACAAAACACAACAATAAATCATTTTACTGCGACTACTGCCTGCATCGTTTCTCCACAGAACATGGTCTGTCCGATCATCTCCCCTACTGCACACCTCACGGCGAGCAGAAAACCAAAATGCCCACAGAGGAGGAGAAGTTTATGTCATTTAAAAATTACGCGCACTGTCTTAAAGTACCCTTTACCGTCTACGCCGACTTCGAGTCCCTCATCACTCCGCTTCAATCGTGTTCACCTGGTAACAACGTCCCGACGACAGTGCACGAGTTAGGTGAATTCTACTCAGTTGATAGCAACGGTGTCCGTCAGAAAATAACTTCTCCTCCTGTATCGTCCACATCATACGAAGCGATGCATATTTCGTCAGGTTTCTCCTATGCTATCGTCGATCATACACACAGACTCTGGAGAGAGGCTAAAGTTTATCGAGGTGAAAACGTCGTAGACACTTTCTTCTCGTGGTTGATGAAAGACGCCGAGGATATGATGAAGGTAGTACGACATAACGTACAAATAATTATGTCCGATGATGACAATGTTGCGTTCACTAACGCCACCGTTTGTCATTTGTGTGAGCGCCCTTTGACAGACGATGACAAAGTACACAATCATTGTCATCTTACGGGGAAATTCTTGGGAGCAGCCCACAATAGCTGTAATCTAAGCTACAAGATGCCTCGTCATATCCCCGTCTTCTTTCACAACCTTCGTGGCTACGACTGTCACCATTTAATGCAGGGTTTAGGAAAATATAAGGACCAACACGTATCCTGCATTGCAACATCCAGTGAGCGTTACGTGTCGTTCTCCCTGGGTCCCTTGCGTTTCGTAGACTCTTTTCAATTTCTTAATCGCTCTCTGGACACACTCGTTACCAATCTGTCCACGTCCGGGAGCCAATTTCCTTTGCTCAGAGAGGAAATGCTTAGACGAGGTTTTGACGAACAGACCAATCTGCTCGTGCGCAAGGGGGTATACCCTTACGAGTACGTTGACAGCATTGATCGGTTCAACGAAACAAGTCTACCCGCTCGTGAACACTTTGATAACCGGTTGTTGGAATCGTCTATTTCGGACGCAGATTACGAGCACGCACAAAACGTGTGGAGTGCATTAAATCTGCGTACGTTTGGAGATTACCACGATTTGTATTTGTTGACAGACGTAATGCTGCTGGCCGATGTCTTTGAAAGTTTCCGAGACATGGCCTTACGCGATTACTGCTTGGACCCGTGTCATTTTTACTCGCTTCCCGGACTCGCTTGGAACGCGATGCTAAAAATGACAGGGGTCGAATTAGAGCTGTTAACAGAGATAAATCTACATCTGTTCGTCGAGTCTGGGGTCCGCGGAGGCTGCGCGATGATATCCAACCGTCACGCAGTCGCTAACAATCCTTTGATTCCAGATCAGTACGATGTATCGAAACCGACCTCCTTCATTCTGTATACGGACTGTAATAATTTATACGGTGCAGCCATGTCGCAACCACTCCCTTACGCAGACTTCCGATGGCTCGATCGTAACGAAATCGAGTCCTTGGACGTACGTAATGTGAGTGATGATTCCGACATCGGGTACATCCTCGAAGTCGACCTACACTATCCTAATACCTTACACGACCTGCATTCCGACTACCCGCTTGCACCTGTGCGCCAGCGCGTAACACCCGATATCCTTTCTCCCTTTTCCAAACGTTTACACGAGAGTATATACAGATCATCGTATAACGAATCAGGGTCATCCGTAGAGAAGTTGTTAACAACTTTGGAGGACAAACAAAATTACGTTCTCCATTATCGAAATTTGAAATTGTATTTAAGTCTTGGCTTAGAGCTGAAAGCGACTCATAGGGTGTTGTGTTTTAAGCAAAGCGCTTGGTTGAAACCGTTTATCGATTTCAACACCCGCAAGAGGCAAGCAGCCGTCAACAGCTTTGAAAAAGACCTTTTCAAACTGATGAACAACGCCGTATACGGTAAGTCGCTGGAGAACGTACGGAAACATATAGACTTTGAACTAGTCTCGAATGAACGACGGCTTCAAAAACTAGTTTCCACACCTAGGCTAAAACGTATGATTCGTTATACGAACGATCTGGTGGGGCTCTCACTCCGTAAAAAATCCATTGTTCTTTCCCGTCCCGTGTATGTCGGCTTCACGGTGCTTGACGTTAGCAAAACGATAATGTACGACTTTCATTATCGTTATGCTGTCGCCAAGTACGGTCGCAACGTTAAATTGTTAATGACAGATACAGACAGTCTGATGTATAGCATTCAAACATCAGACTTGTATGCAGACATAAAGAAGGACCTACACTTGTTTGACACATCGGATTACCCTACGTCTCATCCTTGTTATAGCCTTAAGAACAAAAAGGTTGTCGGACTGTTCAAGGATGAAACGTGTGGTCGTCCTATTAGAGAATTCGTGGGTCTCCGAGCGAAATGTTATTCGTTCCTTGTGGCCCACGAAGATCCTACCAAAGAGTGTCAAAAACGTGTATGTAAAGGTGTGCCTCGAGCTGCGATTAAGAGGAGTCTGCGACACGATATGTATCGCAAGTGTCTCACTGATCATTGTCAGTTTTCTACCAGTGCACTTTGTTTACGTAGCGATCATCATACGCTGTACACGATGCGCGTAAATAAGCAAGCGTTGTCACCGTATGATGATAAGCGCTATATACTAGACAATGGTCATGATACGCTTGCATACGGTCATTATCGAATACGACGACGCATCAACATGGAGAACGACGACGACACCTCACCACCTACTAAAAAAATTCGTCTCCATGTATAGTAACCCCTCCTCAACACTTGTTTCTTTCGTCAGTTGATGTCTCTCGGTGCTTCAGTCCAGACGTCTGTAAACGTAAGTTCGCATATTAATATCGCAACGATATTTGTGTGTTTAAACATAATGTATATATAGAGTTTGTAATGTGTGGTTTCTTTGTCTTACAGTATTATTATGGATAACACTGCAGTTATAATTGACTTCCAGTGCTTTTTCGACGACAACGGAAAATATATTGTGAAGGAACTGTCAATCATGGACGTTCTGAGATTTGCTGGTAGACATTGGATTTTGACTCCGCCTGCTACATCCGTTACGAATCCAAAATACGTTAGGACAAACCACTGGTTAACGTCAAATTATCATAGACTTAGATGGAGCGAAGGAGAGACACCATACGACAATCTTGTTTCATTGTTAACATCACATACACGTATATATAAATATGTGTTTGTGAAGGGTTTTGAGAAAAAACGTTTTTTGCAATCAAAGATAATACACAATAATATCATCAATCTCGATGACTTTGGTTGTCCTAAAAACATACCGTATCTATTTCATGGAACAGAATGTCTTAGACATTTCAATTCTTCTGACCGTTGTGCCAACTATAAGGTGCATGCTATTCGGGAATGGATGATTCATGATTTTTGCTTTAAACAAACATTTTTAATGTAACAAATTTAGAAAGTAGGTCACCGCGAATGATGACATTTATATCTCTCTAATTCTGTTGTGGACATGTACATACATGCATAGCTGTAAGCGGTGACTATTTCGTTATGAATGTAGACTTTCCTAATGACATTGTTATATTTTTGGTGTCTCTAATTTCGTCGACGTTACCACCACCACCCCAACTATCACATTGTACTGTCCTTTTGTGGCGAATATTCTGTCATTGTTTGGTTCTCTCTGGTTTGATACAGACGTGTTCACTAGTGTCTTTCTCTCTCTCTCTTCTAATAATGTCGTCGTTTCTTGTAAAGTTTAATGCTGTAAGTGCTATCGAGTACAAGCGATGTTCAGAATTGACAGTGAATAAAAAATATCCCATCATGGTCTTAACAAATGTGGACACGAAGTATGGGAACTCTGTGCTTGCTACGTTGGAGGATGGTGACTGCCAGTATCGTGTCTATCTTCCCAAGAGGTATGCAGGTGTCTTCACGAATGAGGAGCTCAGGCATATCAAACCTAAAGAACTACATTTAGTGTATCGAGGGACGAGAAATCAAACAACGCAAGTAGAGATTGTGTCCTAACTTCGTAAGTAGCAATCGTGTTAACAAGCAATTTATTGATGGGTGTGTGTGTGTGTGTGTGTAGTTTCAACTCACTGTACTTAACACTTTAATAATTGAATTTGTATGTACATGATAAATGTATCATTGATTCTATTTAGTATTTTTTTTTACAATGTTTCGTTGAATAATAGTTGGTTCGATTAGAAATTATTTGAAAGTACATTAACTTTATGCGATAAATGTATCATTGATTCTAAGCAGTATTTACAAAGTTCCAATGAATAATATTTGGTTTGATTAGAAATTATTTGAAAGTACATTAACTTATGAAAAAAAAAATGACACATACTTGAAAAAAAAAAGTTTACTTACTTAACGCATTTGATTCTTTCTTTCCACTGACTGTGTGTGTGTGTGCATGTGATAATTGAATATTTATCGTATCAGTGATTCTAATACCGACTGTATTGTTATGTTACAGATAAACTTCCTTGTGAACTGTATCTACAGCCGTGAAATTATTATTTAAAAATCTTACAATGTCAAAATTATTATTATTAATATTGTATTTATTTTATATATAACAATGTTTGTTTGTGATATATATATGTATTTAATCAATGTAAAATGTATTTTTTGAATAATTGTATTATAGCGGTTTGTAAACTATATTTTAAGTTTGTGTACAGTGTTGTAAATATATATTTAATCATTTAAAACAATATTATTAATATTGTATTTATGAACTGTATCTACAGCCGTGAAATTATTATTTAAAAATCTTACAACGTCAAAATTATTATTAATATTGTATTTATTTTATATATAACAATGTTTGTTTGTGATATATATATTTAATCAATGTAAAATGTATTTTTTGAATAATTGTATTATAGCGGTTTGTAAACTATATTTTAAGTTTGTGTACAGTGTTGTAAATATATATTTAATCATTTAAAACAATATTATTAATATTGTATTTATTTTATATATATAACAATGTTGTTTGTGATATATATATATTTAATCAATGTAAAGTGTAAATATATATTTAATCATTTAAAACAAATTATGGTTTATTTTAATTTATTTCGTTATAAACCTCTGAACATGCGTGCAATTATTTGTATAGTAATCAGAAATGTGTGTGAGAGAGAGAGAGCGAGAGAGAGAGAGAGACAATTTAATAATTTGCAGATTGTATCTTACAATCATGAAAATTATTATTTAAACTGATAATTGTTTTATTAAAAATATTATTATTTCATTGTTTACGATATATATATATTTAATTAATGCAAAAATGAATTTTTAAAATTACAATGGTCTGTAAGGCATATTTAAGTTTGTGTACTGTGACAACGTAATCGCTTTGAATAAGGGAATTCTTGTCAACGTTTGCAGCGAGAGAGAGACATACACAATGTGTGTGTGTGTGTGAGCAGCACGTACATCGTCCGATAGCGATTTGTATGTGTACACAAAACTTTTGAAAATACCTTATTTCAAGGAGATTTTTTTATGCGTAACACTTTACCACACACACAGACTTGGCGTGTGCGAGAGAGAGAGAGATAGTTTTACTTACATTCAAATGTGAGAGAGTTTATATCGTGATGGATAACTGTGTCTAGAGAGAGAGAGACAGAGAGAAAGAGGGAGGGAGAGAATTGATATCGACAACAATCATGATCATATAGTTTGAATTTCCCACCACAGAAAAATGTTGGCAGATCTGTTCTATACACACACAATAATGCAAGATTGGTAACCCTGATCATATATTTTAATATATACACTATATAACACATATATCGAAGTCGTCAACAGTCATATAATTTACTATACACTATAATGCGTCTGCTAATATAGTTTGAATTTCCCACCGAAGACAAATGTTGACAGATCTGTTCTATACACAGTAATGCAGGATTGGTAACCCTGATCATATATTTTAATATACACTATAATACACACACACATATCAAGTTTGAACCCATACATAGGTTGGTAAACCTGATCATATAGATTTAATATACATTATAACACACAACAAATTTGAACTCATGCAAAGTTGGTAACCCTGATCATATATTTAATATATACACTATAATGCATCAAGTCGGAACCCCCCACCATAGGTTGGTAAACCTGATCATATAGATTTAATATACATTATAACACACAACAAATTTGAACTCATGCAAGGTTGGTAACCCTGATCATATATTTAATATATACACTATAATGCATCAAGTGATAGAAAGTGAAAGTGATCTAAGCTCGCGAAAGGTGGCATATAAAAAAATAAAAAATTATATTCGCGGATGCTGTGGTCCAGATACGCGAAAAAGTCGCGGATGCTGTGGTCCAGTAGAAAGTGAAAGTGATCTAGGTTCGCGAAAGGCGGCATATAAAAAATTATATTCGCGGAAATTCGCGGTCCTTTGGGATGCTGTGGTCCAGCGGTGGTGGGGAGAGCGTGGGAAAAAATCTTGGACCGCGGGAACGGCGGCATCTCTTTGATCTAGACCGTGGGAAAGGCGGCATTCCTTTGTGGGTCAGGATCCTCATTTTCCCTCACTGAAATACAATCGAGATTGTATGCGCTGTGGGATCTGACGTAAAACGAATATGATATGACGCCATGTTGGTGTCCATACCAGTCAGACCATCCTTTAAATGTAAAACCAGTTAGTCAAAAGATGCTATAGATATTCTTGTATAGTTACAAAAATTTTCCTCGTGCTTTTGAAGATCATTGAACAAAAGGCAAAATATCCCTTTGGAAGATTGGTCCTGTAAGAGTGTGTGAATCCAAAAATATCTTATTCTTTCGCGCTGTTTTCGCGAGTTTATGTAAGTGTACACCAAAAATTTAGGCTGCTATTTCTTCCAACTCCATTTCAAGACTTGATCGCTTTCTTGGTGGCAGGAACAAAAAGATCACGCCACCAGTGGTGGTGCAACCAGCATCTGTGGTGGCGCCACCATGGTGGCCTCGTGTGAAGGCGCCCTTAATGTTGGAGAAAGTTTATTCCAGATAATCCTAATGCGTCGACACACAATCACAGGGATTACCGTAAGGTCTCCTTTGTCTCCTTAAGGACATACCGAGGCGGGAGTGGTTTTCTGTCTATTGTTTAATTATGCGCGTGACTCTACCCAGACAAGTAGTCAACATATCTTCTTTCGTAACTTTCGCTGTGACCGATCCCCCTAGCAAACTGTGGCAGCGATCACACTCAAATACTGCAGAAGTGAAGCTGGCGAATTCCGCCAATTGTGGGACAAGTAAACGTGTGGATTCAAATTGTCCACGTGAAAAAACACATTTGTGGCCAAAAACACACACAGCATTAACAAGTGAACGGCCGATAAATCACTCGTTGTCGGTTTAACGAGAATAGCCCGTTTCACGAAGCTCCGTTAAAGTTAACAGGCTTTAAAGTCAGTGGTTAATGGAGATTTTTTGGTCCGTTCAGTAACTAACGGCAATTAAAACATCGATAGATGAACTTAAAATTTTTTTTCGGTGTCGCTTTGATGTAAGTTAATTACTCACAAAATAAAATATACCGTATATGCAAAAATTTGGTCCGGTTTCTGTGTTCAGAAAATTTAGTTTGAACGATCGGAGTCGTTTAGTGTGGTGACAATTTGTAATTATAGGTCTACAACAGCCGTTTTCAACCTGGTGCTCGCGAGCACTGTAGTGCTCGCGTAACTAAAAATGGTGCTCATCATGGATGTATAAAAAAGTGCTCGCGAGCAACAGTGACCCCTAATTTTCAATTATGAACTATATAGCACGGCCGTACAGCTGTTGTCCGCCAACAACTGAGTATAGCAGAATACTGTTTGGAAACCTTTGTTACTTCTAAGAGCACTACTTGCAATGGTTTCCGGAATTCTCCGTAGTTTACAAGCCGATACCGACTCTATTGTTTGCAGATTTAAAAGGCAGAGACAGCCTACGAGGGGTTTATTACTGTAGGCGCCAGGTTGTCTCATCTTGTAAATGGGCTGTTAAACACGTACCAATACCCTCAAAAGAAGCGGTTATTCAAAATATTTTAATTTTATTGCCTCTGAAATCCCTAAACTTGGCAGCTTTAAGTACGTTCTCACAGAAATAGTCACGTAGCATTTTACACTTAGCTCAACCAATCGATTTTCAGATTTTAAATAGAAATTTCGAAATTTGCCAATGAGACTTTAAGAGCAGCCACTACCATAGAGGTAGATAGATAGAGGTGGTGAACTGGCTGAGAAACCGTCCGGCTGGAAAAGAGAGATGGAATCGCGTAGGGGTCATTTCTGTCCTTGTCTGCCTCTAACGCTGAACTGAATCAGCTGATCCGCGCGAGTTCCACTCTCGCGCATGCGTCAGTAGACAAGGATAGAAGTGACCTCTATGAATGTTTCTGCGTGGACATTTCCACTTACACGAGCGTCTATACTTTGCCCCCTCTATCTATATACCTCTATGGCCACTACTCTCCTCCCATCCCGTTTGAGGGCACGGAAAGCAGAAATTAGATGTGTTGTTGATTTATCAGTTTTATTTAGATTGTGACTGGAGTGACATAGTGTAGCGGTGTACACCAGTTTTGTGACGTATTTTGGTTGTAGTATTCCTATTCTGTTATTTGTGAAATACGCGTAATTATTGTCAGTTTGCAATTTTCCTTTCGCCTCGAGTGTGTTGTGAACGTTCTTAATAAAGAGACATGGATAAATTTGTAATACGAAAACGTAGTGAAGAATCGATACGTAAGTTACCTTCTTCATCAACCCAAGATTCCAACAAAAGTAGGTAGCGAAGCAAAAAGAAAGAAACTGTATTCTTTTCAAGGTAACTGGGAGACAGATTTTTTGGTGGTCACTAATGACGAGAATACCGGAGTTATTTGCGTTTTGTGTCATGCACTTTTATCGGGTTTCAGAAAAGCAAATTGTCAAAGACATTATGAAACTCATCATAGTGCGTTTTCTGATCAATATCCCTCGGAATCAGATGCAAGGATACATAAAATCAAAGAGTTAAAATCACAACTCCAACGTCAACAGAAGTCTTTTTCAATTAATGTTAATAGTTCTGTTAACAAACTTTCAACCGAAATGTCTGTATCTGTGTCTCATAAACTTGTTCAGCATGGGATGCCATTTACAAGTGGAGAAATTGTGAAGGAGTGCATAGTTTCCGCAGTGACAACTCTCGCTGAAAGTATACCTGAGAAATACAGAAGTGTTTTGATTAATGCGGCAAAAAATGTGCCACTTAGTAATGACACTGTTGCCAGGCGCGTTGACCTCATCGCGGCTCAAATTAAACAAAAAGCACTCCAGAAACTTTCTGAATGTAGTTATTTTTCTCTTGCTATTGACGAATCAACAGACATTGCTTCTGTAGCACAATTGGCGTGCTTTGTACGTTGTATAGATAATGTGGGAATTGTAGAAGATTTCTTTTTAACAATTGTACCGCTCCCGGGTACAACTACGGGGCAAGACATTTACAACGCTGTCGCGAATTTCCTGAAACCTAATGGCATTGACTTATCAAAGCTCGTGTGTGTGGTTACTGATGGCGCACCTTCCATGGTAGGTAAAAATAAAGTATTTGTCGCTCTTCTGAAAAATGATGGACATTTTTCTCCCTTTGTTCACTATCATTGTTTAATTCACGGTGAAAACTTAGCCAGTCATCTTATATCTGTTCCTGAAATTTCAGAACAGTTAAAACTGATAGTTAAGTTGATCAACTTTTTGGTTTCTAAACCCCTGAATAAACGCTTACTAAAAGTCTTCTTGCATGATTTATCAGCGCCACATTCAGAACTAATCGTACATGCGGATGTTCGTTGGCTAAGTCGCGGGGAAGCAATTACAAGGGTCTGGAAAGTTTTCGAAGAAATCAAAGCATTTATTTCTGCCAACGATTATGTCACTAAGTTTCCAGAAATATTCAGGGATGATTTCCAGATCAATCTTGCTTTCATGGTAGACCTATTTCAATATTTCACCGAGCTGAACAAACGTCTTCAGGGTCAGAAAAACACAATTTGTGAACTGAAAGAAATTATATTTTCCTTTCGATCAAAGTTACAAAGATTCCTCGGGACGGCAAGTAAAAATGACTTGGTTCATTTTCCTGAACTGGCACATACACTCTCGAGTCTTGGTCGTCCCCACTCGGAGTGTCCTAAAATTGTCGTTCTGGCAATTCAAGATCTGTTGAAAGAGTTTACTACACGTTTTCATGTACTCGAAGAAAGTGAGCCGTTGTTTAATATGGTGCTCAATCCATTTCAATTCAATGTGGACTCTCTCAGAAAAATTCAGATTATTCAACAGCACAATCTTGCTCGCGCGGAACTTGAATTATTAGAGCTCCAGTCCTCTCAAGCCTTAAAATATCTTTTCGAAAAGGAAAGGATCACAGATTTCTGGGGTGCAAATGATACAATGAAATTTCCGACATTGCGAAATGCTTCTCTCAAATGCTTGGCGATGTTTGGGACAACCTACCTGTGTGAAAAATGTTTTTCATTAATGAAATACATCAAGAACAAGCACGATCAAGATTAAATGACTCACATTTGGAGGAATGTTTACGTTTGACCGCAAGCGACTTCTCCTTAGATATTAGTGAAATTCTGAGTAACATTCAGGCCCAAGGATCTCATTAGCCTGGTGAGTGTATTTATTATTATTATTATTAAATTTTCATGGTGCTCTCCCACTTGCCCCGGATTATGAAAGGTGCTCTCAATCACAAAAAGGTTGAGAATCCCTGGTCTACAATAAACAATTTCTTACGTATCAGTTATTTTCTCTATGTTAGCAGTCTTCATAACAACTTTGTCAAATTTTATTGCTTCCCTGCTATATACACTTTTTCCTCGAACGAGGCCTTTCGGTTTCGCAACCATTATCAAGTTCTTCCTACAACAACTTGTAGGTTGTTGTAGGAAGAACTTGATAATGGTTGCGAAACCGAAAGGCCTCGTTCGAGGAAAAAGTGTATATAGCAGGGAAGCAACAAAATTTGACAAATTTCTTACGTAAACAGAAGCAGCATTGACATTTATCATAGCAGAATAGCCATGTAAACGAGCGTTTACGAACCGGGACCAAACAGGCGTTACTGAAACGGCCATAAAGATAACGGTCGTTAACATAGGGCTACCATATATTCTACACATGAAACGAGAAACTTTTTACTTTTCACTCATAAAAATGACAACACTAAATATATAAAATGAAACATTTTGTTAATCATACAATTTTTTTAGTAGTCTTCAGTAACACTACTATTTTCGGATTATATTTTTACTATTTACTGTTTACTACTATTCCCATTTATATTTTCGGTTAAGGTAATCGGTTTCGACAGTTTTTTATTGTTTTTGTGAAAAAAACACTTAAGAATGTATATACAAAACTTCTCTAATTCTACTACACAAACAAAATTCTATTAACAGAATCTGTATCAAATTTCTTCGTTTCCTTTGATCAAAGTTCGTGAAAATATAGCTCTATATATGCACTGTGTCCAGAAATAGCGAACAAAAACAACTACTGTCAAAATTTCAAATTACAGTCTACGTTTCTATTGTTAAAATTTTTTCCACTTACCGTGTAAAACAACATGACAAATTCTCGAATGACAATTGTTTTATTGCTTTTCAGGACAGAAACTTTTACTTATATGACTTATCTATTAAAAAGAGGACATGTCCGGAAAAGAAGACGAATGGTAATCCTCATTAAACATTTTAACGTTAGTTAAAAAACAGGAAGAAAATTAATAAAGGTTTGTGAAACGGAGAATTAGTTAGCCTATAGAAAGTGAGCAAAATTGCTAAAGGTTCTCTATTGTGTATCTATACTGCGTTTTAAGTTGCCTACAAAACTGTTATATGAAAGAAATCTTGGATTATTAGATTTGTTGTTCATAACGTGTTCAAGTATCAGTAATTAGTCAATTTCGTGAGGAATTTTCTGCCGATTTTGAGTCAGTGTCCATGGATCTTCTGATTTTTTTTTGCGATGTTTTCATAAAAGGTTATAGAATAAAGTTAAGAAAATTTTTGGGGCCGCTCTTAAATTTTGAGGTTGTTTTTATCCCATTTCGGGAGTTAAAAAAAAAACAAAATTTAATTAACCCCGGAAACCGATAGAGAATCAAATTCTAAGCAAAAAAGGCAGTATATACTTTTCCGAAAAAATGCGTTGTTTGCGATTACAAGGGTTCAAAATTTTGCCAAAAACGCGTTTTTTAACATTAATCTGCAAATAACTCAAAAACGACTCCATTTTGCAAGCAATTTGTATAAACCAAAATTAAAGCTTATTAATAGACAAACATTTTCCACTTTATTTGGTTTCGTTACATCAAATGATTCTCGAGATATAGCCAAAACAAAATGCCAATTCATCGTTTTTGATCAAATCACGTGCTTAAAACTAACGGGCGAAAAATGCTTATATCGTAACCAAATTAGTATCAAATGAAAGCTCTGTTAATTTCCTAAAACGTGATGGGTTAATCATTTATCTAGCTTGACAAATAACGAAGTTTTGTAGGAAAATATCATAATTTCTGCAAATGTTTTCCAAGAAATTTAAAAAGGGACGTCTGCCATTTTGTCAAATATGTATATTAAGCCGAGATACTGTAGTTTCCGGTTGTCTATTATATTAGCAATGTCCTCAAATTGTTTGAAGCATATATGTGTTGTTATACAGTAACGCGTAACGTTTTAAGAAAAAGTTCTTGTATTTTTGCCAAAATTCATCTTTTTTATTAAATATCTCAGTAACAATGTGTTTTATAGAGAAATTAATATGAACCAAAAATAAAGCTTATAAAACAACAAAAATTTTGAATTTTGTTTCATTCCTTTACAACTAAAACTCGATGAGTTACAGCAGTTTAAAGGTGTATTTTGCCGACATCGTGTAAAAAATGTTTGATTCTCGTCGAAATATCTTGTGTACAGTAAGTTTTTCGACTATAGTTCATACGACAGAAGTTGTAGCTCTTTAAATTTCCTACAAAATGCATTGTGTTTGAAATGTGTTTCTTAAAAATTAATCGAGTTATGATCGAAAATGTCAACGCGTTTCAACAGATTTTGTTATCGTACGTTATATATAAAATTTTTTCAGATTGACAATAAAATTAAGTATAATTATTATTTTTTCAACGTCTATTGTAAACAAAAGAATACTTGTTGCAATTTGTCACTCTATGTAGCCTACTGCTGGTTAGTTATATCAATAGAATATTTAATTTAATAAAATAATATAATGTTTACGGTTCGACTTTTCTTTGATTAAATTTTATAAACATTGATGAAATATATACTTTTTCGACTGAATTTTGAATTATGACCGCTAAAAACACGGACCCTCTAGAGGAGACCAGAAGAGGCCTGATGCGGTACCTGATGCTCACAACTTACAGCTGACACGTGTTTTTTGGAGCATCAGGTGAGCGTCGTAGTTATTTGTTATTGTGCAAGGGTTGTAATATTTTGTTAAATATTATTAAATTAACCACCCCAAAACCTGTAAGTACTCAATTTCAGGACTTCAAAATACATTCTCGCGTTGTTTCATGTTTCCAACCCTTTAGGGGTGGTTTTCAACCCTTTAAAGTCCAACTCTTGCGTCGGACGTATCTCTTGACGTCAAAATCGTAATCAGTACCCCCAAAACCCTATAGGTACTCACTTTCGAGGCTTTGATCGGCATTCTCGCGAAGTTTGATACTTATACACTCTGATTATAATCTGCTTCAACCCTTTAAAAACTACCCTCTGCGTCGAATATAATTTTGGACGTCAGAATCGCAATCAGCATCCCCCCAAAACCTACAAGTACCTAATTTCAGGGCTTCAAAATGCATCCTTGCGTCGTTTCTTTTTTCGACCTTTTAGGGGTAGTTTTAAACCCTTTAGGGGTGAGATCGGGCCAAAATTTTTCCTTAACTTTCTTCTAGAACCGTTTAGGAAGCGATAGCAAAAGGAATCAAAAAATTACATGGATACTGACTCAAAATCGGCAGGTAGGCCCTTTGTCATGCCTCACGTAATAGACTAAATAGGTAATTAACGATTTCCGGCTATGGAACACTTATTTGTAGATTAAATACCAAATATACCTTCTGACACACGTTGTAAGTTTGTTTACAAATAAATCGGACAAGGACAGTAAAATTGATAGATTTAACAAAAGTGATGGTAGTGATGGAAGCAGCTAAAATGGCGGAGGCTGAGCTTGTCAGGTATTTTCATGAAGCAAAAGAACCTGAGCCCTCTGCTGAAGAAATTATTCGTAAAGTATAACACGGAGTGCCCACTGCAGAAGGCTGTTCAGTGATTCTCATTATAGTGAACAGGCGAGGAAAATGACAACAATTTTGAAATTCATCTTTTGTTAAAATTGAATAAGTTTTTGCAATAATAACTGTAAACATAAGAATAATTAATGTTCTCTATAAGCTTATCAGTTACATATGTTAACCTAATTTTAATTATTTCGACAACAAAACAACACAAATAACAATAACGATAACAATAAAATAACGCCTAAAGAAAAACAAAAACGTTTTAACTTTTAATCAGTTCATTTTATTTTAACTTTAACATTAATCAGTTAGGTTTTGTAAGCATTAACTTCAACTTTAATTTAGTTAGTTTTGGGGGGCACTAACTTTAAATTTAATCGGTTAAAAATGTTTATTAACTTTCCCAAGTATGCAACTTGAGTTATAAAAAGTTACATCACTTCGTTCTTGTATTACAAAAGATAACTTTCTTGGATTTACCAATAAATAAAAGTAGTGAAAATTACTACAACGAGTAAGGCTTTTGAGAAGGCGTTAAACAAACCGAAGCAAGAAAAAATACGGTTTTACGCGGTTTTGTGTAAACTAATCTACATGTAGTGCGAGAATAACATCATAACCAAGCGGGATATCAAATTAAAGATAATTTTAACCGCAGTATGATATAGTGTATAAGTTTGAAAATTTTTAAATTTTAAGACACCAAAAATGTATTAAAATTCTGAAAAATTGTAAAACTCTATGCCGAAGATCAGAATAAAGGAAAAAATATTACTTCAAATATCTTCAAACATTACTTCTGAATGTAGTGTTTGCTTTGAAAATTTGTATCTTTAGAGACACCATGAGCTAAAAATAAAGTCAAAATTTGCAAAAAATTGTAAAAGTATAAGTGAGTTCTGCATCTCACTGAGCTTACTCGTAATAAACATACATATAACGGCTACTACTAGACTATCACTTCCAGCCACTTTATTCACTTTGAAAAGTCAGTAAAGAACATATTTGATTGACTCATATGCTATCAGAACGTTAGTCAATGGTATGAACGGGAAGGTCTTACTAGGTAACTTAACTGTATTGTAGATCAGTACCCTCCGATAAGTGTTTTTTTTTTTTTTAGGTAAAAACTCTGCTGTCAAACTTTCGAACTGTCCCCAAGTCAAGGACATGTGGGATTTCAAGTACATACATCTCATTAAACAACAGCAACAGTATTTTAAACGTCTATTGAACGAACGGAACGAGTTGTATTTTAACTCGGCCGTTTGACATTGTCTGTCTGTCTATGTATCTATTTGGGGTATGCGTCACTATAACTTTTGAACCATCACTCGATTTTCGTAAAACTTGGCATGCATGTTCACACCTTTAACGTACAGAGACCTATTGTTTTCTAGATTTATTCCGAAAAAATTCGGGGGCAGGATGCAAAAATGTGAGGGGACAAATTTTGAAAAAATGGGAAAAACCATATGGGGTGTCAAATTAAACATAATTCTAAATACGGCGTTTAGGTTTAAACATTTAAAAATTGTAGGACACCAGAGCTTAAGAAATATAACTACTTTGAAAAACTTTATGCCGGACATCAGACTGAACGGAATGATGTTAACACAAAACCGAATGTAATATTGGCTTTGAAAACGTTCATTTTTGGGGCACCACAGGGAAAAAATGGAAGCCAAAATTTTGAAGAAATTGTGAAAGTCTGAGCGAGTTCTGGCTCCTCAAGGGGCTCACTGGTGTTTTAATTTTTAATACTAATGTTTTCTTTACAAATAGACAAATTTTTCACGAGAATATTCCTAATGTACGTTAAATAAACTATAATTACAGTAATATTAAAAAACTACATCGTAATAAACGAGGATTGATCAAAATTTCCGATTGATGAATTTACCGATTTCCCGCACTACGAGTTTTGAGGTACCATTAAATCAAGACGGTACACATCTTAGTGGCAATCGTCTAAAATTTTAGCCCTATTCGATGCATAGTTTATATGTTGACATCTAATTTACTAAGTTGTGTTTTGGTGTATTAAGCAATTTATTTTTTTTTCTCCCCCAATGCATGATTGAAAAACATGTATTAAATTGTTGTGTAAAGAATTACATAATCTGCTACAGCGTAGTGAAAGTGTTGCAGAAGGCTTCTGGTGAGCCTGTTTATATAATTAACAAATGGTTTATAAATAGTACAAATTTTCAAAGGCTGTCACAAATGAGTTGAAGATAATGATAGATGAAGAATGTGGTTTGTACACCAAGAGCAACTGTAAATAAACTGTACGGTACTGTTAGGCTACTGTACTGTCACTTGTGCAAAGTTATTCGGTAGAAAACAGCAAGATTTACGGTACAATAATTTATGGAAATTTCACTCCAATAATTCACCAAGATACACGTCATTGCATGTTCAACAATTTGTGGCAAAAAACATCGTAATGACATCGCAACCCCCATAAGTCGCAGTGCGATCTTTTCACCCTTCCCAATTATGAAAAGTACTAGGAAAGGACAAAGTTTCGCAAGTGTTGAAGACGTAAAACAAAAATCGCTGAGCGAGTTCAAGGCTATAGCCTACCAACAATGGCATTGAGAAATTATTTGAAGACTGGATATAACGTTGATTAATCGTCTTATATCCAACTGAGAACACTTTGAAGGGACAACATAAATATAGCCTATATTATAAATGTATGTATAAATCAAAGCGAGATTTTTCAAATAAACTAACATTGCAAGAACTTTCTTATCAACTTTGTAAACTAATTTAGTTCATTAGAGTAGTATGAGTCAATAACGGGTAGTAACCATATTTGAATTGTTCAGACTTGCACATTCAAAGTATTCTGTTTAAAATTTTTTAGTTTAAGTATACGGCAAGTCCTTTTAAAAACAACTAATGGCACGTACTGAATAAAATAAAAATAAAATAAATCTCGTTTTTAATTTTAATAACGAGTTATTATAGACGTTTTTAAGAAATTTCGTCAAAATGAAAAACTGCAACTTAAACAAAACGTTCCATATCCCTACATAAAATACCATTATCTCACATTTGCGTACGATTTGTTCACACAGGGGCCAAGTGTAGCAGATGTGTTTCAAATGACGCACGCAGAGCAGCTCAGCAGAATTGCAACAAGATGGGTTGGGCCAGGTCTTGACCAATGGTGGTGGTCGATACACCGCTCTCTCAACGCAACAGTGCCAAAGTTGTCAAAAAAGATAATGTTCCGCGCTGTTTCTTCATACAACAGTATTATTATCTGTATACACTAAGTTGGCGTCTGGGATTACCCGGGCCAGCCCCAGGTAGTCGCCGGTCCAGACGCCAACTTAGTGTATACAGATAAAAGGAAAATACTGTTCGATGCTTTGAAAACCTATCAAATTTAAGGAATATACAAAGTAAATCGTCTGTAACTACTCATCACCTTCTTTTTTTAGATTATCTGGTCGCCTTTTATAATCGTTATTTCTTCCATTTCTGGTAGACCTACTCTACACCTCTGTGACCCGCTAGAATTTATCTTACCTTCCTGTTCTATTAGTCTATTTTTTTTTCAATTCTGGTCCAAAATTTGTCAAGGAATTAACAAGATTTGTTTCTACTGTTTTGAAGGATAATTTTTGCCAAAAGTATTGTTTGTTCTCAGTAGCGGTTCTAGCCTGGAGATTTTTGCCTAAGTGGTATGTTATTATATTTTAAAAAGTTTACAGTGAAAGTGTACAAGTGCGTTTGTTTTGATAAAACCGCTCAGCATGGGTGACTGTATAGTCATGTATGAAACTGCACACAATACGATGCATGATGATTTACATACATGAAAAAGTTATCACTCAGAAATACGGTGTAACGTACACATCGGCTGAGCAGCACCAGATGTGTTTAAAGTCAGAGATGAACAGACGAGATCAGCACTAGAGGTGGGCCGATATACCTGTAATAGGTATTTTGGAACGATATTTTTGTGGAACGGATGTAACAGTGACTGAAAAGTTGAAATACCTGTTATTCGCGGCGACGCTGTTCCGAGTCGAGGCACACCCCCTACGCACCTACACAGACACACACACACACACACACACACACACACACACACACAAAGTACGCAAGATCACGTAAACGAATATGCCAAGGCTAAATACTAGGCGTACAAAAATATCGCTGGAACGCAAGGAACAGCCAGTAACGCGTATTTAAAATACTAGGTGTATT
Organism: Magicicada septendecula; assembly: GCA_034769895.1. Taxonomy (NCBI): domain Eukaryota; kingdom Metazoa; phylum Arthropoda; class Insecta; order Hemiptera; family Cicadidae; genus Magicicada; species Magicicada septendecula. Next base: position 746,704,401 of record CM068367.1, on the reverse strand, counting down.
TCAAATACTAGTGGTATCACCGATACACAAGGAACAACGCGTTCCAGAGTAACAGTAGTATTTTAGTAACACCTAATATTTTAGGAACACCTAGTATTTTAGGAACAGGTAGTATCAAGCATATTTCGAGTAGGAACTAGTACGAGCCACTTTTTCGTCCTGTATACTTCATTCTGCGCAAAGAGACGAAGCTGTTTTTAATAAAGGAAATAATTCATCCTGTTGTTACATTTATTCTCGTGTGATATGCAGATATATAATACAGATTATATGCTAATAAATTATATATTATACTAGTCACCAACTTGTAACTAAAATCGGTTGGTAAAACTTTATGTTTTTACTCAAAAAAACTTTATGTTCCGAGTAGTTAGTGAAATCGTATCTATAATATAACGCGCTAGGTAGTGTGTCCGTCATCGGTATGTTACCATAGTAACAAGTAAATAAACAAATGATATTTACCGGCATCGAATGTAATCTCAGAATCTACTGAACCGATTTCAATGAAACTTTGCACGCTGATAGCAGGTACCCAACGGAAGGTTTTCCACTTTATCTGATAACGATAGGTTAAAACGAACCGAAGTTATTGCAAAACACGCATTTTTTTAAACCCGCGGCTTCGATCACGAACAACGATAGGTTAAAAAGAACCGAAGTTATTGCAAAAAAACGCATTCTTTAAACCCGCGGCTTCGATCGCGAATAACGATAGGTTAAAAAGAACCGAAGTTATAGCAAAAAACTCATTTTTTTAAACCCGCGGCTTCGATCGCGATTATTTGTATATATGATTGTTGTGGTAACTGTCGAGTTTGTAAATTGCTAATGGTACATCTGTATTAATAATATTCTTATGGAATTCTTATCAGCATATGGAATTCGTATAAACAATACAATAATTCATTTATTCATTATATTGTAACATTGATTATATAGTACACCTTGATTCTGACAAACCATACTCTTCGACATTTGAATATTCAGTAGGCCTATGTGCAGTAGGAATAATTAATTGTCGAGAATTATGCAATGAGCGTCAGTGATGTAGTATCAGTGCCTTTTTTCGTTAATTTTATGTCATCGGTAAGTAATATGTGCAATATGTATTGTATTGTATAAATTATTAATTGCCCCCTAGAGATTTATTAGTATAGTTCAAATAAATAAATTTCCCTTTTTTTAGCTTTGCAATGCCAAAAAGACGATCATGTTTAGGAAGTTCTATTGCTGCTGCGGAAAGAAAGGCGTCTTAGAGCATCTGAAAATGACGTCGAAGGAGTCGAAATGCAATCAGCTCCTGGAAACTCTTCAGAAAGATCTGGATTAGAAGAAGTCTCACGGGTTGAAAGTCCTACGATTCGTGAAAATAGATTAGCGGCACAAAGATGCAGGCAAGCGACTCTCAGATCACGAGGTCCTACTTTACGATGGAATGCAAAATTAAATAGTGGTTTCAATTATAATCCAGTTATTAACTACGCGAATGAAACAGATATCGGGTTACCGAGTATGGTTTGCCCTCATTGCAAAGCTTTAAAGTGGAAAAATGAATCACATGGATTATGTTGCTCTGCAGGAAAAATGCGATTAGATCCCATACTTCCTCCTCCAGAACCGTTAAAATCATTATTAAATGGAGAACATCTTTTATCGAAAAAAATTTTGAATGCATTAAGATCGTACAATTCAGCTTTTCAATTTACATCATTCGGAGTCAATGAAATAGTCGACGGGAGCTTCATGCCTACTTTCAAACTTCAAGGGCAAGTATATCACCTCACGGGATCATTAGGCTACTCCCCACACAAAACGAAGTACCAAAATCGAATTGCAGAAACGCATCGAGCTTATGATGCTTTACAGTACCCTTTAATGTTTTGCAGAGGAGAAGATGGTTATCATTTTACATTAAAATTAGTCGATCCTCAGATTGGGTTACAAACTACTAACTCGACAGTTACCACAACAATCATATACAAATTTTCGCGTGCGAAGCCGCGGGTCTCTGCTAGTTTAATTATATTGAGTTATAACCTATAGAGTGGCTGATGTTGATAAGCTATATTATACTTTTTCTTAATGTGATTTTAACTTCACTACACATCTCACGTAAATGATGAGATTGTTGTAATGGACATTTATGCACTTTATCTAGTCCTGTTCCTTAAATATCTGTAATGCATTTAATTTACTTTTGTTGTTGCTTATTATTTATAAGTTTTTATTTATGTATTTATATTTATTTTATTACAATTTGTTTTTTTTTATTTTTATTTGTAAAGTCTTGTTTATTCTCATTCACTCTTGTGGCTTACTGTTATGTTTTTATTATTCGTTTCTGATGTTTTTTCACATTATTTTTTGTGGTATTACGTGTAAGCCTACTCTAAATTATTTAATTGCCCCGAGTTTCGCAACTGATTTGTCTAACCAATGTTAGTTTGTTTACTACTAGTGAAAACTTAAATTGGTATTCCCAAAGGGAGATAGGCCTATAAATTCTCTTGTTTCTTATTTTCATTTAAACAGTAATAGTTTAATAAAGTCACAGTGTAAAGTAACACTGTTAATACTTTTAGTTTCAATTTATTTCTTATAACAAATTATATAGTATAGGTTATATAATATCTTCAAATAAATACACAGCAAGTAGGTTTATTAATATATTAATAGGTTTATCTAGGTGAAAATAAACCTACTTGCAGTGTATTTATTTGAAGATATTAGACTACAGAGGAGACCTGCAGGAAACTCAAAACGAGTTACTTACAAAGGATAATATAGGTTATGTATATATAGTATATAATAACAGGTATTTGTACCTGTTATTTTTTTGGAACGGTATTTTCATACCTAGTATTTTAAAATAACAGTTTAGCCCACCTCTAATCAGCAATGTTTGGTAAAAACGTGGGACAGAAAAAAATTGCGTTTACCACTGCCACCTTGCGGTCAGACAGTGGAAGCTTATCCGGTTAATTCAAATGCTAAGGCGCGAATGTCCAGTTAGCAGCTAGTCTGTCCTACGTTCTTACCAAGCATTGTTGATCTCGTTGGTTCATCTCTGTTAAAGTAGGTATAAAATTCATTCATTTGGAATTTGCAACACTGTTCACCGATGCTGTAAACATCAGCTGTTGTTTACCTCAGTTCTCCATCTTACGAAGCCAACGAGAAAGACCAGACCCTGGCGCGTGAAAATCACGTGATCTTAGTACATGGGATTGTGAGCGTTAGTACATTAGCTGTGCGTCTCATTGCAGTGTGAAGTGTGATTGTTCTTTGGTGATATTGTTGGTGATTATGTTGATAACAAAACAACATGGCTAGTCGCCAAAGTAGTTTATTTAGTTTCTTCGACAGGAAAAGAAGCGGCGGTAACTGTATCGAAAGTACGGATAACACTTGTGTTACACCAACAACAAAACAACCTAAATATGCCGACGACGCTGTGAGTACGTCTAATATTGTGCCGTTATCTAGTGTGACACGTGTTAGTGTTCATAGTGCAGGAATTCCAAATGATATTAGTAAATCGATTCAAGACGGACCCCACCAACCTCGTAAGTCCAATTTCAAGCAAACAATTATAAATAATAAAGTACCGTAAGAAGCTTTAACAGTGCGTGGTATGACAAGTTTAAGTTTATTGAGTACTCTGAGCAAAAGGATGCCATTTACTGCTTTCCTTGTCGCCACTTTGAGCCTATATCTGGAAACGCTGAATTAACTTTTACAAAACTTGGGTTTTCAAATTGGAAAGAAGTGGGTGACAAACTTTTAAGACACGAAAAAAGTGAGTGCCACAAGCTGTCATTAATTAAATGGAACAGCTTTTTGATAAGTGAACAACATGGCACTGTCACGTCTATGATCAGTGCACAAAATAGAGATGAAATATTACGTAATCGGTCTGCTGTTGCCACTGCGGCTTGAGTAGCACTTGTATGTGCTAGACAGGACATTGGCCTAAGAGGTCACCGTGAGACTGAAAGTGATGATAAAAAATCAAATTTTGTGAATATGGAAAATTTTTTGGAAATCATAAAACTAGTAAAATTAGAGAGTGAAACGGCTAAAAATAATTTAGATAATTTGCCACGAAATGCTACTTACTTATCTAAGGATTCCCAAAACGAATTATTAGACATGTCGGCTAATATTATATTAAAACATATTGTCAATGAAACCACATATAATGATGGGATATTCTCATTGATTTTAGATGAAGCTAGAGATTCCAGTAAATTAGAACAGATGTCTGCTTGTATTAGGTATGTTAGTCGAAATGGTGTTGAAGAACGGTTTGCAGGTTTCATTCAGTTAGATGAATTAAATACTAGGGCTCTTTCTGATAAAGCCTTGGAGCACCTTAGCTCGATTGGATTGGTCCCCGAGAAAGTTATTGCACAGGCTTATGATGGAACCTCAGTAATGTCTGGAGGTACAAATGGTGTTCAAAGTTTATTTCGTAAAGCAGCTAAGAACCCGTGTGTCTACATGCATTGCTATGCACATCGTGTAAACTTGGTACTAGTTGATGTTTCTAAGACAGTTGATATTGTTGGTGACACATTTGGTTTACTAGAGGCCATTTACGCATTTCAATCTGTCTCTTCATTGAGACATAAGCAATTTATTAAAACGCAAACAGAACTTTATCCCGGCAAAAGAAGTTTAGAACTACCATTACAGAGTGACACTCGCTGGGTTTGCAAGTACAGAGGCATTAAGTATTTCCAAAGTTGTTTTGCATCTGCCAAATCAGCACTTCAGTACTTTGCAACTTCCAACAATAAACGAGAGGCTGCGGAAGCTAAGGGGTTGTTAATGCAGTTCTGTAAATTTAAAATTATATTTGTACTACATATATTTAGTGACTTGCTAGAACTTAATAATGGTTTATCGATGATGCTACAACAAAAGGAAGTCGAATTTGGTACTGCTGTTAAAATAGTAAAGTCCATCATTCTCACTCTGGAAGACAAAAGGTCGGATGATTATTTCAACCAAATTTGGGATAAATCAAGGGAGTTTGCTGAAAATGTAGACGTAGAAGAGCCAAAAGACTTTAATACTAGAAAAACTGTAGTACCTAAAAAACTGAGTGACTACTATACAACATTAGCCACTTGTTCATCTGAAGACCGGGACCGGGAAGTAGGCTCTCTTCCTTTGAAGACAAAATATAAGAAAGCTTACTTTCAAATTATAGATTCTATGAAAGAAGAATTCAGCTCTAGATTTCAGCAAAACGACTTTGTTTGTAATGCCGCAGATGCATGTAATCCCAAGAGTAATTCATTCCTGGATTTCAAGTATATTGAAGCATTTGCAGAAAAGTACGAGGCATTCTTTAAAAATAGAACCAAACTGAAATCTACTTAGGAACATGTTTCATGAAAACAACATGACTTCAGCTTCGACTACACAACTATTTTTTGAACTATAGAAAATGGAGATTGTGTTTCCGGAACTATTAACATTAATAAAACTTGTATTGACTCTACCCGTGACATCAGTGACTGCAGAACGTAGTTTCTCTTCTATGAAACGTATAAAAACATATTTAAGGTCAACAATGAAGACAGACAGACTTTCGAATTTAACACTTCTCTCTATTGAGCGGGAGCTAAGTGAAAAATTGTTACAAGATCCTGACAAAATAGTGAAGGAATTTTCAAAGATAGGCAACAGAAGACTCAATTTATAGGTAACGTACTATCATCATCTGCTCATATATTGTTTGTTATTCATCTGCATATATATTGTTTCTTATTATGTATAATTACAAATTACTTTTCTTACGTGCAAATATTATGTTTATTCCCATCTACTACGGTGCCCCCCCCCCACTTTACAAGCTCTAGAACCGCCACTGTTTGTTCTTCAATTTCTTGTTCATTGTCCAAATTTTCATGTTCAACCATTCCAAATAACTAGTGGTTATAATTGTTCTAGACCAGTGGTCTAGGTTTAAATTCGAAAGCTTGTCTGATTATATTATTTCCATGGCCAAACGTGCTGTCTCCATGTCCTGGAGTGTGTCAGTTTCATTCAGCCTGATGAATGCCAGTTTCATACAGTGCAGTGTGGTCATATCTTCACAGCACAAAGACAGTAGTTAGAATGGAGGTCCCCTTTGCATGTCGAGCGTGGTTTTAGTTACACCAACCTACTCCACAAACCCTCCATAGCTCCCATAAGCCCTTAAGAGTTCACCAGGAGAATCTTGTGCCTGACACCAAGCATCTCGAACAGGTGCAGTTATCTGTACGTATCGATCTGGCCCCACTCTGAGGTAAGGCTCCAGGGCTCTCTTAAGGGTTCACCCAAAGTAGATACGTGGATTTGTGTGGGAGGTAGACGCAGTCGACGGGTATAACGGTGTGCTGCCATTGAGTCCTTCATACAAGTATGCAGTAATTGTCACAGTTTTTGAAATAAATAACACTTGGGGTGTACGTTTCACAGTTTTATTTACCTCTGACAGCTGTTTCAGCTTATCAAGCTATTGTCAAAGAGATCAGTGAACAACTAAACAAAGGATGTTAGGGTGGTGAACATATGTTTAGAGCGTGTGGGGTGTGATGATGGAGGGGGGTTGGAGAAGCTAAGAGAAGGTCAAGTGTCTGTAAAAACTAAATATAATCTGAATGAAAAATATAAAAATTAACTAAACTAAATAACACCTTTTAATAAAGGGGATACACAGAATTCAGTTTGTTCACTTGTTAAACTTTTATTACTTTTTATTGCTTTTCTAATTTCTAAAATTTATAATAAATTCATTTTTTACCTTTTTGTATGTTGTGCAGTAGTGTTATGTTTTTTGTATCTATGAAGTGATTGTGTTGTAAGCAATGATCTGCAAAACCTGTATTGGTTAAAATCGCCTTCTTATGTTCAGAAATCCAATGTTTCAGAGCACGGCCACATTGTCCGATATAAATAGCATTGCATTCTGCACATGTATTTTATAAACTCCATTTTTCTCCAGTGTGTTTGATGTTTCTTTGTTGTTTTCTAGTAATGAAAAAAGATTAAGTTTGTTTACTGATACCATGTTAAGACAATGCTTTTTTAACCTATTATTAATCCTATCTGGCTCTATGGAATAAAATTCTTTTAAAATATTCTCTTTGACAATAGCTTGATAAGCTGAAACAGCTCTCAGAGTTAAATAACAACTGTGAAAGGTACCAAGTGTTTATATATTTTAAAAACCTTGGTATTAATATGTTTCACCAAGTGCCCAATGAGTCATCAATTAATATTGTGAATAGTCATAGTGTTGTCACAACAAACATCCCTGGCAATAACTAGATGTATCCTAAACAGTTTAGTCTATCGAATTGTTCATGATATCCGGGCTGTTTGGCCGTGGTCCATGGTTTATAACAAAACCAAACGTTGTAAGAAAACCTATAGGCCTAAATTTAATATTTCTAAAAGGAAATTAATACCTTTTTAAGAAGCCCAGTCCAATGAAACTATGGTAAAACATATACTGTTTATGAAGGAAGGTTAGGTGAGAATTTGAGGTAATTTAGTATTATTCCAAGCATGGAGTATTTTATTGAAAAAGAGTAGTAATATTCTATAATTCTGGCTCTAGGATATCTAATTTCACCCAATGACAGAAAAAAGTGGTTGTTAAGGCAACTGAAATGTACATGAGTTGTTTATATTGAATCATTCATTCCGATTGTTACAAGCTATTGAGTTGAGATGGGCAGATACATTTAAAAAAATGAATAATAAATTCTGAAGAAAATATGAGTCAAAATTAAAAAACCCTCTTTGAAACCTAATTCTATCATAATACTGATGAGTAATAAAACTAATTAGACTTCCAAATTATAACTGAATATATTTAAAAGAGTTGAAAACCCCTCACCTCATTCACCAGAATAATTCCGCTGGATTCGGTATTAAACCGATTTCTCCTATAACCAGAAGATTAATTAAGAGAAATAAAGGCCGAAACTAACGGAATTATTGAGAAGACATACGAAGATCTCGTTTTGCAGAGTTAACCTTCACTTGCAGAAGAAGCTGGGATACTATTTTCATTCCACCGTGACCGACAACTATCAAGATCATAGGAGAAGAACAGCAGTTAGAAGAGTTCCTGAGAGCTTCCCTGGATACTACACTATCAATTTTATTAAGGGCCAAAACAAGTTTTCCTGGATGAATGTAACTTAAGCCGAACATCTTCACTGTTTACAGACGACCAGTGCCAGTTTGAGTTCTGCCAACCCAGTAAAAAACAACCTATTTTAAATTCAATATATTTAGAGTTAATAATTTTGTTTTGTAATACTTGAGTAACCTTAATTTTGCATTTTACCTGGCCTTAATAATGGTTCAAAGAATCTTACGAACCCTGGGATAAGAAATATTTATTGTTATATTTAATTTGTATAAGTCAAAGTAACTTGATCAATTGACAATTGATATACTTTTGTATAATCGATTTGATAATATTATTATTTTGGAGATAACGGTAACTGTGAAATAACAGATAAAAGTAATAAAGGATCTTTATTGTATGAGATAATGTTTTAAGTTATTGCAGAATAGATACTATAGGTAGTGGGTGGAATAATTTACAATAAAAGGTTGATTCAAACCCGATGAACGGCTAACCTAGAAGCACGATTATTACAAATAACAGCGCTAATTGCTTACAGCTGGTGGAACGGGAGATTGCTGAACTAGCGTGTTTTCAGTACAAAATTTGAATAGAATTCTCTGACATCGAGGGACTAGGGTTGACAAGAATACTCATTACATTCAGTCAATACACTATATATATCGTTAATATTGCCCAACTACTGAATACTAAGTTAAACCTATATCATAGTACGATTATAAGTTAAAAGAACATAATTATAATTATATTTGCCTAATAATATATTTTCAGGAGGTTTCATCGGTAACAACCGAATAGATATATTCATTAATAAATAAGTAAATAAAACACAGAAACCACGTGGTTTGTTACAAATTGGCGCATACCAACGTGGAGCTTGGTCAAACCCCGAAACCTAAAATAAATTTTATTGATCCCGATTAACACGTTTTGTATCAAATTGGCGAACCCAACATTGGGGCTTTCACACATCCTCGAATATAATTAAACACACCAGAGATCACGTGATTTGTATCAAATTGGCGCTCAACGAGTGGGCTTTAGTTAAGTAAAAAATCATATTAATTATTACTTAACTTGAGCAGGCAACCATTAGAGGCACAGGAATGCATACGAGAGGTGTTACTAAAAGGATGGAGAAGGAGCAGGAAACAGAAGAAGATAGACGAGAAGAAGAAACAGAGGTAGTTACAGACACCGAAATGGAACAACAGGCGAGCAATACTGAGGATGCCCAAGGGGACCAACCAGATAAAACGGTAGCCAGAGAAGAACCAAATTGGCAAGATATGATGAGATTTATGGCCAAACAATTTAGGAAAGAGGAGGAAAACTCAAAGCAAACCAAGGAGGAAACTAATGAGAGTTTAAAACAAACTAATGAGAGTTTAAAACAAACTAATGAGAGTTTAAAACAAATCAAAGAAGAATTAGATAAAAAATTTGACGAGAATTCAGAAAGGCTAGAAAACAAAATAGACAAAATTAACGAAAACTCAAAGAAACAAAACGAAATTTTGAGTGAGAATTTAATCAAACTAATGAATGAGAAGTTTGACAAAAATAAAGAGGAAAATGATGAGAATAACCGGCTGATAAATGAAAGCTTAAACCAAATTAATGAAAGGTTTGACAGGAATGATGAGAGCTTAAAGCAGATTCTGGAGAATACCAAACAAATGGATGAGAAAATTGAAAACCATAATAAGGAGTTGCGGCAAATCATGAATGAACAAGGCTTAGCGTTGAGGGAAGTCATCAAGGGAAGTATTATAATTGTCAATGAAACACGGAGCAAAGGAGTTGATAACTATGAAGTGGAAGTAAGACAGAAAATAACCGAAATTAAGGTGGGTCTGGAAAAGACAGATGAACCCATCATGCAACTCAGAGTGGAAGTAGAGACCAGAATTAATCAAATAGGAAACCTACAAGCGAAGACCCGAGAAAAATTTGACGGGATACCAATTAATATAACCGGAAGAATAGAACGGGTTCATAATGAAATAAAGACACTGAAAATAAGACAAACGTGTAAAAAGAAATTAATAAATACACGGGAAGGATTGGAGATGATTAAAAGGGGATTGGTTCAGCTACATAATATACCAATTACGGAAAACAGAGAAGTAAGGCAAGTGAGAAACTTTAAACGAACCACACTTGAATTCCCAGATGGACTAGAAGGACCAAAAAGGCCAAAACTAACCGAGGAGCATGGAGGACTTATGGAATTTATGTATGAACCATTAGAACAATTAAGAAACAGTACAGTAGAATCAGTTCGAAAGGAGAGGGTGAACCTGAACATAAATGACAATTTTATAGCGACAAGATGCAAGAACTGCATAATAATGAGATATGTCACAAGGACAGAAATAACTCTATACACTAGAGAAACCCGAACAATCAGTACAGAGGAAATAATGGACCACGGTTAAACAGATTCCAAACAGAATATAAAGAAAAGGGACGGATTTTATGGGTACAGGATCAAGCAAATCCAAGGAAAATAATGAAGAAACAATAAAACAACAACATTCAAAAAATAAGTAAGAACACCTTACTATATAATTCAGAAGAAATTACTTTAAACTAATATAAAAGAAAAAAAACAAATATTTAAGAATTATCCGTAAGAAAGCCAATTAATAAATGTCAATAAAATAGCCAAGTATTGGAGAGGAGAAGTGTATAATAGAAGGAAGAATTAATATGAAGAAATAATATGATCTGAGTTAAAGTACAGTGAATAATCCCTAGAGTATTATTATTATTAATTATTTTATTGAAGGTCACATGATGACTACCTTGCGAGGTTTATTAATGAAGATTGACTGTAGAATATTCCAGCAATCATTTAACTGGGCAGAGATGATGTTCCTCTGATCCCAGAAAGTATGTAACGGACGACGGTATTTGGTAAGCCGATAGAGCACCACCGATTCGATTCCAGTTATAATGTTAGGGAGGTTTAGGAAAATTAAATATTAGAGGGAAAACTCACAAATAAATATAGATAAATAAATAAAACCAGACCCAAAATGTATAATTAATAAAGAATGTCACAAGAATGATTATAGAAGTAAGATTTAAACTTGGGAAATAATTGATTTTAAGAAGGAAAGAAGAAATAATAGTAACACAACGGATAATTCCATACGTAAATAATAGGGTGAAAGGTACATACAACCAGTCTGAAATAAAAAAGTATTATGAATAGGAGAACCAATTGGTCAAATACAAGTTGTGAGTTTATTTTTTACCAAACTTTGTTAAGACAAAATAAACTTCTTTCGAAGGGGGGGTGTTATGTAACGTAACAGAGTTGAGGTCCCCAACGTTACATAAAAAATTGAATTAACTATGGTCAAGGACCATACCCCGAATTAAGGTTGCTCAGTAATTAATGCATCTGAGAAGTACCTCAAGTCAAAAGATGCAATAATAAACGTTGAATATAAAATACTATACCAATTAATAGTTAATATAATAAGTTGTGCTTGTTTTTATACTGTAGCATGTTAATGTTCACAGAATATTTATGTTATGTTTTGAGTATGGTAAGAGTGAACTAATGTTGTTTAATAGGAATACTTAATCAATGATAATGTTTGTATTTATGTTAAATTTGTCTTTAGACAATCCAGTATAGTTACCTGTATTAGGCATTATACTAAGTTTTAAGTATTGTCTAAAATTGAATAATGCAGTTGTTTTAATTAATGTTTATAAACTTGGCCAGGAGGGCAATCAGTGTTTAAGGTTTGACAAGTAGTTCTGATAATTATATTGTAAACTAATGAAGGGTTCCAAGACGAATTAATTAAGGTAATAAAATAAAAACCAGGAAGTTAAAATTAATGTAAATAACCATTAACCAATAATTAATTGTACAGTAGGTCAGGTAAAAGAAAATTAAGTTAAAAAACCAAACAATGTTATAACAGTTGTAAGAAAACCTATAGGCCTAAATTTAATATTTGTAAAAGGAAATTAATACCTTTTTAAGAAGCCCAGTCCAATGAAACTATGGTAAAACATATACTGTTTATGAAGGAAGGTTAGGTGAGAATTTGAGGTAATTTAGTATTATTCCAAGCATGGAGTATTTTATTGAAAAAGAGTAGTAATATTCTATAATTCTGGCTCTAGGATATCTAATTTCACCCAATGACAGAAAAAAGTGGTTGTTAAGGCAACTGAAATGTACATGAGTTGTTTATATTGAATCATTCGTTCCGATTGTTACAAGCTATTGAGTTGAGATGGGCAGATACATTTAAAAAAATGAATAATAAATTCTGAAGAAAATATGAGTCAAAATTAAAAAAACCCTCTTTGAAACCTAATTCTATCATAATACTGATGAGTAATAAAACTAATTAGACTTCCAAATTATAACTGAATATATTTAAAAGAGTTGAAAACCCCTCACCTCATTCACCAGAATAATTCCGCTGGATTCGGTATTAAACCGATTTCTCCTATAACCAGAAGATTAATTAAGAGAAATAAAGGCCGAAACTAACGGAATTATTGAGAAGACATATGAAGATCTCGTTTTGCAGAGTTAACCTTCACTTGCAGAAGAAGCTGGGATACTATTTTCATTCCACCGTGACCGACAACTATCAAGATCATAGGAGAAGAACAGCAGTTAGAAGAGTTCCTGAGAGCTTCCCTGGATACTACACTATCAATTTTATTAAGGGCCAAAACAAGTTTTCCTGGATGAAAGTAACTTAAGCCGAACATCTTCACTGTTTACAGACGACCAGTGCCAGGTTGAGTTCTGCCAACCCGGTAAAAAACAACCTATTTTAAATTCAATATATTTAGAGTTAATAATTTTGTTTTGTAATACTTGAGTAACCTTAATTTTGCATTTTATCTGGCCTTAATAATGGTTCAAAGAATCTTACGAACCCTGGGATAAGAAATATTTATTGTTATATTTAATTTGTATAAGTCAAAGTAACTTGATCAATTGACAATCGATATATTTTTGTATAATCGATTTGATAATATTATTATTTTGGAGATAACGGTAACTGTGAAATAACAGATAAAATTAATAAAGGATCTTTATTGTATGAGATAATGTTTTAAGTTATTGCAGAATAGATACTATATGTAGTGGGTGGAATAATTTACAATAAAAGGTTGATTCAAACCCGATGAACGGCTAACCTAGAAGCACAATTATTACAAATAACAGCGCTAATTGCTTACAGCTGGTGGAACGGGAGATTGCTGAACTAGCGTGTTTTCAGTACAAAATTTGAATAGAATTCTCTGACATCGAGGGACTAGGGTTGACAAGAATACTCATTACATTCAGTCAATACACTATATATATCGTTAATATTGCCCAACTACTGAATACTAAGTTAAACCTATATCATAGTACGATTATAAGTTAAAAGAACATAATTATAATTATATTTGCCTAATAATATATTTTCAGGAGGTTTCATCGGTAACAACCGAATAGATATATTCGTTAATAAATAAGTAAATAAAACACAGAAACCACGTGGTTTGTTACAAATTGGCGCATACCAACGTGGAGCTTGGTCAAACCCCGAAACCTAAAATAAATTTTATTGATCCCGATTAACACGTTTTGTATCAAATTGGCGAACCCAACAGTGGGGCTTTCACACATCCTCGAATATAATTAAACACACCAGAGATCACGTGATTTGTATCAATATACATATCCCATACATGTTAATATGTACAGTATCTGTGGATACTACCACAGTAGTAGTTATATGATACAAATTATAATTTGTAATCATATAACTTTTCACACAACTCTATTACAATATAAAATCTACTTTTGAATAAAACTAATGTTACCTACTGTATTAAGTGAAGTAACAGAAATGCATAAGAAAAGATCGTGTATTCTACTAAAAATATAATTCAGATTCTAATATAAGAACAAAAGATCAAAGCAAATTTCTATGTAATGGAACTTGAAAATGGGTTATTTTGAGGAAACTTTCATAGATAATTCTCACTAACACAAAAATCAAAAAGTTATAATAGGCCTAAATATTATAATGGCAAAAATCAAAATATCAAATTAATGTGTCTGTGTTATGTGAAAAAGTGCGTGGTATAGCCTATACTTAGAAAATACAACAGATAACAGTGGCTTCAAGGTTTCTTTAAAACAAGTATCGATATGGAATTACTTCACACTGCTCAGTATTTTGTTTGCAGCCAAACAAAATTCTTAAGTACAAAAGAAATGTGGAGTAGGGAGGATTATAGTATTAAAAAAAAACTACTACTATTGTTGGAACCTCTGTGTATTTAGAAATATGCTAAGCTTCAGAGAGCATTCCAACGCACTAGGACACAGTGATGGGAACTAGATCATGGACCACATTATTTCCACAGTGCTAAATGTCCTGGACAAAACGTTTTTTTTTTACCACTTGGAGAATATGCCAGATAATTGACAATCCCATTAACTGTCTTGCAGTTAATCCTATTCTGTTCAATTGAAATAACATCCTGATATACCTTCATTGGCTTTCTAACGTCCCATTGTTATGTAACCACAATGACTTCAAAAATATTGTCTCAAATTTATTAAAAATGCCAGAAAGCCACGCAATTTTATTATCATGTTACTATTCCAGTAATTGGGTGTTCTACAATACTTACTAAAGTACTGTAACATTATAATATTCATAAAGTAATACTATATTAAATTAGTGGGTTGCTTGGCTGTGTGGTGTGGAAACCAAACACTTTTGTAGCTTAAACATACAGTAAAACCTCTCTAGTCCGACCCCCAGCTGGTCCAATCGCGGCTCAGGCACCGACTTGTTGATGACTCACCAGCTTGTTTACATACTTGTCAGTTGTTGTGCTGCCTCAGTGAGCCGGCATCTAGTGCCTAGTGCGTGCTAATTACTTGTCCTGTGTGAATTGGTGTACATAGTAATTGGTAACAGTTTTAGTGTTTACAAATATTTTTTTATACTTTTAATACTGTGTGTGTATACTGTTGTAGTTTTTGCATTATGTCAGGAGCAAAACGTAAACACATTACTCTTCCTTTAAGTGAAAAATTAAAAGTTCTACAGAGACTGGACAAGGGGGAATCACTCCAAAAAATTGCTAAGGAACTCAATGTGGGAGTTACTACAATAAAGGACTCGAGGAAAAATAGAAAGGATATTGAATCTTGTACGGTGACGGTAGAGGGCGAGAAAGCACTAAAAAGTCGCAAAACACTGAAAAAGCCAAAATTGGAACTGCTAGAGAACGCATTAAAGATATGGTTTTGCCAAGAAAGGAAGAAAGGAACCCCGCTATCTGGGCCTATTGTCAAAGAAAAGGCACTAATTCTGCACAAAAAATTGGAAGTTGAAGGTGAGTTCACAGCTAGTGAAGGTTGGTTAGATCGGTGGAAAACCCATCATGGCATTAGATATGTCGCAATATCAGGTGAAGAACTATCAGGTGATGACGAGGCAGCAAAAGAGTTTTCTTTGAAATTTAAAAAAATTGTTGAAGAAAATGAATTCGCACCTGACCAAGTCTATAATATAGATGAAACTGGCCTAAACTATAGAATGTTACCGACAAAAACACTTGCTGCATCAAATGAGACCATGATACTAGGATCAAAACTTGCCAAAGACAGGCTAACCGTTGCTACTTGCAGCAATGCTAAAGGTACACACAAGCTTCCGCTTTTTGTCATTGGCAAGTCCAAAATGCCAAGGGCATTCAAGAACATTAATTTATAATCGCTACCAATTTATTACCGCAACAAAAATCAGCTTGGATGGACTGTACACTTTTTAAGTCATGGTTTTTTGATAAATTTGTGCCTGCTGTTGAAAAAAACTTAAAGGCCCAAACTTCCTGTTTGCGCTCTGTTGTTGTTAGATAATGCACCATCACACACCCTTCTGAAGAAGAATTGATAAAAGGAGAAATAAAAGCTGCATTCTTTCCACCCAATGTAACTTCCCTTATCCAACCAATGGATCAAGGAGTGATCGAGTGGCTGAAAATGCGTTATCGCCGAAAGTACATCAGCTCGATTTTGGAAAAGACAGGAGAAGGCTGTAACCTTTTTGAAGCTATGAAATCCCTTAGTATCAAAGATGCAATTTACACAATAGCCGAGTGATGGGATGAAATGAAACCTGACACACTGCAAAAATCTTGGCATAAACTTTGGCCAGAAGTGATGATCCAGAGTGAACAAACTGGGAATGAGCAAGACACAGACACGCCGGAAATTGTCAACGACTTACAAACTTTGCAACATGATATCCAAGCAAATGGCATTGATGAGTGGATTGCTGAATGTGATGAAGATTGTGAAACAAATGAAGAACTAAATGACGATCAGATCGTTGCCGCTATTTTGCAAGTTGATGAAGAAACCGTAAATGAAGACCCTGATGATGATGACGAATCGCCTGCCCGTGTATCGCATACGGAAGCCAAGAAAGCTTTTGATGTTGCTCTTCAGTACATCGAACAGAACTTGTCCTCTACACCTATGGATATCTTGTGGATCAAGAAATGGAGGAACACTGCAGCTAAGTCTAGACAGTCGTCAGACAAACAAAAGAACATTACCTAATTTTTTCACCAATAAAATGTGTTTCTTGTTTTTTATTACACTATTGCTGGACTGTACGTATTATCATTTATTGTAAATAACCAATCATATAGCCTGGTAACCTACTGTATAAGTTTTATTTTATTTTAGACTGTCTCATTTAATGAAATAATAAACATTTTGTATTCTTCTGATAATCCGACCATTTTTGCATTCCGACCATACCCCCAGTCCCACAGGTGACGGATTAGCGAGGTTCTACTGTATGTAAACCACTCTGCGACAATCAACATGTACAGTTTGAAGTAGCCCTACGATCAAGCAGCAGAGTATTCCATTGAAATAAACAACGCCTTGATATATGTTGTGGGGTGTATGGATGTATACTCACTAAAGTGCACGTGTTAAGGTCAAGCAGTATAATAATATAATAGATTAGCTTGTGCCTTGAACAATCAAGTGCACTGATATGGCAAGAAAATTTAAATGTCTAAACTAAAAGGATAAAAGTAGTTAAAGTACCCCATTTGTACTGAGAGTGCTCTTCACACCTGGAATACTTGCCACTGCTTTGATTCTTTCAATGTAATTCCCTCACGGTACACAAGAGACTGTCGAATTAGAATTCCTACTTCTAATCCTAGAATTCCATGTTCCTAATCCTAGACAATAAATTTCTTCTTCACCTAAATTTTGTAAATACTGATTGATTTTATTTGAGATAACAAAAGTTTCTATAAAAGTTTTGCACAATACACTGTAATTTAGATTGCGCTATGTAAATATAACCTTCATTTAATTTAAATACATGATTTACTTTCATACATAACCTTGGAACCTTGGAATACATTACCATAACACTTCTATCTACAATTCTCAGGGAAGTGTTCTTTTCATACAAATGAAACTTTTTTTGTGGCAACTGTACAGACTTAATATTTTTCTTTTACTCAGTCCTTATCAAATAATGCTTGCAGTGAGTAGATTTGATGTATAACAATATCTATATAATGTTTCTCATTTTTTATATATATTTACTAAGCCTCAGTGGCGGCTGGTGTTAAGGTTGTACAACCACCAGTATTTATAGGTCTAACATAACAGTGTATATGCATATTTAAACTAAGTGATACAACAAAATTATTTTATGTTAAAACAATCTTATTTTTCCACAGTTATTTTTCTACAGCTGGGAAAATGTCGAAATATAATGTTTAATGCAGCACATCACAGACGAGTAAGTTAAGCGCGCTGCTGGTAGTTGGTTTGCACTCGGGTGGTTGTTTGAGCTCTGCAAACCAGTAAATGCGATCGTTGTAATACGACTTGAACACAGCACAGTGACAAAAACGGTGGTAGGGATGAAATACACGGCGGCTGGTAATAGGCTCAGGTGGTGCATTGGAGTACTGCAAACCGCCACCGCAAGCGCTGCTGTGCAGTAGAGCACATGCGTATCAAAGATACCATTGTACGCGCTCTAACGTTCATATTTCAGTATGCGGCACTTGCAGTCAGATTAGCATCAAATTACACCGTTTATCTACGAATATAAATTTATAAGAAACGGAAGATCGGTGGCACAAACGAATTAACTTCAAAACTCAAAATTATTCGCAATACTTTTATTTTAAGAATTTTGGATCTTTGGCAACAAAGAATAAACGTATGACCTTTCAATTACAATAATTCGAAGCTTCTACAATAGATGTAAAAGTTTTGTAAGAACATCCAATTCAAAAATCACAGAATTTTTCACCTTGGCAAGAGTCCGCCAAGGGAATTTTCTTAGTCCACTACTTTTCATAATACTAATTGATGATGTAATAAAAAGCTGCAAGCCCAGAATTAGAAGATTCCATGTTGGGAATTGGAGGCTTCAGCCGATTAAAGCTGGGCTGTTGCGTTTGCAGTTGATTAGCCTTACTCTCCGGTACAGAAGAGGGACTCCAAAGAAATCTCTTCTTTGGGTTTGGGTGGAGGAGATGGAAAGAAGAGGACTGATAGTACGTTTGGCAAAGACGAAGACAATGATTATTGCCAGAGAGCCAGCTCAACACCGGATTACCATCAAAGAGAAGCAACTGAAACAAGTCCAAGAGTTCAAATATTTAGGCTCTATAATAATCTCAGATAGTAAAATCAATGCAGAAATTAATTCAAGAATAAGCAGTGGTTCGAGACTTTCACATGCACTGAAGACCAAGTTAAGCCAGAAATTTCGAAGTAAGTTAAGATGACCGTTTTCCAAAACACATATGTGCCAGTTCTTACTTATGGGGGTGAAACCTGGGCTCTAACTGAAACATCTAAACTCTATCCAAGCTATGGAGATGAGGTATCTCAGGAAGTTGAAGGAAAGACAAGAAGAGATTGAGTCAGAAACACTACTATAAGAGTGAGTCTTAAGGCAGTACCTTTGAAAGATCAAATTAAGAAAGCACAGTTGCGCTGGTTTGGAGACGTTCAGAGGATGGAAGGGGATACACTTCCAAAACAACTGTATGAGGCAAGCAGAGACGCACCCAGGATTTTTTTTGGGCAGTTTTGAAAATTTATACAGGTCTACAGGTCTGTATACGTTGCGTCATTGTCGTTTGTCTTCACTTTGTATTCGAGTACGGAGTGTTGTTTTATGTATTATAAAAATATTTCTTACAATTTATATAAGTGTTAGTTTGTAGTGCTTGTGTTCACTGTTTAAGTAAAGGCAGTTTATTTGTGTACTCTTAACTCGTTTAAAAGTGTCTATAACTCGAGCCATGAATACAGTTAATAATTTATTATTGAATCCTTTTAATCTTCGCTCTAATGAAGAAAAATTAGCCATTAAAAACCTGGGTAGGCCAACACCAGACCTGAACATCACTCAAACTATAAAATCGGGAAATAGATCGTTTAATAAAAATGTATACTCAGAATGGACTTGGTTGTGTGGATGTGACCATAAAAATGCTTTCTTTTGTTTTCCTTGTTTATTGTTTGGCGGTGGAAGTGAGGATACATGGAGACAATCAGGTTTCTATGACATAAATCATTTAGCTTATCATGCCAAAAAACATGAATCATCTGCAGTGCATATAAAAAACACATTGAAACTAACGTTGTTCGGGAGTGTTAATGTAATAGAAAAATTAGATTCTGCTTACAGACAAAATATTGCTATTCACAACAAAAAAGTTAAACAAAATAGGTATATTTTGAACATAATTATTAATTGCATTAGATTTTGCGGTTCTTTTAAACTAGCCCTCAGAGGGCATGACGAGGCACTTGAATCAAGTAACCCGGGTATCTTTTCGAGTATTAACAGATTTTAGTGCCGAACTTGACATTCTTTTAAAAAATCATTTGGAAACGGCTACTGTATTTAAAGGTACTTCCAAGACTATACAGAATGAAATCCTACACATTATGCTTGATGTGTGTCACTGTAAAATATCGGAAGAAATAAAAGACGCAACATTTTTATCAATAATTGCGGATGAAACGAGTGATATATCGAACTCATTTCAAATGGCCTTAATTTACCAATATGTGGTTGGAGATAAACCTGTTGAAAGATTTTGGAAGTTTTTAACCCCGCCTAACCATGACTCTCGATCATTGGCTTCTTGCATTCTTGAAGAATTAAAATTGCAAAATGTCAATAATAAGCCATTAAAACTAATTGCTCAGACCTATGATGGAGCAGCTGTAATGTCAGGTTCTTTGCGAGGTGTTCAAGCTTTAATAAAAGAGGACTACCCTGATGCTCACTACGTTCACTGCCATGCCCATCAGCTGAATCTCATAATGATGAAAGCAGCATCAATCAATATAAACGTTAAAATATTTTTTGCCAACATTCAAGGGCTTTGTACGTTTTTCTCAACAAGTCCACAAAGGACTCAAATCCTAGGTAAGATTGTAAAGAAGCGATTACCTCAATCTGCTCCCACTAGATGGAATTTCCAGACAAGAAGTGTTATGACAATCCATCTTCACCGGACCGGTATTATGAAATGTATGAAGCCTATTCTTGAAAGCAAAGAGATTCAGAATGTAGCTACATTGACACAAGCCCCTGGACATTTAAAAACACTTTCATCTGTCAGTTTTCTGTTTTAGTTAAACTTGTTCAATCAGATTATGCCTTTTGTAGAAGTTTTGTTTGCCCAGATACATAATGAAAATTTGGACGTTGTTGTGACATAGAAAGTTCTTACAAATTTTGAGGAAAATATTAAAAAAATTAGAAACAATTTAGATTCTGGAGTGGAAACAAGTGAAGAAGCATCGTGACCGAAACGAAGGAAGATGGAGAAGCAAGAATGGAAGAGAGAAGCCAAAGAAATTATTGACGTTATTATCTCACAGGCAAAAGAAAGATTTGCTTTCACCAGCCATTTAACTGCTGGAACATTATTTTCTGCCGAAATGTTCCATAAATTTAGCACTAACTTTCCAGAAAAAGAATTAAAAACAGTTTGTTCTGCATACCCTATTTTAAATTTAAAGAAGTTAAAATTCGAACTGTCAACTATATATAGCACTGAAGAATTTAGAAATATGGCTGGAACTGTTAGTTTATATGCTTTTATTAAATCTAACAAAATAGAAGAGACATTCAGTGAGTGTTTTAAGCTGCTGGAAATTTTAATCACCATTCCAATGACGACTGCAGAAGCCGAGAGATGCTTTTCAACATTGAAAAGAATAAAAACATTTCTCCGCAACACGATGACTCAAGAAAGACTAACTGCTTTGGCGAAGCTGTCGATTGAGAAAGATTTAGTGATGAGTATTCCTGACTTCAACCAAAGGGTTATTGACAGGTTTGCTCAGCAGAAAGAGAGGAGTATGGAATTTTTGTTTAAGTAAGGTAAGCTAAAATATTATTCAAAAATGTCTAATATGTTATTTCTAGATCAGTATATTGTTTGTCCTTTCTAAATAGGTTATAACGTACTTATTACTTTGAGATTTTTTTGGGCATTCAGAGGGAGTTACGCCAGCAATTAGAACCCGTCAAGAGTGACACGAGTTACCTTTGTTCGAGGGTGAGCGACGGAAGGAACAAACCTTTCCTTTCCACTTAAATGACATAAAAGCCGTTGAGACAATACGCGCTACAACACATGTTGCGACGAACTGGGCCATGCGTGGGAACACTTGACTTTACAAATATGACAAAGGAACATTACCCTTGCATCCGTTTCAGTAGCGAAAAGAATAGATAGGCATCGCTAAGAACATTGTTTCAAGCATATGTGCAACTTTCAGAAAAAACAATAGCTGGAGCATGGGCAATGTAGCATGGGACGAAGAGGCGTCTGCGACAAACACAGATGTTTGCCACCCGTAAGTTCGCTAGAGGAAGTCGACAGTGTCCGAACAATACATTAATTCGACACGCTACACCAAAAGGGCAGATGTGACTTCAGTAGCCAGGTCTTGGTGCAGATTCCAAGAAAGTGGTAACGTCCTGATGACAGCAACTCGTCGTGTCCATGTGGACTACGTAAGATTCAAGTAGAGAAGCCAACCAGCCAATTAGAAATGAGAATTCAGAAGGGAGTAACTGAAAGGGATGGTCTTGACAGAAACCATCGACCAGAGAACAAATCCCGAGGAAGAACATCCCTCTCCAAACGGCGCTGGGTGGAGAATTCACAAGAATCACAGACTAGAGACAAGAGGACATAGGGAAATCCGAACAACTGTCCTATCAGAGCTATTTTTGTGGGAAAATGAAGCGTTCGTAAGAGTAACAATAGTGGGAAAACGAAGGGCATAAAAACTGTATGCACGAGGAGACGCGCTCTCAGATCGGTAAAAATTGTATCTCAATATTGCAATATCGGTATCTCAGTATTTCAGTACCATTCTAAATTTATCTCAGTATTATAAAGATTTTGTTTGGAGATATATTCAAAGTGGAGTTCGGTATTAGTGGAAGTTGGGAGTAAGACTTGGACCGTCAAGCCGAAACGGTGGTGTTCGCGACGATGCGCGACTAACGAACTTTATGAAACTCTAAGCATTGCACTAACACAGTTAGTGTTGAAAGAAGTGGTACGATACAGTAGTAACATATTTGAACTTTTCATCAACAGAATGAATCGGCATATCACATAAAACTTAAATTGTGAGACAACATTATTCCGTAGAATAGAGTCAAGTCCTGATAATGTTTTATATGCATCTAATGAACTTGAAATCAATCTAGGCATTACGGAAGAGATGAACATGTAATTTGAAAGATAACTAAGTGCGTGACAATATCGAACTAAAAAAATCGCATGAATAACTGACGCGATACGAATAAACAATGAATCCTTAGTGTGAGTACCGTGACTAAACTGTAATGATATTATAAAACTCATAACAGATGTCGTGAAGTGCGAACTAGCGTTCCGAAACGATGTACGTATAACAATTGGAAGTGCGAGTTTCGAGTGTTTCCAGGATTAACATCAATCGTCACCAAATGGACATGCAACGGGAGCGAGACACTACGACGACTTGAGTAATGTACCAAAATAATCACTTATTATAATTCCTAGTTATCGAAATACCGCTGATCTGTCACTTAGAACTAACTGCCTGAGATATTTCAGAATAGAGTCAATATAATACGAATCCATGTTTAGGAATAAATAATATCATAGAATGTTACACATGTATTATCTTATTAGTGTAAGTATATGACTATTTCAAATATCTATGTGTTTAATATGTTTACTGCAGGTATATGATTATTCAAATATGTATGTGTTTAATATGTTTACTGCAGATATAGGAGTATTTCATGTGTGTACATGTTTAAATATGTTTTGAGGTATTTCACTTGGTGCAAATCTCAAGCACGCTACACTGATAGTTATTAACGTCACCATACACGAATAAGTGTAAACAATTAATTGTTTCTTTAAATTACTGTAAATATGTCATCGAATTTAATTATCTTTTGGAGATATCTGTAGATACTCTTATTATATGATTTCTCTTATACTATGAATACATGCAAAATGCCATATTATAATAAATGTTATTCATAATGGATTCGATAGTGTTGAATTAATTTATTTGAAGACCTGACTTACAAGATAACTTTTTGAAAGGTAGGATCCACAATTAATTATTTAGATTCAATATGATTTAACAAGTACCATGTTCATAAATATTTTAATTCTTGGAGTTTTATTTTGGTAGTAGAAGCCATAATTAATTATTCTTGGTTGACAGAAGTAATTAAATTATACAAACAATAAAATTTGCATAAATATTAACATTGTATATGGCATCCAACAGCGGGGCTAATTTAAGCAGAGAGATATGATAAAGTTCATACAGGCATCACTTTTATAAACAAATAAAATTTAGTTGATTAAACAGTAAGTAATTAATGCAACTAATTTGCATAAGTATTTACATCGTATATGGCTTCCCAACGTGGGGCAATGGAAAATACATCCTGGTAGACAAAAGTGATAAAATTAGTCAATCACTGTCTCCAAGATTAATAATTGATTGAGTAATTAATTTATGCAACAAGATTTGCATAATTATTTACATTGTACATGGCGCCCAACCTGAAGGCAGATTAATAAGGTCAATTATTATCAATAAGCTGGTTAAGTGCAGGCAGCGGTAAGCTAGAGTAGTTTGAAGTTTGACAAAACAATAGTATAAGCACTAATATAAGACAGATTATTATAAACCAAAATAACTCTGAATGATTACGCGAAGTCAGTCAAGAATGGCGACTAATAATCCCGAAAGCCAGGAGTTTGATATCAATAACGAATTGAATATAGAAGGACAGGAGGAGAGTACGACACCAAGCGACGACATCAGCGCAGGTGAATCAGAGATAAGGGAGGGGGGACAGATGTCCCAACCCGGCGAAATGAATTTGCAAATGCTATTTGAATTCTTTAAACATCGAGATGAGAAGATGACTGAGAAATTAGAGCAGCAAAAGAATGAAATTAAACAACAGACGAGAGATGATCTGAAACAGATGCATAAAGAACAAAAACAAATGCAGGAGGAATTAAAACGGCATAATGAAGAACAAATTAGCAAAATAAAACTAGATTTACAAGATTACGCTAAGAAGTGGGAGGAGAAAATCAGCGATCTACAAAAGAAGAGTGAAAGTGGAATAAAAGAGTTAAAAAATGAACTAAAGAAACAGGTGAGAGAGAATAAAGAAGTGAGAGAGAAGGACCGTCATGAGTGGCAGGAAGCCATAAATCATACACAAAAAACAGTCGAACAGATCGATCAAAAACTAGATAGCCATATCCAAGACACGAATAATAGAAACGAAGAATGGAGGAGAGAAATACAGAATAACATAACACAACAGGAACAAGAACAGGGAGAAGCCGTCAATGTACTTAAACAGAAAATCGTTGAAGTTGACGACCGACAGCATACAGCAGAACAAAAGACCATGATGACGGAGAAAGAAAAGGACGTAATAATTGAAGAATTAAAAAGCCACATCAACCACATTAAAAGCGGACAAGAGAGACTGCAGCAACGAATTGCTGAAGCTGAAATTGGACTGTCTACGAGAGTGATCGGGAACAACAACTGCGAGCTTAAGTACAACGGTTTTCCCATTGAGTTTTTGAAGGAACTGTCCGAACTTCAACACATGTACTACCCAACAGACAACGTTAAATGGATAGGAAAACATCTTGAGGCTGATGCAGTGATATGGTGGCGCGTAGTACGCGATCAAATAAAGAACTTTGAAGAATTAAAGGAGATCTTCACACAAAAATATTGGGGCCCGGAGAAGCAAGATGATGTCAGGAATAACCTGGAGTACGGTCGTTTTGATTGGAGAGGAAGTATGAGCGCAGTCCAATACATGGAGCGACAACTCTTAGAGAGCCGACAATTAACACCTCCACTCACGGACTACCAATTAATTAGGAAAATTACGCGTCGTTATGGATGTTCATTGGAAATTGCTTGCGTGACGAGAGACGTACGAACTATTCAAAACTTGGAGTCATTAATTTCAGAATATGCGATGATTCGACAGAGAAACCATAGGGAAGACAGATTCGTGTGACAGGGAGAGAAGTTGAATGACCGAGATACGAGAGGGTGGCGCAGAATCAACACGCCGCTGTAAGCAAGGTCACGGAACCAAAGCCAACCCACTGGCAACACAGAAAGGGTTAGGGTGGTAATTATAGACAATTTCAAAAATTCGGTGAAAAGCCGACGGTAAATACTATAGAATTTGTTAACAATAGCGCCTCCACGTCAAACGGTAAGGGGAGCGAGGTGATAGAAAAAAAAAATTAAGTGGGTGTCTAGAGAGATAGCCACGCACCAGCCTACGTTACAATGTTACGAAACTGACATACTTTTACCTGACTTGCGACAAGAATTAATCCTTGATGAACAGACACAATTAGAAAGACGCATTTCTAAATGCCCAGAAATAGTGATAAAATTCAATGATGAGGTTACAGTAAACGCCTTAATAGACACAGGAAATGCCAGCAACGGTTTAGCTGAGGATTGGTTTGAGAGGAACAAACAACGCTTGTATAACATCTTAACTTGTGTTATAACGTAGGGAACCCGCGTTAAATTGGTTATGCCAATTATACAGGCTGCCTTTCGTTGTGACGAGCTGAAAATTAATCACAACAAATAAAACAATTCTTATATCAGGATATTGGGAAGGGGAGACTGTTGATTTATGCACTCAGTTTACTCGGTACTCAGATGACATCTCTTTATTACATTATGAGATAAAGTCCTCTATTTAAAGTTCTCAACATATATAGTTTACAGTATAATTATATATATTACTCTTTCATAAGGGCCCTCAAAATATGATGTACATCTATTTAATTTATTCCACTTATCCGGGATTGAATATATATTAAGTTAATAATGGTCACCTTGCCATATACAATATTGAAAATTGAGCCATTTGAAGAATGGACTTTATTAATCTTTCAAAACAAGAAAACTTTTAGTTTAAACATTTACTCTTTTGCTATAACCAGTGTTATTAGATTACAGACTACATGTTACATATACTGTCTGTCTTTTAAAGTCTTAAAAGTGGTGAGTTAAATTGTCTTTTGTGGGTAATAATTTTAGTAACTCATAACCATGGAAGACAAGCCTCCATGTTACCTGGTTTTCAGTATTTGCTGCAGAATTGGTTCTTCGGTCCTCGTGCGTTTCCTGAAGGTCTGTCGTTGCCGTAGTATCCGGTGACGGTGAAGTTCCTGAAGTCTGTTATATCATTCGGGCTAAAGTACTCTCATCTTAGGCGACTGTAGTAATTCTTGTAGGATACTCTCATCTTAGACGACTGTTGTAATTCTTGTAGTTATAATAAATAAATAGAAAGTTTGTTTCACAGTAATACACTTCACATGATTATAGATTAGTTGAATATCACCTTCATGTTTGTAGTAATGTATGAATTACATAGTTTGTTATTTATTCATTGAGAGAGAGATGTCATCGCCGCACAAATTTAGTTATTTAAATATTCATTGAACCAACCATTCACATAATTATACACGCGTCGCGAAACAACGCTGTACGCAGCTTACGGCGTGAGCGCTCCATTGCAAGTGGGCAAAAATAGTTAGGGGGAGAGTAGTAATCTCGCGACATTACTAGTCAACATAAAAGTAGTTCCATGTTTCTAATTTAATTAAAGGACTAAAGTTTGATTAAATAATTAAATAGAGATATTCTTAGTTACAGACGTTATCAAAGTACATTACAGTGGTCTTATTTAATTATTTAAATAATAACAAAATTTACAATTATATTTAGTTTGTTTAGGGGTCAGAAAACAAGTTAATTCTGGTCAGTGCCTGTATATGCAGGATTAATTAACAAGCTTTACCCTTTCTGTACAATTGTATTCCCTTTTATTTTATTATTAGACTTTTTATTAAATATTATTATTATTTAATGATAGCAATAAGATTTAGTTTAAAATGTGAGATTTTATTAAAATTTTAAAATTTCTCAGCTTATACATTAACAATTTAATAATTACCATATTTTTATTAATGAAATCGTCACACTTGCGCCCTTACGAGGAACTCCGCATGAATAACACACTAATTGTAAGCGCAGTTGGTGGGAAGTCAAAATTAATCCGTAAGCAAATTATGTGTGAAATTTTTATTGATAATGTTAAGTTAGATTGTGTTTTCTTAGTAATACCAAATTTAATTAGGGACTGCATACTAGGTATTAGTTTTTTAAAAGAAGAGGGATGTGTTATTGATATGAATAAGGGAATCGTCGAATTCAGAGGGAGGACTGGTGAACAGGAACTGCAATTACCTATCATACATATGGAACTAGTAGAAGAAGACTTGGACGGGATCGAGAGAAGGATAAATGAGAAAGTTGACAGTGTGACATGTGAAGATGAAGCAACGAGAGAGGAACTTAGAAGAATCTTGCTAAAATGTAAAAATGTATTTCGGGAGAGTGCAGGATGGATGGATTGCTATGAACATGAGTTCAAAGTGACTGATGAAACACCATATTTCCAACGCGGGTGGCCAATCCCGATAGCATATAAGGAAAAGGTGGACGCCAAAATCAGCAAAATGTTAAGGTATGGCGTGATTGAGAGATGTAATAGCCCATATGTTAATCAAATGGTCACCGTAATCAAAAGGGATGGAAATGTGCGACTGTGTTTGGATGCAAGAAGGATAAATAGCGTGACAGTTCCAGACTACGAAGGACCGACCCCATTCAAGAAATTTTAGCGAGATGCAGCAATATGAAGTACTTGTCAACGGTTGATCTAACGAGTAGCTTCTGGCAAGTTCTGTTGAAACAACAGTGCCGAGATTACACAGCGTTTCTCTATGAAGGTTGTAACATTACATTTCGAACAACATAATATCGTACCTGATTTAATGAAGACTTTGGTTAAGAAGCTAACAAGGAGAACAATATCTTCCAAGATGATAGTGAAGAGGAATGACTAACCATTTTAGACTGACTAGTAAGACAACTGACCGTACCCAAATTAACGATTTAGGCTAAGTGATGCAAAATATCTTCAACCCCAATTATGACATGAACTTTCAGTAATGACCAAACAAAGAATTATAAAGACAGACGGCTTATGAACCAGTACTATAAAGAAACAAATGGTTTCATTTAATGTATCATAATATCTAGATAATCAAAATACAAATTCAGGGATAACAGGCCCAAACATGTAATATTATGTAAAAGAAATATTGGTAAATAATTAAGTTAATTGATGTAATGAAAATATAAATACTCCTGATGATAGATACTTGAACCATACAAATAATTGTCACATATAGCATTCATAAGATTGTCCAGTAAACAACAAGGAATAACTTGGTCACAATAACATTTATAACAAGAGTGAAACCCATATAAACAGTAAATGTAACAAGATTATTAGAACTGTGTGGTGAGGTGGAGCAACAGTGTTCACTTTATTGTAATTTTTGTAAGTCAGACATCAGTAAATATACAGATGTTGAAACCCATATAAACAGTAAATGTAACATAGACAGTGTCAGAGTAATTAGTAAATTAACTGACAAAAGACCAATTAATTAGTGTAGAATTTGTTTTATGAATGTGCATGTTATTATGTTTAAGCACATTGTTTTATATCATAGTATTTGTGTTGTGTTTTTTGTATGTAGCAGATGATACAGTTAGTTTAAAGGAATGTCAAGTTAATGATATTAATTCCATTTTTTTTTTATGTTGTGTTAACAAATATAACCATAGAACTGGTGTTAAACCATGATAAATTGATTGACAAAGCAGAATGGACTATATAAAGATGTTTTGTTAAGTGTCAAACACTTATACAGTTTGAGTAGAAAACAGTTATTTGTGCAAAGATTCAGTATAATCATAGCCATGTGGGCATGAATTTAACCATTAGAATAATATATCTTTTGTGTTGTTAAAATAACGTTATATGTTAAACAATTTTGATGAGTGTTAAAAGTTAATTTAATTGTTAAAGATTTTAAAACATGGTGATGAAAATAATACCAGTACATAGGCCAGGTGAAACCAACTTTAGTAAATTTTGAATAATAATGTTAGAAATTTTGTAAAACAAATGTGAAAGGGTAGATGTATTTATAGGTAATAATGTATACAAGGAATATAGAAACAAAATAACACATATCAAGTTATTTAAGAAAATTTCAAATAACAAAATTGTAACATCTACAGTTCTTAAGTAAAAGTAGGCATGTTTAGTGTCTAAATATAACAAATGTGAAGATCAAAATAATGCTGATAATGGTTTTAAATTCCCATTCAGTATAGAAAAGTTATGTTAATTTAAAGATTTTGAACAAAATTTAGACTTTGGAATAATGAAAGTATATGACAATGTATATCCGAATTAGCCAACCAGATTCCAAGTTTACCCTTAGCAACCAGAAATTTCGGATAAATAAAATGAGACTTCTTTGACAACGATCTTAGCGGATAGACGCGTTTTTAAAACGTCCTGCATTATATAATATAAATTGTGAAAAAACTATACAAACAGATAAATACAGTTAGAGGTACACTACATGAACTTTTTGCAATAACAGAAGAATACCCATTACATGGAATAGAAGATACAAGAACCAGGAAGAAGATCTGAAGTGGACGTAGGCCGAGGAAGAAGATCTGACGTGTACGTGGGCCCTATCTCCAACCAGGAAGAATACAAGAAGAGGATTTGGTGATTTTGACAAATTATTATATTGTACTTCAACACCCACATTTGTATACACGACTTTTAAGTAATAATCAACTAAACTACAGACACCATATGACACAAACACTAAGAACAATCACTAATAACACTATATAAGATTAACACCTTTTCAAACACAACAAGAACTTTTAATTTACATAATAACTATCAAAGCCTGAACTGGACATAACCTTTTTAAAACTGGTAACCACTATACAACTTCTGTGTGCACGTTACACTCTAACATTGTAATATCCTGTAATTGTAAAACTTGTATTTTGATTAATAGTATAATATTTTGTTTAATTATAATCCCCGAACCATATACGCCCTGAGATAAATTATATTTTTATTAGAAACGTTAACGAAGCATTGTTTTGGTCTCGAAGAAATACTGAATGTTTGGCTACTGCTGCCAACTGGTAAAGGAAGACTTATAGTTTGCGCTACAATTGTGATTATTCTGTTTAAATTTATTAAAACAGTTAACCAGTGTTTTTTCCGAATAAAGGATTCCATAAGGATATATGTTTGATGGTATTTGTGTGTCGTTATTATTGCTGTTACATTTAGGAAATAAAATTCACAGATTGCAGCGGACACGACAGTTGGCATCGTTGAGTGACGTCACGGAAACGTGCGGCATAGTGGGAACAAGCGGCAATTTACAAAACCATTCGCCGTTCAACATAACACATTTATAATTACACATCGACGACTCCAGTGCGAGTTTGTTGCTACATTATTTATCTATATTACAAGTTGACACTTCCAACGGGCGGTGTAATTCAAGTGCACACGACATATATACAAGTAACCTATTACTAATAACATTGTACGTAACGAAATATTCTTATCGTTACAAGTTGACGAACCCGAAGTGAGGCTTATAACATTATAAGTAACGAAACTCTATTTTATTCTTATCGTTACAAGGTAAATGTTACAGATATACAGTCACACCATTTGGACTAAGCACCAGTTCCGCTGCCCTGACGAGAGGTTTGGATACGGCCTTAACGGACAGAGTGAAGGAAAGCACTATCATATTCGTCGACGATTGTCTGTGTTATTAAAATAATGTACGAACGCACCTGAAAGACATTGAAACATTACTCGTAAACCTATTAACAGCAAACCTAATGATAAATTTGGAGAAGTCGCAATTTTTCTGCAAAGAAATCGCATACCTAGGGTACCAATTAACAACAAACGGTATACGTGCATCCGAGGAGAAGGTAGCGGCAATCAGGAAGTTCCCAACCCCAAAGAATCAAAAGTAACTAAAGGGATTCCTGGGACTTACAAATTTTTATAAGTTTACTGACGAGTACGCAAAAACCACGCGACCTTTGTTAGATTTACTCAAAAAAGGTAAGACGTTTAATTGGACGCCCGATCTTGACCGGTGTTTCCAAGAAGTTAAGGACCTATTTATCGACACCATCATATTAAGTTTTCCACAGGTCAATAAGAGATATTTCCTGCAGTGTGATGCGAGTAATTTTGCGTATGGAGGCCAGTTATATCAGCTGGATGATGACGGAAACATCTGCGTCGTTGCGTATACCAGCAAGACCTTCAAAGGAGCAGAACGAAATTATTTTACAACGGAAAAGGAGATGCTAAGCATAGTTAGGTGCTTGGAGAAATTTTGAATCTACATTCTGGGACAGCCGTTGACTATAATAACGGACAATAAAGCACTGATCTTTATGAGTAAATGTCACCTGAACAACTCAAGGATCACACGCTGGATACTCAGCATTCAAGAATACAACTTCGACATACTATACTGCAAGGGGAAGGAAAATATCGTCGCTGACATATTGAGTCGATATCCTGAAAATATGACAGGGGAAGACCCAATCGACGATAGTTTTGAATATCAAATGAATCACATAACAATTAAGATGAGTAAGGAGATGAGCAAGCTACTTAAAAGCATGAAATGTACCAGTCGGAAGACAAGAAATTATGACAGATAAGAGTTGATCTGACGACAGATGGTAGTAATAAGTTGTGTAAATTTTATAAATGTATCAATAATAAATTATATAGGAAATGTAAGGGAAAGTGGAAGCTCTACGTACCGGAAAGCGTTACGGATAGACTCATTGAAGAAATACATGGAATGTACGGTCATGTTGGTAGTAAGAAATGCACAAAGCTATTACAGGAGCATTTCACTTTCGACCAAATGACGAAACGTGTACAGGGATATGTAAAAATGTGTGACACATGCCAAAGATGTAAGGACACAAATAATCGTAACCTGTTTGGGGGTACTAGACCATTTATACCAACGGATAAAGGCGATTTGATTAGCGGTGATTTCTATGGACCTCTTCCAACCGGAGCAGCAGGAGTAAGATATATTTTGGTAATAGCAGACAACTTCACCAAGTACGTAAAATTATATACACTCAGAAGAGCCACAACAATAGCTACGCTTCGTAGACTCCAACAATATGAAAATGAATTTGGAAAGCCGAAGGCGATACTAACAGACAACGGTACCCAATTCACATCAAAACAATGGATCAAAGGACTGGATGAGCTTGGGATCGTACCTAAGTATACTGCAATTAGAAACCCACAGACAAACCTTGCCGAGTGTGTCAATAGACAACTAGGAAACTTGTTCAGAATATTCGTTGGGGATCAACATACGAAGTGTTCCAAGTTCATAAATACAATAGAATGCTGTATCAACGAAGTTTACCATGATACGATAGAGGTAACACCATACGAAGCGCACCACGGAAGAAAGCCGAATCGCGTGTGGGAAAGATTCTTAAAAGGAGACGCCGAATCAAAAGACGAGTCAGTGGATAGCCACCAAATCTTTGTAAGAATTAAACAAAAACGAGAGCGACATGCTAAGCGAGTAAACGAAGCATGTAAACTGATGAAATTTCAATTGGGAGACTTAGTATTAGTGCGTACGCATTACCAGTCTGATGCGATGCAAAGGAAAATTGAGAAATTTTGCGAATTATACGCTGGACCTTTTAAAATTAAAGAAGTTCTAGGAGAATCTACTTATGTACTAGTTGACTGCTACAATGAAAACAAAATCTGTGGCAAATTCAATATAAGACAACTAAAACCGTATTACGCTAAAGAAGAATAAGAGTGGAGAAGCGAAGAGCTAATGTACATGCAAGATGAAAGTGTGTGTATAGAGTACGTATGGGTAGAAATTAGGGTTGACGACTGAGTGAGAGTTGTAAACAAACAGAGAGAGAGGGAAGATCCAGCAACCCTACTGGCGATAGACAAGTCGTAAACATCTTTAAAACTACAACGCCGGTATAAGGCAGGGACAAAGAAGAGAGGAGCATGTGACCATAGGACCGGTTGACAAGGGTCTACAATGACAACAAACCCCAATTCGTAACTGTTGTCGACAGACAGAGTTATGTAAATTAAATATAATCTTCATATAAAACATTGTTATAAGAATGATATTAGTTAAGGAAGAAATGGGATGTTAATAAATATATGTTATAACTGATTATGTATATATGTAAACCTCATTACTATGCAACTATGGGAGCAGTGATCAAAACGTCACAATGACAAGAAGAGTGGCCAACCTGAATGAAGAAAGTATTTGTAGTAGGCGCGAATGCAACCTATTGATTGGTTCATTCAGAGTTGTATTTGAACTTGTATTGATTATAACTAGCAATACAAAGTATGATACTATGTAATATAGAAATTGTATGTTAATTAATAAATGTATTTGTCATATCATTATGATGAAAAATAAAAAGTAGCGTTTGAAGGAAAAGTATGAGCAACTGGGTTGCGTGATAGCGATAGAGTAGCAGCAATAAATTGCTAAGATTAAATTTTGTAAAGAAAATTTTATTATAAGCATAGACGGAACGATTACGAAGTGAATTGCACAATTGTACATGTTTAATTTAATTTGTTATAAATATTTTATACATGTATTCAACAAAATTAGGTTTCAAATCACCTAATGATAAGAATAGCAATGAATATTTGTAATCTAAATATATCATGTCTTAGAATTAATAATGGGTAATTTTGAAAGGAGCAATAAAATTTAGTAATGTTCGTAAGCAGACAAGAACAATCACTATTCACATTGTATATAAGTAATGATAGTATACACATAAAGAATAGCTTGTAGGTAAATTAATTGCTTTTTATTTCTTTGATGTATGTATGGATTAATCAATTAAAACACTAAAGCATAAGCTCATTCCATAGGTATAGATATATCATTGTGAATGGATTCGTATTTCAATTTAAGAAGCAATAAATTCAATACTCAGGGTAAACCAAGAAAACAGTTAGTCAGGACAGTAGGTCAGACGGAAGGAATATGTAGGTCACTATACTTGCTCAAATGGGAGATGACCAACACACTTGATGATAGTACAAGCAAGGGCGTGAATCTGGCTCTGTCGTTTCGTGGATCTGCACGACACACCCAGTTTGGGGACTCTATAACGTACTTATTACTTTGAAATTTTTTTGGGTATTCAGAGGGAGTTATGCCAGCAATTAGAGCCCGTCAAGAGTGACACGAGTTACCTTTGTTCGAGGGTGAGCGACGGAAGGAACAAACCTTCCTTTCCACTTAAATGACATAAAAGCCGTTAAGAAACAATACGCGCTACAACACATGTTGCGACGAACTGGGCCATGCGTGGGAACACTTGACTTGCACGAGGAGACGCGCTCTCAGATCGGTAAAAATTTTATCTCAGTATTGCAATATCGGTATCTCAGTAGCCCAGTATTTCAGTACCATTCTAAATTTATCTCAGTATTATAAAGATTTTGTTTGGAGATATATTCAAAGTGGAGTTCGGTATTAGTGGAAATTGGGAGTAAGACTTGGACCGTCAAGCCGAAACGGTGGTGTTCGCGACGATGCGCGACTAACGAACTTTATGAAACTCTAAGCATTATACTAACACAATTAGTGTTGAAAGAAGTGGTATGATACAGTAGTAACATATTTGAACTTTTCATCAACGGAATGAATCGGCATATCACATAAAACTTAAATTGTGAGACAACATTATTCCGTAGAATAGAGTCAAGTCCTGATAATGTTTTATATGCGTCTAATGAACTTGCAATCAATCTAGGTGTTACGGAAGAGTCGAACACGTAATTTGAAAGATAACTAAGTGCGTGACAATATCGAACTAAAAAAATCGCATGAATAACTGACGCGATATGAATAAACAATGAATCCTTAGTGCGAGTACCGCGACTAAACTGTAATGATATTATAAAACGCATAACGGATGCCGTGAAGTGCGAACTAGCGTTCCGAAACGATGTACGTATAACAATTGGAAGTGCGAGTTACGAGTGTTTCCAGGATTAACATCAATCGTCACCAAATGGACATGCAACGGGAGCGAGACACTACGACGACTTGAGTAATGTACCAAAATAATCACTTATTATAATTCCTAGTTATCGAAATACCGCTGACCTGTCACTTAGAACTAACTGCCTGAGATATTTCAGAATAGAGTCAATATAATACGAATCCATGTTTAGGAATAAATAATATCATAGAATGTTACACATGTATTATCTTATTAGTGTAAGTATATGACTATTTCAAATATCTATGTGGTTAATATGTTTACTGCAGGTATATGATTTTCACTTAGTGCAAATCTCAAGCACGCTACACTGATAGTTATTAACGTCACCATACACGAATAAGTGTAAACATTTAATTGTTTCTGTAAATTACTGTAAATATGTCATAGAATTTAATTATCTTTTGGAGATATCTGTAGATACTCTTATTACATGATTTCTCTTATACTATGAATACATGCAAACTGCCATATTATAATAAATGTAATTTATAATGGATTCGATAGTGTTGAATTAATTTATTTGAAGACCTGACTTACAAGATAACTTTTTAAAAGATAGGATCCACAATTAATGATTTAGATTCAATATGATTTAACAAGTACCATGTTCATAAATATTTTAATTCTTGGAGTTTTATTTTGGTAGTAGAAGCCAAAATTAATTATTCTTGGTTGACAGAAGTAATTAAATTATACAAACAATAAAATTTGCATAAATATTAACATTGTATATGGCATCCAACAGCGGGGCTAATTTAAGCAGAGAGATATGATAAAGTTCATACAGGCATCACTTTTATAAACAAATAAAATTTATTTGATTAAACAGTAATTAATTAATGCAACTAATTTGCATAATTATTTACATCGTAAGGTTATGCTTTCAACTTAATTTTATTCTAGGTACTAAGTATTAGGGGTAAATGCAAACAGGAGTTCTGTTTGGAATAATATTGAAAAGTTGAAAGCTGAATTGTGTGTAATATTTCGGAAAGCCTGATAAACAGTAATTTCATATTTTCATCACTGGATAATTTTTCAAGATAGATGATTGGAATTCGCCCTATCACTCTTGGATCTGTCTCTAGTACATACAATTTATGTATTCTGCCTAATTATTATAGATCACCATGTTTTGCAACCACCACTTT
The DNA here is from genome assembly GCA_034769895.1 of Magicicada septendecula. Taxonomy (NCBI): domain Eukaryota; kingdom Metazoa; phylum Arthropoda; class Insecta; order Hemiptera; family Cicadidae; genus Magicicada; species Magicicada septendecula. Next base: position 746,667,302 of record CM068367.1, on the reverse strand, counting down.
TTCATGTCACCAGCCTTATAATGACTTTTCAGAATTATTTTCACAAATACTTAAGTTAAAAATATATGTACAGGTTATTTACTCTTACATAATTACCATGCCTTATCTGGGTTATGGGTGTAAATGTGCATTTTTCCACATTTCTTTCCATTTCATCCTGTCCTGTGACATTCAAGGTTTTATCACTTTTCTCAAACAAATTTCTTATTTTATTCCATAATGTTTTTACAGGAGACTACAGAAAACTGGGGTCACTTGAGATGATCAAGAGTTCAAAATGAAGGAAGATGATGTAAGAGACAAACTGTCTGGTGAAGGTGGCACTTTAGGGAATGATGAATGGTATGAGAAGATATAAAGGAGAAGTGGAGTTTGGTGGAGTCAATTAAGATTGGGGATTCAAGGCTGGCGCAGAACTGGGAAGCATTAAGGGCTGACATATGAGAACCTGCCCAAGAAAGAAGAAAGACAGAACATAATTGATACAGGTTTCCACATATCTGCCTCTTATCTTCTTTATTGGCCTCAACTACTACACTCCATATGATTCTCAATCTGTCCAAGTTGCAATGATTGAAGTGGAAAGCAATATAGTTCCATTATAATTTTAAACAATATCCTGGCATGTCCAATATGATGACACATTATATTTCAGTACAATAAGAAGTATGTTATACATAAAACACTATATATGGATTTATAAATTTATTTATTAATCATGTTTGAATAACATTATCCTTAAGTAACATTACTGGTAATTATACAAAAAATTGTACTCAATCCAGTCATTAAAAAAAAATATAGCATATACACATAATCACTTTCTTGATACACATTTTTTCTTCATGAGCTTTCTAAGAGCTTGTTTTCTTTTTTCTTCAATTTCAAACTGAGAGCATTTCTTTGCCTTTAAATCTGGAACTTTTTTTGAACCTGTAATATTAAATTTTCATATAAAAACTTTCAAAAAATATGCTTTAAGATCATAACTAATTACTAACAAAGTATTCATTCACATAAAAGTATATGATTTTCAACCAAAAATAGTCTATTACTTATAAGGATGTAAGACATAGTTATGCAGTGGTGATTCCTATGGTTCTGATAACAAAATATACACGTAGATGGTATTCACAAAACCTATGGTATGGTATGAGAATGATTTTACACTGATACAAACAGTGAAACATATGCTAAACTGCATTTGATTCTGCCAAGAAGCACAAACAAGAAGTTGTCAAGAATGAACATCATAAATATGAGGGATATTCACAACATATATAAAATGGTCAGAAAATATTCCTTCTTGAAAGCTGATCAGACTTCAACCCATTACCAACTCACTATCAGCTTCAAGAAGAAGATCCATTATATAATGAGGATGGCCAATGCTATTACTGACAAAATGTCACTAGAGACCATGATTACACTTCCTAAAAAGTTTCAATGGAATGGATTACGCTTGAAATTTTACATGTTTTGGTAAATTATAGTACTCTTTGTACATACATTTATTTATTTACAGCTTCATTAACATTTACTTCTCCTTATGTTTCTTGAGTCCAGTGGCAGTTTCTTATTGTGGCCGCATGGCCGCGCCCCCCCTCCTCTTGACAGAGAACATAAAAAGAAAATTAAATCACATTACCATAGTTAACTGTCTGTCCTTTGTCTCTTGTTTATTTTAAAGATAAAGGATGAGCAATGTTTTTTAAGCGTTGAGTTAGATTAGAATGGAAGTATTTATCTGTCTTCCGTGTAGTAGGTAGGGCTGCGAAGAGACTTGCGGCCTGGTTGCCATGACTACGTGATGTGCTGTGTGACGTCATAGCGAATATCACCGTTTAATAAACCATGTGTTTGGGCCGCTACTTTTCAGCGGCCTGTACCAGTTTTTAACAGAGGTGTCGGTGTGCCGTTTGTTGATCGTCAGTTTACTTTTATCATACGTGTTTTTGTGTTTTGTGCACGTGCCGCCTACAAACATGAATATAGTCAGTGTCTTAATAATAACAAATTTTACCGGACTTTCTTTATAGGATAAAATAAATATTAAAAAATTAGGCCGGCCATTACCTGATCTAAATTTAACACAGACCAGTGAAAGGAAAGCCCAAAATAGGACATTTACTCGGCGTTTCTCAAGAGACATTTATAATCGAAATAATTGGATATGTGGGTGTGAAGTTTCGAATTTGTTGTACTGTTTTCTGTGTGTGTTATTTTTCAACCCTGCAGGAATAGAAACGGATGCAAATTGGGCCAGAAAGGGCATAAAAGATTTGCATCATCTTCCTACTAAAATAAAAAAAAATATGAATCATCTCGAAGCCATATTAATGCATGCACACAACTGGCTTTACTAGGCAAAGTAAATATTTTGACACAGCTTAATTCAGCTTATCGGACACATGTTCTTGAACATAATGAACAAGTTAGAAAGAACCATTATATTTTGAAACGTATTATTTGTTGCATAAAATTTTGCAGTGCTTTTGAGTTGGCACTTAAAGGTAACCGCGAGAATGAAGAATCGGTAAATCGTGGAATATTTAGAGAATTAGTTGATTTTTCTGCAGAACTTGATGTTGTGTTGCGAGAACATCTGCAGAACGCTACAGTGTTTAAGGGGATTTCTAAAAGTATACAGAACGATATTTTAGATAGCATGTTGGCTGTGTGCAAAGAAGAAATTTATAATCGAATTAAAAATTCCGATTTCTTGGCCACTCAATGTGACGAAACGGTGCCGAATTGGTGCCAAATGGTACTAAATATTTAGATACGTTTTTGATGGAACTGTTCGTGAGAGTTTTTGATGCTTTAGAAGAGTCAAGGATAAATCAGCAGAAGGGATACCACAATTTATAGAAGATGAAATTGATCCTATAATTATGGAAACACCACAAAAGTCAATCGCTCAAACATACGATGGGGCAAATGTAATGAGTGGTGCTACAGGTGGTGTTCAAAGTTTTATTACGAAGAAATAATCCTTACACTCATTACACACATTGTTATGCTCACCAGCTTAATCTCTTGATCCAAAATGCAGCATCACAGCATGCTAAAGCGCGAGTGTTTTTTAATAATTTATCAGCAATTCCCACCTTTTTTCAAATTTTTCAAATAGGTGCGATATGTTAGAAGAAATAGTCAAGTACAGGTTACCATAAGTAGCAACAACCAGATGGAACTATAACATTAGGACAGTCAATACTGTGTTCGAGAATCGAGAGAAGCTCATAGAAGTGTTTGAAGAGACTGAAGATAAATGCCTAAGAAGCGCTACTTCTAATGAAGCTTCTGGTCTCAGACGAGCTCTAGAAGACTCAGAATTTTTGTTTTGGCTCACATTTTTTCACAAACTTTTTCCTCATGTTGACATTCTTTATAATCAAATCCAGTCAAGAAATAAGGATAGTATCCAACTTCAAAGTGATAATCAAAATTTTGAGATTTCTGTTAAAAACATTAGAAACGAGACTGACACTATTCAAAGCAATATTGAAGAAAATTTTCATTCAATAAAGAGGAGAAGAAAAGAAGATAATTTACCAAGAAGTGCGTTTGCCAAAGAAGTGTGTGATATAATTATTTTACAGATGAAAGACAGATTCTCATCTCGTGGCCATCTGCAAGCAGCTCAGTTGTTTAATTCAGAATCAATAGCAAAATATTCAAAAGAATTTCCAGCGGGCATTTTGTATACAGTGTGTTCTTCATATCCATTTCTAGACCAGAATCATTTAAAAACAGAATTAGAAGTTATTTACTCACAACCGAACTTTAGTCAAATAATTGGAGCCACAAACTTCCTTACATTACTGCTGCAACATAATCTTATTGATATTTTCCCAGAAACTATAAAAATACTAAAAATAATTTTCACAACGCCAATGACAACTGTAGAATCAGAGCATTGTTTTTCAACTCTTAAAAGAGTCAAGACATTTTTGTGAAATACTATGGGTAATGAGCGTTTAAATGCGTTGGCGATGATGTCCATAAATAAAAATTTAGTGCAAGATATTGACAGTTTCGATGACAAAGTGTTGAAAAAGTTCATATCTATGAAAATTAGAATGGCGGAATTTACTGTTAAAAAATAATTGGCTTCATTCAATCCACTTTCCATTTCAGGTAAGATTTTACATTGTTAAAATTTTTTATGATTGCGCCCCTCCGGGTGAAAAGTCACCAGCCGCCACTGCTTGAGTATGAGAATAAGTTACTTTATGTCAAGAAATCAAGCTCCTGTTCTTTTGCCCCAATTTCATCATCAAACTTCTCAAAGAAGAGTTACCTGGTACATGTCAGGTTGTGGGAGGAATGTGATTAAAAAACGGCACTTAGTACCTACAGCAACAAGTGAGTAATACAAGATATGTTCAGTCGCATTTCAACTTCTAGTAGGCAGACTGATTGTTATATTAATATCTCTCAATGTTTTTTGCTAATAAAGTAAAACTTCTTTTATATGTTTCGCACTTCCATGTTTTTCACAATTACTTAATTTTTTCTCCAATAAAATTCCTATGCTTCCCATGTTATGTTATTTTGGTTATACATTTCCTGTTTATTCATTTTTATATTTCTGAGATCACATTCTCAAGTCCCTGGAGATACAAACTTCATTTATACATTTAAATGTTTACTCAGATTTATGTCACGTATGTCACAAAATGAATGTCTGAACGCAAATATTTTGGACAGACTGTACAATTCTAGGGAATCGTCAATTAGTGGCAGAGTCAGCAGTTGTTGAGTAACATTCGAGCTAGCTTAGATTCCTAGAAATGTATGGCATTTGCTCACTGCTCATAAAGCTCCCACTGCTTTGTAAATATCAGTTCACCATTAGATGTAACATCATGAGTGGAAAGAAGAGGAAATGCATTATGATTTTCGAGAAATTAAACATTATGAAAGTAGTGAAGGAAAAGCAGGAATAAGAAACGAGTCAACATTGCCAAACAGTTAGGGACTGGTCCGTCCATGTTAAATTCAATTGTGGCTAAAGCGACCAAAATTGAAGAAGTACTCAAGTGTTTGGTGTTTCTAGTAATAAGCAAATATGTATTGAAGGCGGAATATATGAACACTTGGAAGACTGTCTAATACAGTGGTTCTAGCAGCACAGAGCGGAACAAATTCCTATTAGCGGGCCAGTACTTTGCAAAAAAGCAAGTAAACTGGCAGCCAGGTTCAGTATTGAAGATTTTCACACATCGACTGGCTGGCTACATAAATTTAAGATACAGCATGATATTGGCAGCAAAAGCATGCATTGTGGGAGTAAGAGTGTAAAATAAAAAGAAGAAGTTATTAAGAAGTTAATATAGTGCTTGAGTGAAAAGAAACCTGTTTGAGGGAACTAACATCTCAGTATGCTCCCAGAGACGTGTTCAATGCCAATGAAATAGGCTTTTTTTTAATTTACTTCCTGACCATACAATGGCATTCAAAGGGGACAACTCTCAGGTAGAAAGCAGAGTAAACAATGTGTAACAGTGCTGTTCACAGAGAGTGACGGAAGTGAAAAACTGCTTCCCCTACTGTAGTGAAATATGTGAGGCCGCAGTGTTTTAAAAATGTAGCAACACTCTCTACACTAACAATAAGTTGTGGATCATGACAAAAGTGTTTGAGGACTGGCTGCAAGGCATCGATGCAAAAATGAGCACAAAAAGTTGAAAAATCCTTCTGTTTGTAGACAGATGTACAGCGCACTCTCCTGATACATCACACCTAAAGAATGTGAGAGTGGAAATGTTTCCTGCACATTCCACAAGCATACTGCAACCGCTGGACCTGGAAATAATCCACAATTTTCAATTCCATTATCGCAATATGATCGTACTTCATGCCACCCACTGTGTACATGTTGGAAAGAAGGATGAAATGAAAATTCACCTTTTGTAGGTAAGACTTCATTGTGATTTTTTATAACTTGTTACTAGTGAAAGCAATACTGTACTAATGACTGCCGGTATCTCAAATACATACTGTTTCATAAATAATGAATAGATTGAAATAAAAAAAGTATAAGTATGTTTAGAAAGATTAAAAGTTTTTACACCAGGAGAGGAGTAGAGGATTTCTTTACAACCAGGCATTCTTTTATGATGACCCTGTATTTTCTACCATGATTTTCTGGCATTACTCTAAAACGTAGAATTGATTTTTGTGTGTACCAGATACAGTCAATGTGGTTATCCACATGCAAAATTACTTACATGTGTAGGCCTACCTAAGAGATTACAGTACAAGCCTATTAAAATTCTATTTTTGCACAAATTCGTAACAATTTGTCTTCTAACAGGCAATGCATTACATCGCAGCTGCATGGCACAGAGTATCGCAACTCACTGTCTGCAACTGCTTTCAAAAAGCTGGATTTAGGAATAATAAAGATAGTTGTGATATTTCCATTGATGGTGGGACTGGGGCAAATCAGGTCACACATCATTTGACGACTATGTCAACACTGACAAAAAATGGTGTTAATATGGAACCCATGGCTATATGGGAGATTGCTGATGGCATTCAGTGGAAATGGATGAAGAAGATGATGATGATGATGATGACAAAGAACCAATGCAAACCCCCCGTGTGTTTTAGTAATTGTTAATGCCCTACAGACATTAAATGCATTGTAACATGCTGTAAAGTATTCAATGAAATTATGACGCAGTTGTCAAGATTTGAGGCCACAGTCTATGCTGTAGCCACTGAAAAGAAAAACAGGGGAAGATAACAGATTTGGAAGGGAGAAAATGATTAATTATATCTGTGTAGTTTTTCTCTCTATACATGTTGTTTTTTATAAGTTTATATTGTATTATACCAAACTGTAAATTATATGTAACTTCTATTCAGTACGATACCATTTAACTTAATATTTGTGTTCTATTTCCCTTATGTTTTTTTCTTTGAAACCCCCTGAAAACCATATAAATGAAGCATTACTGTATCATCTTCTTAGGTTTTACAGAGAATACGAGGTATAATCAAAAAGTATCCGGATCAGTATTGTCAATGCCAAGTCAGCTGACTTGGCTCCAAAAAAGTGACACATATGTTTACAGTACACTAAATAGTCAGTATAAGTTTTATAGTTTGTTTACAAATGCCCATTGTTGTGTTGTGTGTTAATCTCATTTGATACAATTACCATGACTCAAGAAACTGATCAGAGAATTTGTATCACATTTTGTCAAAACGTTGGTGAAACATGTAAATGTTTACAGTTGAAAAGTTACAAAAAGTTTATGGAAAGATTGTATGAGTTGTACACAGCTTTATAAGTGGTTTGAACGTTTTATAGATTGGTGTGAAAGTGTTGAGAGTCATGAGGGGAGCTTGTAATTGCTGTTGTGTGAGAAAACCACCAAATTACCATTCGTGAGCTAGCAGATGATTTAAATATTAGTTTTGTATCAGTCCAGTCTACTCTTACTGACAAGTTAAGAATGAGACATGTTTCTGCAAAGTTTGTACTAATCATGCTCACAGCTGACCAAAAGGATGCCGAGGTGTAAGTTGCACAAGACCTGCTAATGTGCTAAAAGCAATGAGAACTTCATTAAAACTATCATAACGAACCATGAGTTTATAGATATGATCCAAAACCTAAGGCCTAATCTTCAGTGTGGAAGACACCAAATTCTCTAAGATCAAGAAAGGCAAAACAGATCCAAAGCAAAGTCAAGACCATGCTCATAGTTTTCTTTGATCACATGGGGATTGTTCATCATGAATACCCTCCAGCAGGCCAAAAATTTGCCCAGGATTACTACATTTCTGTTTTGAGGCGGTTGAGCGATGTGGTCGAATTTTTCCATAGACTCCAATTTGATGAAAAAGGGTACAGTTGCATCATAATGGTGAATGATGGCTTCAACATGACAATGCACCTCCCCACACATCACATGCTGTTCAGCATTTACTTGCTAAACAATATTTCACAGCTTCAGCATCCTCCATATTCACCGGACATGGCTCCCTGTGATTTTTTTCTCTTTGTACAGATCAAAAAATCATTTCAACACATAGAAGGGATAAAACAAAACGCAGTGAGAGAACATAAGGCTTAAGGCTCTTACAGAAGATGACTTTAAGACATGCTTCAAACAGTTGGAAAAGCACTGGAAGAAGTGTGTGGCTGCGGAAGGGGATTATTCTGAAGGAGACATTTACAAATCTGTAACTTTTGTACATTTTTTGTAAATAAAAAAATCAATTCTGGTACTTTTTTATAACACCTCATATACTTATAGGCATTCATTAAGGTCAAGATGATCTTAAGATAACATGATAATAAGGTTACCATTATTACCTATAGCAATGAATATTCCTTTTTTATATTACTTAATTATAAGAATTTGTCACAAATAAATTAAAGATAATGCAAATTGTACTTAAAGAAGTTTCTTGTGCAGATGATACATTCCAAAATATCGGTATGGAGAACCATACATGACTTACATGTTCTAAGATTTATATTTAAAATCATTTACAAAATGAAATGTTTCCATAGAAACTACTTCTTTCCACTTATTGCTTCAGCCTTAACCACAGTACTGTGGTCACTAACGTATACCACCACACGTTATCGCACTCGATTTTCACTGATGATGGCAGTCAACGGCAATGCCGAAATGTCTGGTTTTGCAGAAAACATTGGACTACAGCAAACAGCCCGGGAAGGAATTTTACAACAAACTACTTCTTTGTTGCCGATAACGTAGTACACATAAAAAAAATGATCCCCTCCCAAGAGAACGTTTTTCATGAAGAACGATAACTGCCGTAAATTCACACAGAATCAAAAATTTTTTTACATATGTGCCTGAGTTGTAGAGGACTCAATGCCTATTGATTTTGGTGAAGATCGGTTAAGGGAAAGGGGTAGTTTACCAGCCACTTTTAATGTTTTAACAAGAGTAATTGTTTCTATGACGAACGATAACTGCCGTAAATTCAAACATAATCAAATAATGTTTCGCATACAGCCCTGAATTGTAGAGTTCTCAAGACCTATTGTTTTTGGTGAAGATCGGTTAAGAGAAGAGGGTAGTTTACCACCAACATTTTATGTTTTAAAAGGGTAATTTTATTTTTATGATGAATGGTAACTGCCGCATATTCAAAGAGAATCAAATAATTTTTTGCATACGTTCCTGAAGTTTTACGTACTCAAGGTCTGTTGATTTTGGTGAAGATCGGTTAAGGGAAAGGGGTAGTTTACCAGCAATGTTTTATGTTTTTACAAGGGTAATTGTTTCTATGACGAGCGATAACTGCCAAACATTCAAACAGAATCAAATAATGTTTTGCATGCATCCCTGAATTGTAGAGGACTCAAGACCTATTGATTTTGGTGAAGATCAGTTAAGAGAAAGGCGTAGTTTACCAGCAACATTTTATGTGATAACAAGGTTAATTTTTTCTATGACGAACGATAACTGCCGTAAATTCAAACATAATCAAATAAGTTTTTGCATACATACCTAAATTGTAGAGAACTCAAGGCCTGTTGATTTTGGTGAAGATCGGTTAAGGGAAAGGGGTAGTTTACCTGCAACATTTTATGTTGTAACAAGAGAAATTTTTTCATGACGAACGTAACTGCCGTAAATTCAAATAGAATCAAATAATTTTTTACATATGTACCTGAGTTGTAGAAGACTCAAGGCCTATTGATTTTGGTGAAGATCGGTTACTGGGAAAGGGCAGTTTACCTGAAACATTTTTTGTTGTAACAAGAGTAAAGTACTTAATTTTGATAAATAAAGTATCTTGATACGAAGATCTTAATAATCCACTGTAGAAACGTAGATGAACTATCTATAAATGAAAATTATAGTTGAAGGGGGAGGGGATAATTTTTATATGTGTACTACGTTATCGGCAACAAAGAAGTAGTATGTTGTTAAAATTCCTTCCCGGGCTGTTTGGCTGTAGTCCAATGTTTTCTGCAAAACCAGACGTTTCGGTATTGCCATCGACTGCCATCATCAGTGAAAATCGAGTGCGATAACGTGTGGTGGTATACGTTAGTGACCACAGTACTGTGGTTAAGGCTGAAGCAATAAGTGGAAAGAAGTAGTTTCTATAAATTAAAACCGAGTAAAATATCCAAGTTTTACTTAATACAACATCAACCGTTAAAAGTCGAATTACACAGCGAAATTTAATATGTCAAACATCATTGTACGGGACAGTCGGTCGAGAGTAGTTACCAATCCGGTGTTGGACGCACTTAGCTTTGATAAAGATATACTGAGTATTCAACAAGTGTATTAGTATACGGCACATGTGTAATTATCACTAAGTTAATTAAGTGAATTGTGTAATACTTGTGAAACCAGTGTAAAATAGTGCAAACTAATGAGGATAACTGTTCAACGGATAACGTCGGACCACCAGCCTGGAACCCACAGCATTGAGGACATCGCATCACAGAGTAATTCAACATACACGTAAATAACAAAAATGAACACCCATTTTAATATTGCTTATTAATTTTAAATGTATGTCACTCTTGTTTGGTGACTCAATCGGCCTAAGAATCCATTGCTAAGAAATAAACACTAACAGATTTTATAGTAAATTCATTGAAGTACTGACTTATAAATTTTGTAATATGTGAATGCAAATCGTTATTAAAAAACTTAATTAATAACAATCAAATTGTGTTTATTTATTACTGGCGCCCTGGGATAATTCTAAAAAGTCGGTACACGAAAGTTGTAACAGTACAGAATTACCTGTACCAGAATAATGGTATGAGGCATATTGTCGTTGTAAATTTTATTGTGTTCATACATATTAACAAGGGCAAAGTTAGTTTACACAAGTCCCAGTAGATACGCAAATTCACCAGAGGGTGTAACGTGTCAAAATTGGGTCCTTTCATTTATTACAGTTATGGGGTATTTGTATTTTTATTTATTTTATTTTTGGGGTTTTGTAAAATTATTGTGCAAACATTAACTCTATTGGAGCAGAACACGAGGCAAGTAGAACAGTTTGAAACAAAGGCAAGACGCAGTTTCTGTTGTGTAACCCGGCAAGGAGTTCGTACCACCCTCGAATTCTCAGAACTCTGTATATGTGTGACGATGCACGCACTTAACATCTCAAGCATGTGCGCTGAAGGGACGCCGAGAAACTCAACCGGCGCTGTAAAAGATGGCGCATGAACGAACAGTTTGTGAAAGCAGCAAGACAACTACAGGAAATGTAGTTAAGCCCCGCCTACTGCTAGTGACACCAGTCTAGCAGCGACAAATATCGTCTACCCATTCGGCTGATATAACTACTATGTTTCATGCATAAAGTTGGTAAGCCACAGCAAGACAGCTAGGAACGGCGACAAAATCAAACGAGCAGTGGTTACGAACTTCCTACGGCCCAACCAAGACGCCAGCCCAGTTACTCTATACGTGTCGGCCGGCACACACCGAGCTAAGTTAGGCTCCTGATAAAGTTTCATAATTTTAACGGTAATGAAGAAATAACAGTAAAAAATTGTGTGACCGCGGTCCTTTAGAAGAACCGAACCCATTCAGATCGTTAATTTTTGGAAAATAACAAGACATTTACCCGAACAATGAGTGCGGGCGTGAAGACCGCGTGGTCGACGGGGGAGGAATATCATTCAAAATGTTAAGGGGTTTATAATTTAGTGTGTTTGAGTGAGTGTGAAAATTTGCAGGCTGGGCTCTGTCTGTATTTATAATGAAGTGTGATCAGTAAGGTAAGAGTTTAGAATAAGTTAACCTGTAGTAGAAGATAAAGCGAACCAAGAAAGAAAAAAATGTAAATTAATCTGCATAAACATGCATAACAGTTTTGAATGAAATTTTCAATGATTTTAACAAATTAAAATATCATTTCTCTTCATTAAAAAATGAGTCGAGTTACTTATTTCAGTAACCTATAAATCACGCTAACATCTTAGTTCGTGCGAGAATCCTGGCCCCGAATAGAAGCTCTACAGGTAGGTCAAATTAATTTATGTGTTTTTATAAATTTAATGAGTGTAATAGTATCACAATGGCGCAGCCGACAGGGACCGTTTTTATGCATAAATAAAGATAAAGTAAAAACCGTACCTACAAATAGGACGTAAGTGTGATTTAGAGGTTAAGTAGAAATGAGAACCAATTATATGTAAATGATGTTAAGATGTGGTTAAGCGATACTTAAATTATATTATACTGAATAATACAGAAATATTTAAAATTGAAATTTGATGTAGAGCAAAATCTCATAAATAAGAAAAATGGAAGACGGAGATAAAGTTAGTATGAGTGATGTAACTATCACGGGGGAGGGAGAAATTAATTCAGACCCTAAGGTGGTCAAAGAAAGCGTTTCCAATGAATCAAATAATATAAATGATTCAGGATTGGAGACAACTCCAAACCTGATAGACGAGAATAATCTGACACAATCGGTAATAATGAGTGGAGCACAAGCAGAATCTACTCCTGTAACGAATAGAGCAAAAGAGTTGTCAATGAACGATCTGTTTAATCTAATACAAACCATGTCTGAAAACATGGTAAAAAATAGTCATTTCAATAACGAAATTCAAGAATTTAAAAGTAGTGTAAATGAGAAATTAGATATACAGAATGATAATAATAAAAAATTCGAAGAACGGAATATTCAGTTTCAACAGAATATTAGCTTAAAATTTGATGAACTTAAAACTGAAATTAATAAAGTACAAATCAAATGTGAGAGTAACTGTAACAAATTGAAATATGAATTAAATGAAACGTTGAGTCATTCATTAAATAGTGTGAATAATAAAATTGACGAAATAGAAAGTAGTGTGGTAGAAAAAACCAATAAACAAATACAGAAGGTAACCGAAAATTTCGATCGTAAAATAGATGAATGTAATGTTAGTAATGAGTACAAGTTGAATTGTGTAGTTGGTAAGATTGAAACATATGAAATTAGTACTAAGGCCAAAATCAATGAAATAGAAAGTAATTGCAAAACAGAGATATAAGCTATACAGAATACAGTAAATACTATAGATAAGAGCAATAAACAATTTGAATATTTAAATAATGATAAATTTGTGTCAATTGAGCAGAGTATAGTTAATGTTAAGGACGAATTGAATATAGTTATAAACGAAAAACTTAATAGGGTTACTGAACACATAGTCATTGCTAAAGATATGAATAGCGACATTGATTTGGAGTTATTTAATTGTGAAAACAGGGGGGTACACCCTATGCAATTTTTAAATAGAGTCAGAGAGTTTAATCAGTTTTGTAGAAGTAGCTGGGAGGTACAATTGTTAAAAATCATGAAGTGTTTTAGAGGGAATTCCGCGGTATGGGCGGAGGTGCATAAAGTAGACTGGGTAAATTATCAGTGTTTTGAGACGGCTTTTAGAGAGAAATATTGGTCGGAGGAGGAACAAGAGATATTACGGAGTAAAATTATGGGACCAGGTAATTTTGGGACCCAAGTGGGTAACGTAACTATGTATGTAATGCGACTATATAATGAGGCAAAATATTTAGAGCCACCGTTACCGTTTGGGTCATTTGTCCTTCACATAAGCAAGCACTTACCGAGAGAAATACAAATTACATTAATGACTCGAGAGATTGTAGAAATCACGGAATTAGAGAAAATCTTGGACATATTTCAGAATATACGAGAACGGGATATGAGTAGGCGGATAAACACACCAGCATCACATATAAATGGGAATCATAATCAACCAAGGGGAATACACAATTTTCACCGGGGAGCGCGGGGAGGAAGTTTTGATAATAGGGGCAAGAGTTGGAGGTGTAGAGACTGTGAAACTGATAATTATGCTAATCGAACAAATTGTTTTAGATGTCATCGAAACAGGGAGTGTGCCAGGAACGAGAGAACGAACCCACCACCAAATCAACAGTCGAGGGGAGGAGAATTTTATAGAGGAGCGCCCAGAGGAGGAGGACATTATAATAGAGGAAGAGGAGGAAATCATCCAGCTGTAGCAGGCCCATCCACGGGAAACTAAGGAAGACAATGGAGAAGCGGGCCCAACCATTGTCAACGGAGTACCGGGTCCAAGTAACCAACGAATACGCGAACAACGTTATCCAGGTGGACATGGCAAAAGAATTGTTAGAAGAAGAGGAGAATAAGGTGATGGAACGCAGAACAGGACTGACTGAGGTGACAATTAACATTGAAGGTAAGAATTATAAAACTTTAATTGATACCGGTAGCGAGATCTCAGTAATTTCAGAAAATGTTATGGGTGAATTAAAAGAGATAAACAAGAATATACCATCATTACCAGTTGCGGGGGTTACAGTAGTGGGGGTAACAGGGGTGAGAAGTAAGAGAATAACCAGACAAGTACAATTAAATATTTTATTAAATGAAGTAGAATTTGAAAACACTTTCCTAGTAGTTAAAGGGTTGAGTCTAGATGTAATATTGGGAAATGATTTTTTGGAAAGAAACGGAGCAGTAATAGATTTCAATAAACAAGTAGTGAAATTTGAAAAGGGGAATAAACCAGTCAAAATAGAGTTTAAAAAAGTAGTAAATGAAAGTAAAGTCACGGGAATAAAAATGTTACATAAGCAGATAGGCGATAGAGAAATAGAGACCAAGATAAATATATGTCTAGAGAGTGATAGCCTAGAGAATGAGGAGGGAGAAATGCATGAGAGTAATGAGAGTGTGTGGGCAGATAGAGCCAACAAATTTTCTAATGAAGATACAGTTGTAGGAAATACTCAGCGAGAGGAGCTGTGGGCAGTTGTGGAGCGGTTCAGAGAGGTGTTTGATGAATCACCAGGGAAAGCGAAGGACTACATCTGTGAGCTGAAAGTTCGAGACCACGCACCATACATGCAGAGGAGTTACCCGGTGCCATTTTCGAAGAGGAGGGCGGTACAGGAGGAATTAGACCGGATGATGCAGGAAGACATAAGTGAATGCTCAGTGTCACCCTACTCAAACCCTTTGGTAGTAGTGATAAAAAAGGATGGAAAGGTAAGGTTATGTTTAGATGCCCGAAAAATTAATCAAATTATTATACCTGACCGGGAATCTCCGGAACCCATAAATGAGATTTTACAGAAGTTCAGCGGAGTCAAATACATGACGTCATTAGACCTGACAGCTGGATACTGGCAGGTGCCATTAGCAGCAGAGAGCAGAAAATACACAGCTTTTCTTTTTAACGGTAAGAATTACCAATTCAAACGCTTACCTTTTGGGTTAAACACCAGTGTTGCCAGTTTTATTAAATGTTTAGATAATATATTACAACCTAAGGATTTAGATTTTTTAACCGTATATGTCGATGATATCTTGATAGCTTCTAGAACATTCACTGAACATTTAGAACACATAGAATATGTATTAGATAAGCTACAAAAAGGGGGTTTAACAGTGAATTGGGACAAGTCTAAGTTTCTGCAGACAGAAATACATTTCTTAGGATTTATTATTACACAGGAGGGGATATTAGCTAACCCTGACAAAGTAGAAGCCATAATGCGATTCCCCGAACCAAAAAACATTAAGCAATTACAATGTTTCTTAGGCCTACGCAATTTTTACAGGAAATTTCAGGAGAACTACGCACACACGACATCCAAACTAAGTGCTGTACTGCAGAAAAATAAACAGTGGAGATGGGGAGATACGGAAAGAAATGCATTCAACGAAATTAAGAGAAAGTTTGGTCACATGATCATGATGAATCATCCCGATTTTAATAAAACCTTTTATTTGCAGACCGACGCCAGCAATGTAGCGCTAGGGGTGGAGCTCTACCAGGAGGGCTGCGACAAGGAACATCTAACAATCGCCTTCGCCAGTAGATCGCTGCTGTCGGCTGAGAAAAATTATACGACGACAGAAAAAGAACTTTTGAGTATTGTGTTCGCCGTGGGTAAATTCCGGACCTACATCCTAGGCAATACAACAATAATCCGGACTGACCACAAGGCATTATCATTCCTCAATTCATGTAAGCTGACACATAGCAGATTGACCAGGTGGGTATTAGCTTTACAAGAATATAACTTTTCATGGGAGTATATAAAGGGGTCAGATAATAAGGTACCAGATACACTTTCTAGAGTAGATGTTATAGACAATAAAACTGTGGTAGGGATCTTAAAAAAATAGAAATTTTTAGATTAACTAGAGAAGATAGGATTTTTTGTGAAGAATTAAGTGATATTAAAAACATGCAAAGATCTGATAGTAAACTGGGTAAAGTAATTGTTAGTTTAGAAACGGAGGTAGAGGGATCTGAATATAATGAGCGATTTCAAGTATATCAAGGTATTTTGTTTAAAAAAGTAGATGGTGGGGAGCGTGATTGGAGGTTAGTTATACCTGAGGGGTTAATAGATAAAATTGTTTGGGATTGTCATATAAGGTATGGTCATTTTGGGGCGAGAAAGTGTGCGAATGTTTTGAAAGAATCATGTATATTTAAGAATATGGAGAAGAGAGTTAGAAAAGTGTTGAGAGTGTGTGGTTTATGTCAGAAATCGAAAGTAGTGAATTATAAAGTAGAGGGGGAGATGAATTACATAAAAGTTGAGAGACCGTTTGATCTAGTTGCGGTTGATTTATATGGACCATTGCCCAGAGGTAGAGGGGGTGTATTGTATGTATTTGTAGTTCTAGACACTTTTTCAAAATTTGTGAAGTTGTATAGCATTAAGAGAGCGACCAGTAAAGTACTCAGTGAGAAAATAGTACAAGACTACATGCTTAATGTTGGAAAACCGAAAATTATATTATCTGACCACGGTCCACAGTTTATAAGCGGCAAGTGGCGGAAGACGCTTGGATGGGAAGGCATCATACCCAAGCATACGGCAGTGTATCATCCTCAATCGAACCAAGCAGAACGGGTGATGAGAGAGATTGGTAGGATATTTCGGGCGTACTGTCACGCCAAACACACAGAATGGCCATCCTACGTGAAAAAAGTAGAGGAGTGGCTGAATTGTACCACTCATGAGTCCACGGGATTTACGCCGCATGAGTTGATCAGGGGAACAAGGCCGCCCAGGATATTGGAACAACTTTTCGAATACCCACCAGAAGGTCAAGTTTTGGACAGGAACATGAAAATTAGATTGGCAAACGAGAACTTACTTACGAGAGGAGAGCGAAGAAAACAGAAACATGATGCTAAGGGTAAATGGACCAAGTACGAGGTAGGTCAGTTAGTGTTAGTAAAAAGGCATGATTTGTCCAGTGCTCAAGATAGAGAAATAAAGAAGTTTTTCTTGTTGTATGAAGGACCGTACGAAATTGTAGAGATAAAAATGCAGAATGCGTATGTGCTGAGGAACCCAGCGACGCAGGAAATAGTAGGTACTCAAAATGCGACGAATTTAAAATTATATCGGTCACTTTAATTATGGTATGTTTATGAATAAGATTTAAAATATTGTTGTATGTTTACAGAAGGGATCCTCCCCCATTTTCGGGCGGTCATGATCTTACCAGTCCTGGCCGTGGAATTCGGAACTTGGAGGCGGGCCATGGTTGGCGGATCTTCCTTCGGGCGGTGAAAACAACGATGGTCCGGCTCCACCAAAATTGGTATAAAGTAGAAAATTTAACTACACATTTGAACGGGGAGGGGGACCCCAAAGGTACGTGACACACATGATATTATTAACACACTCATGGTGCAGCGGCTTGGTGTACCGGTCACGTGCCTGCACTGCCTTAGAGTGTATGTATATAAATTGGAGGCTTTATTTAAACACAAGGCAGTGCATACAAGTTAATATTTGAATATCAGTGGCAAGACCAAATTCTTTTAGCCACTGATTTTAATTACAGTGTAATCTGAAACTTGATTCCTGTGGCTTCTGGGATTGGAGTGCGGGAGACGGCGGGCTAGAATAAATGAGAAAAGGAGTTGATATGATAAGAAATAGATAAAAAGGGGGACGTGAATTCACGTAGTGTGTCTCCCCGGTTCCAATTCGAGACGCTGCAGGAACCCATTTTCGGCGATCACAGATTTACTTTTAATGATAGTTAGTATTAGCCTCCTAAATGTAAATATTTTACAGTTGTACAGTTCGGATTGTTTATACATTTAATTTTATATCAGTAACTATACTGTACTTAGTGACCAATTACAATTGTCAAGTTTAGTATCAGTGAGCATGGGGACGTTTTAAAAGATGTGTAATAAAATAAAAACTTGTTATCAGTACAAGATGTGGGGATAGTTTTGGGGGGTAGATTGGGGGTCAATGAAGTGATAGAACAGTGGAGTGTGGAACTGCAATTGTTGAAAGTTTTAGTTTATCAATTTTAATTAGTTAGTTATTAAGTTGCTATTGCGGGGGTGGCCTGTGCTCTCGTAGATAGCGAAATGGGTTGGGGGTAACAGAGAGTGTTACCTCCATCGGAGGCGAAAATGGCGAAAATGTGCGACACACCTTTTTCGTGTAAACTCAATTTACACACTGATAGACGATCATGTCGCACATAATAATGATGAAGTAGAGCAGGCAATGAAATGCAAATTAGATTTCCCCGACTTTTCGGGCGATTACTGCCTTACCAGCACTAATCGTGGATTTGGCTAGCGGTTAGCTATGGTCATACCAAGTCCCTTGACCATAGCTGACTTGAAATTGGTATATAGTAGAAATTAAATGGGGGGTGAACTTTAGGGGAAATCCAGGCACTATGGAACAGCGGCTACCACTCTGTTCGAGTAGGAACAGCAAGGCCAGGTGGTAGACCCGTTTAAGGGCGTTTAATTATAGCCAAGAATATGTTGATATTCAGACGTTAAATGTAACAGCTGAAGCAAAGACACGGAGAGGTCAAACTACTCCAAAATATGCCGTCTTTGCAGAAGCGAAAGGGCGATACAGCCTTACATAATTTGCAATAATTTGTGTGGATGGGAGGTGACTCAGAGGAGCCACGAATTTAAATTTTTACAACATAAAAAAAAAAAAATTTTTTGCTAATTCAAATTTTGATACAATAAAAATGCTTGTGTTCTATTTAAATATTTAAATAACTATACGCTCAGACATTCAGTATAAGGTGTTCATTCCATAATTTTAAATGTATTATTTTATTATCGAAGGTTAGATATAAGCATTGATAACAATATGTGTCTTCGTTATGTGTGTATATTGGCAACTATGTAAATAATTAAACCGTCTGGCAGGCGGTTGACCCAAAGTATCAGAATCAGACAGAGGGGAAACAAAGAGGTCAGAAGTGAATATTGATAAACATATATATTTCATGTAATTTGTTCAATTTTGAGATGGGTTTTCATTGTGTTAGGAAGATCAGCGGATCAGCAATAAAATGTCACTGATATTGGTTTCTAAATGTTCCAAGTAATTAATGTTTAATGTCATGTGTCAATGTATTATAGATATTGTTTTAAAGTAACGAGAAGAGTAATTTGATAAAATGAGAAATAAAGTAACAATTTATGCAAGTTAATAAAAGATAGTTTGTGGGTGATGAATATTTTGTGGGACATGTAGATCTGTCCAAGTTGAAGTCAAAGTTAGAGAAATAGTAGAGAGGAGAATAATGTAATGTTGTTTTGAATTAATGTATGTTAGAGAGTTTTAAGAAGTATTGATGTTGAGCAATATATTGTTGTTTATAATTGATGATGTTATTTTGTTGTAGTTGTAGTAAGGTAATAAGATTGAGATTTTTTGGGGATGGCAATTTTGTAGTAGGGGGTAGTGTAATGTAGGAGTCCGCAACATAATGATAAGTTGGGACGGGATGGGATCGATTTTAGTGAGAAGGGGCTGCCTTAGGTAGAATCCAGGGGCCAGATAATGGGAAATGAGTTTCTGGGGGGGGGGAACACGTATCCTATGTACAAAGGGTTAGAGAGTATTTTTTTTATATATATAGAGAGAAGGTGGCGATTGGAGTTTAATGATAAGTTTGGGTTTAGAGATTGATGGGATAGATATTTTGATAGAGATGGGTGTCATGTGAGTTACAGTTGTTAGAGGTTAGAGTCAAGGGAGAAAGATTATGGATGTACACAGATCAAGTAGTACAATTAATGAGATAAAGGTTTAAATCACCCACAGTAATGGAGAATCAGACTGTCAAGCAAAGAAAGAGATTTATAATAGAGATATAAAATTTTAATTTACAACCAGTGACAAAATTTTGATAGAATTTGGAAATAAGGTAAAATTAAGAATTGTTTATATTGAATAATTTAAATGTCAATTTGCTTATTATTTATAATATAAGATTTTGTTATTTTAAATGTTTTATTTTATTATGTTTTGTGTTTCAAGTTAGGGTGTTACAGAGGTTTAAATGTATTTTCAGATAGAACCTGTACATAACATATGTGGGTCAAGGTTGTGGGCTTGACCTAGTTTTGATCAGCTGATGAGATCATATGCATACTAAGCTTGTATAGTAAGGAAGTTAATTCACCTTTGGTTTTTGATCAATTTAAACAAACTTGACATAATTTCTATATGTAAAGGGAACATTTTAATAAATTAAAATTTTTTTTTGAATTTTAAAATTTTTTTGAAAAAAAAAATCTTGATTTTGCGCCTGCCAGCTAATGAATATTTTTAAGCTTTGATTATTTGATTGTATGTGTACTAACCATGTTTATTTTATTGATTTATTTTGTATTGAATTGTATTGTTAGACTATAAGTGATTACCTGTTAGGTTAAGGATGTTATTAATTATAAGAAATGTTTAAATTAACTCATTTTAAATAAAACAGAAAATAAGGAAGAGAATATTTTAAAAGTTATACAAAATTTATGAATCAATTTTACCTGAAAACAACCAATGGGTTGCCGGTTAAATAACTTTTGAAAATTTTTCAATTTTATGATATGTGATGTCAATAGGTAATGTGAGTGTGTGTGAGCCCAGTATCTCCTAAAGGCAGCCCAGCTTGCATAAAAGGGGAAACATATCGGTGGAGGATCTGGCATAATCTAAGCCAGGGATTGAGGATTTTTTTTTTTGGGGTAGCATGTTAGAAGGTGAGGTGTGCCGTGGTACTTGTCTGTTCGATTTTTCGGTGTTGGGATCTCACACAGAGAAGTCCCGTGATCTCGTTCAGATGGGTCCATAGTCGCCACGCCAGGGGGGTAGTGTACCCATGAGGAGTAAGAACAAAAGGGGGTTGTTGGCACCAGTTCCTCCCCGGTCCTCTTCGGGGTTTGTCAATGAGATTTCTTCTGTTCTGGACAGCAGAATTCTCATTGAGGGGGTATTGTAACGTGTCAAAATTGGGTCCTTTCATTTATTACAGTTATGGGGTATTTGTATTTTTATTTATTTTATTTTTGGGGTTTTGTAAAATTATTGTGCAAACATTAACTCTATTGGAACAGAACACGTGGCAAGTAGAACAGTTTGAATAAAGGCAAGACGCAGTTTCTGTTGTGTAACCCGGCAAGGAGTTCGTACCACCCTCGAATTCTCAGAACTCTGTATATGTGTGACGATGCACGCACTTAACATCTCAAGCATGTGCGCTGAAGGGACGCCGAGAAACTCAACCGGCGCTGTAAAAGATGGCGCATGAACGAACAGTTTGTGAAAGCAGCAAGACAACTACAGGAAATGTAGTTAAGCCCCGCCTACTGCTAGTGACACCAGTCTAGCAGCGACAAATATCGTCTACCCATTTGGCTGATATAACTACTATGTTTCATGCATAAAGTTGGTAAGCCACAGCAAGACAGCTAGGAACGGCGACAAAATCAAACGAGCAGTGGTTACGAACTTCCTACGGCCCAACCAAGACGCCAGCCCAGTTACTCTATACGTGTCGGCCGGCACACACCGAGCTAAGTTAGGCTCCTGATAAAGTTTCATAATTTTAACGGTAATGAAGAAATAACAGTAAAAAATTGTGTGACCGCGGTCCTTTAGAAGAACCGAACCCATTCAGATCGTTAATTTTTGGAAAATAACAAGACATTTACCCGAACAATGAGTGCGGGCGTGAAGACCGCGTGGTCAACGGGGGAGGAATATCATTCAAAATGTTAAGGGGTTTATAATTTAGTGTGTTTGAGTGAGTGTGAAAATTTGCAGGCTGGGCTCTGTCTGTATTTATAATGAAGTGTGATCAGTAAGGTAAGAGTTTAGAATAAGTTAACCTGTAGTAGAAGATAAAGCGAACCAAGAAAGAAAAAAATGTAAATTAATCTGCATAAACATGCATAACAGTTTTGAATGAAATTTTCAATGATTTTAACAAATTAAAATATCATTTCTCTTCATTAAAAAATGAGTCGAGTTACTTATTTCAGTAACCTATAAATCACGCTAACATCTTAGTTCGTGCGAGAATCCTGGCCCCGAATAGAAGCTCTACAGGTAGGTCAAATTAATTTATGTGTTTTTATAAATTTAATGAGTGTAATAGTATCTCAAGGGGAGCCGATCCAAGGTCAGCAGAGTACGAGTGAAATTAACCAAGTGTAATGGCGGTTTAGGCACTACAAATTGACAATACGAACTTTTCATTGGCCCACTGAAACAAATCGTCACCAACAAACAATGACGACATAAAACAATTACGTGTTATACCGGGCATTGGTGAAAAGAACAATGCACCATGACATCAGACACCGCTGTTTTACATAATAATTGTGTCTGCCTCGCCCAGTTCTTCAAAAGCAGTCAGCGAGCATATACGCTTGCCGTTTACAGTGGGCAGTTCTCTGCCGAAAATGTAACATTTATTTCATACAAATGATATAATCAACATCAAAAGTTAACAATAACTATTAGTAGAAGCAGTGTACTAAACAAAAATGCATTTAAATTAGAATCAGTGGGAGATATGACAGCACGAAAACCGGCCGAACACCTGCCAACCGCCATGAACAACTAAGGAGGAGTCTACGCCACATCATTTTCAGGAAAGCCCTATATTAATATTATGTAAATTCAAAATTACTAAATGAGCTCAAATTTCACAAATATGTGTAAAGTCAAAGTAAGTGAGAGAGTGAGAAAGTGACAGTGCATGACTATGTTGATCAACGTAATATAACCTGAGGCGTTGGTTTGTGATAACGGTTAACAATTATTATTATCAAAATATAAAGAGAGTTATGATTTTGTTTATGATGGTAATAACAAGGCTAAAGTAAGTAGTTTACATCTAATCAGAAAGTATGTCTAATTAACCTTGAACAAGGTCAAGTGCGGAATACCATCGCCGCCATTTTGAAATCTTAATAATTATTGTTGGTTATTTTTGTATCAATTTGCAACATCTTTAACATAATAAAACCAAATTCGTTAACCTCAGGTGGTGTGTTATGTTATTTCTATACCCAACAACCTCAGCCTCTTTCTGCTTAACGCAACTCTGGACCCGAAAAGCCTAATGTACTTTGAAAAAACTGAGCACGTGTTTCCACAAAGGGTGTGGTTTAGATTATGCAAATACAATAAGACACACATAGTTATCAGACATATACGTTTAGTAATTATTAACATGGTCGGTAATTTAACAGATGGCTGCCCGAACGGTGACTTTATATAAAATAAAAAATTATATAAATAAGCAGAAAAGCGGAGGTAGAAGGGTAAAGAAATAAGCATAAAAAGAGAGGTTATATATGGAAGTTACATATAGTGTAAGGAGACGTGCATAGCAAATAACAAAATTTTGTACCATCAGTACGACAAAATGGCAGATAACGAAAGCATTAACGTAGAAAATACAAATACAGAATCACTGATGTTGAGTGAACCACAGGCGCACTCAACGCCTATTATGAATAAGGTTTCGCTGGAAGATCTCTTTCAGTTAATGAAAGTACAGAATGGTCAATTGAATAATAAACTAAATCAATTTGATGACAAATTAAATCAGTTTGATGAACAATTTACGACATCAAAAAAGAAATTAAGAAACAGAGCTGTAATTTTGATGAGAGAATAAATGAAATAGAAATACAGTGTGATAGTATACAAAAACAAACAGAAAATAATAATGAGCAATTTAATAATAAAATAAGTCAATTAGACAACAAAATTAAGCAAATTAATGAGACAGTTCAGAATCAAATAGAAATACAATGTGAAAAAATAGAAAACAATTTGTTTAACTACAATCAGTAAACAAATAGAGAGTACTGATAATTTTGAAACAAATAAACAAATAGAGATGAAAGCTAGTATTTTACAGAACAAGATAGAGAAATGTGAATTAGATGTAGTAGACATAACCAAACATTTTGAAACAGTAGACAGAATAGTATCAAAAAATGAGAATAACACAAATGAGAGAATGAGCACGTTACAAAATAAAATTGAAGAAATAGATAACCTAGTTATACATGATAATAATGTGCATGTTAAATGTAATGTGATTGAAAATGATTTAACGAAAGTGAGAAATGAGTTACGGGGAGATTCAAAAAAATTGTACCGGTATTACGGAAAGAATAATCGTAACCAGGGACGCGTACGGGGAAATCGAGTTAGAGAATTTTAACTACGAAAATAAAATAATACACCCTATGAGATTTTTAAACCAGGCGCGTGAGTACAGCCGTTTTAGTAACCACAATTGGGGGATACAGCTAATGAAAATTGTCAGATGTTTTAAGGGTAATTCTATTATATGGGTAGAGGCGCACAGAGTAGAATGGGACAGTTTTGAAACATTTGAGAGGGCATTTAAAAATAAATTTTGGCCGGAAGAGGAACAAGAGAGTTTGAGGAGTCATATTATGGGAGTAGGTAGTTTTGTGGGACAAAATAACATAACCATGTACGTGACGAAGTTGTATAATGAGGCAATGTATCTCGAACCGCCAATACCGTTTCAATCATTCGTCAGATATGTGAGTAAACATCTACCCAGAGAAGCACAGGTGACTTTAATGATGAAGGAGATAGAGAGTTTGAGTGAGTTGGAGTGGATTTTAGATATTTTACAAAGTATTAGGGACCGTGAAATAATTAGGCGACCTATACTTTTAATAACGCAGAATTTAATCGACATAAGAGTAGCTATCAGGGAAATAGCAATCACAATAATAGGTATAAACCCAGAAATCATTTTCAGCAGACAGGTGAGTGGAACTGTTCCAGATGCGGAAGAGAGAACTACGCTCACAGACAACAATGTTTCAGATGCCTATTGCCTAAGGAAGAACAAAGGAGGAGAGAACATATGAAACAATACGTACCAACCGACAAAGGAGGACCAGGTACCAGTGGGACATCCAACCACCGGCAAGGACGACCAAACGATCAACAACAACAACAGGAAATGAGAAATAGTAGACGACAGCCGGAAAACTAGAAGCAACAGTGGTAGCCAGGACCCAACCACTGTTCAGAGGAGCGCATGAGGTCCAACCAACAGAAGACATCCCCAGCAACGTCATCAAAGCGGACATAGTAGCTGATTTATTAGAAGAGGAGAACCATACTTTAACGGAAGGGAGAGCAGGATTAACGAAATTCAGGTAAATATAGAAGGTAAGCATTATAGAACACTGGTAGATACAGGGAGCGAAATTTCAGTGATAGCAGAAAATATTTTAACGTAATTGAGAGAATTTAATAAAAATATTCCAGTTTTGCCAGTAGCAGGAGTTACGGTGATAGGAGTTACAGGGGTAAGGAGTAAGCGGGTGACGAAACAGATACACTTGAACTTTTTGATAAATGGTATAGATTTTGATAGTACATTCTTGGTAGTTAAGGGTTTGAGTTTGGACATTATTTTGGGTAACGATTTTTTACAAAGGAATAGAGCGGTGATAAATTTTAAAGAAAAGGTGATAGAGTTAGACGGGGGTGACCGGTCGGTGAAGATAAATTTTGAACGGGTGTTAGATACAATTAAAACAACTGGGGTAAAGTTATTGAAAAAACGAGTAGAGGAGAAAAATATCGATACTAGAATCAATTGGTGTAGAGAGGCGGAGTATATTTATGATGATGATAATGAAATGAGCAATATTAATGATGCAGTGTGGGAGATAAGGGCAGAAAAGTTTCGGAGTGAAGGGTCCGGTGTTGGGAGTGGCCAGCGTGCAGCGTTATGGCAGGTGGTGGAGCAGTTTAGGGGAGTGTTTGCCGATGTACCGGGAAGGGCAAAAGATTACGAGTGTACTTTACAGATTAGAGAACATACACCATTCATGCAACGGAGTTATCCTGTGCCTTATTCCAAAAGACGAGCGGTGCAAGAGGAGTTAAACAAAATGCTGGAAGGTAAAATTATAGAGAGATCAGTATCGCCCTACTCGAATCCTTTGGTGGTAGTAATCAAGAAGGACGGCAGAGTCAGGCTGTGTTTGGACGCACGAAGGATAAACCAGATAATTATACCCGACCGAGAGTCACCAGAAGCGATAAATGAGATATTCCAGAAATTCAGCGGCGTGAAATTTATGACATCGCTGGACCTTACTGCAGGATATTGGCAGGTACCATTAGCAGAAGAAAGTAGAAAATACACCACATTTTTGTTCAACGGAAAGAATTACCAGTTCAGGAGACTACCTTTTGGATTGAATACCAGTGTGGCAAGTTTCATAAAATGCTTAGACAAAATATTGAGACCCAAGGATTTGGATTTCTTGACCGTTTATGTGGACATCTTAATAGCATCCAGGACTTTCGAGGAGCATTTGGAACATATAAAATATGTATTAACGAAATTGGAAGCAGGAGGACTTACAGTGAATTGGGACAAATCAGAATTCTTACAAACAGAGATTAAATTTTTAGGTTTTATTATTACACCGAAAGGGATATCTGCAAACCCGGACAAAGTCGAATCAATCATGCGCTTCCCTGAACCAAGGAACATAAAGCAACTTCAAAGTTTTCTAGGGCTGTGCAATTTCTACCGAAAATTTCAAAGGAACTACGCCCACGTGACAGCAAGGTTAAGTATAATACTACAAAAAAGCAGACAGTGGAAATGGGGCGACGTAGAGCGTGGAGCCTTTGAGGAAATTAAAAGGAAATTCAGTGAAATGATCATGATGAACCACCCGGATTTTGAGAAAGTGTTCTATCTACAGACAGACGCCAGTAATGTAGCCGTCGGGGCGGAGCTGTACCAGGAAGATGAGGAAAAGGAGCACCTCACTATAGCCTTTGCGAGTAGATCCTTGCTGCCAGCGGAGAAAAATTATACGACAACAGAAAAAGAGTTATTGAGTATTGTATTCGCCATTGGAAAATTTAGAACATATATTCTGGGGAACAGGACCATCATACGAACGGACCACAAGGCATTATCCTTTTTGAACACTTGCAAGCTTGCTCACAGCCGTCTAACACGATGGGTGCTCGTGCTACAGGAATACAACTTCGAGTGGGAATACATCCGAGGGACAGAAAATAAGGTACCTGACACTCTCTCCAGAGTAGACAGTGAGAACAACCGAACAGGTAGGGACTAAAGGAGATCGAGATTTTCAAGATAACAAGGGAGGATAAAATATTTGGAGAAGAGTTAAAAGATATCAGCACCATGCAAAGAGCAGATGGTAAGTTGGGTAAGACAATAAACAGTTTAGAAACGGAATTAGGAGCGTCAGAGTATAACCAGTTTTTCCAAATTTACAAAGGATTGTTGTTTAAAAGGGTAGTAGGGGGTGAGCGTGATTGGAAGTTAGTGATACCAGAAGGGCTGGAAGAGAAAATTATTTGGGATTGTCATGTTAGATACGGTCATTTTGGGGTGAAGAAGTGTGTTAATGTATTGAAGGAGTCATGTGTTTTCAGGAATATGGAGAGACGAGTGAGGAAATTACTGAGGAGTTGTGATTTATGTCAGAAATCAAAAGTGGTAAATTATAGAGTTGAAGGTGAGTTGAATTTTATAAGGGTAGAGAGACCATTTGATTTAGTTGCGGTAGATTTGTTTGGACCATTGCCAAAGGGTAGAGGCGGAGTTGTGTATATTTTTGTATTACTTGACACTTTTTCGAAGTATGTGAAATTGTATAGCGTAAAGAGAGCTACCAGTAAGGTATTGAGTGAGAAGGTGACTAAGGACTACATGATTCACGTGGGTAAGCCGAAGGTGATTTTGTCGGACCACGGGCCACAGTTCATCAGTGGGAAATGGCGCCAGACCTTAGGATGGGAAGGAATCCTCATGAAGCATACGGCTGTGTATCATCCCCAGTCAAACCACGCTGAGCGTGTAATGAGAGAGATAGGCAGGATCTTTAGAGCCTATTGTCACGCTAAACACAGCGAGTGGCCGTTGTACGTAAGGAAGGTAGAAAATTGGCTGAACAGTACCACCCACGAGTCCACCGGCTATACACCTCACGAGTTAGTAAAGGGAACACGCCCCCCAAGGATTTTGGAGCAGCTGTTTGATTATCCCGAGGAGAGCGAGCGGACGGATATGAGCATTAAGATCCGGTTGGCCAACGAGAACTTGTTAAGCAAAGGCGAACGCAGGAAACATAGACACGACACAAAAGGTAAGTGGGTAAAGTATGAAGTCGGACAGTTGGTATTAGTGAGGACGCACGATCTGTCGAGTGCTCAAGAAAAGGAGATAAAGAAATTCTTCCTGCTTTATGAAGGATCTTACGAGATAGTAGGGATAAAGATGAAAAATTCATATGTGTTGCAGGACATGGATACAGGGAAGGTAGTAGGAACGCACAATGCCACAAACTTAAAATTATATTGGTCATCTTAGAGTTTAGTTAAGATTTGCATATTAATGAGAGTGAATGAGTGAATGAAAAAAAAAAAAAAAGAAAAAAAAGGGGTGTGAGAAAGAGAGAGAAAATATGCTTGTTTTATGTAATCTTATCAAGTGATCCATTGTTGTAATTCCTAAGTTACAGTAAAAGAAGTTGTCAGCGAAAGTGAAAGCTAGAACTTGTAAAGTGTCTATGTGAAAAAATTTTAAATAATTAACGAACTTGTTTTTGAGCAAGATAAAAGGGTGTTTTATAGTTGTTTGGTGTTAGAAAAAACAAAAAAAATCAAAATGGACTGTATGAACAGTATATGTAGGTGGAATTAATTTAGAAGTAAGTGGGCTAGTGCAGTAGTGGCATGTGCTATTGTAGCTAGCGAAGTGGGTTGATGAGTAACGCACAAACCGTTGCCATCATCGGAGGCCTCCATAAGGCGTAAGTACACTGCACAAAGTTTAATATAATTTTGTGTTATATGTGATTAAAGACCGTGCAGTGTATGAATATGATATGATGTAGAACATGTTTGAAAGTAAAGTAGATTTCCCCGACTTTTCGGGCAATTACTGCCTTACCAGCACTAATCGTGGCTTTGGCTAGCGGTCAGCTATGGCCAGATCAAGTCCCTTGACCATAGCTGATTTGAAATTGGTTAACAGTAGAAATTAATATGGGGGTGAAACTAGGGGAAATCCCCCGGAACTATGGAACAGCGGCTGCCACTCTGTCCGCGTAGGGACAGCAAAGCCAGGTGGTAGACCCGTTTTAAGGGCATGTAAATATATGACAGGGGTATGTTGATACCTAAACTTTTCAATGTAACGCCGAAGCAAGGGCACAGAGGCGATACATTCCTCTAAAGAATACAGTCCTTGTGAAAGCAAATGGACGTCACAGTTCATCCCTCATGAAGCAATAGTGTGTGTGGTCAGGAGGTTACTATAAGGGTAGTGACGATAATAATATTAAATTTTATGTTAGGGAACAAATCTCTAGAAATGATTCTGTTATAAAAGGGGAAAATTAAAGTAAAGAAAACGAGTAAAGAAATTTAGATAGTTTTGAAGTGCTGCCATGATAGATAAATATACTGATGTTATGTGAAATAAATGAATAAAAAATAGTAGTTGTTGTTTGAGAGTAAAAAATTTGTTTTGTGCTTAGTGTAAGAGTATAATTTCTTATGATGAAAGAAGCAAATTGATATTGACTGGAGTCAGAGCAATTGATATAAATATGTAGGAGTGTTGAAAAGTAGAAGGATTATCTGTTTAAATCTTGTTATGATTTTTGAGTTATTTGGAATTTTATAAATAAATAAAACCAACGCCTCTAATCACAAACCAATGCATCTAAGAGGAGACATATCAGTTGCGGATATATAGATAAATGAGGCCACTATTTTAAAATTTTGTATTGAATGTTTCAGAGTTTTATGGTGTTGTGACCGCGGTCCTGCGCTGGCCGGAGCGTCAGAACAGGAGCGTGCAGTGCCTCATGGCCTTATGGTGTAGGGATCTCTCAGGAGAAGTCCAGTAAGGTCAGACAGGTACGATCGACACTATAGGACCAAGGGTAAGTGATTGAGATTTTCTTTTTATTAACACTACAGGGGGTTGTGGCACATATCTGAACTGATCCTTTTAGAACATATGAATGAGTCAATGAAAGTTTTTGTGTCTCGACACCAAACCTTTCATTGAGGGGGTTTTGTAACAGTACAGAATTACCTGTACCAGAATAATGGTATGAGGCATACTGTCGTTGTAAATTTTATTGTGTTCATACATATTAACAAGGGCAAAGTTAGTTTACACAAGTCCCAGTAGATACGCAAATTCACCAGAGGGGAGCCGATCCAAGGTCAGCAGAGTACGAGTGAAATTAACCAAGTGTAATGGCGGTTTAGGCGCTACAAATTGACAATACGAACTTTTCATTGGCCCACTGAAACAAATCGTCACCAACAAACAATGACGACAAAACAATTACGTGTTATACCGGGCGTTGGCGAAAAGAACAATGCACCATGATGTCAGACACCGCTGTTTTACATAATAATTGTGTCTGCCTCGCCCAGTTCTTCAAAAGCAGTCAGCGAGCATATACGCTTGCCGTTTACAGTGGGCAGTTCTCTGCCGAAAATGTAACATTTATTTCATACAAATGATATAATCAACATCAAAAGTTAACAATAACTATTAGTAGAAGCAGTGTACTAAACAAAAATGCATTTAAATTAGAATCAGTGGGAGATATGACAGCACAAAAACCGGCCGAACACCTGCCAACCGCCATGAACAACTAAGGAGGAGTCTACGCCACATCATTTTCAGGAAAGCCCTATATTAATATTATCTAAATTCAAAATTACTAAATGAGCTCAAATTTCACAAATATGTGTAAAGTCAAAGTAAGTGAGAGAGTGAGAAAGTGACAGTGCATGACTATGTTGATCAACGTAATATAACCTGAGGCGTTGGTTTGTGATAATGGTTAACAATTATTATTATCAAAATATAAAGAGAGTTATGATTTTGTTTATGATGGTAATAACAAGGCTAAAGTAAGTAGTTTACATCTAATCAGAAAGTATGTCTAATTAACCTTGAACAAGGTCAAGTGCGGAATACCATCGCCGCCATTTTGAAATCTTAATAATTATTGTTGGTTATTTTTGTATCAATTTGCAACATATTTAACATAATAAAACCAAATTCGTTAACCTCAGGTGGTGTGTTGTTATTTCTATACCCAACAACCTCAGCCTCTTTCTGCTTAATGCAACTCTGGACCCAAAAAGCCTAATGTACTTTGAAAAAACTGAGCACGTGTTTCCACAAAGGGTGTGGTTTAGATTATGCAAATACAATAAGACACACATAGTTATCAGACATACGTTTAGTAATTATTAACATGGTCGGTAATTTAACAAAGTAAGTATGATATCTTGTTGCTGAGAATTAGTATATGATAAATATTAATTTTCATTGAATAATTTAACTTGATAAACTCTTACTTTATACATGCTCGTAGGCCGCCAAGTAGTATGCAAAGTAGTAACGTGAAATAGTAGTAAGGCCTATATAAAAAAGTGCATTACATTCTGTCGCCCGGAACATGGGACTACTGAGTCACTAATAGAATAGTAAAATAAGAATAAAATAGAATTAAGAATAACAATAATATAAGATATAGTTGTATGATTACGCAGAGTAAGAGTAGGAAAAACAAAAACACACAGAACAACACGCACGAACTAGACAATAACATGAATACAGAAACAACATCCCACGATAACAAAATGGAATTCGATTTAAACAATCAGCTAGGAGATCCTCAAACGCTCGCACACATTTCAATGGGGAATCAAGAGTCAGGGACGCGGGGACCGAACGACAAAAATGCAAAAACACAACAGATCACACAAGAAACACTAGTAGAGGTTAGAGAGAGGACGGGATATCAGCATACAAGAAACACTAGTAGAGGTTAGAGAGAGGACGGGATATCAGACATTACCAGAGACAGACAAAGATACCGATATATATACAACACTCCAACAACTGTTACAACAATCGAAAGAAACAAAAGAACAGGCGGAAAAAACAGCATGACAGATAGCACAGCACGCGACACAACGAAAACAACAACTACAACAAATATCAGAGCAGATACACAAACAAAATATGGAACTAAGAAACGAAGTAATCGCGCAACTCAATCAAGAAAAAGCAAATAACCAAAAATTTCTCCAGGAGTTTAGAATAGACATTCATAATAAGATCCAAGAAAACTGTGATAAGATTAATACTGAGATTAGTGCCAATACAAAACAACAAATTAAAGAACTTGACGAAAAATACAATAATAATTTTAAAATAATTACTGAAACAGTAAGTGTAAACAATAAAAGATGTGCAGATAACACAGCAGCTATAAATGAATTGAAGGTCGAAAAACTAAAAGAGTTAGAAACTAAAATTGACAGCAAGTCGGACGAGACATATCTTAAATTACAACAAATACAACGGGAAGTCAGAACTAAACTAGTGTCAATAAGCAACAAACCATGTAATCGGGGCATGACAAATGAACAAATTAAGGACATAAAATATAAAGGTATGGGTCATTTCCCGATGGAATTTATTAAATAATTGAACGAATATTCATTCATAATAGCAAGACATCTTGAAGGAGAGGCAGCAGTGTGGTGGAGGTTAGTAAAACATAGTGTTAACAATTTCGTTGATTTCACTGATGTATTTATAAATAAATATTGGAATGACGTCATTCAAGAGAGAGTAAGAAATTAACTGAGTTCAGAAGGTATCACGCAGAGAATGGGATGAACATGATCCAATACTTAGAGCGTAAACTGTTAGAAAACCGCCAGTTAATTCCGCCAATACCAGATAAATATTTAATTAGGAAAATTACTAAACATTATCCACATGAAATACAAGTTGCGATAATTACTCGTGGTGTAGTTACAATCAATGAATTTGAGCAAGTATTACTAGAATTTATGAGTTTGAGAACTGACACGAGGGAGGCAAGCCGAGTGTATTATGAAGGCAGGCGAGACCGTAAACCGTGGACGAGGGGTGAAGAGGAGAGCGAGAGCAGCTGAACGAGGGCGCGCTAACGAAAGTGAAAGTAGGCCAGCTACGTCACACTACCCCAAACGGCCAAACAGGTTTAAAAATGAAAATGAACCTATTCCGTCGACTAGCAGTGCAAACTGTAACAAAATTAATACCACTATGCAAAAAAACTAGATAAGTTATGTAAATATGAAATAGACTTAAGTACTATTAGTAAATATATTAGCACTACCTTTCTAAATTTAAGAGATGATTTAATGGTCAATGATGATGTCAATGTAATATGAAAAGTTAATAAATGTCCGAAAGTAAGAGTCACGTTGAATGGGGTGCCTACGTATGCTTTGGTAGACACTGGAAGTCAGGTAAACGCCGTATCGGAACAGTGGTTTAAAAACAATAAGAGGGAGTTGGGTGATTTAGAAATGTTAAAATTGTCGAATACCGTAATTAAGGGTATTGCAACCGGCAATAAGTCAAAAAGGGTCACACAACAAATCTTAACTGTCCAGATCGAAAGTTTAAAAGTCGATAGTGTCTTTGTAGTTGTACCA
Organism: Magicicada septendecula; assembly: GCA_034769895.1. Taxonomy (NCBI): domain Eukaryota; kingdom Metazoa; phylum Arthropoda; class Insecta; order Hemiptera; family Cicadidae; genus Magicicada; species Magicicada septendecula. Next base: position 746,633,373 of record CM068367.1, on the reverse strand, counting down.
GAATTAATAAAAGACTGTATCTTGGGCGTGGGGTTATTGGAAGAAAATGGGTGCGTGATCGACCTGAACAACAAACAATTAATGATTCAGGGAGATCAAAACCAGGAAGGAACTACAGCGGAGATACTATGAGTGGAACTCTCATCTGCCGATGAAGATATTGAAGAATTAATTGAACAGAAAGTGCAAGCTATCAGGGAGATAACCGAAGCTGAACGGAGCGAGCTACAACATATTTTAATGGAGAATAAAATGGTATTCCGAGATACGCCAGGTAGAATTAACTCATATCAGCATAGATTCGAAGTTACCGATCTGACACCATACTGTCAGAAAGGATGGCCGATTCCGATGAGATACAAGGAGGCAGTGAAAGCAGAAATCCAGAAGATGGAGGCGCATGGAATTATTGAAAGGGCCCAGAGTCCATACGTCAACCCTATGGTCACTGTCATAAAGAAAGACCAGACGGTTAGATTATGTTTGGACGCCCATAAGTTAAATTCAGTAACAATTCCGGACCATGAAGGAGCCATTCCAATTAATGAGATACTGGCAAAATGTGGTAACATTAAAGTCATGTCCACAATTGACCTCCGTAGCTCATTTTGGCAAATCCCATTGCATCAGGAATGTAGAGATTTTACTGGGTTTTTGTACGAGGGGAAATGCTACGTTCGGATTGAAGACTAGTCTAGCAAGTTTAACACATGGTTTGGAAGAAGAAGGTGTTATCGGAAGAAGTGAAGGCATTTACTATCTTATATGTAGATGACTGCTTGTGTATCTCGGATAGCGTGGAAGAGCACCTACAACACTTAAAATTGTTATTACGTGATCTAAAACAAGCAAATTTAACTGTCAACTTTAAAAAATCACAACTATTTCGTAAAGAGATTGATTATTTGGGATATCGCATAACAACAGAGGGTATTACCGCTGCACCGGATAAGATTAGAGCCATTCAGGAGTTTCGGAAGCCAAAGAATCAAAAACAACTTAAAGGATTTCTGGGCTTAACCAACTTTTATAACAGATTCACAAATAAATACGCTGAGGCAACGCAACCGTTACTAAACCTATTAAAAAAGGATACCACGTTTAAATGGACAAAGGAAATGGATCAGCATTTTGAAAAGTCAAGGAATTATTCATCGAATCAGTGGTTCTCAAGCATCCTGACCCCAGCAAGCGTTTTTACTTTAAACGGATGCGAGTCGCTATGCACTGGGAGGACAGCTTTACCAACTAGACGAGAATAATGACACTGGAGTGGTCGCATTTACGAGCCGCGTGGTACGGGGAGCTGAGCGTAATTACTTCACTACAGAATTAGAGCTACTGAGTGTTGTACACTGTTTGCAAAAATTTAGGACCTACGTACTGGGTAAGCCTCTAACGATAATCACTGACAACAAGGCATTAATTTTCATAAAGAAGTGTCACCTAAATAACTCCCGCATAACGCGATGGATTCTTGCAATACAGGAATACGATTTTGACATCATTCACTGCAAGGGGCAAGATAACATCGTGGCAGATATCCTGAGTAGACATCCTGAAGACATGGACGAGGGACAACCAATCGATCGAACCGAGGAATTAGAGATAAGTCTTATCAATATCCGTATCAGTAAGGAGGCCAAGGAGCAGCTCAAGAACATAAAAAGTTATCAACTAGCCTACACGAAATTGAAGCAAATTATCGACGTAATACAAGCAAATAAGCAACACAAACTTGCCCAAAAATACAGTTGTCACAATGAGAAATTATACCGAAAGGAAAAGGGGATATGGAAACTCATGTTGACCAAGGAACTATGCCACAACATGATTTATGAACTACATCAAGCATACAGTCATGTGGGGAATCGGCGTACATATCACCTATTCAAGGAAAATTTCATGGGGAACTCAGTTAACAAGATCACTAAATTAAGTACGAGAACTTGTCAAACTTGCCAGAAAAGCAAGGACCATTTTAAATGAATGGTAGGCGAAACGCAACCTGTCATACCCCAAAACAAGAGCGAACTAATTAGCATTGACTACTATAGACCATTCATTACCGGTATCCACGGGCAAGGTCAGGTACATACTAACTATGATCGACAACTTTACCAAATATGTAAAATTATATAAATTAAGGCAAGCCACCACGACCGCCACTATAAATAAAATTAAGTTGTATTGTGAAGAAATGGGAAAGCCATCAGCAATATTAACTGACAATGGTACCCAGTTCACCAGTCAACGATGGATCACAGCATTGACGGAGATGAGTATTAAACCAAAATATACTGCTGTTCGCAATCCGTGCACTAATTTGGCCGAAAGGATCAACAGACAATTAGGCAATATGTTTAGGGCATTGACATCCGAAAAACACACAAAATGGGCACAATTTCTCAATTTAATTGAAGCATGTATTAATCAAACATACCACGAAACAATTGAAACCACCCGGGGCACAGTGGGGAAGAAAACCGGAGCATGATTGGACCAAGTATTGTAATGGGTTGAATTAGAAGGTTTTTATTTTATTGATTTTGGTCTCGATTTTATAAAGATTTTAAATTCACTTCATATATGTGAGCCACCCCAGTTTAATTTTATATAAATTTAAATCATCAATTCCATCCAGTATCAAATTGTTAACTGCACCTGTAGGGAGCCTCAGTACAGCAATGCACAGTGTTAGCCAAAACAATTGTACAGACGGATTGCGTAACCACCCAGCAGCAGGCTTGTGTGAAACCCAGTCTACAGTGTGTCATCAGATAGTGCACAACACACAGTAGTAAGCAGCATCAGACAGTAAGGTTGGTTTAAATTTAAACGGTGGCCTCGGGTGCGATATAGGCCGTAAAAGTAACTCGGCCTATTTTTAAAGCCCAATGAAAAGTGTAAAGTGGTACAAACAATAGCGCGGTCATCTAAACTTTCTGCCCGGGCAAATTTTCATTTTATTAAGTCGGCCGACTAACCAAGTTGGTATCAGAGTTTATAAAACAATTCAACAGTTGAGAGTAATATGTAACGATGCAAAAATCAAGTGAGTGTGCAGAAAACAAAAAGTGAACTATCAAACGTTTGGACACAGTGCGAGAACGTTACAGGACGCGCCATGAGGTCGGCGGGGACGCTACTGCAACAAGTTACAGTATTCCATTCAAATATTTTCTTATAAAGGCCTAACTTAAGTACATGTGGGGGTTTTAAAAAATTGTCTGAATGCGAGAGTGTGGCAAGCTGGGTTCGCCTTGATTAATAAAATATACATTAGAATAAGAAAATGTTTAAATAAATGTGCCTGTTTTATCTGTCGAAAAAAGAGAGAAAAGTTGAGTTAGTTGAAATTTCATTTAAAATGAAGTAATGATATAATAAATTTTTTTATTTAAAATTGTCCATTTGTGGATTTAAGGCTCAACCTCCATCGTCATAGATAAGTCTTTGTTTTATATAGCATTGTTCAATTACATTAACACACAAATTAGTCTTGTGTGTCGTCACCATAAAAACCAAATTCATTCATTTTACCAAAATAATCGTAAAACAAGTCAACATTAAGTACATTGGTTAAGTCTCCATCAGTAATATTCATTATCAAGTCAGTTATAGTATCAGTTACATTTTCTTCATAACGTAAATTATTATTATTTAAACTTGTATCATCAAAATAATCTTCACTCTCTCTTTTAACAGGTAAGTACTTCAAGTTATTTAACATCTCTTTCAACTCATTATAATTTCTCATTAGTTTATATAATTCTATCTCTTTATCGACACACAACTCTCCATCTAAATCTCTCTCATCATAACACCATATCATACTTTCAGCATCATTCCACACAGAGGGTACTAATTTATACAGAAAAGGGATACAACTCAAATCTTCCATTAAATAGGGTCTCTTGCCCTCCAATAATAACATTTTTGAACACTCTGGTTCATCACGAATAAGGGGAAAATTTACCCTCTGCCCTACACATTCATCTACTCTTTCTTTCCATTCTTTTTCTAATTCAACAACACTAATTATTACTTCATTACAACTTATCATTTTCTCACTCTCACTTACTGTTTCACTATCTATTTTCAACGTGTCACTTTCTGATACCACCCTTTCAGTCACATTACCATTTTCAATATCATTGTTCTTACTCTCTACTACCACACTGTTAATTATATTCTCATTTTCGACATTATTGTCATCATTTGTTAAATTCTTACTATCATTATTATTTTTACTTTTACTCTGTTCTACTACTGACTCTACTATTTTCTCAATGTCTCGTTTCAATTCATTACAACTATTTTCGCATTTTGTTTTTACTTCATCAATGTCAAATTTAAGTACGTCAAATTTACAATTAAATTCGCTTTTAATTTCATCAAAACGATTATTTAATTCACTACTTTGTCTGTCTAATTTTATGTCATTATTGTCAAAACGACTATTTAATTCGTTAAATTTGTTATTCTGTACTTTGCTTTGTTCTAAGAGTAATTGTAACATACTCATTACATCACTATTGAATTGGACGTTACATTTCGTTGAAGTCGGGGTCAATTGCACACCCGAATCTTCAGTTACATTACTCTGGTCACTTAAATTTAACTCTGTTTTCTCTTGACTCGCACTTGGAGTCGAATGTATCTCAAAATTACTCATGTTTGACTCGTCAAAATTTTCGACACTAGTCGTTTCATTTATGTTATTTTCGTTATCTGCCATTTTTATAAATTTATTAATCTAGATTTACTTACATAAAAACATCTACCACTTAACTCTTAACCTCTATACATTGATGTACTAATTTGTATGTGCTGCGTAATTTTTACGTAGTTATTCAACCCTCAAATCAAACTTGCATTTATCGTAGGTGTGGAATTTTAATTATTCAAATTCGAGTCCCGTTCGTAGCGCCAAATGTGAAGTTAATTACATTTTAATACTAATAGAATTACATAGAATTATTTGATCTTCCACCTACCTTGTTTAGTCTTCTGCCAGAGTCCGCAACACGAACGTCAAAATGCAAGTATTATTATACGGTTATTGGTTATTATTGTTTATTGGTTATGACCCAGCTGATTTTGACATTGAAATGTGATATAACTGAATAATTATTGCTGAAGAATTGTAAATACATGTGTAGTGAAATTAATTGTATGTATTATAAAATGTTAGATAAACAATGTATGTATGTAGCAGACATTGTTGTGATGATGATAATAATAATATTAATATTTTGCAGCCTAAATAAATAACAAAAACAATTTGGAAGAAGATAATGAATGAGTTGTAGTTATTGCAATGGGTGGAAGTAATTAAAAATGTTGTTTTCAATAATTGATCTAATTAAAATAATTTGAAATGTTTAAATATTTTGCTTGATTTAAATGTTATATGGCTGAATTTTTCCAATGGATTTAAATTGTTTTATGAGATTTGATATTAATGAATAAATGTTAAATTGTTTGGTAGGAAATAACATTGTTGTTAAATGTTTCAGAGGTTACATGGAGATTGGTGTGTGTGTGTGGTGTGTATTTTGTATTCATGTCAATAGGTGGATAATGTATTGTAAGTATAAAGTTCATTATACCAGTCAGATAGAATAAAATGCTTACAGGTGTGAAAAAATGTTGATTCAATAATATGAATTGAGATAATGGTATTAAATAGAAACTGTAATTAAAAAGTAATAATAACTGAAATGTGGATTAAAGTATATTTGGTTTGTATTGTAATAAATAGACATTGATAAATATGTTAACATTAAAAGATTTACAGAAACCAAAAATTTGAAGGAATTATATATGTCAGTATATGATGTAACCAGAATGTTTAGACTATGTGAGTGTTGAGACAGAGTGTTTATGAAAACAAGTCTGGCACACAAGTGTTTATATAAACGGGTAGGTTGTGTGACCAATGTTTACAGCCAGATATGTTGAAGCTGATAACTGTTGTAGCTTGATGAATCAGTATCTTGAGGAAAATCTTATTGTGACATAAAAGAATTGAAGTTAATTTTACAGACAAAATAATAATGAGGTAATTTCTGTGACGTGGAGTTTGAGAAATTAAATAAAATTAAATCCACTCGGCAATTGAAAATTTTAATAATAAATTTAACTTTATTCTGATTCAAACTTCAAATGTAATTGTAAAACAAATGAAATATGTACTTTACTTAAATGGGAAATTGAAGGAAATTTTGTGTAAATGCTGTCAAAAATGTTTGGGAAACTTAGAGATGTATATTACGGTCCAAGTAACGGGTATCAGGGGTTAAGGGATTAAAAGGGGGGTAGAAAAAAAATATATATATATATCTATATATTTGTATATACTTTTTGTGCCTGCCATTAAATTGATGTTTTGCATTTTTGGTTGTATTATTGTTTATGTGTATTAATAGTGTTATGGAATTATATTGTTTAGGATATATGTATAATCAAATGCTAGGATAAGGCAGTTCATATTTTAATTAAATATTCAATTTGTTTTTTTTTTTTAGTAATAATAACAAAGAGATTTAACCTATTCAGATAAGACATTTTGTTTTGTTTTGATACAATTTGATTTTGAACTTTTAAAGGATGAGTTTGTTTAAAAAATATTATAGGTGTATGTATGCGTCCAGTATTTGCCAAAGGCGACCCAGTTTGCATGTAAGGGGGAACATATCGGTTGAGGATCTGGCATGATATAAGCCAGGGATTTGGATTTTTGGGGAAACATGATAGAAGGCGAGGTGCGCGGTGGTGCGTGTCTGTTCGATTTTTCGGTGTTGGGATCTCTTACAGGGAAGTCCAGTGATCTCGTTCAGATGCGTCCATAGTCACCGAGCCAGGGGGGTCGTGTACCCATGAAGTGTAAGAACGAATGGGGGTTGTTGGCACCATATCCTCACCGGTCCTCTTAGGGGTTTAGCAATGAGAATTCTTCTGTTTCGACAGAAGACTTCTCATTGGGGGGTATTGTAATGGGTCGAATTAGAAGGTTTTTATTTTATTGATTTTGGTCTCGATTTTATAAAGATTTTAAATTCACTTCATATATGTGAGCCACCCCAGTTTAATTTTATATAAATTTAAATCATCAATTCCATCCAGTATCAAATTGTTAACTGCACCTGTAGGGAGCCTCAGTACAGCAATGCACAGTGTTAGCCAAAACAATTGTACAGACGGATTGCGTAACCACCCAGCAGCAGGCTTGTGTGAAACCCAGTCTACAGTGTGTCATCAGATAGTGCACAACACACAGTAGTAAGCAGCATCAGACAGTAAGGTTGGTTTAAATTTAAACGGTGGCCTCGGGTGCGATATAGGCCGTAAAAGTAACTCAGCCTATTTTTAAAGCCCAATGAAAAGTGTAAAGTGGTACAAACAATAGCGCGGTCATCTAAACTTTCTGCCCGGGCAAATTTTCATTTTATTAAGTCGGCCGACTAACCAAGTTGGTATCAGAGTTTATAAAACAATTCAACAGTTGAGAGTAATATGTAACGATGCAAAAATCAAGTGAGTGTGTAGAAAACAAAAAGTGAACTATCAAACGTTTGGACACAGTGCGAGAACGTTACAGGACGCGCCATGAGGTCGGCAGGGACGCTACTGCAACAAGTTACAGTATTCCATTCAAATATTTTCTTATAAAGGCCTAACTTAAGTAAATGTGGGGGTTTTAAAAAATTGTCTGAATGCGAGAGTGTGGCAAGCTGGGTTCGCCTTGATTAATAAAATATACATTAGAATAAGAAAATGTTTAAATAAATGTGCCTGTTTTATCTGTCGAAAAAAGAGAGAAAAGTTGAGTTAGTTGAAATTTCATTTAAAATGAAGTAATGATATAATAAATTTTTTTATTACATCAAACAAATGAGTGTGGCGTGCGTTTGTTGTGCAACCCTATAATAATACTTGCATTTTGACGTTCGTGTTGCGGACTCTGGCAGAAGACTAAACAAGGTAGGTGGAAGATCAAATAATTCTATGTAATTCTATTAGTATTAAAATGTAATTAACTTCACAGTATCTCGACAAGGAAATGATGCCGACAAGCCAACCAATTAACTACCACAATATTTACTTACGCATAAAAGAAAAGGGAGAGAAAGGACAAATCAAATCAACGCTGCTCATCAAATTACAAAATTCCAAGTAGGAGATAAGGTGTTGCTACATGCGTATCCAATATCCGATCTCAATAAGAAAATAATAGGGAAGTTTTGTAATTTATTTGAAGGACCATATAAAATAACGAAGGAACTCGGAACAGCAACCTACCAGCTAGAAGACGCGCAAATACCAGGATGTATCCGGGAAAACTTTAACATACGACAATTAAAACCTTATTATGAGCAATGACCCATTGCTACACACACGAACACTGACACTACACAGTTACTAAAACAGATTGTAATAGCACACAAACATCTATATATGTAATAATTGTAAGATTAGAATACCGTTGTAATAAATAGGATGATCATTGTTAATTAATAAACTGTATAATAATTCCAGAAGGTATTAGCATAGTTGTCATAGATTTACTACATTATAAAATGAGTTAAGGGAAACTAGAACGTAAACAAACTTTAGGGCAGAATGTCATTGTATAACGTTGTGTTAGGATGAAAGTGAAAGTGGGACAGAATATCTTAAAGTAGTTGTTTGACCAGTTGTCGAGGGAGGGGCGGAGAGTCTGTTTGTAAACAAACATTGAAATGACGTTGACACTTGGGTACAACAACAAATAGTCAATCGATAATGTTACAATGTTGTGCAATATAAATTAGAAGTACTTAATATAAGATGATGTATAAACAAATGTATATTCTAGCAAATATTAGACAAATTATTGATAGTAAAATATAATTAGAATGGAATTAGGTACGCAACAATAGAATCAATTCCAAATTTTAATAAAAATTTGACATAATTCTATCGGGGGACGATATAACGGAAAATTGCATTCTTAACAATTTTACGGGGACAAAGTCATGTGGTACCCAGGGAGAAATATAAATTCATAGAAAGCGGGGAGAAAATAAAATTAAAACTACCGATTAGAGCGGTGGTACTTTAAAGTAAGAAATATTACAATGTTTTAGAAGGGCGTAGTAGTTATTCATACAGATGACCTTGCGTTGACGCTCGTGAGTCGGCTAAAAACTATGAAAAGTAGCATAGCGGACGTACCGTCATAAAACTGTATTATTTTCAAGGGTGTCAGAAAACTTCCCTAAGCTTGTAATAGTTAAGCGCATCTAACAAAGGAAACCATTATGTTAGACAGAGAGCAAGATGGAGAGAGACGCTAAGATTCCTACCACATTTTCACGCGCAAATAGTTGATGAATAACGGAAAACGTAATTTTTTTAGCGGGACGTGTTCGCTAGGCAGATTGGGTAAATCTGAAATTAGCGGTATGTCAGACCAATCGGCGTGTATTTTGTCGATAGTTGGTGAGGGTAGTTTGTAGCAAAGTATAAAGAAACGAAGAGTAAGAAGTTAAGTTAGTCTACGGAGAGATTACAATACTAAGACTCGTATCTAGCGTGTTAAGAAATTGTCAGCAAATTAAATAAGTATATTTCAATCGTAACGCAAATCAGTTACGGTAACGCGATATATAGCCGTGTGGAAGTTATGCATCATAAACACTTAATAAGCGTTGACAAGAATAATTCTAGAGTAAATAAAGAAGATAAATTAAAACCGAGTAAAATATCCAAGTTTTACTTAATACAACATCAACCGTTAAAAGTCGAATTACACAGCGAAATTTAATGTGTCAAACATCATTGTACGGGACAGTCGGTCGACAGTAGTTATCAATCCGGTGTTGGACGCACTTAGCTTTGATAAAGATATACTGAGTATTCAACAAGTGTATTAGTATACGGCACATGTGTAATTATCACTAAGTTAATTGTGTAATCCTTGTGAAACCAGTGTAAAATAGTGCAAACTAATGAGGATAACTGTTCAACGGATAACGTCAGACCACCAGCCTGGAACCCACAGCATTGAGGACATCGCATCGCAGAGTAATTCAACATACACGTAAATAACAAAAATGAACACCCATTTTAATATTGCTTATTAATTTTAAATGTATGTCAATCTTGTTTGGTGACTCAATCAGTTTAAGAATCCATTGCTAAGAAATAAACACTAACAGATTTTATAGTAAATTTATTGAAGTACTGACTTATAAATTTTGTAATATGTGAATGCAAATCGTTATTAAAAAACTTAATTAATAACAATCAAATTGTGTTTATTTATTACTGGCGCCCTGGGATAATTCTAAAGAGTCGGTACACGAAAGTAAGTGTGACATCTTGTTGCTGAGAATTAGTATATGATAAATATTAATTTTCATTGAATAATTTAACTTGATAAACTCTTACTTTATACATGCTCGTAGGCCAAGTAGTATGCAAAGTAGTAATGTGAATTAGTATTAAGGCCTATATAAAAAAGTGTATTACAAACTCTGCCCGTGAGAAATATCTACATGCCCAGAAGTGACCCTGAAGCTGGGACAGAGTAAATTCACGCACATATTCATCCAGATCATATCAACCTGTCGTCTGAAGGAGCTGCAGTTGACATTTAAGGGAAGTGAACTTACATTATTTATACACACTTATAAAAATTATTCAAAAGACAGACTGTTACATGATACAGCAGTAAAGACTTTATAGTTTAAATAAGACAAAAAGAACTTTTTAAATATTAATTTAATTCATTGCACAGAAATTAAATTTTAGTTTTTAGTTATTTTTTGTAAACTGTGTGAAAAGCACAGTAGATTGTCAGAAAATTAATAACATCTGGAAATATCAGATTCATTCCAATAACATCTATCTCAGTTACTTATTCTATGCAAACCTTGTACATTATAACACACACACACACACACACACACACACACACACACACATACACACACACACACACACACACACACACACACACACACACACACACACACACACACACACACACACACACACACACACACACACACACACACACACACACACAGTTCAAAGTTCTACATTTCTTTTTTTCCACTATTACATGCTTCACACACTTCTTCAGTTGTGCTCCTATTTTATACACAGAGACAACAAAAAATGTCTGCACTGCATACATTCTGAAAGTTTTATTTTGCTGCTACAGAATTATTTTAATTGAGTTCAAACTAATTCTATGGATTTGAGCTTATCAGCTCACAGTGATATGGCAGCAGTCATATGTAGCTTAGCCATTTTGGCTACAGCTTACTAAACTTTACTTTTAATATTCATTTAAATATTTTGTACAGAGATTAGCTACTTGAATTATTAATTAAATACTGTTATTCTGAACAGTAGTATCCATACATAATTAATACTTCAATAAATTCTACTATCTTGAAAATAACCACAATCTATGAAGAACTGAAAATGAAGGCAACTACTGATATGTCAAAAAACTCACACTACTGAACAATATTAGAACAACTAATTTGCTCCTACACTAGCATAACAGAAGTACATGTCATTAACGAATCTCTGACATTACTGTATAAACACAGACAGTATTTTAATTCTGTGCATTTTCAGACTGGGATGTGTGTGTGTGTGTGTGTGTGTGTGTGTGTGTGTGTGTGTGTGTAGTCAAATTTACGAATGCACAAATTTAGAACAATTCATAGTTTTATTTCACTTTTGTTAAGTATCTTGCTCACAAGCAGACTTGTCAAACTTGCACCCAACTTGTCACTTACATCATGCCACACATTGCATGCAATTTCAAACCACTTGCTGTACTCAACTTCAGTTGTCCACACTGGTCCATTTACAGTGAATTTTTTCAGTCTTCTCTTGTAAACTCTATATTGTGTCAATGAAGTAAAAAAAAAAAAAAACTGTTGTATAAGACTTTATATCTGCTAACCTAACAATTAGTGTAAATGATAGTAATTTGCCCCATAGTATTCAAAATTTGCTCCATATTCAAAACATACTGTCATAGACCTGCCATTAAATCTTGGTTTAATAGAGAGACCTGACAAACTGGCAAAACATAAATTAAGTTGATGAGTAAGTAAAGGTAAACCAGAAACAGAGAAAACCCACATATTTCTGGTATATAATAGGACTATGACCATGTCTGCCTGAAGGGCAAACATAACAAATCAACCTGCTTACTTTCCTGAAATATATTTTCTAGGAAAGACCTTAGATTTCTTTTCATTCTCAAATTGTTGTCAATAGGTTTTTGTAGGAAATAGTTTAAATACGGAAAATGTCCGCATGAAACAAATATGTTTGGTTAAGATTTTTATGCCACACTCTTTGGCTATACACAATAAAATGTTGTCCCATGTATATAAAATTTACTAATAATAAATTCTGTAGACTTTAAAATTTTACAACTCAATAAAGAACTAGCTAAACACTTATATTTACCAGGAACTGATGGTAATATATCCACAGCTAGAGACGAGAATTCGTCATCGTTATCATCATTAAATAAAGTTGTAACATCCATTTGGAGTTTATGATTTCTGATGTCATCATCTACAAAACATTTTATAAAGCACGCAAATTAACAAAGTAAAATGAGCAGTTCAAGGTGTGGTTACAAAATAACCAGACAGATGTTTTAAAATTTTGTATTCAACAATGTTACACAGTGGACATATTATCCCCATAAATAAACTCCCCTTTCTGATCCCTACACTGCTACATAAGAATGTTCCACTATTGGAAGCCAATCTGTAAGTCATCTTGTGACAGGTTCTTCATGAGCTCCATCCCTTTTGCCTTCAATAGTCTCAGAGCAGATTTCTTGTAATGCAAACTTAAGAAATAAAACAAAATATATATAATTTATCGTTGTTATTACTTTTATTTGAAAGTTAGTATCATTTTCAATGTTTATGAGGATGTCTGCACAAATGTTCACTTAAGTTTTTCTGCTCAGGAGTGAGAACACTATCATCATCTATAATTGAGAACACTTTTTCATGTTAATATTTCCATGTAAAATCTCTGTTTCTTTATCAATGCTAGCCAATTCTACACCAATTTTTTCAAGCAATTTCACAGATTTTTTAAATGTCAGGATTATTGTTTTTGACGGTGGAGACTACCACAGCACAAATCATCTCTTCCAAAACAGGTTTTCCCAATTTTCCAAGGATCTGTTGCACCACATTAATAGTTAATATTATTCCAACAGAGGTCCGATGCACAGTTTGCTTCAACAAATGGTACTACCAAACTGTCGGTTACATATGATTGAAAATTTAACAGTCAATGGAGAGAAGGGTATAGTCAATTACCCATGCTGCTCAATGTTGTCAGCTTTACAGAGAACCAACAACAAAAAATCAGTCTGGTTATTTTATAGCCATACACTGTATTAAGGTGACCAACTTTTTTACAATGAAAAGGAGGACACAAATAAATTGAAGAAAAAAAATATTGTAAATAAAAGAAACATTTTATTCATTGCAACAATAATACACTATAATATGTTAAATGCATGATAAAAACATTTGTAACATTTTATATTGTAATTATGCTTACATGCCTATTAATTATTATTTAAATGAGTACTTTTCCATTGAATGAATATTTTTTGTCAATGTATCATCTTCTAATAATATATTGGAAATATCTTAACAAGAAATATCCTTCATATTGAATTTTACGGCAAGTGCTGCAGCTAGAGTATTCAATCTCGATTTCTCACTTGTCCAAAAATCATTAGCAATTGAAAAAACTCATTCAACTGCTGCATTAGTTCCAGGGCAGCACAACGTAAATTGAACAAGAATAAATAAATTTTCACATGGAATATGTTCATTTTTGAAATGGCTGAATATTTCCACCCATCTTTTATCAATTTCAATGTGTTGATTTTCCCATTGTATTAATTTTTCAGAATTTAAATATACTTTTAGTCTTTTAATTTCTTCAAAGAGACAACTGTCGTCTATTAATGTCTGGCATTTCTTTAGATAAAAACTCAACACAAGATTCAATATCTGTCCAATATACTTGCGATTAAGTCAAAAAATACCATTGAAAACTGTTATTTCCCGTGATGTTTGTTTCAGACCATTCTTCGATATATTGAAAACATGTTTGGTAAAAATTCTGCACTTCTTTGATACACTTTTCCGTTATGCCCGGATTTGATTCCTTTAAGTCTGACAATTTTCTTTTTATAATTAAAGTAAGAAATTTTTCTTCAAATCGGGATTTATATTGAAGGATAAAGTCATTCAAAATAAGACTAACTTTTGTAGCTGAAATGTGTTCACCTTCAATCTTTTGAATCGTTTTGTACAAAATACATTAATATCTGAGATATTTCATTACTGAAAAACGATTCCAGGATTTTAGGACATTTGTCTAAACTTAAAAAATATGAACGGAGAGGCTCAAATAATTGTAGAACACGCTCTATAGCAGGTGTTAGAGCAAGCCATCTAACTTTTGAATATCCTAAAAGTTTTTTGTATTCAACATTCGCTTCTTCACAAAATTGTTTTAAAGTAGCCACACGAACGGTAAAACGACTAAAATACAAATAAATTGTAGTTATTACTTCTACATCAATTGGCATGGCACATGACGCCGTGTTGATTGCATTTGACAAAATATGTGCATTACAACCTATGCCTAGTATTTTCTTTTGGAGTAAATTTTGTAATTTTACATACACATTATTCACCCCTTTGTGTCTTCGCCCACCAAAATTTGTGTTTGTATTATCAGCTGTTAGTGCAACAACTTTGGATTTCAAATTTTTTCATTTATTACTCTGTACAGATGGTTTGATAAAATTTCAGCAGTTTCGCCCTCAATGGATTCTAAATTTTAAATTTTTACTTGACTGCCCTGGTTAACATTAAAATATCTTACTAGTATTGGATACAATTTAGTTTCATTATGATTTGATGCATCAGATAAAACCGTTACAAATGCTGCAGTTTTCAAGTCTTCTGTAAGTATTTTATCACAGTAATTTTTAAATACCGATTTAATAATAGCCTCGCATTTTGTCCTGGCGCATGAAAATTTAGCATTGTGAAACTTTTTCAATAAATTAGTTGTACAATCCATACTACGAAAACTTTGATTGTGAATTATGGTATGAAATGCAAATGTTCCCTCCATTGCAGCTAACTGTTTTTCATCTTCAGAATAACTTGAAGTTTTACAAAAACTTGTTACTTTACAACTGGAAGCTGATGCATTTAATGATTGCTTCTGTTTGTTGGAAGTCAAGTGTTTCGTTATAGCTGCTCTGCCCCCAACTGCAATACAAAATTCTCCTCTGCAAATATTGCAGAAAACAATGGTATCTTTCTTTGATGTGAGGAATGGAAATTCCTTTTTCAATTGATCGTTGAAATGGCATTTCCTCTTTTTTGATTTTTCCATCCCTTAAATGAAATTTAAAATTAAAAATAAAATATAGAGCTACACGAACGAAGCAAGCACATTATGAATAAATAAAATAAATTATATAAGCAAATAAACACCACTAAATTTTAAATTTAAATTATTTTACACTTCTGTTGACAACAGGGTTGTATAAACTTGTAAATAAAATTATACATATTTGGAAATATTAAATAGATAATGAATTAATAAAATGTGAATTGTACTTACCTGTGTACGATTGAATATTCACTGAGAAAGAAATAATTACCGTGAGTCTACTGCGTGCTATGTGCCATGTCGTGTTTCGGTAAGAAGTAAACAAAGCCACTTGCGCGCGGAGCGCTCTCCCAAGGTCTCCCGTGCGGAGCACATGCGTCTCATAATCGTGTCTCGCCGCACTGTACCGAGCATCGACGAATCATCATGTCAAATACAAATACGTCAAATCACTCGCAACGGATCGGCTCGGCATCGATCGAATATGGAGATTTACAGATTAGTCTTCAAATATCGAAAAGGAGGACACTTTTCGAGGGAGGACAGAACTTACAAAAGAAGGACTGTCCTCCCTAAAGGAGGACGATTGGTCACCTTAACTGTATGGTATGCCAACACTGATCTAAACAGAAGCATACACTTAGTGCTACCATTATAGGCCTATTATTTATCATTTGAAGTAGAAAAACTTAATTATGTTTTAACATATACGAGTTTTGAAGACAACAAAGAATTTCAGATCTCAGTTATATCAAAAACCCTGAATAAGTTAGATCAGATGGCTGGCAATAACTAATACAGACAAAACATATATTGAATATTTTGTCTTTATAAAAAAGTGTTTACAAAGCTATGATCAGGTTTAATGTTTATCACGATTTAGAATAAATCATAAAATACAGCTCTTGATACAACACACAAACAATCCCTACCACAAATCTGACAATGACACTTTGGGAGCAAAAAAA
This sequence comes from Magicicada septendecula, assembly GCA_034769895.1. NCBI lineage: Eukaryota > Metazoa > Arthropoda > Insecta > Hemiptera > Cicadidae > Magicicada > Magicicada septendecula. Next base: position 746,616,922 of record CM068367.1, on the reverse strand, counting down.
ATTCAGTGTATTTTAATACTTTAAAATACTGACCTAATCCCAATTCATAAAATACCTATAAAAGTTTAACATGTCTACCTGCTTGACAATCCATGTGTAGTAATAAGCACAATTTTACTTTATTATCAGTAAACATAATAGCATATATTTTTCCTTCAGTGTAATAAAACTATTTTAATTGTATTCTCAGGCATTAACACTCAACCTAACAATATTCAAAATACACTGGCACTTAAAACACACACACACACACACACACACACACACACACACACACACACACACACACACACACACACACACACACACACACACACACAGTGTAATGTGATTATATTACACTAAAACAACTCTACCAATCTGTTTATAAGAATCCTTATAGTAAAGACTAAAACACAATAATTGATAAATGTCCTACATACAAAAGGGCCCAAATCGGTTTATTGACACTTTTTAATTGCAAATTTTGTTTCTACTTATTGTACATTTATGAGAGTGGTGCCTCACACAGAGATGGCACCACTATGCTCATTATTTCGATTGTGTTGTTTGGTTGCATACCTCACAGGCTGAACTTAGAATCTTCAAGTGAATCGGCTGTTTAGTATTACTTTGACAGTCCATCGAAGTAACTGCCTCAAGCATTGTTTTAACAACGGACAAATTGGAAATTCGTGCTGTGATTAACATTTGTTTTTTGAAAGGCTTAACTGCAACCAGTATAAAAAATGAGCTGGATTCAATGTTGGGGGACTCTTCTCCATCGAATACAATGGTTAAGCGCTCGGTTGCTGAATTTAAAATGGGTCGGACGAGCACAACTGATGAACCATGCAGTGGACGTCCTATTGAAGTGACTACGCCAGAAACAATCGAAAAAATCCACAAAATCATTTTGGCAGACCATAGAGTGAAAGTGAGTGAGATAGGAGAGACTGTTGGCATATCAGCGGAACATGTGAGTAATATCTTACATGAACATTCAAGTATGACAAAGCTGTGCGCTAGATGGGTGCCGCGTTTGCTCACACCTGACCAAAAACAATGTCGAAAGGATGTTTCAACCAATTGTTTGGCACTCTATAAGCACAATCAAACCGAATTTTTACATCGATTCATAACTGCTGATGAGACTTGGGTCCACCACAACACTCCTGAGACAAAACAACACTCAAAAACAATGGACTGCTAAAGGTGAACCAACTCCAAAGAAGGCAAAGACAATTCCATCTGCTGGTAAGGTTATGGCAACTGTTTTTGGGACGTCCGTGGAATACTCTTCATTAACTATCTTGAAAAGGGAAAGACAATTACTGGCGAGTATTATGCGATCTTACTGCAGCATTTAAATGATGAAATCAAGAAAAAACAGCCACACTTGGCGAAAAACAAAGTGCTGTTTCACCATGACAATGCACCAGCTCACACATCAATTGTTGCAATGGCTAAAATAAATGAATTAAAGTTTGAATTGCTTCCTCACCCACCATATTCACCAGATTTAACCCCGAGCGACTTTTATCTCTTTCCTAACCTCAAAAAATGGCTTGGAGGAAAAAGATTTGGGGACAACAATCCAGTCAGCGATGCTGTAAATGGCTATTTTCATTATCTCTACAAATCAGCTTATCAGTCTAGCATAACTGCTCTAGAACACCATTGAGAAAAGTGTATCGAGCTAAATGGAGATTATGTTAAGAAATACAAGCAAATTAATAATAAAAAAAGTTTTCTTATTCAGGCCCAGAACTACCCCACCCTTGTATTTAATATGAAACAATGATAACAACACACTTTTTAAATATCTGTATTCACAAACTGTGTCTCCTACATGTAATAATACACAATTTTTTAAAGATTTTATTAGTTTATGTTTCATATGGTTAATTCATGTTCCACAACAAATTTATGAATTTTTCAGCACACAATGGACATATATTCCAAACAGTATTATCACTTATTACTTCAATGTGAGTCTTGTATTGCTTACCAATCAAAGATTTGAACATAGTTTCTGAAGTTAATGCCCTTAATATATTCTGTTTGATATTGAAAACATGTATTTTTTGAATGATTATTATGAACCAATGATTTTTTCACAATAGATAACAAACCACAGAATAATTCTATATTACACTACTACTGTATGAATATGTACTATGACCTACAAAAGCTGTGACTTTACACAAATAGTTACCTTCAATATTTCTGGAAGACTGTTTAAGGCGCTTACATTCTGCTTTACTTTGGGGTGTTCTTGTTCTACCTTGGCAACATTTACCATCCAGTTTATTCGAAACTACTGAATCCCTTAAGTCATTACTCACTTCACTACTATCTGATATAGATTTATTTACTCTGTTATCTAATACTTCATGGAAAATATTTTTAACACTTGATGTGTCCCCACTCTGTGAATTTTCTACGGATCCTTCTTCAGAAGGATCTGACAAGTTTGGAATTACTTGATCTTTCACTTGAAATACTTCTTCTATAGCCTGGCTACATTCAAGCATAATTTCATTATTAGAATCATCAAAAAGTGCTTCATATTTTTCGTGTTTTTCATTGTATGAGTCTATATTTGAGTTTTCACTTTCAAAAGCACTATCCTTTGCAGAAGAATCTTTTTCAATCATGTTGCCTGAAACAGAAAATATTTATTAGTCTGATATTGTTGAGTATAGACCTACTCAAAATTCATGTTATCACTTTCACACATAAGTTTGAGTTAAATGAACATAAATATTTTACAGCACTTGTGTTAAAATATAGACTACACAAAGAAATGTCTTAGATACAATTAAACCTTTACACATACTACAAGACAACTAGATAATTTTTGTTATGAAAATTGAACAAGGGTAGTACAAATATAAACCCCATAAAGTCAACTACTGATGGAGAGACATTACTGATGGAAAAACACTTATTGTTGTCTCACCGCTAAATTATTATTATTACTATCATCATTGTAACGGGGCAATTTTGAGGGATATAATTTTATTTTTAATTTTTCAATTATTTGGGACTGATTTGTTTGGACACCCTTTACGGTCACTCAGACATGCTTGATTGGACACCCTGTATGCAATTCCGTATCAGTCCGTGCTTGGCACAAACGATAACAGCGTTGGAATGCAAGCCTGTGCGCACATGCGTGTATTTTCCGTTGGTGGATAAATAAAACTTTGTGGCGAGCCCAAAGACAGGACAAAATTACCTATACTCGCTCAACAGGTGATATCACGTGACAACTCATTATTGTGTCATGTGATCTTTATCAACGAATCACGAACAAAGTTGCCATGGATGAAGAAGGCATGGTTTATATCGACGCTGAGAGAACTGCGTGGTCGCTTTCCACACCTACAGTCGGCCGGCTGTACAATAGTGTCACGTGCTAAAGAAAAATTTTAATTATAGAGATGTGAGTACAGAACCATAAAACAGTGCAAAATTTATCCAGTTAATATCGAAATTAACAGCGGAAACTTTTTGGACAAAAGTGAACAAAGAACTCGTGGAGATCAACGAGTGACCTGCAGGAACGCCGATATCACGTAACATTATCTCAAATCAATTAATTATAAAATATAAAATGAAAGAAAAAAGCGCTTAATTAAATGGGGTATGTGTGCGAATGAGTGAGTGAGCAATTACTGGGTTGTCTTTTAGGTTAAAGAGTTAGTTGTATTAGTTGTTAAGTTAAAGTCTGCAGCTGGATATGTAAAAGAATGTCTTGTAATTCCAAAGAAAATTAAACAGAAGCCACTTGAATAAGATTTTATATGCAAATGAACCTTTTAAGTAAACATGTAGGTAGAGTAAATTAAATGTAAAGTAAATGTTTGGCGTATTATTCATGTGGTAATAAACCGTAATATGTTATTTTGGAAAGGAAATATGAGTAATTAAAGAATCTGAATTAATATAAAATGAAATAAAATCTGAATTCCATCAAACAAATGAGTGTAGCGTACGTTTATTATGTACCCTTATAATCACACTTGCATTACACCGTTCGTGTGACGTAACCCTAGGCTGGAGGAAGAGTAAACGGTAAGTGGGAGAGAAATATTTTTATGATTTAAATGTATTAAAAAATAAATAACTTCACATCATTACAGTACAACTGTTTTGGCAATGCTCAACACCAGGCAACACTAACATAATACAAAATGAGGCTTAAATTAAAACAAATTTGGTTTATGGTTTACAGAATTGTAAGAAATGGTCAATGTAAATATATTTAAACAAGAATATTAGCATGCACACACACAAGCACACATCCACACATTGCAATGATACATATTTGTATATACACCCATATTATTTTGCTCAGAGATACAAACACACCCATACAAAATTCAGACACAGAAACTGTTTAAATAGTGGAAACAGGATCAGACCTATTTTTAAACACCTGTTTGAAAAATAATAAACAAGTGTTACTAAAGGGAGGCATGCTGTGTGTGGTCTGCCAGGTGTAACATAATTTATCCAGACAGGAAATCGTATATGTCTGAGTATAGTATATCTTCTTTGTGTGAGCGAACTCTGGATAGGACATGAATAAAATCTAATAATTAAATATGTTATTCAATAAAATTCATTTAAAAAATACATTTTGTGAATCCAACAGTGCCATTAGAGGAAGTGTGATAGACGCGTTTATAGACACAATTATGAGTGCAAATTATGCAAGAATAATTGAACTATTTAAACACGAATTAATTACTCTGGTAATCAACAGGTTATAAACAAGTAATTTATTGTGTATTGAACCAGAGAAAAATCATGAATTGTATGCAACTACTGATTTGCACATCAACGCTGTTATTAGTGCAAAAACAGATGAGAAAGTGATTTGTTTAAAACCAATGCTTATGCAGGATTAAGCAAAGTTCGACAAGCCTTTGTTTTGCATCCAGTAAAATCAGACCTCTCAAATTACACCATATTATAAATACCACAGACAACTTCAAGATGGGGGGGTTATGTAATAATGACGGGGTAACTATGTCGCTCTGAGTCTCAACACACAAACCCCAGAATCATCACCATCTACACTAAAATTTGTACAGCAGAGGTACTGACAGTTGCGATGACGTTATTACCATATTGCCACTTCGTAGCCATGTGTTTTTGTTAAATGTTATTCACCCAAATGTAAGTTTTGTTACTGCATTAAGTCAAAACATACTTCATGCAGACAAAATAAATCCAGTACATGCAGACTAAATATGTATTCGCCTACTTAAAAATGAATATTTCTCCAGTTGTAACTCAAGATAATTCTTAAACTAAAAATTTGACAAGAAAAATAAACTAGAACCTAACTAATTTCAGTGTTTTTTAATTAACTTCAAACGTTCAGTATCTTTAATTTTTTGATTGAACGATAAATATGACAATTTGCAGTCATCAACTTGGTGTACAAATATCTGTAAATAAAATAAAATTAACAATAATAAAAATTATAAGACAGGAAAATGAGCCAATGTTTTGTTTTTGTTTACTTTTACCACAAAACCAAAACTAAAAATAAAATTATTATTACCTGACTGTAATTTTCCACGTATGTCATTAATCTAAAGTTGTTATGCCACTTATGTTACTACCAGAGTCACTGGATTCAGTGCCCAGATTTATTACCAGTTGTTCTACAGTGTCTTCTAATATTCCTTTGTTGCTCCATACCTCATCAATCATTTTCCTTGTGTGCATCACTACTTTTCCCCCAGTCGTCTGCAATAACATTTGTAATACCCTCACATATCAATTATTCTACTCTGTTCCTGTAACAGTCTTGCTACATATCCCTTTACTTGTGCCCAAACTAACTCAATGGGGTTAAAATAGCAGTGACATGGTAGCAATCTTACTACTTTATAACCACGTTCTTCCACTGTCAATTATGTATTTCTTCTCCCGCTACTTTGTCCACAAATCAGGGTTTACAACATGATGCCCGCTCCAACAGCTCTGCTTTTTTCATGCTGACAGTAGTAGAAATGTTATGTTGTTGAAGCCAGTGAATAATTTCATCTTTTCGTGTAGCCAATGTTGGCATTTTGTCATACATATAACCAAGTGGTAAGGATGGGTTATCCATTACAAGAGTTGAGGACACTGTGAGGTTTTTTAATAACAGTCTATGAACCACTTGGTGAAGTTTTCAGAGTTCATTCCTTCGTGGAAGTCACCTGTTTTCTTTTATTTAAAGGACAAAAACAGTTAGGTATGAAACCTTTGGATGTCCTTTTTTTCTTGCCTTGTGTATAGCTGACACTTGTACTAGTATCGGACATAGCTGAATGGATAATATTAACTATCACTATCACTTAATACACTACATATTTAAATTTTACTGCAAAACAACTGAGTATCAGATTTATACTACGAAATTTAAAAAATACTTCTAAATCATACAACACACGCTAAAATATGATAATATTTAAATTTTAAAACTGTTAAATTTCAATCACATCAAACAAAAGTAAACGCACTACTATTTTATTTAGTAAACACACGTGGTAAAACATAAACAGCGAAACAATTACGAGTTGACAGCACTACACTGGATAGTTTAGACCACACTAAACACTACTTCCCCACTCACTTGCAGACAACAACTATCAATACCTCTGCTGTAAAAATTTTAGTGTAGGAGCAAAACACACACACACACACACACACACACACACGCGCGCGCACACGCAATCATAACTTTGCCATGGAAACACAATGTGGAAAGCAGGTGAAAAATGCACAATTATATTTTTATAAACAAAGACAATAAGTAAACTGAATCATAGTACAAACAAAAGAAAAATGAATACATAATTATACATATTGTAAATACAAACATTTAAATAATTACTACAACTAAAGTTTATAAATTTTAACATTTGTTTCTAATACTTTCCTATTTAATTAAAATAGGTTCACAATAAATAATGTTCGTTAAACTGAAGTAATATTATTTTTATTAAAATATTATGAGTAAACTTTTTCATTTTATGTAATAAACATAAATAGTACTCTTATATACGATTTACAACATTTAAAGTACGGACTGAAATTCTATATCACAGGCCCAAGTAATTTAAATATTTTAATAATAAACAGAATTATCACTGTTGCACACCACTATAGAAAAATTTTTCTATAGTGGTGTGCAACAGTCATAATTCTGTTTGTGATTATAACCACTAACACAATTTTCTTCATAAAACTTCTGATAAGATGTGCAATCGACGACAGGTAATGGATGACAACAATGAGGTAATAAACAACAACAATAAGGTAAGTAAAGTCTTTAAATATCTTAAGTTAAAAGTCAAACTGAAGAGTGGATATTTCCGATCTGATGATGAGCTGAGAAGTTTAAAAATGCTAATCGGAATAATTTGTCTATAGTGGTGTGCAACAGTGATAATTCTGTTTGTGATTATAACCACTAACACAACTTTCTTCATTAAATTTTAATAATACGTTTCATATATGTATTTTTATGTTTGTTGTTTGTATATTCTATCTATGTGATTTATAATATGTATAATATTTTTTTTTGCTGTGTAAATAGGTTCATAAAATAATAAAATAATTTAAATTTATATATTCCTCAATATTTAATCTTTTTAAATACACGTTCAATAAATCAATAATTTTTCTTTTCCTTAATTAAGCAGTGTTTCATACTACTAAAATCTTTCTCCTCACAACTAACTATTGTACAACATTACAACACATTACAATTACAGTGAAACCTCTCTAATTCGGACTTCTCTAATTCGGAATTTACGATAATTCGGACTTCCTAAAAAAAAAAATTATAATTCACAAAAAAAATTAATTTTGTGAATTCTTTGTGAAAACATTTGCCTTTAGGGAATTCTTAAAGTGTTATGTTGGCAAAATGTGCGATACGCACCCCCACCCCGACTGGGTTTAGTCCAGTTTCAACTGCTGCTTTGGTAGTGTGTGCGTCATTGTTATTGTATTCGTGTGCGTTCTATTGTACTGAAGTTATTTCTTAGTTGCGTACAGCTTTTCAAACCACATTTTCTTCAAACACTGTTTAGTATTAATTTACAGTACTGTATTACAATATGAGTGCTAGAGGTAAATACAAGACTTTAACTTTAGAAGACAAAATGAAAGTGTTGAGTAAAGCAGACGCTGGTTATTCTGTGCAGAATATTTTAAACGAGTTTGGAATTAGTAAGTCTACGATTTATGATATAAAAAAAGACAGAAAAAAAATTTCCAATTTTGTTTTAAAGCAAGATACGCCAAATGTGAGTATTGTTAAAAGAAAACGAATGACTGCAGCAAAGTTCAGTAATATTGACGATACTGTATACACTTGGTACAAGCAGCAACGTTCAGTTGGTGTTCCAGTTAGAGGTGTAGAATTACAGGCAGCGGCAGAAAGATTCGCTCAAAAATTGGGAGAAACTGATTTTAAAGCTAGTACAGGATGGCTTTTTAAATTTCGGCAGCGGCATTCCATTGTAAACTGGAAAATATTTGGGGAAAGTTTAAGTTCCGATGTTTCTAGTGTCGAACCGTTTCGCCAAAAACTTAAAGCAGTAATTACTGATGAAAAACTTCTTCTTTCCCAAATTTATAATGGTGACGAAACAGGCTTGTTTTGGAGATCCATTCCTCAGAATACTCAGGCCTATAGAATGGACAATTCCACACCAGGCCGAAAGGTAAATAAACAAAGACTATCTGCTCTCTTATGTGCAAACGCAGATGGGTCTCACCGTCTAACATCCGTCGTTGTTGGAAAATCAGCTAAGCCTAGAGCAATTAAAAACATTATGGAAAGCCTACCAGTTATTTACAAAGCAAACAAGACTGCATGGTTTACTCAGAAATTTTCCAGCAATTGGTTTTTTCATAATTTTGTGCCAGAGGTTAGAAAATTCCAGCTAATGTTTTAAAAATAAAAGAAGAGGATGTTAAAGCTTTGTTGATATTAGACAATGCTCCTGCTCATCCCTCCGGTAATTTATTGACTAGCAGCGATGGAAAAATCAAAACTATGTACCATATTTTCTTGCATAATTAACGCCTCCGCATAATTTACGCATCCCATTTCTGGGGGGTTCAAAGTGGGAAAAAAGAAATATTTGCGTATTTGATGCACCCACTTTCTCGATGATTTCATCACGCAGTTCCGGGTGCGTTTCGAAATAAAGATGTCAAGTAGTAGCTTTCTTATTGCACAACCTCGCATTTCAAACCCCTGTGCAACTTCCTGTTATTACTCACTGCGGTATTTCAGTCCGGTGAGTGAATCAGCGAAGACGTGATTAGTGACGATCTATTCCAGTCTGGTAGAACTCATTTTACGAGTGTTTCGGGTACACGGATGTTTTGTGATCTCAAAGTCGTTCATTAATCCACAATGAGCAAGTATTCGAGTAATACTGCGTCATATAAACTTGCGGTGATCGCTTACGCCGAAACACACGGGAATAGGGCAGCAGGCCGCAAATATTCTGTGTCCAAGTGTAACATGCGGTACTGGCGAAAACAGAAAATTGCCCTTCAAGAGACCAACAAGTCTCGTAAAGCATTTCGCGGTCCAAAAAGTGGCAAGTTTCCGCAAGTAGAGGAGTATCTTCTGAAATATGTGATTTCGTTACGCAATGATGGATATGCCGTTTCTTACGAAATGCTGTATTTTAAAGGAGGAGAAACAGCTGCAGCACATGGGATCAGTGTCTCGAATTTTAAGGTTAGCCGAGGCTGGGTGATTAAATTTATGAAGAGAAATGGACTCTCTCTTCTAGGAAGAACATCCTTATGTCAAAGAATGCCGAATGATTTTGACCAAAAAGTCATTGATTTTCATCGCTTTGTGATTAGGAAACGGAAAGCGAAGAAATATTTGCTTTCCGAGATAGGAAACGCAGATCAGACGCCCATCAGTTTCGATATGCCACAAAGTCGAACAATCGATACGAAAGGAACATCGAGTGTTATTGTGCGCACTACTGGAAGTGAAAAACAACGGTGTACGGTAATGCTTGCTGTAACAGCTGATGGCAGAAAGCTTGCACCGTACGTTGTCCTGAAGCGAAAAACAATGTCGAAAGTAAAATTTCCATGTGGGATCCACGTTCGTGTCCAAGAAAAAGGGTGGATGGACACGTCACTCGTAGAAGACTGGATACGAACGGTTTGGGGAAATAGAGCGGGGTCTCTCCTTCGGTGCCCGGCTCTTCTCGTGTTGGACAGTTTTCGTGGCCATCTGAAGGAAAACACTAAAAAAATATTTGAAACCATGAAAACCGATTTGGCTGTGATTCCTGGTGGACTGACATCAGTACTTCAACCCTTGGACGTTTCGATAAATAAACCATTCAAGGACAATGTGCGAAAACTCTATCAGTGCTGGATGGCGGAAAATGTGCACGAACTTACTCCAACAGGCAAAATTTGGAAACCATCTGTGGAACTCCTTTGTGAGTGGATATTGCGCGCTTGGGACATGATTTCTTCGAAGGTGATTGAAAAGAGCTTCAAAAAGACGGGAATCTCGAATGCGTTAGACGGGACTGAAGATGACTTCTTATGGAGAGATGTGAGCAGTGATAGCAGCACCAATTCTTCCTGCATTTCCAGTGGCGACGACCAACTCAGTAGCCTATAAAAGGTAAGATTATTTTTCTTCCTTTTTAGCAGGTATGTCATTATTACTTACGTCGTTAGTACTTTCGTTAATTCATATTTATTTTGCTTCAGGTCGTACTATCAGCTCGTGATGGGAAGAATATTTTCCGGTGTCCGTACTTGAAACTGTGTGTCCAACTTGCCTAATGTACTCTATTTGATTGTTCAGAAGAAAACTCAACCGTAATTTTACGCCAAATGACGATAACTTCAATGAGTTGAACTGATTTTGTGTATAATATATTTAATGTATCTTTTAAATGTCAATAAATTTCAAATGAAATTTGGGTATATCTGAAATCCTTGAATAATTTACGCACCCGAAATTTTCGCCGGTATTTTTCGTCAAAAAAGTGCGTTAATTATGCGAGAAAATACGGTACTTGCCTCCCAATATGACTTCGCTTATCCAACCAATGGATCAGGGAGTAATCCTCAGTTGCAAACTCCTTTACAGACGTAAACAACTCGACGAATGCATGGTATTTTTATGGACAATGAAGAAATGGACAATAGGGATGAACAAAATCTTAAAAAAATAAAGGAATACAGTATTAAAAGTGCTATTTATAATTGGGCAAACAGCTGGAATGAGATCAAAATATCTACATTATGCAATGCATGGAATAAGATTTTGTACGATAAAGAGCCAGAGATCGACCTGCAATGTTTGGAAGATGAAGATTATGCAGGTGCTTTTGGAGCTGCCAACATTGAAGACATAAGAGAATGGTTGGGTGCCGATGAAGATGACGTAGGCTACCAGAATTTAACAGAGGAAGAGATCGTCTATCAAATGCAAGGTCAGAAAGAAGAAGTTGGGAGATGATAGTGACGATGAAGAGGACGACGATAATGTTCCTAAGCCTACGCTTTCCAAGGTGCGGGAAAATCTCGATGCAGTTTGTTAACTAACAAACTAAGTCACTGTTCGGGTCTATAAATTAATTTATAAATTTATGAATTGACTTTGTTTACGTTTTTTACCCTTACGGCTAGTGCCGCCATGTTGTTAGTTGCCAACTTAAATTTTTTACTTACCGTATCCAGGGTTTCGAGTTAGACGTGTTGAAAAACAATATGGTTATTTTGAAATGACTAATATTTCCCTTTTGTGACAAGTTATCTTATTTATTTTTACTCAAACTTCATCTTTTTTACAATGATAGAATTTGTATACAACATTATATGAGCCATCTTGAAATACAACAAAATGGAGTCCTTACTCCTCTCCTTTACATTTTATTTCTTGTGTTACTATTTTCATTACTGAATTTACTCAAAATACCCCAAAACATGGTTACTAACAAAGATTCAATAGCTATAAACTTAAATTTATTGTTATGCACAAACCAGCGCTCCTTATTTCATACTCTTCATTTACGCACCCATTCATACGTACCCCGTTTCCCTTATGTGAGATCTCACCTTAAATCATGATAATAACATTGAAATTTTATTTTTTATCCCATATTAAGAATTGTTCTGCCCCTCGTTTTTGTTTACTTATCTGGAAAATCAGTCCTGAAGACGTCTCATGGCTCCGCACACTACGTAGATTATTTCATAATCTTCACTGAATCTACATATTTAAAAAACTGTTAATTCACTCTGATGAGTTGAAATTTGTTATTTTATATTTTTAAAAATTTATATGTGCAGTATTCACATTTTTGTGCGGGCGCCCGCAATTTAAGTTCTAGAACCTTTTGTTTGCAGCCAGCCAGCATGAGGAGCAAAGTTTAACTGGGGCGAGGCGAACTGGACTATTTTCTGAAGTGGTCGCGGTTACATGACCAATTCTTATTGTTCTAGTTTTGTATCACTACGCCAATATGTGAGTTCGGCTGACACACCTAGCATTCCAGCGTGACGTATGATCTGACGTAATATCGTATGTTGTTATGTTACATAATTTGTTTGTCACTGGAGCTGACCTTGGCACAATTTCGCACGTTTGTCTATTGCGTTGTATAATTCATGAAATAAAGTTTGTTTCCTTTTCCCCAAAATTAATATTTTATATTATTTTTCATGTTTCCTCAAAATTAATGTTACATAAGAAAATATTATTTTTTATCAAACAATAATTTTTTATATTACCCCAGGTAGGCCTAAATGTCCCGTTACAAGTTATTAACTTTATTGACACTGACCCAGAATTTCAAAAATACTATTTAATCATCAAAGAAATGCGTCAAGAAATTATTAAAAAACAATACAACAGGGCAAAACAGTCTACAATTTCAACATTTTTTAAGCCTGTAGCTTCAGTTCAGGAAGAATCAAAACCGTCAACTTCAGGGACCAGCCATTAATACAGTATTACATAACTCTTTGTGTGCTAAAGTGAAAACACTGTCAGTAAAGTTTTTTTTGTTGGTATCGTGAAATTATTTATTCTTCTGTTTTGTAAAATACAATAAAATTAAATTTCCATTAATATTTACGTACATTAATAATTGCAGGTGTGCATTACTTATAAACTTTTTGCGTGCGAACTTAACTTGAAAACATTGATGGTGAAAGATTGTTGTGTATGTGAATTTAGTTATCCATTTTGTAAGTACAATACATTTAAATTTCCATTAATATTTACGTAGTTTTAATATTTATTTTTACAGCACTTTACCTATACTGTAGTATGAATTTCTATAAAATATTCTATAATTCGGATTTTTCTCTAATTCGGACTAGGCTTCACCCCATATAATCCGAATTAGAGAGGTTTTACTGTATATGATATTCAGTGGTGGTAATATCGAACACAACTGTAGTTGCACAGCAGGTCATACCATTTGTGTATGCATTACATTCACACAGTGCACACACACACACACACACACACACACACACACACACACACACACACACACACACACACACACACACACACACACACACACACACACACACACACACACAGAGTCCCTGGTAGTCCAGTGACTACAATATCTCATCACCTAGATATCTAAGTAGTACCAGGTTTGATTTCCATCAATTTTGTCTTAAGAACTATTTTTACTGACCTCCATATTACCCAAATTTTAACAACGGATAGTTAAAATGTATAACGCAAGGCTCATGTAAGACAACCTACCACAACTCTTCTAAATTCCTTTGGTTATACAATAAATGAAGCCTACTATAATTGTAATATACACTTTGAATGAAAATGAATTACTACAATAAAAATTAACTTTAACAATAAAATAACATGAACTTTTCCACTTGAAGCAAGTTAATCTTTTTTCCAGGGCAATTGTAATGACTTCATTTAGCAATAACATGAAGAACCATCACAATTAAAGCAATCTAACATTAGATACATGTTATCATTATACTAACCTTTAATTTCATTATATAAATTTCTATAGAATTCTACCCTCTGTTTCTGCTCCTCTTCGGAGATACACTTATCAGGAGGAAGTCGAGGTCTCAACATAATTGCTGGTGGTAAAGCCCTTGGAAGTCTCCTGTGCAATGGTTTTGTTCTGCTATGTTTTATTTTTGGCAAAAAACTGTCAGCTGAATAATAGAAATTGTTCATATTATAACAGAATATATTATATACATTTTAATATTAACTTACATCCACGAATTACAATAATATGTGAAATAGTATAATTTGGAACGTCAATTCAACTTCACTCTTTATAATCATGAAATAACTGAAACATGTTAGTCATTATAAATTTGTGACTATAAGTTAAGATGTTAAGGCTACTTGGAGCATTTCTATTACTAGACACAGCCCTCTTCCATAGAAATTTTACTCTTATATATGGTGCAAGAATGTATAAAAATGTTAATTATACTTCAATTTAATAGTAATAATAATAAAATTATTAATTTTTTGTATCAGTTATTAGACAACATACACAAAATCTGTAATTTTATATATTCAGTAGAGCATCAGTTCTCCCAAATAAGTGAAACGAGGGTATTTCAGAAATCTTAAATTTTTTATAATCAAAGACACTTAAAAACTAAGTAATACAAGACAACGTAGTGTTGGCAGCATACAATATTTAAAAATAGATTTAAATAGTCTAAATTTTGTACTTACATCTATAGTATTTTACTAAAAAATACGATTCCCCTGGTTATAAGGCCCCTTTATTTGAGGTGAATTTTTAAAAAAACTTGCCTTGTTTTTTTTTTTAGTGTTACACAACTGCCCTAAACTGAAATATGCTATTAGATTTGTGTTGTAATACAACTTGTTTTAACAAATACCAGTAAACATTGTACAATTACTCCTTGATCTCTTGTTTATTTCCTATTTCTGTATATTCAATTTCAAGATCTGACTCAAACATAAGTCCCTCCCAGATTTCGAAGTAAAAATGTAACAAAAAGGGGGTCTTACTTTTGAAATAAACACTGTATTTTGAATACTGTACATCTCTTACACATTTATTTATAGTATGAATTTTAAGTATATACTGTAGTTTCTACCTCAGACCAATAGTCCATCAGCTTTCTTTCATCCCAATACAGTCAATTGACATTTGAATTTCTAACGTTTTCATCAAGTTTTTGGCAGTGAGATAATTTTATCCATTCTCTGAGATTGATTCACTGCAAATTTTCCCATTCTGTAGAGTTGCTGATGTCAATTTTTTTATACAAGCAGTAAGGATGTCATGATCTTTGTTAAGGTGAAAGGAGGCAACAGATTTTTCTTGATTAATTTTTAGTTTCTACCAATCAGTTTCCTAAGTTTTGTTTGTCACTTCCCTTAGCTGACTGTTGATGTTCTTTAATATACTTTTTTTAAATAGTTTTTGCTGTTATAACTAAGTATGTGTTACTAAGTTGTTTGCATTGAAACTGTTATTAAGTAGGAAGGATGTTGTTACTAGGTTGTTTGGTGTACTATTGTGCCTTTCTTTGCCAGGCTCTCTGCTGCTTCATTACTATTCCCACATGCAAAAAATCCATTGTTATAGAATGTATCTGTTGAGTTTCTGCAGAGGATTTATTAATTGGTGAATGTTCTTCAAACCTTTTTTTTAACTACAGTTCACTTTAGTAGAGCATAGTCATTCTTGTGCTGCAGTCCATCAGTGGATATTCTCAGTGGATAGTGCAGCAGTCTAGAGGGTAAAGGGACGTCCGCCATTTTCTCAAATATGCATATTAAGCCGAGACAATGTAGTTTTCGGTTGTATATTATATTAGCAATGTCCTCAATTTTTTTGAACCATATATGTATTGCTGTACAGTAACACGTAACGTTTTAAGAAAATTCAAGTTTTTGGATTTTCGCCGAAATTCGACTTTTTTATTAAATATCTCAGTAATGATGCGTTTTATCAAAAAATTATGAGTAAAAAATAACACTTATAGAAAAACAAAACTTTAAAATTTTGTTTCATTCCTTTATGACTAAAACTCGATGAGTTAAAGCAGTTTAAAGGTGTATTTTGCCGTCATCGTGCAAATCATTTTGGACTTCTAGGGAAAATATCTAGTGTACAGTAGGTTTGTTTACTACAGCATAGTGCATAGGACAACAGTTGTAGCTCTTTAAATTTCCTACAAAATGCATTTTAACTGAAATTTGTTTCTTAAATATTGACCGTGTTATGACCAAAAATGTAAACGTGCTCCAACAGTTGGATTTTATCGTACGTTATATGTTCGGGTGCGGTCTTGAGAGGCTATTAATTTATACTAAACTAAACTTTTTTCAAATCGACAATAGAATTAAGTATTATTTTAATTTTTTTAACGTCTATTGTAAACAAAATATCTGTTGCAATTTGACACAGTCTGTACTGTTCGTTATATCAATCGAATATTTAATTTAATACAATAATATAATGTTTATGGTTCAACTTTTCTTTGACTAAATTTTATAAGTATGGATGAAATATATATTTTTTTTCGACCGAATTTTGAATGTACCCAATTTCAGGACTTCAAAGTACATCCTCGCGTTGTTTCAGGTTTTCAACCCTTTAGGGGTGGTTTTCAACCTTTTAAAGTCGAACCCTTGCGTCGGATGTATTCCTTGACATCAAAATCATAATCAGCATCCCCAAAAACCTATAGGTACTCACTTTCGAGGCTTTGACTGGCATTCTCACGAAGTTTAATACTTACACCTCCTGATTATAGTCTGCTTCAACTCTTTAAAAACTACGCTTTGTGTTGAATAATTTTGGACGTCAGAATCGTAATCAGCACCCCCAAAAACCTATAAGTACCTAATTTCAGGGCTTCAAAACGCATCCTCGTGTCGTTTCATATTTTCAACCCTTTAGGGGTAGTTTTCAACCATTTAGGGGTGAGAGCGGGCCAAAATTTTTCCTTAATTTTGTTCTAGAACATTTTAGGAAGCAATAGCAAAAGGAATCAAAAAATTACATGGACACTAACTCAAAATCAGCAGATAGGCCCTTTGTCATGCCTCACGTAATAGGTAGGTAGATTGAGAGTATATAGTTGTATGACTTCTACCGGTGTGGTTTCCACTACTCCTGTTATTATACGGCTGATCAAAGATATTTAGCATTCAAGATCACAGAGCAAACACAGAGACTTCCCCTCTCACACTTCTACTACAAGCACATGCATGCACAGTGTCATTTATCACAGACATATATAATAAACAGTAAAGCGATTCATGCCTTTTCATTCGAAAGGATAACAGGAAGCTATAGAAGTGGTATAAGTAGGCACGGTTACACGATTACAAGGGGGGAAAAGACACCCACAAGACTGATACACGAGAAATAGTTGAGCAGTACTATAGTTTTATTTGAATTGATCAGACCTTCACTTTTGTACCTGAGACCTGGTTTGATAAGATGTAGGTTGTGTTGAAAATATAGTGTGCATGCTCAAGAAACTATTGTCAGTTGTTTGAGTAATCTCAATCTTGGTGATTATCTCTTCCCCACCTCTTGCTGCACATGTACTTTCCAGTTTAGTTTGATGTCCAGAATAATCCACAGGTATGTTTTTTTTTCACTTACTGGTAGCTCTTGATTACTGTAACCAAGGTTAAATTTGTAATGTTGATGTTTCATTGAGAATAATCTGTTTAAAGTGTTTGTAATGTTTATTTCCATGATATTGTTTTGTGACCGGTCCATCATCTTCTCCAGAATCAGAGTCATCTTATTTTCTAACAGTCTTTAGTTTCTAACATGGGAAGCAAAGTCACCTGAGTCTGTAGCATTTCTTAAGCTATACGTGTCCCCTGGACAATGCTAAATGAATGACAACTCTGGTGCACATACCAAAATGAACTTTAGAAATATATTTATAATTTTTATTGTTTGCACTTAATAGGCTTGTGTGATGCATGATTGTTTATACAAGTAACTTCCGTGATAAAATAAAATAGAATCACTTATTTTTGTTAAACCTTTTCAAACATCCTTTCCTTAAGGCTAGATCTTTCAACCATTAAAAAAATAATAGTAATAATTTCTGAATGACTGCATCTGGGCAAGTTCAAACCACAACACACAAGTTTCTATGGTGTTAGATGCTTTAGTAGTTGTAGGTTCAGTGTCAACATCTAACTGTCAGTGACATATCACTGTCCGTATTTACAATGCTTTCAGCAGCTCTAGTACTTTAAGCAATGTTGACAATCTCTTCAACATTTAATTCTATAGTATCTATCACTTGCCACCCATTCCCTTGTGTCACCCTCTTCTTGCTCTTCAATCCAGGGATCAATATTCACAGATTTGTAAGATCATTCATTACTTGTCTGTTCTTACATTCATTATTATTTACCTCAATTTATTTAAGAAATATACCTCAATACCCATGGTTCCTTAAATGTTGATGTGTCAAAGAAGACGATTACAAACTAAGAAGAGATGGTGGGTGGTGCTGTTGTGATTGATCAAAATCTGGCTCTATCGTAAGTTTAAATAGGGAAGTGTCTCTATAAACAGGGTTATCGTTTGCTCCCTGTTGTGAGCTCTGTACAGACTCCACTAACTCATCAATTTACACCACTACCATAGGCATAGCTGATACCTTTAGCACATGATTTGAAGACCAACACGACCTACAAGCCTTGAAAGTTTTACATCTATTGACTCC
Organism: Magicicada septendecula; assembly: GCA_034769895.1. NCBI lineage: Eukaryota > Metazoa > Arthropoda > Insecta > Hemiptera > Cicadidae > Magicicada > Magicicada septendecula. Next base: position 746,598,145 of record CM068367.1, on the reverse strand, counting down.
AGCCATGAATGCCTTCACTCAGCAATTTATTTTAAAAAAAATATTTTTTATTTTTTAAACAAATATATTTAAACTAATACTTAAGTATCTCTGAAGTTAAAAAGATGAGTTAGAACTTGTCTTTGTATATTAAATTTTACACCGATTATTTCTGATGCCCCTCTTAAAATCCTCACCCCCTCCCCAGGGGAGACGCTTCCCAGTTTGGAAATTGTTAAACTAGACTAGCAAAAATAGGCTAATTTTATTACTGCACTCTTAACCTAACTAGTCTTCTTATCGATTACAATATGAATTGGATGATAAAGTAGAATGTAAGCAAAATGTAGCTAAAAGATATTATGAGAAACTTTTAAATAGAAACTAAGAAGCAAGGCAGATTAAACTTATACTGTTCACTGACAAGACAGAAATTACATGTGTGGTCCAGAAATGAGAATCCACACTTGAGCAGATCAATGCCTCATCTTGATGCAAGTTCAAGTGGATTCAGTAGTTGTCTGCCAGCAATGTGGCAAGTTCTATAACTGTACTCTAATTGGAAGTGTTTTTACAGTGATTAATAATTAACTAATAACTGAAAATCCTAAAAATTGTGAAGTTCAAACAGAGATACTTCTTTTTAACACACAAAACATCCATCCAGGAAACATTTACTATCAAACCGTTGTAGTGTATGAGGGAAAATCAATCAAGCCAAAATGATGTTTACTCAAACCGGAAGATAAAATGTTCATACCAATTGATAATCAGGACATTCCTCCCTCATTATTAAACTGAATGCCCTCATTATTCCTCCCTCATTATCAAACAAGACTGGCACTTCAGATCAAAACACAATGATAAATTTCCTGTACTATCACAAACACTGTTGTATGAAATTGTGAACCAAATTGTTTGTGCTCAAGAGTGCTGTCAGGCAACCACATCAAAAAAACATAGCTGCTGTAGTGATGTTACATTACCATTAGTTGATTATGTAAAGGAAGTTATACTTTTGTTTGTGAAAATCATTACATATAAACATTTTGTGAGTTATGGTTTACAAGTTCTGAAGGGCTATACATTTTCCAAAATGTCTTCTAAACAATTCTTTCAATAAGGTGAATAAAGTGTATGAATATAATGTACCATGAAGACTCTCAACTGAACGACAACAATGCTAAAAATAGATAACATACCAAAATTAAATTAGCTGACATATTTAAATTTTATTATTTATTATTTAAATTTAAATTACGTAAACTAAAACATTATGTTTTAACAAAAGAAATTTGTTTTTAAATAAAGTTCATAATTTCATATTTTGTTAATTATTAAATTATTAAAACAATATAATTACATATATTTATTTACAATTAACATTTATTTATATACACATCACATGAAGTTTATGTAATAAAATGTCATATTTTATGTAAGTTTATGTAATATTGAAAGTCAATTTTCTGTAATAAATTTTATTGTATCATGGAAGTCATGCCAGTATTTTATTACACTGGCACCCTTATCAAAACACTTTGATGCCCAACATTAACGTAAAGCTAGACGTCACCTACATGACTGCTGCTACCATCACATGGTGAACTAAAAAAATTATAAAATACTTCTGAAATAAGAATTAAACATATTAAATCTTTTCCACCAAAACTGTACATCAACACTAAAAGTGACTTACTCTCAGTCACCACTAACGAAACACTTGATATATTGCCATATATAACAATACTTATTCTATTGTTGTACTGGAGTGTTAGTGGTCTCAAATATTTCTACTAGTAATTTTGTACAAACCACTATGTTGTCTTTGGTATTGACGAGCGCTTTCGGTAGTCAAACCATCTTCAGGTCATTTAACAACCTAAACAGGTAGTGCACATAAATAATAATGCACAACATATTAACATGACAATGAAAAAAAAAATAACCAGTGGAACATAATATCATTTAGCATGGCTGTCCTGTCATTAGACAACCTAATGAAGCAACCAGGTCATTAGGTTGGTAAATGACCTGAAGATGGCTTGACTGCCGAAAGCGCTCGTCAATACCAAAACAACATAGTAGTTTGTACAAAATTACTAGTAGAAATACTTATTCTAACTGCAACATACATCCTGCTCTGTGCACTGATACACCATATTTTGTACTCTTGTAATTCAGTATAAAAATACAATGCATCTCATCTTATTAAACATAGTTTCACAGTTTCTGCATTCAATTGCTTCAATCTACCACTTGACCTTCATTGAAAACCTCAGTATCTTTGAATGTTCATTGGTATTCACAGTATATGATGAATAATTTTCCTTCTAGAACAATTTACTCAGTCGTGTTACAGAAAGTAGGACAGCCATGCTAAATGATATTATGTTCCACCAGTTATTTTTGTTTTCATTGTCATGTTAATATGTTGTGCATTATTATTTATTATCTGAGTGCACTACTATTTAAAACATGCATTATTGTTATGATCTGAGTGTAACTGTATTGAAGAAGAGGAAAATGAATGGAAATGACTGGACAGCTTTACAAATAACCTTCCAAAGTACAGTGAACGTTAAAATTAATAAGCTGCTAATCAATTAAAGTCAGAAATATAGAAGTCAATGTTTTTATTATAGTTACCATTTTGTTTCTCACAGTACCATGATACAAAAACGATGTTATATTATATATTATCACTATAAGATTATAACATTGTAATGTAAGATTAACATTAAGATTTTATATGATATAACTATAAAAGTAAACTGAATATAAAAGTCCTATTATATAAAGTACATAGCAGATTACTGTATCACATATACAGTACATAACATAGAGCAATTTTTGAAAATGGTTTATAAATAAACTATAGGTTCAATTTAAAAAAACTATTTCTTGTATTCAGAGAGTCTGTATGGTTTACATGAAAGTTTTTTCACCTCCTCATATATTATTCTTTATACAGTAATAATTATAAAAAGTATGGACTAATCAATATACATTGAAACATACATTAATACGTTAAAAAGAAAAAAATCATTACCAGAATCTGTTGTTATCTGACTACTAGACCAGTCCCAAGAAACATCTATCTCTGGAGAGCCAAGCATCTTTGGTAGTAATGACTGGATAAATCGACTGCTCTGGGGAATGTCAGGGGACTCCATTTCTGTCTGCATACTGGCTTTCACTGGCGTGACCATGCAGGAGCTATTGTTGTTTTTACTGTCACAATGGTTACCTTCACCATCTTCAAAAGAACAAGTGAAGTAAGGTATACAAACTCACCCCCACTTGAATCAATAAATACTACTGTAGTAAACTAACATCGACATGTGCAATGGATGTGTAATAACAAAAAGTAAGCCCAAGTCTTCTAATAATTTTATGGTCTTTACAGTAGTTAATTTCTATATAATCCTTAAATACTTGAAAACAAATTCGAATACTAAATAAAAATCAGTTTCTTGAAGCCTACAGCTTCTAATCACAAATATAACTGATGAATCAACAGAAGGAAATTAAATAACAGAATATGTATGTACAAACATACTTCTCAATTAACAAAAATATATATACGTTTAATGAAGAAATTTGTGTTAGTGGTTGAAATCACAATCAGAATGATCAATATTGCACACCACTATATAAAAATTATTCCGATTAGCGCTTTCAAGCTTCACAGCTCATCGTCAGATCAGGAATAGGCAGAAAATATGTAATACCCAACCCTTCACCCCTCTCCCCCACCCTGCTCACCCACAACAAACTAAAAATTAATGACCCTTCCCCACCCCCTAAACTCTGTCTCACCATCTGTACAGTTACATATTTTTCTAGTAAATTCCTTGTGTTTCAGTGTGTGTGTGTGTGTGTGTGTGTGTGTGTGTGTGTGTGTGCATCCCTTTAAACTACCCTCTTCCTCTCCACACACGTGGGTCAGTCACACACCCTTATTTTAAAACAACCAATTAGTACTATGAAATATAATTCTTAATCTTATCTATCTGCCCTCTCTCATTTACTTCTTAATCATGTTATAAAATATTTCTTCATTATCAAATTTAATTTTAATATTAATTAAATTGTCTAACCCTTTTTCTCTTTCTTTCAATATTTCTAACTCCTCTCTAAGCTTCCTTTCAACTGTGTTATTTACTACTTTTACAATTTCGTATTCTTCCAAAGGATTAACAAACTTGTGGTTGTCTTCTATGAAATGTCTTGCATATAACGAATTGGTTGTTCTATTACCTTCTCCACGTTTGTGGTCAGACAACCTGCATGCGAATTTTCGTCCTGTCTCCCCTAGGTACACTTTGTTGCAGTCTTTACATTTTAATTTATAAATTCCGCTTTTCTGTAATACTGGAATTTTTTCTATATTCTTATTCCTTATCTTATCAAATACCGTTTCACATTTTTTAATAGCTATATCTACTCCATTTTTTAAAACATTTTATAATTTTTCTAGTATGTGAACCTATGTATGTCAATGACCCTGCATAATTCTTTTGTTCTGGTTCTATTTTAGCTTTTTGTATGTTGACCCTTTTCATAACTTTATCCACTATGTTGGTGCTATAATTATTATTCCTTACAATTCCCTTTATCGTTTTTAACTCCCTATCTTTTGATTCGGTCTCTTTTAAACACTTCTGAGCTCTGTAACAAAAGGAATTGATTGCCGCCATTTTATATCTGTATGGGTGGTACGACTCTCTTGGTATAATTATATCAGAATACGACTCTTTCCTAAATATCCCAAACTGTAGTTTCTCATTATCTTTAATTTCTATGTTTAAATCTAAGTAATTTATTTGCTTACCTCCTATCTCTTCCTTAAATTGTAAGTTTTTATCCTTATTATTTACCTCCTTTATAAACTCATGCACTTCTTCTATGCTTCCTTCCCAAACTACTAATACATCATCAACGTATCTAGACCATAATTTTATATTGTCTTTATACTTAGTGGAAGTTATTAATTGCTTTTCAAAATCATTCATGTATATTTCAGCAAGAATAGGGGATAATGAAGACCCCATAGGTAAACCTTTTTTCTGTATATAAAACTTGTTATTAAACCTAAAATAGTTCTGATTTACACATTCTTTAATTACTTTCATCAACTGCTTTTTATACCTGTATTCTCCCATATTACTATCGTTTATTAACTTAATAACTTTATTTACTGTGATATTAGTAAACATGTCCTTAACATCCAGTGATATCAATTTTGTATTTACATTAATGCTAATATTTTCTAATTTTTCTATCAATTTTATATTATTCTCTATGTTGTATTTTGTCCCAAATTCATATTTCTCTTTCAGTACTCTGCTAACTTCTTTTGATAGTTTATAAATAGGTGCATTAATAAAAGAAACAATCGGTCTATTGGTTTTCCTTCTTTATGTATCTTAACCTGACTTTTAAAAGTTGGTGCTGTTGGATTACTTTCCAATAAATACTTTTTCTTATTTTCTTCTATAAATGTTATCTGTTTCATCATTTGTTTTATCCTTGACTGGTACTTACTTGTATAATCATACTTTATTTCCTCGTATGGTCCTTCCCTTATAAATTCTTCCGTTTTCTTTATGTATTCTTCCTTTCTCATTAGTACCATTGTATTTCCTTTATCCGCCTTCGTAACTATAATATCATTCTTCTTTATTTTATTCTTTAGTTTAGTTACAGTTGCTTTGATTTTTTGTTCATTCTTTGAATTATACAAACTTTTCTTAAATATTTTATCTACTACATTCCCTACTTCCCACCTTATTCTTTTTTTATCATTTTCATTTCCTAGTTTTTGTATTATGCTTTCGCATTCAATAATCGTTTTTTCTTGATTTAATTCTGGTGGCGGTGCGTATTTTAAGCCTTTCGCTAACATTTCTTTTTCTTCCGTATTGAAGTTTACCTCTGTAAGGTTTATTACTCTTTTTTCATAGTTATTCTTAGAGAGGTGTTCCTTTTTTACTTCGTTCTTTCTTATTAATTTATTTAACTTATCTACCATTTTTTTATTTTTCTTTTCCAATTTCTTTTCTATGTACCCCAAACCAAAATTATACAATATTTCTTCTAACTCTACATACGAGTATATTCTTAATAATTCTATGTGTCTGTCATATAATTCCCTATTATATCTATTGATTAAGCCGTAGAGTGACCTTATTTCCAGTTTTATCCACAACTTCTCGCTTTGTTCTTTTACTTTTTTGGCTACACTGTTCTTATTTTTAATTTTAACTTGAGCGTACTTTGGGATGACATTATTATCCAGACATTGTTTATTAAACCATATTTTACTTAAAACCCTCTTCAATTTAACTTTTAACTTAAGATATTTAAAAACTTTACTTACCTTATTGTTGTCGTTTATTACCTCATTGTTGTTGTCCATTACCTGTAGTCGATTGCACATCTTAACAGACGTTTAATGAAGAAATTTGTGTTAGTGGTTGAAATCACAATCAGAATGATCAATATTGCACACCACTATATAAAAATTATTCCGATTAGCGCTTTCAAGCTTCACAGCTCATCGTCAGATCAGGAATAGGCAGAAAATATGTAATACCCAACCCTTCACCCCTCTCCCCCACCCTGCTCACCCACAACAAACTAAAAATTAATGACCCTTCCCCACCCCCTAAACTCTGTCTCACCATCTGTACAGTTACATATTTTTCTAGTAAATTCCTTGTGTTTCAGTGTGTGTGTGTGCATCCCTTTAAACTACCCTCTTCCTCTCCACACACGTGGGTCAGTCACACACCCTTATTTTAAAACAACCAATTAGTACTATGAAATATAATTCTTAATCTTATCTATCTGCCCTCTCTCATTTACTTCTTAATCATGTTATAAAATATTTCTTCATTATCAAATTTAATTTTAATATTAATTAAATTGTCTAACCCTTTTTCTCTTTCTTTCAATATTTCTAACTCCTCTCTAAGCTTCCTTTCAACTGTGTTATTTACTACTTTTACAATTTCGTATTCTTCCAAAGGATTAACAAACTTGTGGTTGTCTTCTATGAAATGTCTTGCATAATAACGAATTGGTTGTTCTATTACCTTCTCCACGTTTGTGGTTAGACAACCTGCATGCGAATTTTCGTCCTGTCTCCCCTAGGTACACTTTGTTGCAGTCTTTACATTTTAATTTATAAATTCCGCTTTTCTGTAATACTGGAATTTTTTCTATATTCTTATTCCTTATCTTATCAAATACCGTTTCACATTTTTTAATAGCTATATCTACTCCATATTTATTAAAACATTTTATAATTTTTCTAGTATGTGAACCTATGTATGTCAATGACCCTGCATAATTCTTTTGTTCTGGTTCTATTTTAGCTTTTTGTATGTTGACCCTTTTCATAACTTTATCCACTATGTTGGTGCTATAATTATTATTCCTTACAATTCCCTTTATCGTTTTTAACTCCCTATCTTTTGATTCGGTCTCTTTTAAACACTTCTGAGCTCTGTAACAAAAGGAATTGATTGCCGCCATTTTATATCTGTATGGGTGGTACGACTCTCTTGGTATAATTATATCAGAATACGACTCTTTCCTAAATATCCCAAACTGTAGTTTCTCATTATCTTTAATTTCTATGTTTAAATCTAAGTAATTTATTTGCTTACCTCCTATCTCTTCCTTAAAATGTATTAGTAGTTTGGGAAGGAAGCATAGAAGAAGTGCATGAGTTTATAAAGGAGGTAAATAATAAGGATAAAAACTTACAATTTAAGGAAGAGATAGGAGGTAAGCAAATAAATTACTTAGATTTAAACATAGAAATTAAAGATAATGAGAAACTACAGTTTGGGATATTTAGGAAAGAGTCGTATTCTGATATAATTATACCAAGAGAGTCGTACCACCCATACAGATATAAAATGGCGGCAATCAATTCCTTTTGTTACAGAGCTCAGAAGTGTTTAAAAGAGACCGAATCAAAAGATAGGGAGTTAAAAACGATAAAGGGAATTGTAAGGAATAATAATTATAGCACCAACATAGTGGATAAAGTTATGAAAAGGGTCAACATACAAAAAGCTAAAATAGAACCAGAACAAAAGAATTATGCAGGGTCATTGACATACATAGGTTCACATACTAGAAAAATTATAAAATGTTTTAATAAATATGGAGTAGATATAGCTATTAAAAAATGTGAAACAGTATTTGGTAAGATAAGGAATAAGAATATAGAAACAATTCCAGTATTACAGAAAAGCGGAATTTATAAATTAAAATGTAAAGACTGCAACAAAGTGTACCTAGGGGAGACAGGACGAAAATTCGCATGCAGGTTGTCTGACCACAAACGTGGAGAAGGTAATAGAACAACCAATTCGTTATATGCAAGACATTTCATAGAAGACAACCACAAGTTTGTTAATCCTTTGGAAGAATACGAAATTGTAAAAGTAGTAAGTAACACAGTTGAAAGGAAGCTTAGATAGGAGTTAGAAATATTGAAAGAAAGAGAAAAAGGGTTAGATAATTTAATTAATATTAAATTTGATAATGAAGAAATATTTTATAACATGATTAAGAAGTAAATGAGAGAGGGCAGATAGATAAGATTAAGAATTATATTTCATAGTACTAATTGGTTGTTTTAAAATAAGGGTGTGTGACTGACCCACGTGTGTGGAGAGGAAGAGGGTAGTTTAAAGGGATGCACACACACACACACACACACACACACACACACACACACACACACACACACACACACACACACACACACACACACACACACACACACACTGAAACACAAGGAATTTACTAGAAAAATATGTAACTGTACAGATGGTGAGACAGAGTTTAGGGGGTGGGGAAGGGTCATTAATTTTTAGTTTGTTGTGGGTGAGCAGGGTGGGGGAGAGGGGTGAAGGGTTGGGTATTACATATTTTCTGCCTATTCCTGATCTGACGATGAGCTGTGAAGCTTGAAAGCGCTAATCGGAATAATTTTTATATAGTGGTGTGCAATATTGATCATTCTGATTGAAAAATATATATATAAATAAATAAAATTACTGAAGCCCTTCACATAACCTCAATAAACTTTTAGGTGAACAGAAACAAAAACTGTGAAAGTTATAATATATGTAAAGTTTTCACACAAGAATGTATTATATTTTAATAAAAAATATATTCTTGTGTAAAAACTTGTATTCAAAATAATACATTCTTGTGTAATTAGTACGTATTTATTAAATAAAGAATACAATGGTGTGTGTGTGAAATAGGCTTCCACAGATGTCTTGTAGCATAACAAACTCTCACCTCTTGGATTTCGTTGTCCATGACGTGTCCGTTACTTAATTAAATACAACTATTTTAACACAACATTCTTCACAAATAATAAATTAAGAATTACTATTACTTGTTGTTTGTAAGTTATAAGCAAAACAATTACCTTCAGTTAAAATAGTTTTTCCACCAGTTTCAGTATATACAGAATTAGCACTGTCAGTGTTCTCCTTTACTAACTGGCGTCTATTTTTGCCCATGCGTGACCGAAGTCCAAGTACTTTTGCTTTTGGGGTAACGCTCATTTTTGTGAGTGATTATCACCTAATTTAACTTTTTACCATCACATACAATCAGACCCTGCATAAAAATAAAATCACATAAAATTAAAGCATGTTCCCAAATTTAAAATATTGTATATTGCAAGGTAACAGGTTCGAGCCCAGACCAGACTTGCAGAAAAGAATGCACAATTAGTGAAAATTTAATACATTTATTGTTCTTTCTTGTACACTTAGTATTCAAATGTTCAGTAAACGTTTTATTAACTTGTTGTTGTTAAAAATTTTACTTAAAATGTCTTTTAACAAATGCTATCTTGCTTTACACAAATTTATGAATTTATTTAAATGTTCAAAAGTCTTCTTTTTATTAAACAAAAATTATTTAAAAATTTTAAGTTCTTTAAGTGCTCTTTAAAGTTTTACAATTTGAGAATCATTTAATTTTTGCTTCCCTGTTTGGTCGTCCTCTCAGTCCTCCCGGTCGACGATCTCGATCCGGCCTCCAGCGATCCATCGTCTCAGTCCACGTTCCAGCAATCGCCTCCAGGTAGTGCCTTGCTTAAGGTCTCCATATTCCAGTCGCTATGATCAGCAAACGCTGCCCAGGAACGGTAGTTGAATATCTCAGACTCCGGCTAGTTTCCTGTTGACAATCGCCGCTCACTCAACTCTACGGACCCAAGGACATCTGGAATTAGCGTTGTCTGGAATCGCTTCCCACTGCGACCACCTTCGCTGACGAACTTTCAGAGAGACTTCAGAGAGTTATCACAGACTTTCAGAGAGAGAATCGAGAAGACTGGCTATGCCTTTTTATACTGCAGCCAAATGTAAAGAGCTGTGTTGCTGAGTGACATCACCGTTGCTATGCACGTAGGCGTCGTTTCAATTACTTCAATGTATTTATTATCGGCCACGTGTTTCCAACATCCTCTTACTTGAATGTTCTAGAACACACCTTGTAGCATATGAATATATTTCCCTAACACTCTATTCGTTATTCACATCACACAACACTCACTCATATGTAAAATTATATTCCCATGGTTCTACATTGTCTTATTTTCTGATTTTCTTCTATTAATTCTAATTATTTTATTGATACTATTCATTTTCAAGCATTCATTTATTCATTGGGACACTTATAATAGCTGATACACATTATTCTTTATGTTCATCTATATTGAGACCATTTGTTACGTTGCATAAGCCTCCAGGTTAAAACATTCTTCTTATATAACCTTCTAAACACATAATATAATCCAAAACATAATAAGAAATCTTCACAAACTAAAACGTAATTAACTCTTCATTTAATGTCTTTCTTAACACTATGCAATGTGGCAACAATGACTATACGTTTTTTATCTTAATCTTTCAGCTAATACACTGTCCATTCATTCACACATAGTAGTTTTTTTATGAGCGATTTGCATAAACGTAAGTACACTCCATCTTATCCTTACTATTATTCTTAATAATATTATTATTATTATTAATATTATTTTACTCAGGGCCTTTTTTTCTTTTATGGATTACGTAGTTCATGACATTAATATTTTTCCCATGCTGCTTTATAACATTTTCTAATAAATTGGCTTGTTGCGGATTTAAATAATTATCAGTGTTCATTGTCTGGTCAAATTTAATCGATATGCTAAGCCACCGTATCTCATTCAAAGCATATGTAGGCCGTTCGCTGTTATTTACATTGTTATCTTTATGCCACAGCTGACTTTTACGACCACTTATAACTTTATATATACAACTCTTAGCCAAATTGATTTGAGCCTGACATTTCGTTAGAATATCGATTCCCAGTACAACTATACACGAGTTTTATTATTATTACCGCAGGACTATTCACTTTCTGTTCATCGTATTTTAATTTAATTTTTATTTGTTCAGTGGGTAGCGTTTTATTTTTATCCGCCGTCTGAATCTGTAATTCACTCGTGGGCATTACTGTAGTGTTTTTAACGTAATTATTATTTATTTTAATACAATTTTCACTACCAGCTGATATTTCTGGTTCTGTGTCAATTAAACTGTGTGTTTTAGCGTTCTTTGTGTGTGCATCGAGTGTAAGACATGTAGTATTGTGTTCAAGCTTTTCCGAGTGATCCTTGTCAATTTTTAATGTGTCACGCACATCACATGGATGGATACCACTAGTTTTGTAACAAGCCTCTTCACATTCAACTACGTTATTATTACATTTAGTGCTATGATTTATAGTAATCTTACTGTCTTTATTCAAATCTGTACTAGTGTTATAATAGTGTTCATGGATTAGTGGTTTTGGTTCAGTCTCCACAACTTCTAATACTGTGTGTGAGTATGTATTATTATTTTCTATTGGTTCTAATTCCGTTTTTTGTTGGTTAAGTAGCGGTGTATTATTTTGTATGTGACCTTGACAGCTTGTAACAGTATTCTGTTGTGTTGTAAATCACGAATTACGATACACATTATTCTTTACGTTCATCTATATTGAGACCATTTGTCACGTTGCAATATATATACACACACACACACACACACACACACACACACACACACACATGATTCTGTTTGCAGTGAAATTTTCATCCAAACTAATTTCAAAATAAAAGTTTTGTACTAAACAAACAGCTATAATACTCACTTAAGTAAACAAGTTTTGGGATAGTTACAAGGAAATTAGAAAAACACAGATAGGTTAACTACTTGATACTTAAAACTTAAAATCAGACCTATACAGATATATCTCAGAACCCTTTATGGTTAAAACAGGAGTTAGACGAGGCTGCATTTTATCTCCAACAGTCTTTCTGACTGTGATGGATGATGTTATGAAGAATGTCTGAGAGGAAAGAAAAGAGGCATTCAGTGGGGTTTTACTGATCATTTGGAAGATCTTGATTTCGCAGACGATATCTACTTGCGCTCTCGCAGATATAGGCCTACAATGGTAAGGAAAGCAAACTGAAAGATCTCGAAAAAGAAGCCTGAGTAAATTATTCCTCAGGCTTTCACGGCCGGTGTCATATGAATTATTCATGATATCCGGGCTGTTTGGCCGTGGTCCATGGTTTATAACAAAACCAAACGTTTCGGCAGCTCCACTGGCTGCCATAATCAGTGGTATAAGAATCCTGCACGCCGGGTGTTTACGTACAGGCCCACAGTACTGTGGTATAGGCTAAAGCTGTCCTGCCATGCTACCTGTACTTATAAATTCAGCAAAGTCCCACGTACAGGTAAAAATGACACCATCAGCCAATCACAATAGAGATGGTGTATGATTGGCTCGCACCAAGCTATGCCATTATGTACTCACTTGTTTTCCGAGAAGTACTGTGGGGAAGGCTGCTTATTTCCTGCGATGCTACCTGTGCTAATTGTTATACTAATTGCAACCCCCGCACAGGTAAGAACAGCGTCACCAGTTTCTGATTGGCCGGTGATGCTGTTCTTACCTGTGCGGGGGTTGCAATTAGTATAACAATTAGCACAGGTAGCATCGCGGGAAATAAGCAGCCTTCCCCACAGTACTTCTCGGAAAACAAGTGAGTACATAATGGCATAGCTTGGTGCGAGCCAATCATACACCATCTCTATTGTGATTGGCTGATGGTGTCATTTTTACCTGTACGTGGGACTTTGCCGAATTTATAAGTACAGGTAGCATGGCAGGACAGCTTTAGCCTATACCACAGTAATGTGGGCCTGTACGTAAACACCCGGCGTGCAGGATTCTTATACCACTGATGATGGCAGCCAGTGGAGCTGCCGAAACGTTTGGTTTTGTTATAAACCATGGACCACAGCCAAACAGCCCGGATATCATGAATAATTCAGAAGCCTGAGTAGCTGGGCTCAAGATAAATGCTTCAAAAACAAAACTAATGAAAATTAACACAAAAGGTCAGAAGGTACTGAAGGTGCAAGAAGAAAACATAGAAGAAATAGCAGAGTTCATTTACTTTGGTAGTGTGATTACAAAAGAAGGGGGAGCAATTGCAGATTCTAAAACAAGAATTAACAGAGATAATGTGGCCTTTATACAACTCTACCAAGTTTGGAAATCAAGAGAACTATCAACTGCAATGAAGCTATGCATCTTCATGACCAATGTCTAAACTGTTTTGCTGTATGGGAGCGAGATTTGGAAAGTCACAATGGAAATTACCAAGGGTTGCAGGGTCTTCATCAATAGGTGCCTGAGGAAAATACTTCAAATTTTCTGGCCAATCACTGTTTCAAATGAAGAGCTCTGGAGGAGGACAAAGAGGAACCATTGCCACCCAGATCAATAGGAGAAAATGGAGGTGGATTGGCCATACCTTGTGGAAAAACCAAAATCCAATTGAGCTATAAGCCCTCTTTTGGAACCCTCAGGGAAGAAGATAAGGAAGACCAAGAATCTCATGGAGAACTGTCGAGATGTAAGCAGAAAAGGAGGGGAAGTCCTTTGGAGAGCTCAGAGTCCTTGCCCAAAATAGTCTGTTAGCGTAGCTTCAGCGAGGCCCTATGCTCTGCAGAGAGCGACAGGAATTAGTAATAGTAGTAGTAGTAGTACAGATCTATCAGAAGCTTTATTAAAATAGTTTAGATTAATCTTTACTTCTCATACAGCATTTAGTGTTCTCATGTAATCTTTGTAGTATGCAATATCAGCAGCTTCGTGTGTAAAACATTTTATATATGAATATATTTTTAGGAATGAGCCATAAAGCATTTACTATATACTGACAATAAAAACAAGAATAAAGTATTCACTTTCAAACAGAAAATGTTATTGCTTGATATTGTTATGCAATTATGGGACACTATCGAAAAGGCGATTGTTGTTCTACATGCTTCTCGACTAGCCCAGCAGGTATATGAATATATTTTTAGGAATGAGCCATAAAGCACTTACTATATACTGACAATAAAAACAAGAATAAAGTATTAACTTTCAAACAGAAAATGTTATTGCTTGATATTGTTATGCAATTATGGGACACTATCGAAAAGGCGAGAGTGTTGTTCTACATGCCTCTTGGCTAGCCCAGCAGGTGTGTGTTTCTTCAAGGCCGCACACTCAAGTACGCTCTAGAGTTTTAAGTGCCTGTTGACGCATATTATGGATTATTCTGGAACACTTGTGTTACGGTACCTATTTAAACAGCAGCAGCTGGCTTTGTCAGACAGTGTACGTTGGGCGATTTGTCAAGTGATATCAAGTGGTTGTTGTTAGTGCGGAATTCTTTATAGTTGACATTATTATTGGATGTGAATAATGTAACTTGAATTATTGTATGAGTTGATTACAAATTGTTATTTCTTATTAATTAAAGCTGGTAAATAGTTACGATTATTTTCTAAAACTTCCGGGCTGAAAGGCCGTGGTCGACTGCTTAAAATGCTGCTAAACGTTTCGGCCGCACCACCGGTGGCCATCTTCAGTAGCAAAAGAAAGAAATGTGTTCGAATAGATGATACGCCGAACACGTCTCCCAATGGACTGGGAACAAGCAACAGTGAGTTGCTGCTACGATGCCTCTATTTATAACATTTTGTCCGCTTCAGGTGTATCGCACGGACCAATGAGAAGCCAGCTCGTCATACTCAATTCTGATTGGCCATGGAAAATAGACCATGCCAGACACTATTTAAGGAGATGCTTTCTCCTCGGCGGTTCATAGCGACGGACGCATTCTTATGAATATGGATGGACTCCAGATGCAGGCGAGTGAAGTAACCCCGGACAGAAGACAACACGCGGGCTTCATCAAACATCACCCGGTGATCGTCGTGGGACAGAGCGTGCTCAGCAACTGCGGACTTTTCCGGCTGGCCCAGGCGGCAGTATCTCCGATGTTCAGAGAGGCGCGTCCGGACACTACGCTTCGTGGTGCCTATGTAGACTTGGCCACACGTACAAGGAATACTGTACACCCCGCACGACGAGAGTGGATCCCTGGCGTCTTTCACCGGTCGCAGGAACTGTTGGATCTTTTTGGTTGGCTTAAAGATCGTCCTGACGCCCCGCTTACTCAGCAACCTGCCGATGCGGTCAGTCACGCCACGGATGTAGGGCAAGACAGCAGAGCCAACAACCTCAGGCAACTCCGACTGGTCCGGCCTACCAGATCTTCTCGGCCGGGCAGCTCTCCTAACCTCCGCAGCAGAATAGCCGTTGGACTGCAGTGCTTTCTCGAGATGCCGAAACTCATCTTCGAGATACTGGGGCTCACAGATTCTTTTTGCCCGGTCTACCAGAGTCTTCAACACCGCCCTCTTCTGCCTAGGATGATGATTGGAGGTCTTGTGCAGATATCTGTCGGTGTGCGTTGGCTTCCTATAAACTTTATGTCCCAAGCTGCCATCCGTCCTTTTCAGGACCAACACATCCAGAAAAGCCAATTGATCACCAATCTCGCGCTCCATCGTAAACTGTATGCGCGGGTGTACAGCGTTCAGATGTTCAAGGAAGTGTTCCAACTCTTCATCCCCATGGCTCCAGACCACGAAAGTGTCGTCCACATACCGCAACCAACACTTCGGCTTCAGAGGCGCAGATGAAATTGCCAACTCTTCAAATTTCTCCATATAGAAGTTTGCAACCACAGGGCTGAGAGGACTTCCCATGGCGACGCCATCCAACTGTTCATAGAAGCCGCCATTCCACTGGAAGTAGGTCGTTGTTAGGACCTGCCGGAACAAAGCAGTGATGTCCGCCGAGAACAGGTCACCCAAATACCCCAAGACCTCCTGAACAGGGACCATGGTGAAAAGAGAGACCACATCAAAACTCACGAGAACATCGCCAGGCTCCAGCACCAACTCCCGGATCCTCCGAAGGAAATCAGAAGAGTCCCGGACGAAAGAATCCGTCTGCCCGATGTGCGGCTTGAGCAATCCAGTGAGGTGCTTTGCCAAGGTGTAAGTAGGCGAGCCAATAGCACTGACGATGGGCCTCAGCGGAACGTCTTCCTTGTGGATCTTCGGTAAACCATAGAGACGAGGGGGAAGGGGCTCCGAACACCGGACGGCCGTCTTCACATCAGGCGCCAGAGAAGATTGCTTAACCAAAGAATCCGTTTTTCTCAGAACAGTTGTAGTCGGATCTTTGTTCAGCCTCCGATAAGTGGCCGGATCTAATAAACCTTCAATCTTCCACTGGTAGTCTTCGGTGTTCAAGACCACAGTGGCACTCCCCTTATCCGCCGGCATAATGACAATGGATTCATCCCTTTTTAATTCCCTCAAGGCTCGCAACTCCGCCGACAGAAGATTGCATTTTGGCGGAGCGGCCCTTCTAAGGGCCCTAGAAGCTTCCATACGTATTTCATCTGCCTGGTCTCGGGGTAGTCCTCGGATGCCTGCCTCCACTCTCGCCGCTATTTCCTCCACCGGTACTGTCTTCAGGGTAACCGCAAACTTCTCACCTTTGGCTAACACCGAGGTCTCATGTGGTGTTAGTTGACGGTTCGATAGGTTTACAACCATCCTGTCCATCCTGTCACTATCCAGTGTTCTTCCCCTGATGTTCTGGGAAGCGAACCGCTCGAATTTTTCACGCTGTCTCTGACTAGTACTGGCATGACACGACTCAAAAGCATTATAAGTGAGCCCATCCAACATCTCCCAATCATGTCGTTGGAGGGTACTGCTGAGATGTAAATGCAGTTTAAACAGGTCTTGGTCATTTAATGCCAACTCTTTTCTCGTGTAGTGTATGCGTTCACGCAGCATGGCATTTTCCGTTCTTCTGTATATCCTGTTGGCCTGTGGTG
The DNA here is from genome assembly GCA_034769895.1 of Magicicada septendecula. NCBI lineage: Eukaryota > Metazoa > Arthropoda > Insecta > Hemiptera > Cicadidae > Magicicada > Magicicada septendecula. The sequence continues at coordinate 746,580,810 of CM068367.1, read as the reverse complement.
TATTAAATAAGTGTCTATGTCGTAGGAACCTAGGAACGGTTCCCGAGTCTCTACATCGAAGAAAAAAGGCCAAGGAACACAGCAGACTGGCTTTCTTCTTGCGTAGCATCTCCAGTTTTTTTAATTTTCTTTAAAACCTCCTCCCCGTAGAGGTTCTTAATCTTAGTGCGTAGGCTTTCACGGCCGGTGTCATTACGATTATTTTCTAAAACTTCCGGGCTGAAAGGCCGTGGTCGATTGCTTAAAATGCTGCTAAACGTTTCGGCCGCACCGCCGGTGGCCATCTTCAGTAGCAAAAGAAAGAAATGTGTTCGAATAGATGATACGCCGAACACGTCTCCCAATGGACTGGGAACAAGCAACAATGAGTTGCTGCTACGATGCCTCTATATATAACATTTTGTCCGCTTCAGGTGTATCGCACAGACCAATGAGAAGCCAGCTCGTCATACTCAATTCTGATTGGCCATGGAAAATAGACCATGCCAGACACTATTTAAGGAGATGCTTTCTCCTCGGCGGTTCATAGCGACGGACGCATTCTTATGAATATGGATGGACTCCAGATGCAGGCGAGTGAAGTAACCCCGGACAGAAGACAACACGCGGGCTTCATCAAACATCACCCGGTGATCGTCGTGGGACAGAGCGTGCTCAGCAACTGCGGACTTTTCCGGCTGGCCCAGGCGGCAGTATCTCCGATGTTCAGAGAGGCGCGTCCGGACACTACGCTTCGTGGTGCCTATGTAGACTTGGCCACACGTACAAGGAATACTGTACACTCCGCACGACGAGAGTGGATCCCTGGCGTCTTTCACCGGTCGCAGGAGCTGTTGGATCTTTTTGGTTGGCTTAAAGATCGTCCTGACGCCCCGCTTACTCAGCAACCTGCCGATGCGGTCAGTCACGCCACGGATGTAGGGCAAGACAGCAGAGCCAACAACCTCAGGCAACTCCGACTGGTCCGGCCTACCAGATCTTCTCGGCCGGGCAGCTCTCCTAACCTCCGCAGCAGAATAGCCGTTGGACTGCGGTGCTTTCTCGAGATGCCGAAACTCATCTTCGAGATACTGGGGCTCACAGATTCTTTTTGCCCGGTCTACCAGAGTCTTCAGCACCGCCCTCTTCTGCCTAGGATGATGATTGGAGGTCTTGTGCAGATATCTGTCGGTGTGCGTTGGCTTCCTATAAACTTTATGTCCCACGACGATCACCGGGTGATGTTTGATGAAGCCCGCGTGTTGTCTTCTGTCCGGGGTTACTTCACTCGCCTGCATCTGGAGTCCATCCATATTCATAAGAATGCGTCTGTCACTATGAACCGCCGAGGAGAAAGCATCTCCTTAAATAGTGGCTGGCATGGTCTATTTTCCATGGCCAATCAGAATTGAGTATGACGAGCTGGCTTCTCATTGGTCCGTGCGATACACCTGAAGCGGACAAAATGTTATAAATAGAGGCATCGTAGCAGCAACTCACTGTTGCTTGTTCCCAGTCCATTGGGAGACGTGTTCGGCGTATCATCTATTCGAACACATTTCTTTCTTTTGCTACTGAAGATGGCCACCGGTGGTGCGGCCGAAACGTTTAGCAGCATTTTAAGCAATCGACCACGGCCTTTCAGCCCGGAAGTTTTAGAAAATAATCGTAATGACACCGGCCGTGAAAGCCTACGCACTAAGATTAAGAACCTCTACGGGGAGTAGGTTTTAAAGAAAATTAAAAAACTGGAGACGCTACGCAAGAAGAAAGCCAGTCTGCTGTGTTCCTTGGCCTTTTTACTTCGCTGTAGAGACTCGAGAACCGTTCCTAGGTTCCTACGACATAGACACTTATTTAATACACCACAGGCCAACAGGATATACAGAAGAACGGAAAATGCCATGCTGTGTGAACGCATACACTACACGAGAAAAGAGTTGGCATTAAATGACCAAGACCTGTTTAAACTGCATTTACATCTCAGCAGTACCCTCCAACGACATGATTGGGAGATGTTGGATGGGCTCACTTATAATGCTTTTGAGTCGTGTCATGCCAGTACTAGTCAGAGACAGCGTGAAAAATTCGAGCGGTTCGCTTCCCAGAACATCAGGGGAAGAACACTGGATAGTGACAGGATGGACAGGATGGTTGTAAACCTATCGAACAGTCAACTAACACCACATGAGACCTCGGTGTTAGCCAAAGGTGAGAAGTTTGCGGTTACCCCGAAGACAGTACCGGTGGAGGAAATAGCGGCGAGCGTGGAGGCAGTCATCCGAGGACTACCCCGAGACCAGGCAGATGAAATACGTATGGAAGCTTCTAGGGCCCTTAGAAGGGCCGCTCCACCAAAATGCAATCTTCTGTCGGCGGAGTTGCGAGCCTTGAGGGAATTAAAAAGGGATGAATCCATTGTCATTATGCCGGCGGATAAGGGAGTGCCACTGTGGTCTTGAACACCGAAGACTACCAGCGGAAGATTGAAGGTTTATTAGATCCGGCCACTTATCGGAGGCTGAACAAAGATCCGACTACAACTGTTCTGAGAAAAACGGATTCTTTGGTTAAGCAATCTTCTCTGGCGCCTGATGTGAAGACGGGCCGTCCGGTGTTCGGAGCCCCTTCCCCCTCGTCTCTATGGTTTACCGAAGATCCACAAGGAAGACGTTCCGCTGAGGCCCATCGTCAGTGCTATTGGCTCGCCTACTTACACCTTGGCAAAGCACCTCACTGGATTGCTCAAGCCGCACATCGGGCAGACGGATTCTTTCGTCCGGGACTCTTCTGATTTCCTTCGAGGATCCGGGAGTTGGTGCTGGAGCCTGGCGATGTTCTCGTGAGTTTTGATGTGGTCTCTCTTTTCACCATGGTCCCTGTTCAGGAGGTCTTGAGGTATTTGGGTGACCTGTTCTCGGCGGACATCACTGCTTTGTTCCGGCATGGTCCTAACAACGACCTACTTCCAGTGGAATGGCGGCTTCTATGAACAGTTGGATGGCGTCGCCATGGGAAGTCCTCTCAGCCCTGTGGTTGCAAACTTCTATATGGAGAAATTTGAAGAGTTGGCAATTTCATCTGCGCCTCTGAAGCCGAAGTGTTGGCTGCGGTATGTGGACGACACTTTCGTGGTCTGGAGCCATGGGGATGAAGAGTTGGAATGCTTCCTTGGACATCTGAACGCTGTACACCCGCGCATACAGTTTACGATGGAGCGCGAGAGTGGTGATCAATTGGCTTTTCTGGATGTTTTGGTCCTGAAAAGGACCGATGGCAGCTTGGGACATAAAGTTTATAGGAAGCCAACGCACACCGACAGATATCTGCACAAGACCTCCAATCATCATCCTAGGCAGAAGAGGGCGGTGCTGAAGACTCTGGTAGACCGGCAAAAAGAATCTGTGAGCCCCAGTATCTCGAAGATGAGTTTCGGCATCTCGAGAAAGCACTGCAGTCCAACGGCTATTCTGCTGCGGAGGTTAGGAGAGCTGCCCGGCCGAGAAGATCTGGTAGGCCGGACCAGTCGGAGTTGCCTGAGGTTGTTGGCTCTGCTGTTTTGCCCTACATCCGTGGCGTGACTGACCGCATCGGCAGGTTGCTGAGTAAGCGGGGCGTCAGGACGATCTTTAAGCCAACCAAAAAGATCCAACAGTTCCTGCGACCGGTGAAAGACGCCAGGGATCCACTCTCGTCGTGCGGGGTGTACAGTATTCCTTGTACGTGTGGCCAAGTCTACATAGGCACCACGAAGCGTAGTGTCCGGACGCGCCTCTCTGAACATCGGAGATACTGCCGCCTGGGCCAGCCGAAAAGTCCGCAGTTGCTGAGCACGCTCTGTCCCACGACGATCACAGGGTGATGTTTGATGAAGCCCGCGTGTTGTCTTCTGTCCGGGGTTACTTCACTCGCCTGCATCTGGAGTCCATCCATATTCATAAGAATGCGTCCGTCGCTATGAACCGCCGAGGAGAAAGCATCTCCTTAAATAGTGTCTGGCATGGTCTATTTTCCATGGCCAATCAGAATTGAGTATGACGAGCTGGCTTCTCATTGGTCCGTGCGATACACCTGAAGCGGACAAAATGTTATAAATAGAGGCATCGTAGCAGCAACTCACTGTTGCTTGTTCCCAGTCCATTGGGAGACGTGTTCGGCGTATCATCTATTCGAACACATTTCTTTCTTTTGCTACTGAAGATGGCCACCGGTGGTGCGGCCGAAACGTTTAGCAGCATTTTAAGCAATCGACCACGGCCTTTCAGCCCGGAAGTTTTAGAAAATAATCGTAATGACACCGGCCGTGAAAGCCTACGCACTAAGACTGGTAAATAGTAGTTACACCAAGTGGTAATTGGTGTCTGTATTTTGTGTTCCACTGTACCATATGAGAATCAGTGAAACCATAACAATTTGCGATACAATGGTCCTCTCATAAATAAAATAAATACTAAACTTACAGTATACTTTGAAGGTAATATAGCGAACACATAGGCCTACTGTGTGTGTTACAATATTGCTATATTGTTTACTCTACTATACAATGGGTCATTCCAAATCACATAATCCAGCCAGAAAAAAATTTTACACCCCACCCTCTCAGATTTGCATGAAATTTTTTACAGCATCTATGGACAAATATAACAACCTGTATTTATCATTTTTGCCAAATTTGCTTTAGTTTTTAATGGTTTTTTGAAAAAAGTCCATTTTTAGCCGATTTGTTTGTTGCGGTGTGGATCTAAAGGGCACTTTTCAATAAAAACTCTAGTTGTATGTTTTAGTGGATGGTTAGTGAGGATCGGTCAATAATACAACTTTTAGTTATTTTGCGTCGACGTTTCGACAATATTTATTGTCATCTTCAGGACCTGTGTATGAATTACAATAGAAATATCAAACATATTGTCGAAACGTCGACGCAAAATAACTAAAAGTTGTATTATTGACCGATCCTCACTAACCATCCACTAAAACATTCACTGATTGACGGTCACTAAAAATTTAAGGATCTAGTTGTATGGTTATTATTTAATATTAAGTTATGAAACTCACAATACTTACTTGAAATTTCACAAGGATTCCAAACATAAAGTCAAAAATAACATTTAGACCCATATAAAACTTGTTTTTCCACTTCAAAGTTGGCAATTCTGAATGTTTTTTCTCCGTGCAGGCTTTTATGTAAATAATCAACTAAACGCTATGCAACTCACCGTCTGTCGCTTAAGTAAATGTCTTCACAATACAATTGACATGTTTCGGGACACTTGTCCCATCCTCAGAATTTTTCAAAATCTCTTCATACCATCATACGATGGCACAGTCGTCAATATATTAAAAATATTAAAATCCACATAAACACAATTACATTACAAAAAGTATGCGCACAACAGTTTTACGGTGTACACCGCACGGCAACTGACAGCGCACTGGTTCATATTTGACTCGTGTCGTGACAATATCGCAACGCAGTATCATACAGGACATTAGATTTAAAGTTCAGCTGATCATTTAAAACATGTGGCCTGGTAACAGGATTATTATACGCTCTATATATTTCAAACTCTTCAAGGGCGTTCATGTAACGTCCTTTATTACAAAAGTGAAGGGGTTTCAAGTTGGTATGAGTTGTGATTTTCATCAATAAGATGTTTAGCGAATTTTGATTTTACATTTTCTGTATTGTGAAAATAAGTGGGTGGCTTATGTTCAACAAACCTCTTGACCACGGCCCGTTTGGCCCACATAAAAAGCATCACAACTATTACCCCTGTTTTCTTTTCAAGGACGGTTGGTTCCCGAGTACGAAGGCTATTTAAAATGTTATTTATATGTTATTTAAGTTATATGTGACAACAACGTTTGACTTGTTTAAAATAGAAGACAGAATTCTAGGTAAAAAGCTCATGTATGGTATAGAAATGTATTTATACACACTGTCCCCACGTGCCCTTAGCGTATTTACGTTTTTTCGTCTCATATGTTTTTTAAGGATATTACTTACTACTGCTTTTTTGTAGCCACTGGTGACCGCAATGTGTTTAATTGTGTTTAGTTCGTCTTGATAATCCTTGTGGCTGAGGGGCAATGATAAGAGGCGGTTAACCATGCTGTGGAAAGTAGCCATTTTCTGCAATATCGGATGATACGATGTGGCGTGTATTACACTGTCAGTTGTAGTGGGTTTACTATAAATATTAAACTCCAATTTATTAATGTTTCTGGTGACCGTCAAATCTAGAAAATTTAATTTTCCACTGGCCTCCTAGCTGAAGTGTACTTAAACCATTTCGAAAACTCCTTTATTTTTTCCAATAGTGTATACAATGATAACATACTATTTTATGGCCGGTATGTTGATGATACCTTTTTGATCTATAAAGGCACACATAGACAAATAGATAGGTTACACACATATTTAAACAGTATTAATAACAATATACAGTTTACACTGGAGCACGAGGACAGTGGAAAATTAAATTTTCTAGATTTGACGGTCACCAGAAACATTAATAAATTGGAGTTTAATATTTATAAGAAACCCACTGCAACTGACAGTGTAATACACGCCACATCTTATCATCCGATATCGCAGAAAATGGCTGCTTTCCACAGCATGGTTAACCGCCTCTTATCATTGCCCCTCAGCGACAAGGATTATCAAGACGAACTAAATACAATTAAACACATTGCAGTCACCAATGGCTACAATAATATCCTTAAAAAACATATGAGACGAAAAAACGTAAATACGCTAAGGGCACGTGGGGACAGTGTGTATAAATACATTTCTATACCATACATGAGCTTTTTACCTAGAATTCTGTCTTCTATTTTAAACAAGTCAAACGTTGTTGTCACATATAACTTAAATAACATATAAATAACATTTTAAATAGCCTTCGTACTCGGGAACCAACCGTCCTTGAAAAGAAAACAGGGGTAATAGTTGTGATGCTTTTTATGTGGGCCAAACGGGCCGTGGTTTTCTCAAGAGGTTTGTTGAACATAAGCCACCCACTTATTTTCACAATACAGAAAATGTAAAATCAAAATTCGCTAAACATCTTATTGATGAAAATCACAACTCATACCAACTTGAAACCCCTTCACTTTTGTAATAAAGGACGTTACATGAATGCCCTTGAAGAGTTTGAAATATATAGAGCGTATAATAATCCTGTTACCAGGCCACATGTTTTAAACGATCAGTTGAACTTTAAATCTAATGTCCTGTATGATACTGCGTTGCGATATTGTCGCGACACGAGTCAAATATGAACCAGTGCGCTGTCGGTTGCCGTGCGGTGTACACCGTAAAACTGTTGTGCGCATACTTTTTGTAATGTAATTGTGTTTATGTGGATTTTAATATTTTTAATATATTGACGACTGTGCCATCGTATGATGGTATGAAGAGATTTTGAAAAATTCTGAGGATGGGACAAGTGTCCCGAAACATGTCAATTGTATTGTGAAGACATTTACTTAAGCAACAGACGGTGAGTTGCATAGCGTTTAGTTGATTATTTACATAAAAGCCTGCACGGAGAAAAAACATTCAGAATTGCCAACTTTGAAGTGGAAAAACAAGTTTTATATGGGTCTAAATGTTATTTTTGACTTTATGTTTGGAATCCTTGTGAAATTTCAAGTAAGTATTGTGAGTTTCATAACTTAATATTAAATAATAACCATACAACTAGAGTTTTTATTGAAAAGTGCCCTTCAGATCCATGCCGCAACTAACAAATTGGCTAAAAATGGACTTTTTTTCAAAAAAACATTAAAAAACTAAAGCAAATTTGGCAAAAATGTTAAATACAGGTTGTTATATTTGTCCATACATGCTGTAAAAAATTTCATGCAAATCTGAGAGGGTGGGGTGTAAAATTTTTTTCTGGCTGGATTATGTGATTTGGAATGACCCATTGTATTGTAGAGTAAACAATATAGCAATATTGTAACACACACAGTAGGCCTATGTGTTCGCTATATTACCTTCAAAGTATACTGTAAGTTTAGTATTTATTTTATTTATGAGAGGACCATTGTATCGCAAATTGTTATGGTTTCACTGATTCTCATATGGTACAGTGGAACACAAAATACAGACACCAATTACCACTTGGTGTAACTACTATTTACCAGCTATAATTAATAAGAAATAACAATTTGTAATCAACTCATACAATAATTCAAGTTACATTATTCACATCCAACATAATGTCAACTATAAAGAATTCCGCACTAACAACAACCACTTGATATCACTTGACAAATCGCCCAACGTACACTGTCTGACAAAGCCAGCTGCTGCTGTTTAAATAGGTACCGTAACACAAGTGTTCCAGAATAATCCATAATATGCGTCAACAGGCACTTAAAACTCTAGAGCGTACTTGAGTGTGCGGCCTTGAAGAAACACACACCTGCTGGGCTAGCCAAGAAACAAGAATAAAGTATTCACTTTCAAACAGAAAATGTTATTGCTTGATATTGTTATGTAATTATGGGACACTATTGAAAAGGCGAGTGTTGTTCTATATGCTTCTCGACTAGCCCAGCAGGTATATGAATATATTTTTAGGAATGAGCCATAAAGCACTTACTATATACTGACAATAAAAACAAGAATAAAGAATTAACTTTCAAACAGAAAATGTTATTGCTTGATATTGTTATGCAATTATGGGACACTATCGAAAAGGCGAGAGTGTTGTTCTACTATAGTGTTAGTATTTAATTTTAAGTGATGGGTAAATTATATATTACAGAAATCTACATAATTCAAACTGACTGATCCGATTCTTACAAAAAAATTTTCTAGAGTTCAAGAGTACGAATAAGGACAATCAACAAATAGAAACTTAAATAGATCCTGAAAGGAAAAACACACTGAGATTGTGAGAATATTGAAATGTCTAAATAAAATAGATAAAAGGAATTAATTAAAGAAACCCATTTGTCCCGAGCATACTCCCCACACCTAGCACACCTGACTTATTCGCACCTGCTGGAAGATGTTGCGTCTAGTGTGAGCATTGGAACTGTAGATGTGTAAGACTATAGTAGACAAAGCATTCGAATTTGTGTGATTAGCATAAGAAGAGGAAAGTAGGTTAGTAGTAGTATCGTCAGCCTTGTCTAATAACGCAAGATATTATGTAGAGCACACAGAATACAGATTTATAGATATATAGATTAATAGAGCACACACAATAATGAATTATATTCAACTTGGTATAATTGCTTGCAATTCAACTTTGGTACAATTACTGACATATTAAAAGTAAATAAATAAATAACATAACTTAAATAAATAAATAGACAAGAGTGATCAAAAGTATCATCTGTGAACGTGGTGATTATAGTACATAAACATGCAAAATATTTTAAATAGTTTCAATCCATGATTGCATAGTTAAAAATTAACTATAATGGACGGCCAAGCAGCCAAATTAAGCCAAGTAAGAGGCAAGTAGGATGAGTGTTGTTAACTGTGTACTATAAAGAGTTTTACTGTTTAGCCCGATGTTATGGGCGTCAAATATTACGATTTTTAAAAGCCCCAGCTGTTGTGGTGCCAAATATAACTATTTTTAGTTGTCAAGTATAATGTTTGACTGTTAAGTGTTTATGCCCTGCGTTTGGAATGCCAAATATAACAATTTACTGTTTTGCACAACGTTGTGTGCGTCAACTATAACTATAAATTACCTTTATTAATTATATGATGTTAATTGATTAAGTATGATTTTACTGAAGTTGTTTTAATTTCTTTATGTTCTGAAATGCGTTAATCTTTAATAATAAGAATCAGTGATATCCTATCTTAGGTGATTTTCAAATAAGTAAAAAACGTACACCAAAAATTACAGTACTAAAATTGTTTATTCATATCTTTTGCCTATGATAGCTCTTCCATGAGATCTAAAAAACACAACATTTATCTTGTAATATTAAACAAAACATTACAATATAAATTATTATTTACTTCAATAATTATTTATTCTATTATGAGCTCTTTCTCAGGGTTATTTACTTAAACATTAATAATCATAATTTCTTACTCTACACAAAAGTTATCTCAACAAATGGATTCATAATTTTACAAATATCTGAGTTTATCGTTTTAAAGGTTGTTCATACAAATTCAACATGAATACGTTAGATATGAATTCTCTTTAAATCTCATACGTGTGTTCTTTTAGAGCAACAGACAGTGTTTTACTTAACATTAATTATGCATGAATTCGTTACTGTGGGTACGTAATCCTTAAAACTGTGGCGTTAATCTGCAATGATCTCCACTCTCTCTCTCACCAGGATCGACGCTGCTCTTGTTGAGGCACTAATCATCTTGTGAATGACACTTTATACACTTCACCTTGTATCTCTCACTCCGACATTAGTAGTTCTTTTGTTAACTCTCGTTATTTTGAAATTAGATTTTAACACATGTTAGTTGATAACGTCATTTTAGCTCCGAATTGTTTATAGTTGTGTCTCATTTGCATATTATTAGTACTTTAACAATTTGTTGATTAATACAGATTGTTTGTTACTTTAATTAGTCATCACAGTTCCTTCGCGGACTAACTTTATTACCACGACATCGGACTTTGCTTATTTACTGTTAACAGTTATATTAGTGTTTCACACAATCATCATAATTAGTTCATAATTCCGACTCTCTCTCTCTCTCTATCAATTTCAACACTATGTCTTTAATTAAACACTCCGTCAAAACTTCCGACTGTCTTTACTTAACTTGTTATTATACAAGCTCGCGAAAAAGACTAAGTCTCTTTTCAAAGTTATACTCCGACATGTCCAATACCATTTCACGACTATCGACCGTTCGCACGTGTATTAAGACTAAGACTCAGACTCTGACTAAGCTTTCGACTAAAAACCCCCGATCGCGGTCAACACTTATTTTTATATCTCGAATCCCTCCAAATTTTCTGCTCAAGACTCTCTTATTCCCTCCTTCTTCGTTTCCATTGGTTTTCATCTATTTTCTTACGAAAACTCCTCCCTGAAACCATGGCTTGTCTTCTGACATCGTTTTTCATTAGTTCTTCATCCTCGTCTCCTTAGCAACCTCTTCTTGAGAACCGCCTTCACTAAATTCTGGTTTCTGATAGGCTTCTTTGGTTTACTACCCTTATGTCTTCTTGTTGGCTCCACCCATAGTCTGAAGCGGAAGACCAAATTTTACGCCTGTCCATCACTCGACTGTCTTTCGTACGCTCTTTTCAGACAAATTTCTCCTAATTGCTATCTTGTTTCACAGCTGCTTTTAAGTTTACCATGTGTATCTCTCCCTAATCGTGACCAATTCTCGTATTGTCTTCGTACATCCTCTTTTCATTCCCACGCTGGTGTGGTCGTTTCTTGGTATCCCTTACGACTGGCACATCTGCTCTGCAGTTGTTCTACTTAGCTGTAACACTTTCTGGTAAACATGCTTCCCGCTGCTTGTTAATTGCTCATCGGGTTAGGTCCCTTATTCATACATCTCTGTACGAGCCCTTCCGTCCATTGTGAACAATGTACACTTGCGTTTTGGTGTTACATTCACACACGTGGCTTGTTATTTTCTCGTGTCGCCTCCTTCTGTCTTTCTGTCAGCATTTCTTAGCAATACATCTGTGATACATACTCCCTTGTTTTTCTGGTAGTTCAGCTCGCTACACGCAATTCCCTTAAGCGAACAGCTGCTATTACAGAAATATTGTCTTTCTAATACAATGCCTTCCCGCTGCTAATGGATTTCACGTGCCATTGTCCGAACTACATAATGGTACAGCTCCTACGTATGTCACTGTTAAGTTCACAGCAGACCCTTGCTACTGTGTTCCCTTACATAAAAAAAATTTCTTTAAAATTTGCGTTACAGTACTATGATAAAGGCATGCTTATAAATCTGAAGAAGTCAATTAGGAAATTATCCCAGCAGACTGTGTTCCATATGGCACAGACCGTGTGGTTTTAAAAAAAAGTGCCTATGTCTATGCCCATACAAAATTAAAGCAGTACAGGAATTGAAACGATACCTGGCAGCAGTGCTAAGTAGTATACTGCAGTTGGTTTTTAGATTTTCTTGACCATGAAGGATAGGACGCTTTGGGCACCACATTCTTCACAGATGAGACATACTTCCATATGTCAGGGCACATCAACAGTCAAAGCTCACGCGTCTGATGTGCACAAAACAATGAGCCTGCCATGACATGATGAGCAGTTTAGTGTTTATGCTAGAATGTCCCGATGCATAGTCAGACTTGTCTTTATATAAGACTGTTAACTCGCAATGATACTGTGACAATATTCTATTGCCCAATTTATAAGGACGGTCAACTGATTGAAGGTGAAATTGTCAAAGCCTACTTACAGCAGGATGCCACTACAGTTTATACAGCAAATAATGACTATGCCACTCTTGGGTGCCAAGTTTGTGGACAGAATCATATCTAAAACCAATCTTCAAGAAATCCAGATCTTTCTCTACCTGATTGTTTTCTATAGGATGCAAAGTGAAAATTAGTGTATTCAAACAAACCCCACATGGCAAACAAACTTGACAATGGCCGTCACAGAATACTTTCAGACAGTGGATGGGTTGTACTGAACACAGTATGATAGGCTATATTAAGAAATGTCTGGAGAAGAGCAGGGAACACTCTGAACATGGCTTGTAATCACATTATCATGGTAACTGATTAGAATTATTTGCTTCAATGAGACTTTTTGATCGCCCTGTACAAATTTGTCTCTGGGTTATTCTATCTGGGTTGACACTAAACTATGTTCTATACAGCTCTCTTAAAATCTGTATTCTGTGTGCTCTACATAATATCTTGTGTTATTAGACAAGGCTGACGATACTACTACTAACCTACTTTCCTCTTCTTATGCTAATCACACAAATTCGAATGCTTTGTCTACTATAGTCTTACACATCTACAGTTCCAATGCTCACACTAGACGCAACATCTTCCAGCAGGTGCGAATAAGTCAGGTGTGCTAGGTGTGGGGAGTATGCTCGGGACAAATGGGTTTCTTTAATTAATTCCTTTTATCTATTTTATTTAGACATTTCAATATTCTCACAATCTCAGTGTGTTTTTCCTTTCAGGATCTATTTAAGTTTCTATTTGTTGATTGTCCTTATTCATACTCTTGAACTCTAGAAAATTTTTTTGTAAGAATCGGATCAGTCAGTTTGAATTATGTAAATTTCTGTAATATATAATTTACCCATCACTTGGAATTAAATACTAACACTATATTATCATTGGCCTCCTTTTAAATAAACAAGATACATTTTTAATAACATCTTCTGAAGTAGAGCTGATATTTTTAAAACACTTAACAGTACTAATTTATAACAAATTAACTCCAAGAATTTATTTTAACTTTAAAACTAAGTTTACTTAATAGGATGAACTTGAATATTTGCACAAAGATTGAATGTAAGTAAGTAAACACTTACTTGTAACTTTTACTATACATAATATGTGTTTACTTTCATTTTACATGTTTTATTTTACATGGAGGAGAAGGAATTTACATTTTCTATATTGAGAACTGTTCTTCAGTGGCTGTCTTGACAATCCAGTAATAATAGTTATACGTTAGGAAGAGCTGTCTACATTACAACTACATCAAAATACTACTGGAGCTAATAAGCTATTCTTATTCATATTCATACTGTTATTGTTGACATCCTATACTTCCTTATAATACAGTAACAATACTTCACACAAGAGTTATATAGGTTTAAACCTAATTTTCTTTTACTTCTTACTCTTTTTGTTGCATAAGTCAATATTAATTGCCCTTGTCTGGACCCAACCTTTGTTAATGCTTACTATAAACTCATTATACAAGGACCTGTTGGTTAACATTGCCTTAATCTTGTCTCTACCTTTTCAGTGTCCAGTCTTGTCAGTTAAAGCTAGTTTCTCAGCACTCTTTCTGGGGTCTACTTGCCATCAAGAAGTAACCTTCATATGCTATTAAATCTGATACCTCCAAAACACAAAGTTATGAGCTTGTTGTTTCACATCATTATATACATATGTCCGTCCCTGTCCAATCCTGCACAGTGGACAAAATATACGTCAATAAATGCAGAATAAAACTAGTAGAATGGTGTAGGTGACAAACTAAACCTGAAAATAGAAAATCTGTATGATAATCTACTTCCTTCCATAATTCTTGCTATGTTATTCTTATAGCTTTATTAAGCACTGAAAAACCCATGCCTGTTTCCTTCAGCGTTTCTTGCAAACTGATAATATAACGACTTCTAATATATGCACAAGTTCTAGAAGTTAACAAACTGATAAAGTTTCTTCCTTTCTATTCTGGCTGTTTCCAGGACATCAGTTTCATAGTATGAGAATTTTATGTTCATAATAACATTTAACTAGTGGTCGCCCAGTGGTCGAAATTCGACCGTAATTCATTAAATTTTTAAGTTTGAACGTTATTGAGGTTCTTTTGTCAAAGAGAATACACCTCTATAATCATTGCATAATTTTTTTGAATTTTGTTCTATTACGTCAGCTGCGAGCGTGTACAAATACGTCATTAGCGTGTGTTGTTTGCCTTAATTCCCTGCAATACCTATGAAATTTAAAATTTAATGTTAGTAACAGTTGAAAAAAAAACACAATTACAGCTTCTATTCGTATTTATTTTTTGATATAATTCATTGTCAGTTTTAATTTTTTCATGTTATTATTGAATCAAATAAACGCTAATAAAAATGAGACTTGACATTCATAGAAGTATAAGATACATTGTTTTCAATTCCAGTGGATTACATTTCATTTTTGGTAATGTACAAAATTCGAAAACAGTTTGAAGATTATCTGCTACAAAGCTTATATAATTTTTTAATTTTTTTTTCTATGCATTAATTTTCGAGTTATTTGAAAAATATGAAAGATAGGAAAAATGAGGTTTAGCTTGGCTAAGGCATATTTAAAAAGCAATAACTCGTTTTTTGACATTTCCTTGGGTTTTTTTTATTGCCTTACTGACCAGGTTTCGCCAAGGCTACACAGTTATTTTGCCTATCTTTCTCGAATTATATAAAATTTAAATAAAAAATTAATACAAAATAAAAAATGAAATAAAAAATACGTGCCTCGTATTTTTTCATATATTTTTCATTAAAACAAAAAAACCGGGCAGTTAAAAAAATAAATGTTGTCCATTGAACTTAAAATAGTTTGAAAGTGAATTTAATGATTCAGAACTTCTGTGTAAACGATGTTTTTTGTAAAAACTCTTTCATTTGCTAAATGCCCTTGGCCATTATATTCGGAAATATAAAATCTCAAACCATCGAATGATCGAACTCTACTTGCTGCGACGTACAATTGACCATGTGTAAAAACTGGCTGCCTCAATAAAATTCCAATTTTTTCGAATGTTTGTCCTTGAGACTTATTTATTGTCATCGCAAATGCAGGTATAATTAGAAATTGAGTTCTTTGAAAGTTAAATGGTAAAACAGTACCGGAATATGTTAAATTTATACGTGGAATCAAAATTCTCTTATTGCGTGCGGTTCCAGTTAAAACTTCGCAATCAATAGCATTACGTGCATACACTTGATGCGCATTCTTGTTCCATTGACTAATGCTTCCTTTGTATTTAAGTTTCTGATCAGTAAAACGATGCAATTAACTTTCAATACTAACTTATGTGGTGGCAAACCACTAATAGTCAAAGAATTCAAAAACTCTACTGGATAGTTATTGATTTCATTGTCATCATCACAAATTATTTTATCGTAGCTATGATATGTTTTCTGTTCACCTGGTATTCGATTAAGTATATCAGTATTAATAAAAGTACAATCATCATTTTTAGGTGCTAAAATAACTGACTTCAATATGTTATCTGAGAGTATGTTTTCGGAAATATTTCCATACACCTCATTAATAATATTATTTTCATCTCCTATTAATTGCTGAGGTAGGCTATTTCAATAATATTTTCACCAAACTGAGGGAATTGTGGGGCTTCATCATTACCAATAATTTTTTTCAAGAATTCGACAAATTCTATTTCACTTGGTAAGGCTCTCATATTTTGAGTAAACGTTACTTTATGAAAATAAACAAATTTATGCCAACTCGTGACACAATTTTCAATTAAAGTTGCACGTGATCCATGTGGGACAACTGGTAAGATTTGCCGAAAATCACCGCACAGAAGTATCATTTTCATTCCAAATGGTTTATGTTTATCATTTTCATCGCATAGATCCTGCAATAATCTATTTATGATTTTCAACACTTGCAGTGGGCACATAGAAATTTCATCAATAATTATCAATGATGATGAATTTATGTAAAATCCATAGCTACTATTTGCGGTAATATTCGCTACAGAAATTTCCAAAATGGGTATAGGCAATTTAAACACATTGTGTAAAGTTCTACCTCCAAGTAATAGAGTTGAAGCTATGCCGCTGAACGCTGTTGCAATGCAACTAAGATTAAGCGAATTTAATTTGTGAATGACTGCTGTTTGTGTGAATGTTTTTCCACAACCTGCATGAGCGGTTAAACAAAAAACATTAGATCCAGTATCATGGTGCAAAACTTCATGAATCACACGATCAATTAGATTACGCTGTTCAATATTTGCAGTTTCATAATGCTCAGAAAACAGAAACTCTTGTTCTATTGGATCAATAGCATTTGCTTCGTCTGTTCTCTGCGAATTCTTGGGAACTGGTAAACAAAGTTCTTGACATGACAAATTATGAACATTCAAAATATCTTCAATTTCTAATAGAGCTGTGTTAAAGGATACTTCTTCGTTGTAATCTCACAAAAAATCTTCACTAAGATATACTTTAAATTCATTCCATAACGCCAATGCATTGGCCGGCACATTTAATGCACAAATGTAACCAAATAAATTTCGCATTTGTTTTGGTGAATGTAATTCTTTTGCTTCATTTAAGCATTCGCGCCATTCATTATCATTTGAAGCAATGCCGCGAGCATGGCATGCTTCAACAAAAGAAGTGTGTATAAGTCCATTGTATGTTCTAACATCCTCAAATGATTTTGGACCACAGACATGTAATAAAAGCAATCGTAAATGGAAAAGTTCTATGTCTTTTGGTGATACTACATATATGCGTGTAATGATTTTATCACCTCCACGCCTTCTCTTCTTCCATTTTTTTCGGGAATCTTCCCACACATAATGCAAAGGAATTTCAATATACTTATATTCATGCGCTGATGGATCTGATCGATTCAATTCAAAAAATGCTAATAATTTTGTTTGTCTTGCATTTTCAATTGCTTGACGTTCTTGCCCTTCTCGAAAGTAAACATTCTGTCTACACGGTAAATGAATGTCAAGTCTAACGATGACATGTGATTGAAAATGCATTGGTAATTCATAGATGCGCCATACAGCTTCAGTTGATCCGACATAACGGCCATTTAAACAATTTTTAATTTCATCAATTTGTATTTCTTGACCTGGTTCATTTCTCTCTGAACCTAATTCAACAGATGCACTGTCATAGCCTTTATACACGTATTTATAAATGTATTTAACACTTTTAACTGTAGTGCATACTTCAACATTTATATGGCAATTAAATTTGGCAAGTAAATACGGATTGTATGGTACAACATAACGATTGTCGAGGCAACTACCACGAACTTCAGCATTAATACCATTATCACGCCTTCTGTATAATGGATATCCATTTAATGATTCACATGTAAATTCATTAAATCGTTTTGGATAATCTTTTGTGCATTTTCCGTCTCTCATACATACAGAATTTGGATTAAGTACACCGCATGGACCATGCATCATGTGTTTTCCTTCTTCTTTATCTCTCACTCCGACCCATCAATGTTCTATGTCGAGGCATAATGGAAGTAGGTGCGAATATCTGAATGTAAAAAAAAACATGTAATGAAATTACTGAAACTAAGATTAGACAGGGTTTAATTTAAAAATAATAAAATGTACTCACTTTTTTGAAACCACCAATAATAATTAGGCGAGAGTAAGTCAATTCAAATTGCTGCTACAAAATTTTCCTTTTGGAACAGGTGTATATTAAGCAAGCTGTATTTCACTTTCAACTGCACATTAATATATAAAACACAGATATCTAATATACAAAATATAAAATAAACGCTTTTTTGCCTTGACATACACTCCACAGACTATTGAAAAAGGAACATTTGAAATCACACAAAATTCACAGCTCATTCAGTCAATCTGTCAGTATTAAGCAAGCTGTATTTCACTTTCAACTGCACATTAATATATAAAACACAGATATCTAATATACAAAATATAAAATAAACGCTTTTTTGCCTCGACATACACTCCACAGACTACTGTTGCCTGGCAACAAAATTATTTTATTTTTAACAATTATCATTGTTTGAAAAAGTTTAAATGAATTTTCAAGTGCAAATGAATGTTTTATTTTATTTTATTTAATGTATTTGTAACACATATTATATATAAATTTTAGCTTTCTGCACTCCTTCTCCATATAAACTTTAACTATGCCAAATCTCACACTCCACCGTGCGCGTAATATGCTTAAAAAGGGGTACAAAGTTTTCTCTTCACATATTAATATATAGATACTATTAACTGATGCAGGTAACTAATACTATACTCAAAATACTTCCATCTGACTATGAATTTTGCTTGTCATTGTCAATGTTTTTTTTTTAATGAACATCTTTTAAGGGCATATGAATTCTATCTTGAAGCACATTTGAGTATAGCCTAAACCCTTCCTGTGAAGGAATGAAGAAGGGTAAAATTTTGATTCCCCATGACTCTTTTTATCCCAGTAGCACGTACCCCTTCAGTTTAGGTGTATCACAATTGACATAAGCCTCTGCACTTCATATTTTAAATTGCTGCTACTTGCGACCTAAAACTCAAATTTCCAGTATCACCTTTTAAAAGGTTTGTCTAAATTATGTATCAAATGCACAGAAGGATGACATCTTTGTAGGCACCTTCGCTGTCAACCCACTTACAAATAAAGGAAACCCATGCCTGCGTTAAAGACAAAAATGTTTAAAACTGACTTTATTTGTGAATGAGATGTATTGCAAACTGCTTGTTACAGTCTAATAAAAAAAATACAGTCAAACCCCTATCTAACACAATAATTATAACGTTTTCAGTACTTCATCTCAACAAATAAAAAAGAAAGGATGCTCTCCGATAAGGTTCAGCTCTGCATCAATGAACAATCTTCAGAATCAACACAACTACAAGTATGCCCTGTTCACTGGTGTTAGAGAAACACATAAGGAAAATAAATTATTTCCCCACTGGCGTTAGAGAAAAAAGTAAATGATTATTAATATATTTCACTACAGAAATTACAAATCTCATGAATTGGACTTCTTTCTTACATGCGTAACATTAATATCACATACGATAACTTGTACTACAATCTCTGGTCTTTCAAGAAGTACATACGTACTAGCATGTGCATATCTACAATACATTGTTACATTTAGTGGTCACAGAACATTCGTGTGGAGACTATCGGATTCAGGCAAATTTCGTATTTTTCCTAAACAATAAATTCTGAACACTTACTTTACCCTTATTTGTGGTACGAATGGGGTATTAACTAAAGACCGTGCAGTTAATTTTTTTTTTAAGAAAAAAGCTTACCTAAATTCGATTTTGGTAACTATCAGCAGGTACATTCCTGTTACCGGTATCTTACCAGCCAGACAACAGATTATTCTACATTAATTCTCACATGGCACTAAACACAAATGTCACTGAAACTATTACCTTTAAAATTCTTACTGTTCACCAAAACTAGTTTTTTCCTAACACGATTACACTCACGAACATTAACTGAAACAAATTTGCGTAGAAGTCTTAACAGGTTACAATGAATAATGAATACATTTTAATATTTCAAATTAGCTCTTCTAAGTTCAGTTTCTTAAGTACAGCAACTAATGTACCCGTACTTTCAAACGATACGAATAAATATTCCTCAATCGACAGCTACCAAATTTCTTCATACTACCGGACAGCTTTGTTTATGATTCAAAAAATTCGATATTTATTGGCTGAAAATCTCCATAGTACACCGATATATAGATCGACGTATGCGACTTTTACAATCGATAGTACGCTAACTAACACTAACCTCAAAATTGTATTGTGTGTGAATATTACAAGTTATGGATGCGACGACTTATTCCAATATAGTGACTTTTATTAAAGAATTTAAGGGTTCTTCGAGGTCTTGTGGTATACACTTGAAGGCTCGTTACCCAGAGTAAGTCGGGCACTGTTGTTTTTTTGTAGCGTAGTATGTTGTGTAATTAATTTTAAATAAAGTCATCGGTGTTAAATACTGCTATTACGTATGTGTATATTCAGTATTCTGCAACAAGAAATTTAGTGATTTGGTTCATAAATTAGTAAAATGTAAGAGGAACATACATTAAATTGTGGTGGTCAGATGATTGAAAATGCAAACATATGCTTCAGTTTTTTGTCAAATTGAGTCTCTCACCTTTTATGCATTTGCAGTTGTTAAACTTCATGATTTTACGAGTTTGGTTACCCAAATTTTTTGTGTAAAAGTTACTTAAACATTCGTCTGACAGAAACGTTTCCCTTCATCATTTAATTAGATACTACTTTTCTGATAGATTTAGTTCAGTTAATTTTCATATCAGTACTATTTTGTAATATTTTATATACTTTTTCACAATTTATATTTTATTTGGGCGTCAGAAACTTGATACTGTCAGGTAATTCTAATCACAAATGTTTGTTTTCATTTATATATTTCTGATGGTAAATTGTTTTCAGTTTTGACTGTTCTTAATACAGATTTTATTGTTGTAAACAAAAAATGTAGTTAGGCTACTTAAGTTTCATGGCTGAAAAGAACCAAGTAGTGACAATTAACTATTTACTATTTTTTTTTTTTTACTTTGCATATACAGAAGAATTAAAACTATGATATAAACTAGAAAGAGGTTGGGAATCTGCAGAACATATGGCTTGCAGAACAATTTTTCATGGCACACTGGATGATTAAAGTATGTAAAGTCATATAAATGAAAAGTTTAAAAATATAAATTACAAGAAGCTAAAAAGTAGAGCAAGTTGTAACTATTGATGTATAATATCTATAATTATATAGTACACCTATAATAGTGTATTCAGAAGGTAATGTGAAGTTGAAAATGTGACAAACCTGAACATTGAACAGTTATCTAAAAAGAAGAATGAATTTATTAAAGGGGGGGGTGAATAATGGGCTCCAGCCCCCCAACATTTTAAACCCATGATATTTTGAATACATAAAGTATCAAGACATAATGATAGACACCATATCACATAGTTGAAAGTTTTGAAAGATGTTATCTCAGAATTAACCCACATAATGATTAACTTATTTTGGCTTGACAGCATACAATTTTTCATCCACATTATTTTTTTTTGTTTTTAACTAATGATAATGTGATGTATACACTCACTGATTGCTTACTAATGGTACCTATAATCTCAATCTTCTATTGTGGTGTATTCATTGTTCATAACCTAAATGTACCATACACAAGTGTATGTTCTGAACAAGTGTGTTTTGTTCTTGTAAATAAAACACTGATCATAGTTTTTCTCATTCTTCATTACATAAAGACTAAAACACACACACACACACACACACACACACACACACACACACACACACACACACACACACAAGAATGTATCAGATTTTTGTTATACATAAGTACATAATGGAATTTCAACATGATCAAACTTTATTAAGACATACCTACTAGATTTTACACATGCGCGCACACGTATATATTCACACATGCGCCCACATGTGATAGTAATTATATAGCAATTTTTAAATACTGTTGATATGATCATTAACACTGCTCTATTAACACTATTTTTCTCCCTTACAGTATAGCAAAACGTTGAAATTAATAAAAGCATTAGAAACTGTGAGTTTAAACAAATTCTGTTTGTAATTGCTGTGGTAGATGCACAGTATATAGGCTAGCTGATAAGATGATAATAGTGGTCCGGTGGGGTTTTGAAATTCATAGACTAAAAACACTAAACATTGGAACTGTAAATCATTATTTTAAATTTCAGGATATCACCATTTACATTAGGCAGTATATTGGCTACAGAATGTGTCAAAAAGATGATGAGAAACAGTGGTCCTGTCAAGCAGAAGTCAGAAAAGTTGTATAGTCGGTAAGTGCAATTGGAACGATTTTAAATTTTGTTTTCTTGCTTTTTTTAACTTTTGTTTTATATATCTCATAAAAACTATTAATACCAAATTTATTATGAGTTACCTAACAAAATTTGTGTGTAAGACAGTTATTACCCTACATCGCATGGTAGGGCAGCATTCAGATGATATAAAATAAATCTAACGTGTTTATTGGGAAGGCTGCAAGAAACAGAAATGTGAGAATCTGTAATATATGTTCTTGTGTATGTCAGCATGCACACACATCCACTCCTGTGTATGTATTAATAAAACCTTTTGTTATTATAATGTCAAATTATAATATAGACCTAATGATAATTTTTAACCAGTGAGCTATGGATGTGCAGTGGACAAACACCTCATTGTAATGCTGACAAAATTTTCATTTATTTTGCACATGCACATACCAATCTTTAAGGGTAATGACATACACATAGGTTTTGAACAAATCATTTTTGTAGTAATTTGTTAACAGAGAGACCAGAGGGCTGTGCAAGACGAAGCGCATGCCCGCCATCCCCTCGTATACTGCATCCCGAGCTTCAAATAGAGCTCCTGCTGCAGGGACGATAGATGGGGCTGGATTTAGGGTGTGGCCTGCTACCGGCCATGGGTTTTCAATTAATTAATTGAGGGTGAGAGTACGCCAATGCCGGGTCCAAGATTCTCCTGGCGAGCCATTCCACATCAAATCAACGCAGGGTATAAACCTGACCATCTCAGAATTTGTTGAAATTTGGTACGTAGGTAGTCCTCATGGAGATTAATAAAAATACAAATTTTTTTTAAAATATCTCAAACGGTTTAGAAATTACGGCTATGTAAAGTTTTCAAAAAACGGCCAAAAACGCACGTCCCACATATTTTGAAATCACCACAGCTGCTCTCCTAGTTGAGCTAGAGAGATGGGAGTGGTGTTATTTTACTCAGTTTTTCATGCAGTTTTCAATGATATACAGCACAACATACCTTTTCATAAAAAGTTTTTTTGTAAACACAAAATCAAAATTTTAAATTTAATTTTCTCAAAAAGTGCATTTTTGAAAATTTTTTAAAAATTCCTACAAATAGTTTAGACCTTTGGTAAGTGATTCTCGAAATTTCAAAGTGGGAGGCTAATGGGTTCATAGTTAAATAATAATTTAAAAAAAGAGCGTTTTATAAAACTGATAGTAGGCCTAGATATTAAAACATATTTCATTACTATATTAAATTATTTATACACTTTACATTAAATCTTTAACACTTACATCTTTAGCAAAATTTTATGTAGAACTTGATGATAGAGCTTGTGAAGTTGTTGTGGCTTCTTCAGGTGTTATTACATAAATCCTTCCAGTAGGAGTTGTAGGATCAACTTTGCTAAGCACGTCTGTCAGTGATATCCACAATACGTCCGGATTCCTTGGATATGAAAATGATGATGAAGGGCCAGCAGGATGTAGAAATGTCACTTTTAGTTCATCCTCTTCTTCATTCTTCTCCAACACATATGCCAGCCACCACTTTTGGTCATATACGGCCGTTATATAACCGCTTACTTCTGACATTTGTAGTTTTTCTGAGGATTTTCGGATGATCACTGTTCCTTCTGTTGTATCTTCAGAGAATATTTTTACACAAATCTTTGATACGCTTGAATGAACAGGTATATAAGCATGATACTGTTGAGTTCCCTTAATAGTTACTGCTTGGCTGAAACGGTCATTTAGAAATGTTTCGGACTCAACATACTCATCTTGTGTGGAGAAGGTGAAATTAATTCCAGATAAATTTTCAACTGCCCATTCATAAAGTTGGATAGGTGTTAAAATTTGGTTGTCATATGGACGTTGCAGGCTTGCTCTTGCAGCAAGTCTCTTGACTGAGCCCCCAACCCCATCACATGGTCCTTTCCCATGTGCAGTTGCGGAAAAATGCCATTCAGCCTCTACACCAAAGTCTTGCTTGTGATAACATAAATTGATAAAATTTTTCTTATTTTTATATTGTGCAGCACACCCATCTGAGTAATAAAAAATCTTTTTTGGCACTGTTTGAAACTTTGTTGTCATGAACTCGACAAGTTTTTTTTGGAATGTATACACAGAAAGTGTTATGCTCTAAACAAGGTGAAATTACAACAAAACTTGAGTGTTTAATTTTATCATCTTCTCTGTAATAAATCACAAAAGGGTGTATTGTCACATGTTCGCTTGCCCAGTGATAACTTTGAGCTTCGTCCTGCAACGACAATGTTATAGTTTTCAGAGAAATCTAAGTTTACTACAAACTCTGACTCTTTTAAATTTTCTTTTTTGTCATTAATGAATGAAGACTGTTGCTTTGCAATAAAATCATGTTTGATTAAGAGAGTCAGTTTGTCACAAAAAACATTTATAAAATCTTCATTAGATTTCTGTAAAGTTTCAAGGTTGCAACGATCAACAGACACCCACTGACGATAGGTGACATTTTCTATAAGATTTTCTTCAAAAGCCTCTTCAATGATTTTGCGAATTGGGGCAACACCAGGGCATTCTCTACATTCACTCATATAGCAATTAATGTTTGGTGGATTACACAGCATTTTTGCCAAACAGTGTTTATATGTATTTAGTTGTCTATTTGTCAAAGCTCCTAATTTTGTATTTTCTATCATTAACTTTACGTTCTGGTGAATTGTGCATACACAAACTGCATGTGTGCCACTTTGGCCTGCCAATATGCAATGCTTTGGTCGAAGTTCAGCAAATTTTGAAAAACCTATTGTAATATCTGAGAATTTTTCCTTAAACAATGAGTAAGCCTCCTTAAGAGCCTCCTTTGCATCCTGACACAAAATGCATAAAGTAAATTATAAAAACTATTTCTCATTTAATTTTGAAAAACTTACTGAGTAAATAATAAGACTAAAATGACTAAATTGTGGACATAATTTGTCTTAAAGACAGCCCCCCTTGGCACAGAATTATGGTAATAATCACCATTGTAATACATTATGTAAAGGTACATAGTATTAAAATTACGCATCAGTTTTATAAAACGCTCTTTTTTTAAATTATTATTTAACTATGAACCCATTAGCCTCCCACTTTGAAATTTCGAGAATCACTTACCAAAGGTTTAAACTATTTATAGGAATTTTTAAAAAATTTTCAAAAATGCACTTTTTGAGAAAATTAAATTTAAAATTTTGATTTTGTGTTTACAAAAAAACTTTTTATGAGAAGGTATGTTGTGCTGTATATCAATGAAAACTGCATGAAAAACTGAGTAAAATAACACCACTCCCATCTCTCTAGCTCAATTAGGAGAGCAGCTGTGGTGATTTCAAAATATGTCGGACGTGCGTTTTTGGCCGTTTTTTGAAAACTTTACATAGCCGTAATTTCTAAACCGTTTGAGATATTTGAAAAAAAATTTGTATTTTTATTAATCTCCATGAGGACTACCTACATACCAAATTTCATCAAATTCTGAGATGGTCAGGTAAAATTTTTAATTTTAGCGCGTTGATTTGATACGGAATGACCCTGGCACAGATTGGTAGCGACCGAGGGCGCTAATGAGGTGGTTGCCCTGGAATCGGGCGGCGCGGCGATACAATTTGCGGGACAGTGTCCATATAGTGGCGTCCAGGGAACGGACATGCAGGGCTTCTTGGATGGTTTTGTTGGATGTCAGATAGTGGGCTTTTCACGCTCAGCGCAATCCTCGGTCGAGGAGAGACTGAAGCTTTCGCTTATGGGTCTTGGCCAAGTAGCCCCATACGGGGATCGCGTAGGTAGCCATTGGCACCGCATAGGCGGAGACGATAAGCTTCCCTAGGCGGCGGGTCATGACGTTGCTGCATAGCACGGGACGGAGTTGATATAGACGATGGGCGATCTTATGGGCTCACTTGTGCAGAGTGTGTCCTTCAGGTGTTTTGTTAACAGCAGTGCCACACAGTTCATTAAATGCATCAGTTTTGCTCTAGTGTCTTGAAGTGTCACATTGTAGGTGTGAGAGAAAAATGTCTGAAAATATGGACGGGATAGTTCTGTTATCCTTATTATATCTTCAATGGAAAAGAAAGAAAAAAGAATGTCAAATGTGGATATACCCAATTATGAATATCAAAGCAGAGAAAGGTCATTTTTATATTTTAATTGCTGAAATAAGGAAAGATTTTTTTTTTATTTTACTCAGATATCAGCAGCTTCTTTTGATGATGTACTTAAAGAGTATAAAACCAAAATTAACCAAGACAAACACACATATGAACCAGTATACCACCAGAAGAAATGCTTGTTTGATATGTTTCCTTGTATAGAATTCTCATTCAATAAGAATGCAGTATTTGTTGTATTTGCTGATATTTTTTATTTTCGAGTAATATAGATGAGAATGTACTAGAAAATTTATGATTCAGTGATTGGAAACTTGAACAAAATGGTTCATAAGGTTGAAAAGTCAAATACTGAAAATATTTCTAGCAAAATATAACAAGTGGCCAGATACCAAAAAACTGGAGCTGTTTCTTCTAAAATTAATGCAGAGTAGGCAAAAAACTAATGAAAGAGGTGTGAAGTACCTTGTCTTGTTCACATCAAAACAAAGGATTGAGAAAATAGAGAGCATTGAAACATGATGACAGTGGGAGAGGGAGGAGATTTTGTAGAGCCTAGTGACTCTGAAGAACACAGTGGAAATAAAAAAAAAAGAAACCTGGGCTCTCTTCTTAATACTAATAATTTACTAGTTATAAGAACTGGTAAATATGGTCTAATATAAAGTATTACTAATTTACAAGTGTATACAGCCACTTACTAGGACTTGAGTGGAAATTAAAATCATGAGAGGTGAAAATGTTGTTATTGCATACTGTTGAAAGTAGAAAACTACTTTATACAGAAGTATCAGTGATTAATTGAATAAGGCAGACACAGCAAAATGCTTCGTTGTAAGTAGTTGATATTATGGGTTTAAAAAATATTGAAGTATGTTACCTAAGAAGACTTGAGGCAGGCTGTTATAATTTTAGAATCAAAGAATTTTGTTGTCAGTGAAGTACTCACAAGTTGAAGAAAATGAATGTATAATTGATAAAAATAAAATTACATAATAAGTAACTGAAAGGGTAATTTATTTTTGAAGTTATTGGTAAGGTATATGAAAAGTACCATAAGTAATTAGGCCTAATTGATGAAAATCAAAAATGTTTTGACTGATAGTGTGGTTAAATTCTTATACTGACAGTGGTTGGTAATTGCTTTCTTCTTTGACTCTGCTGCATCAATCACTTCATAGTTCCCACTTCAGTGGCACCTACCATCCAAATTGTTGCCTCCATTTCCTTTAACAGTACGTTTAGAATGTATCTCTTTGAGAGCCATATTGTGTAAAGTCATACGGCATTTAAATATGTTTCCTACAGATTCAGGTTGGGCTCTCAAAAGATTCAAACAAGGATACATCTCCTTTAAAATTCCAATACTTTGTTCAACTAATGTCCACTGTGTTTAGTATAGGCCTACATGGTTAAACTTTCTCACTCATTTATCATTATGTTGTATTAACATAGGAAAGATTACTGATTCTATCAAAGCAAAGCCAGAATCTGCAATTATTACTAACTGCAGAATCAACCAATACCCTTCTTCCATTCTGTCATTGAACTGTTCCATAAAATTCTTGAATTGTGAACACCCCTTGTCACTTGGCCATACAATTTGATGAACATGATGATTCATGTACAGTTCCTCTTGGTCATTAGTAGCATCATGTTAATGTAAGGTCTGTTAAGAAGGCATCATGTCACTTGTATAGAATTTCTGAACAACTGGCACAATTTTTCCAAGTCGAATGACAATTTTTTGAAACATTAGGGCATTTGTTACTCCTATTACAGCACAAACTGTAAATGCAAATTGTTGAATTACCAACTCGGCATGTACTAGTGAGACCATGATACTAGCCTCCATTACCAAGCCATTGTATTAATGTTAAAATTTGCTTCTGTCATTTTAAGGCATAGTTTTGGTTAGTGTGTTAATGTATAAAGCCCATTTTTGAAGAATTAATACCATAACAGAACTACTTAACCTAAACCATTCATTCAAAATCGAAATCTGTTTGAAATTAAAATTTATGTGGTTTTTATATAATTATGCTCTTACTTTTATTTCATTGTCACTATTGTTATATTCACTTGACCATGTAATAAACATTTTAACAACAAACTTTTTTAACAAAACACAATACTAATAGCACTGTCTACCAAAGTCTATCCACTTGTATGAATTGAGTATAAAATTATAAGTAGAATACTGATGCTAATTTTTGGTGTGGAACAAAACATTTGAAGTTTTAATAACGATCATGTAACTTTTATCAGTAGTGTCTGCAAGTAAATTCACTAGTAATTATATTAGTCCATCCTCTTTTGTGGAAAAAGGCCCAGAAAGCAATACTGGAAATTTCAAGAGACAGTATATACTTGAATTGAATGTGGTGCTTTAAGAAAAAATTATTTCTCTTAAAATGATACTATGTAGAGGTTTGTCTTTTTTCCCTGAAATTAAGCATATTACTTAATCCAGTACAACTGACTACTATGTATTTAAGCATATAAATTTATGTTCTCAGTGAAATGTAAAATTTTATGATTTTTAAAATAACTGAAAAAAAGCTTGTTGTAGTAATCATTATTACAAACTGTTGAGTAATATACCTTCTCATCAAAAATTATTTTTAAGCATGTACTAAGAGAAAATAAATTTTTCTAGAAGTAGGAAAAATTATATTATTTGAATAAGATGTTCATAAAAAACTGTAACATATTTATTATGTAAAATGGCCAATTTTTTTAATTTTTGTGTATTAAAAAAACATATAAAACATTATGAGCAAATACATTACAATATGTTCACTTATTTTATCAAATGTTATAAAAGTGTTTATAGATATAAAAGATTAATTGTGTCAAGTTAGATCAACCAATAAAGATTGTTTATGAATTCCTGATTGTTCCTGTGTACAGTTTTTGCATTAAAAATATTATGAATGCAGAACACGGAACAGGAAAACTTCAGTAAATCATTTACAGCAATTTTCAAGAAATCTCTAAACTGTCACAAGAATTAAGTCAAAATCCTGCCTGACCAGATGCAATCAAAACTTCCCTACAAATTTTGATAATGCTGATGTTCTAAATATGAATATTCTGCGATATTTAGTTTTTTGTGGATGTTTTGTACAATAACACATGCCCTGCTCACAAAATTTTCAAAAAATATTTTCAACCTCAAGGTACCTCAGTGTATATATTTCTTATGAAAATTGACGTGCTAAATTTTGTAGTGAAATAATGTATTTAACACCATTTAACTAGTATTCATGTAAGTTAAGTGAAAGTGAAGAGTGAATTTTATATAAGACCAGAAAGAATTAGAGGAATAAAAAAGGAAAGGATTAGAAGAAGAAGAGCATTACAGGGCCCATTATTCCAAGTCTAGCCATGAAATTAAAACAGAAAATGGTTTTTATAAAAGTACTAGACTTTGTGAAGTCCATTTCTTTGTTTATTACACTTCTATATAATATGTGTTTTATTTTAAATGTGAAAGTAAGAATACATTTAGCCAATAACAAATTATACGGATATTTAGCTTCTCTTCATGTGTAGACTACATTTTTCTGTGTTATGTTAAAATAAATTGTATGTAAATTATTTTTGAATAATGTATCAGTACCCACCTGTTGCAATAAGTATTTTAAAATTGAATATTATCATTCATTTTTATAAAACATAAACTATATGTAAACTGTATTATAAATAGAAATATGTAGATGACACTTTTTTTAATACAGTTTATAATAGATGTATATACTGTTTGAAATTACAGGCAAATCCTCTATCTGGACTGATTCCATTGTCATTTTTGTTGTCGCTTGACGTTTCGATCCCTGAATCTGGGGTTGTCCTCAGAAGCTGTGAGTGGTGATTGAAAGCCCCTGTTGAATGACCTATCAAAGATCCTATTGTAAGCTGCCACTCACAGCTTCTGAGGACGATACCCGATTCCAGGGATTGAAACGTCAAGCAATAATAAAAAATTATGATGGAAGCAGTCCAGATAGAGGATTTACCCGTAAGAAGTCACCCATCACTTAGAAGCTTTAAAGAACTGCTTGAAATTGTTTGTTAAAACGTTATAGTGAAATATATTTGTTTTTTAAATATTGTGCTGTGTTTAAGTTACTTGGAGTCTGTTGCTGCAGGAGATAAGCCTGGTATAATATTACGATTGGCAGAAGATGTTGACATATGTCCTGCTCTATTAGCAAAAATGTTTGTAGAACACTATGTAGAGACACATAGCAAAGGTAACATTTTCCAGCTCAGAAAGCTTTAGCTTTCTCATTTGTATAATATTGTTTATATAGACAGTTACTATAAAATTTTTAAGTATATAAATATACATGTTTTAGAATTTGTAATAATGTAACAGTATAGGCTACTACATGACATGTTTTTTATAAGGGACCAGCAGTAAGTAATAAGTAGCAACAAGAATTCAGAAGCTTGATATAATTAATACTTCACAGAAGAAGACAAAGATACTATGTGTTATTCGGAATTTTATCTTGTAAGACTGTGCTACAAAAATGATGCCTTTGGGGATAATATCCTTATGTGAGAAACATAACCAATTACAGATGTATATAATTACTTAATATAAAAGTAGTTTATATTCAAGAAGTTTATTCTTATGTGGAACATATTTCAAGCATCAGGCAGTGTGCAATCATCAGCTATTTTTGTTTTTAGTCTTGCTAAATATCTGTGCTGTTGGTTGCTGTTGCTGGTGTGTTATGTTGGTTATTGGGTTGGTTATGGTTTTGTTACTGTACATAGATGTGTTGTATAAATTGTAGTTTTTTGAGTGTTTCCAATGTTTAGTGTTTCAAAAATTGTGTCAAATTTTGTATTGATTTGGATTTGTTCTGATATTACTTGTTTTGTGTTTTATATTATGGAAATACTGCAACACATTTTCCATAGACCAAACAAAAAATGATTTAAAAAAACATAATGTTGAAACCTAAATGCATACAAAAAAGCCAGACATTTATCAACCCAATTTAGCCACACACATATGAACATATATTTTTGGTAGCTTTCAATGGCAGCCAGTATCAAATGCAACTACTTTAACAAAATTAAAAATTGATTTTAATTCTCCTTCAGCAAGTTAATGCATAAGCTATAGCTCAGGTAAGCAGAGCATGGAGTTTGATGGCAAAAGCGATTCTTTTATCCAGATATCCTACTTCTGAAGCTCTTTACACATTGTAGAAGTGTAACCCAAAACAGTTGCAAGAACATGCATAAACATCACAAAACTAAGTGTGTAAAATAATCCATTGTAACTTGCTTACCTGACAAATGTGAAGTCTCTGTTACAAAATTGAGCAGTGTCATGGAGACTTGCCGCATTATATTGAACAAACCATCTAGTCACATACCTTTTTAGGGTTTTGATTTTTGGCTGTAATTCTAATTAATTGTTCCTCTTTAAATGAAAAGAGTATTTCAATCTGATCGTAATTCTTAATAAAGCAGAAAGTAATTACAAGTTGGCTTTGACAGGTTGATTCCTGAGCCTGCACATCAACAAAATGAGCATTCTGTGTTCTTTTTTGACTCCTCATGTATGTGAAATAGTAAACCATTCACAAATGGTACCCGTAACACTATCATGATTACCTAGCAAAGATAATAGATATAAAAACCATTCTCCTATTGCTGATTCTTCAGTTTCATTATGACTTCTTATCTTTCCTTTCATGGGTGCCACAAAATTTTAAACACTCAATCACTCTTTATAATATACATCTGGCCTTTTTTTTAGCATCTTGATCATTGTGTTTTTGAATTGAAATTCAGACTGCAGATTCCATCTGTACAACAAATGTTTGATAACATTTAGAAGCATTTTCTAAATGCAGAGCTCAACGTCATATTTTTTAATTTTGTTCACTTAAACGTTTAAGGTCCCTCAGGCTGTCCTTGTTAACACTAACAAATAACAAAATCAAAAGTTTGTTTCTCTTCACTCACAGTTAACCAGGACTTACTAAACTTACTGTTCCAGAATGTTCTTGTTTTCTTGCTGTCAATCTGTGTAAATAGAGTGCAAGTTGTGCTTCCAACTTGCTTCATTCAGGGTTTTCTTCAATTTAAAAAAGAAAACAGCATTGTTAATTAAAACAAACCTTGTTCATTTTATATTTCTTACTATAAAAAATTACAGTTACAAGTAATATTTGAATAAAAGTCAGAAAAAGAAGTATTTCACAAACAAATAAACATATTCATAGAACTGTAATAAAAATTGAAGTAAACAATAATTCTTAAATGTAGGCTAATTAAAACAGGTACTCTTATTAACTTAACAGTGGCCAGTAAATGAACTAAGTATGAGGAATAAGTAATATAGTCATAAAAGCAGAACTTACATCTCACAAGTCAAAAAAAGTAGGGTGCAACTATGTATCCTTGTATATAAGAACCCTGTTAAATTGGCACATCATCTAACATTATGTGTTGTATGTGTACAAGAGTAGTATATCAGAGAGGCCGGAAGGCAGCTTGTCGCCACTAAGGCAACACTGGGTGAGGTTGGGCCCATGCCCGTTTGATGCCTAGAGAAATCGGACCTCCCTTTCTAGGCGTCAAACGGGCATGGGCCCAACCTCACCCAGTGTTGCCTTAGTGGCGGCAAGCTGCCTTACGGCCTCTCTGGAAACGCTACCCTGAACTAGTTTCAAGTCTGACCCATTTAAATAATAAGAGTAGTATAGAGTACTCTGACCTTTGACAACATAGCAAAATATAAACTGCAAACAGGCTGGTAAGTTTTACTTTTTATTTACTTTTTTTTTTTTTACAATGCACATATGCACAAACTCTCTAGACTCTTAACATCCTGTACTACTAATGTCAGTAGTCCACTTAAAAAATCCAGAACTAATATATTTCTTATGCTTAAATTTTTTATGGTACTGGTCCAAGTATTTTTGGTATTTATGGGGGGGGCGAACAGGACACCAGACCCCCCCCCCCCCGGAGGGTCGAAAGAAGTTGAATTTTGTTAATCTCATAATGTTT
Source organism: Magicicada septendecula (assembly GCA_034769895.1). NCBI lineage: Eukaryota > Metazoa > Arthropoda > Insecta > Hemiptera > Cicadidae > Magicicada > Magicicada septendecula. Next base: position 746,547,352 of record CM068367.1, on the reverse strand, counting down.
AATCTCCTTTCTCAGTTTTTCAGCATATAACTCCTTTAAATTTACAAACAGCATATTAAATGTATTACAAAGCATTTATGTATTCATTAATTCATTAGAAATATGAAATATAGGAAAATCAATTCAGTCAGTATCTTCTAAACAATATTTCAGTAACACGTATTTTTATTTTATTATTACCATTTACTTTAATGGGATTGATTTCAGGATGTTATTTCAAGTTTTTCAGTCACTTTAAACATAGTAATGTTGATTAGCCTTTACTTTTTTTTTTTTTTTTTTTTTTGTATGAAGCCGACTCGACCGACCCCCCCCCCCCCCCATCAGACTAAATTCTAGATTCACTACTGAGCTGGTCCCCACTGTCCCTTCAAAGCAGTCCACCATTGAGTTTAGAAATAAGATTTTTACTTTTCAAGCACAGAAATTCATAAACATGTTTTCCATTCATTTAAATAAACTAAACAAATACAGGAAAGTTACCACCTTTCTTAAATCATGAAGTCAGTAGCTTCCTGTGTTAGGAATTTGCAGCAGCTTGTCTTATTAACCAAGCAAACTTGGTCTTCAAATTGATCCATGGTTCAGTAATATGCTCACATATTGTGAGGCTTTTAAAATTAAAACAAAAAAATACAATTGAATTTTATATAGTAAATGTTACAAATAATGCTTTAACCACACACACACACATATATTGTGCTACTGTTGGCACTACTGTATGAAATCAAACTAAATTCTCAATGAAAATTACTATTTTTTTATTTGAAAACATAAACATAGATTCTCAGCATTAGGGCATGTAGCACATATAATACAAAAGAAACGTACAAACAAACAAATAATACAATTCAATTAATTTTATTTTTTAACTTACTATAGTAATTTATTAATGTTCAGTTTATTTAAAATGTTTAAAAGTTGCCAGGCATTGTCTTGTCAATGCCGAACTCCCAGCTATGTTGACTGACACCAAAAAAGACGCTAGGCCAATAATTATTTCCAATTACAGTTCAATTGTGTATGTTTATTTTGTATGGTGTTGTTCTAAGTTGTACTATTTGAAAATCAAATCAGCACTATTAATATTAATATCACTATAGTGCTTGAATGTTCAGTTTGGTTACTTAGTTATACAGACAAATTATTTTTGTCGAGATGTTGGTTTTCCATGCAGTGAAGGTTATCTTGAGTGAATGTGTTTAAATATAATGTTATTCTTTACCTGGTATATAATCTTCATAATGTCACTTATTTATTGATTTCTCACTAGGCTTTCTGTTGTACATGGTTAATTTTACTTACCTTGTCAATTATTTCCTTAATTGGATATTTCCTTGTTAATTATATCTTTGTTGAAAATTATTTTCTTTTTATCTTTCCAACACAATTATCATTCAAAATAACTGTCCTACTTTACTTTAAACTACTAGATTGATGCTAATTAATAGTTATTTATTGTTTCTTTCACTAATATACTGCACTCTTCCACTTTGATGCTGTTTGATTAGATGCTTAAACAAGAGCGAGTTGGTGTCTTTTTCTAGAATATCCTATTGTTAGAACAAACCCTTCTCACTTTGGCTTAGTTTTATATTATAATGTTTTTAAATTCTTATTTTTGTCTGTAACACAGCTTTTTATGTTAGTTTAGATACACTTATCTAATTTACTCTTTGTTGATATTTAACATTCTTTTATAATTGTAAAGTTTACTATAGTACTTAGCATCACATAATGCTGTGATTCCTTGATTAGGTCTGTGTATGATTATTTCTGTTTCTTACAAACCCCTTCAACATTTAACATGATAGTGTTTTTAGGCTGGGGGTCATTCCACAAAATGCGTGATGCATCATCGAAAAATGTGACGCTTCCACACTTTCGATTCCCCACAGTCTAGAAATCTTTTGTTTACAAAACATTATCATGCTTCGATGTTTCGGTTTCATCAAAATTCTTTATGCGCGTGCGCGTGCATGTGTGTAGGGAGAGAGAGAGAGAGAGAGAGAGAGAGAGAGAGAGATATTTTTTTATACATTATGTTGAGTTTTGCAATAGTACATACATAATTTTATGTTAATTATTTACAGTTTTCTGCATACATTGGTTAATATTACATTATTATTTTTATTTTGAATTATTTGCTGTATTTTCTAATGCTACTATAAGTTGACATTTCACTTAATCCAACATGGCTGAAACCCTTCTTGCCTTTCTCTAACCTAACGTTTTTACAACCTTTACAATTTTCAACTAGTTTAACAAGGGTTATGGGTTATGTACTGTAACAATTTGCAGCAATACTCCGCGCGTACGCGTGTGTTTGTGTGTGTGTTCACCAAAGAATGTAATTAGACAGTGTGGAGACTTTCACTTAAAGCACACAGCTTCCCAGTTTAGCTCTCTTCATATTTGACATCTAAAATACTTGCAACAAGTTGTTTGGTAATGAATGTTAAAAAACAATTCTGTAATTTGGTATTTTATTGCAATTCTTATTAGGTTCACTATGATATCTTTGAAATGATTGCAGCTAGTGGTTTTACTATTCATTGAGACATTGGAGCCATGGCAAGTGCTGTGCTCAGTGTTTGATTCTAGGAAGCATTACTCTTCAGGATGTTTTAAAAAATGAAAGTTGAGAATCTTAACTTTTAAATGCTGTAATTAATTGTAAAGATACATACTGTAAGCTATGTTTAAGGTTTTAGTACTAAAATGTCAGTTGTAATTTATATTTTTTGTGTTAAACAAGAACTATAAATAATTGTGTGTATAACTGAAACAATAATGTTTGTAAAGTCAGTATATTCACTAAAGTGAAAATGTTCACTTATGTTTCAAACTGTATCAAGTAATTATTGTTAAATGTAACATACCCATGTAATATAATATTTGTTCCAACTAAGATTTTTTAGTAGTCTATCTTACTTTCTGTGTAGCCCTCATATAAGTAACGCACTGTCGGCCTGTAAAAGTATACAAGAGTCACTGATATTGTGCAGCGATGGATAATTAATTTATGGTGGAGTGTTTCTTATGGTGCTGTTTTGTCACTACTTGATAGTGTTTTACCTCTTACATGTGTATGTTCTGTGTGTAAACGTGAATGTACAAGAAGATATTTAGTGAGTGCATATATTTTGTTGTTGTAAATATTTTATATAAGGTCTCAAAACAATTTCTATAACAATGTAAGAATAGCACTAGTGCATAACAAACATTTCAAGGCATGACTAATGCCAATGACACACAAAGTGTGTGTGTGTTAAATAAATATTTAACAAATATTCACTACACAAAACACAATTTATGTGGATATAAAAAAAAGAAGAGATATGTCTGTTCTGCAGTTATTCTAATGTCATGTTTGTGTCTTTTCTTAAAAGACTTCATGTCAGATGTGTAACTTTATTAACTAATGAAAGTTGTATATTAGTAAAAATAATTGATGGCATTTATGTTTACATTTATGTAGACAGACAAAACTTATATTTATTACTATCAAGAGAATAAAGTAAATGATTGCATACATATGATGATATAATTATAATATGATTGATATAATGATGTCATAGTGCGATATTGTAAATTTTTTTTTTTTTTTTGTATAAGATACGTATTAATAAAAAATATGTTGGATATTAAATAATGTCAGTCAGAAGAAATGTGTAGTAGAGTTTATTAAATTTTATGAGTATGTGTTATTTATATTTGTTACTTTAAACACTGAATGTCAGTCATTTTTTTATATACATTGTAGATACACTATCAGTGAAAAGCGCGGTGTCAAAAATGATGAAAGATACAACATTAATAGAAGACAGAGACTTTGCCTTCGAAATTTATCTAGTAAGTACAATCTATGTACTCACTCTTTTTGATTTGTTAATACCAAAGTTATATTTGATTCACACAAAGAGTTAAATTTCAAACATTGTGTATATTTTTCCCATGACTTCATCTCATATAGTATCAGAATCAACCACAGCTCATGAATGAAGGCTCTGAGACAGAGCCACCCCCACAAAAGTTAAAGAATTCAGTTCTGCATATCATCTTCAGTTCAGTACCTTTACAACATTTTAATATGGAAATAGGTGTAAAACCTGTATCACAGTCAATATCTCTGATTTAAGGAATAGTGTTTACAAATAATGTTTAGGTAGCCTAGAATGATGTGCCTCTGTGAAGGTGGGAGGGGTTTGGGCTGTGTGAAGAAAGAAGGGGATTTACATACACTGACATTGTAGGCAACATAAGTATCATTTCAGTCAGTCCCCCTTCCCCGTATTGACAATAACATGTTTTAAAACAATTCTTCTATTGTTGTGTAATGTAACAAAATTTGTGATGTTTGGTTAAGCAAACCACACAGTTTGTGGTGGTAGTGGAATCAGATTAGCTAATAGATAAGGGTTACCTCTCTGTTCCCCAGCATTTTAGAGTTTGCATATGAAGAGGTTGATCATTTTGTATTAATCACTGTGTAAATTGATAATTCATACTGTGTTGTGTACGTACTCTATACATTAATGTGAGTAAAATTAATTACTTAGTTTAATTGTTGTTTATTTGTTAATTATTGTAATCATTGTTTTGATTGTTGTGCATAACTCACTAACAACAGTATTTTTAGATTTATGTATGCATTAGAATAACAGTTATGTTAAATGTTATTACCATACAAAGGTGATTGCAGAATGACATCTGAATTAATTGGGCCCAAGGTTAGTTCAGATAAACAAAAAGTTGTAATACAATATAAAATATATGGGGTAGGTTACATATAATGTGTAAATTAAATTTAAAATATAGTCATTGTACTTACAGTTTAATTTATGTATTTCTAGTACGTAGTGTTTTACACCACACAGGATACTACACTCTGTTACACTAAATAGGACAAGATATTGCTACGACAGCACAGAACAATCTACGCGTTTATCGAATGCGCTAGAAAGATCTCGACGTAAGCGTGTGGTGTACGTGCTACTAAACGCATGTTGCGAGAATTTTCTCGACTATGCCAGCCTTCGCTCGGGCGCTCGGACTGTGTCAAGGCCGCAGCAATTACGTAGTTCGCGAGAGATAAGACGCAGTTTGGAAGCTTCTGGTGTGTTAGCGTAACTATAAATACATCGCGTCGCGGCCTTAGTTTTCAGTTCAATGCGAGATTTTTGACTGTGCGGTTCGAGAGTATTAGTGCGATATATTTTACAGAGCGGTTCGGGTTATTACGGTGTACGTTCAAGTAGTTATTAGTGAAGTGTTGCGTTTTGTATTCGGACGGTATAATTGTAATACAGTTGAGTTTTAATATTAGTGGACATTTTATTGCGTATGAACAATTTCATTTGATTTGTTGTAGACACTGTGTTGTTAATTACGAACTGTTTTACTATAACAATTAAAGGTGTGATTAGTGACTTAATTGGTGTCTTGTACTTATTTTGTTTCCACTGTACCTACGACGATCGAGTAGACCGTCGTAACAGTGGTGTCAGAAGTGGGATAGAACGGTTAACAGTGGAAACAGTGGACGCTTTGTACAAGACGAGTGTGATTCGTAATTAATCGATAAACAATGGATGCCAGTCAGATGATGGAAAATTTACAGGCGCTGCTGTTGCAGACAGAAAAACGACAGGACGAGAAACGCAGACAGGAGGCGGAGGAAGCAGAAAGACGACAAAAAGAAGAACGAATACAAGAAAGAGAAGAAACAGAAAGACGACAGGATGAAAAACGCAAGCAGGAGGCAGAGGAACGGAAGCAGGAAGCAGATGACATCAAGGAGTTAATACAGCAGCAAAAGCAGACACAAGAACAAACCGCTGCAGAGTTGGGTCTCCTACGAGGTGAGCTTAATAAGCAAGTAACTAAAATATCGGAGGTACAAGAATCAATGACATTAAAAATAGCTGAAGTAGAAAAATCTGTCTTGACTGTGGAGGAATCGATGTCTACAAAAATATCTGTTATAGAAGAATCTGTGTCAAATAAAATATCTGCAGTAGAAAACTCAATGGCAAACATAAGAGAACAAATTAAAACTGAAGTTGAACAGTGCATGAAGATTCAACCAAAACAAATTTCTGAACAGAGTGTACCAGTGATCAAGACAGAAAATAAGTTAACAGAGAAAGTCACTTTGCCTGCAGTAGGCTCTTGTTCATGTCAAAGCTCCAACCTTTGACGGAAGCACTCACTGGGCAACGTACCTCCGCCAATTTGAAGCTGCTGCATGCGCAAATAATTGGACAGAAAAAGACAAGCTTGTTTCGCTTGTTCTTGCATTAAAAGGACCCGCGGCAGAACTACTACAGAAAGTGCCACCTGACAGCCAGAACACCTATGCCGAGTTGATAAAAGCTCTGGAATTACGGTATGGTGATAAACATTTGCGAGATGTGTACTGCACCCAGTTGAGAGCAAGGCGACAACATTCCGGGGAAAGTCTTCAAGAGTTTGAAGCAAGTATCGACAGACTAATTAGACTGGCCTATCCTGAAGCGCCAGAAGATTTTCGAACGCGTTTTGCGATGCAGACATTTACTGCCGGTGTCCGAGATAACGAACTACAGCAAGTGTTACGAATGGCAAGACACCAGAACAGTGCGGACGCCCTGGTACATGCTTTGCAATTTGAGGCCGCCAAATCAGCGTCTGGTTGGACAAGTCATAAAGTGCGCGAGCTAAAAGATCGCGATGGCACAGACGATGAGGAGGAAGAACAAGGAACAGAGACTCGACGGTCGGCGCCACAGAATAAAATAAGAAAGGATGGAAGACCGAAGTGTTATCGATGTGGGAAACCTGGACATCTACAACGAGATTGTCGGGTTAGAATTCAGCAGCAGGGAAACGAGCAATAGTCGGTGCAACTAACTGGAGGAACGAAGCCCCTAGAGAATACGCAATTTCTACGCTTCAGAAAAACACCGGGAGCTTGGTAGTTACCGGATTTGTTCAAGAAAGGCCAACCTCGATTAAAGTTGACACAGGCGCAACAGTTTCTGTTGTGCGCCCCGACGTGGTGAAAGATCTCAAGCCAATCTGGTGCTCTTGCAGCTTGCGAACAGCTACTGGACGGCCTGTAAAAGTGTATGGAAAAGTGGAGATACACCTACGCCTCGGTAGACTTGAGTTTAATCATCAAGTACTTGTTGCAGACATTGTGGATGAAGCAATTCTTGGTGTGGACGTTATGAACGCATACGGATTTATAGTAGACTTCAAAAACAATGTCTTGAGAATCGGAGGCGAAGAGGTAATGCTATCAACAATGACGACAGCAGAAAAATCGATGGACGTCATAAACCAAGTGGCCGTAACTGTTCCGCCAAACTCCGAAAAGATCATCATGGTTAGAACTGCGGTAGATACTAGGGGCAATCAGTGCTCTATATTCGAACCCCAGGTAGTCAGCACACCGGGCATACTAATTGCCAGAAGTTAAAAACCTGACGAAACCGGAAATGTACCTATTAGAGTGGCGAATATTTTGGATCAAGCTATCACTTTACAAAGCAATTCTAGGCAAATTGACTCCTGTGGCCTGGGTAGCTGGAATAACGCAACGAAGACCCAGTTCTTCGGATACTTCTAAATTACCAGAGGAACTGCAAGAATTATTGAACAGATCTTCTAACGACCTGTCAAGTGGTGAGGTAAAAGAACTCGGACAGTTTTTACATGAATTCAAAGATTGTTTTGCAGTTCGGGGACAGTCACTGGGAAGAACCTCTCTTGTGCAACATCGCATCAATACTGGGGACACAACATCGATACGCCAACCTCCTCGAAGGCCTCCATTATCTAAACAAGAGGAGATGTCTCGGTTAGTACAGGACATGTTGACAGAGGGAGTAATTGAACCTTCGTCAAGTGCTTGGTCTTCCCCTGTAGTGCTGGTAGCGAAGAAGGATGGTGGATTGCGTTTCTGCGTAGACTACCGGAGGTTAAATGATGTTACAAAGAAAGACTGCTATCCATTACCTCGCGTTGACGATACACTCGACACGTTGTCCGGAGCACAGTGGTTTTCCACATTGGACCTGAAGAGTGGATATTGGCAAGTGGGTCTTCATCAAGAAGACAAGGAAAAGACCGCTTTCTCGACCCCAAGTGGATTATTCCAATTTAACTTCATGCCATTTGGACTCTGTAATGCACCGGCAACATTTGAGAGATTGATGGAGCTGATACTCCGAGGCCTGACGTGGAAAACTTGCCTTGTTTACTTAGACGATGTCATAGTGATCGGGAAGACTTTCGAAGATCATTTGGAAAACCTTAAGGAAGTTCTAACTAGAATTCACGGTGCACAACTGAAGCTGAGCCCGAAGAAGTGTTCTCTATTCCAGAAGGAAGTACAGTATTTGGGCCATCTGGTTTCGGCAGCGGGCATTAGCATGGATCCTAATAAAGTAGACACCGTAAGAGACTGGCCAGTTCCGAAGAATAAACACGAAGTTCGGAGTTTCCTGGGGTTATGCTCATATTACCGACGTTTTGTGAAAGGCTTCGCTAATATTGCTAAACCACTACATGAGCTAACGGAAAGTAAACGAAACTTCCAATGGTCGAGAGAGTGTGAACAAGCATTTAGAACGTTGAAGATTGCATTATGTTCGCAGCCAATTCTTGCTTTTCCAGCTTCCGAAGGGAAGTACATCGTAGACACAGACGCAAGCAATACTGGTCTAGGAGCAGTTTTGTCTCAAGTGCAGAATGGTGAAGAACGAGTAATAGCGTATTACAGCAAGACGTTTTCTAAACCAGAGAGAAATTATTGTGTTACAAGAAGAGAGTTGTTGGCAATTGTCAGAGCTTTGGAGCACTTCCATAAATACCTCTATGGGAGAGAGTTTTCACTACGTACTGACCATGCTGCACTTGCATGGCTCTTGAGATTTAAAAATCCGGAAGGACAGTTGGCAAGGTGGCTCGAACGTCTGCAAGAGTACAACTTCAAGGTACAACATCGGCGGGGGCGCCTGCACGGTAATGCAGATGGCTTACCACGAAGACCATGCCCGGAAGACTGCCGACATTGCCACAGAAAGGAAGAACAAAACTCAAGTGAACATGTTCGAGCCATCACTGTAGATTTCCTGGCTGATGGCTGGACAACACAAGACTGTCGACAAGAACAGATGACTGATGAAGACATTGGACTGATCTTGACAGCAAAAGAGGAAGGTCGCCACCCGGATTGGCAAGATATCTGCCATGGTTCCGAAGTGCTGAAGGGCTACTGGGCACAATGGGAATCTCTCACCTTAGAAAACGGATTGCTGAAAAGGGCTTGGGAAAGTGCAGATGGACGAGACGTGGTCATGCAGATGATAGTTCCCCGAAGTAAAGTGCAGTCTGTTTTGAAGGAGATGCATGATGGAACATCTGGAGGCCATCTTGGCGTTAACAAAACCCTTGACAAAATACGGAAGCCATTCTATTGGTTTCATCTTCGCCACGACGTAGAGGAATGGGTTCGGACGTGTGAAATATGTGCTGCAAGCAAGGGCCCACAAACCAGAAGCAGGGGAAAAATGAGACAGTATAACGTTGGACAACCTTTCGAGAGAATTGCCATAGACATTGCTGGACCATTCCCAGTTACTGACGATGGAAACCGGTACATCATGGTTGTAGGTGACTACTTTACTAAGTGGGTGGAAGCCTACGCAATTCCAAATCAGGAGGTTACCACTGTGGCAAAGCAGTTAGTTCACAACTTCTGTTGCCGTTATGGAGCCCCTATGGAAATCCATACGGATCAAGGGAGAAATTTCGAATCAGGAGTGTTTAAAGAATTATGCCGTCTACTTGGAATTCGAAAGACCAGGACAACGCCTCTGCATCCTCAGTCGGACGGGATGGTTGAGAGATTCAACAGGACACTTGAGCAGCATCTTTCGAAAGTTGTTGACAAGAACCAAACAGACTGGGACCAACGTATACCACTATTCCTTATGGCGTATAGATCATCAGTGCATGACACAACCGGCATGACTCCAGCAAAATTGGTGTTTGGGCGGGAGATTCGTCTTCCTGGGGACTTGATGTTTGGATCACCTGAGACTCAGTCCCAAGAGCCAAAGAACTATTCCTCGCAATTAGAAAACCAACTGCGAGAAATGAATCGCTTGGTAAGAGGACGGCTCAAGATTGCCAGTGATAAAATGAAAACTCGGTATGACATTCGCAGCAATAGTGTGGGTTTCCAAGAAGGAGATCAGGTCTGGTTGTTCAATCCAAAGCGCCGTCGTGGTCGCTCACCTAAGCTTCAGTCTAACTGGGAAGGACCCTACACTGTAAAAAAAAGGATTAACGATGTTGTTTATCGGATTCAACAGGAGGGACAGCGAAAGTTCAAGGTCGTCCACCTAGATCGCCTGGCTAAATACAAATTTAGAGACGCTTTGCCAGTTCGGGACGAACAGGCTTAAGGAGGGGGCAGTGCTACGACAGCACAGAACAATCTACGCGTTTATCGAATGCGCCAGAAAGATCTCGACGTAAGCGTGTGGTGTACGTGCTACTAAACGCATGTTGCGAGAATTTTCTCGACTATGCGAGCCTTCGCTCGGGCGCTCGGACTGTGTCAAGGCCGCAGCAATTACGTAGTTCACGAGAGATAAGACGCAGTTTGGAAGCTTCTGGTGTGTTAGCGTAACTATAAATACATCGCGTCGCGGCCTTAGTTTTCAGTTCAGTGCGAGATTTTTGACTGTGCGGTTCGAGAGTATTAGTGCGATATATTTTACAGAGCGGTTCGGGTTATTACGGTGTACGTTCAAGTAGTTATTAGTGAAGTGTTGCGTTTTGTATTCGGACGGTATAATTGTAATACAGTTGAGTTTTAATATTAGTGGACATTTTATTGCGTATGAACAATTTCATTTGATTTGTTGTAGACACTGTGTTGTTAATTACGAACTGTTTTACTATAACAATTAAAGGTGTGATTAGTGACTTAATTGGTGTCTTGTACTTATTTTGTTTCCACTGTACCTACGACGATCGAGTAGACCGTCGTAACAATATGTATTAAAATATAAGTATAATTAAATGTTCAGTTTAATCATTTAATGTTTTTATAGGTTTTAATGTTTATAAATAAGAGACCTACAACTCGGTTAAGCATGATGAAACAAATCACTTATTATTTGTTGGATATTTTTGAAACATCTTGGCTGTGGAGGTAGATCTTACACTGTTTTAACAAGATATGTTCTGCATGTATTTGGTTGGGTTGTTTTTCAAGTCACAATATGACATTTTCCTTAGCATGAAATGTCTTAGCAGTTATAGGTCCAGTGTTAACTTCACAGTTTTCTTTCCTTGACAATAGCATGTTTTAAAACAATTCATCTATTGTATTAAAAAAATACTCAACATTCACTATTGTATTCAAGAGCTCCAGTACTTTTGGAGATGTTAACAATCTCTTCATCATTTGATTGTATAGCATCTTTGTCACTTACACAAACTTGTCACTTTATTTGTTTGTAGCCACTTGTATTGTTTTTTACCATAATTTCAGTGTTTTCAAAGTTTTTCTAGCAGTTTTTAAACCCGATGCTATGGTGCCACAAACAGCTAACATATAAATACTCTCTTTTAAAATGAACTTCTTTAAAAAAAATTACAACTACATCTGGACAATCATCAGCTAGAAGAAAGCACTGAGATATTTGTGTTTTATATATTTGAAACTTCTCAGTGACTTCTTGATCCATGGGTTGAAAAAGTATTATGACATTCAGTAGAAAAAACATGGTCTTCATCTGTTTTTGTTTAACATTTTACCTGCACGATTTGAGTATTGTCCATTATTATCAAAATTTTGCCCACTTTACCATTTTCTTTGCAACAGTTTCTAACATTTGGTACAATGTCATTAGTAAACCAGCCAGTAAAAAATTTGTATCTCTTTTTTGTGCGATGATGACTCGAAGACTGGTGGCATTTTTAAACAAAGAGAAAGTAGGCTTCAGATATTTTCATAAGCAATGACAAGGATTGCAACCATCCATGCTGGTGTCACCTCAGACCTTAGTAATAATTCACTGATTACTGACTTTGAAACCTAGAGCTGCTGTTTAACATTGTGAAAAGCATGAATCAAAAAAAAAAAGTACTTCATAAGTCACATACTATTGGTATGTCTTATTCCTAAGTTCCCATGGTACTGATCATTTCATTTACATTTCAGTTAAATATAAAATGTCTCATGCCTACGATTAAGTTAAAAATAAAAATACATATTACAGTAATGATTTATTATGCTCTGCAGTAATATAAATGTATCTTGTCTTACTGTGGTCAGTTCATATTATCATTTACTCATTACCTGTCTACAAACAGTTATTGCTATATTAAAGAAAAAAATACCATTAAATAACTTGTTTTCTTTTTTTGGTAATATGCACTACTAACATAGTAAATAATTAACATAAAATTGAATCAGGCAGTAGTGAAAGTGCGTGTTGTGCACATGATGTACAATAATTATGTTGTATTTATGAATTTTTCTTTTTTATTGAGTAGATAAATGATGCTGTACTGTAACTGAAAATCGTTAATCATAATGACTTATCACTGTGTGTGTATAAAATCTTTTTTGTTCACTGTTTTAGTGTATGCTGTTTGATGACCAGTATGGCCCTTACTCTGACTGTATTAAACAGTAAGTTGAAGTTTATTTTTATAAAATATCTAGTGTAAGATGAATGATAATATTACATACAGTGTTACAATATTTAATTGCCTGTTGCAAAGTAATTTATTAAATGATTATATACTATTTATTTTGATTATAGAGATCTGTATTTATCAGTATGATTTTATATTCTTTTAATCAGAGGTATGCTTATAATCAGTATTGTGCAAATAATGTAAATGGTTAAAATTTTAATGTGTGTGTGTGTGTGTGCAGTGATTTTCTAAATTATTGTACTCAGTGTAAAATTGTTTCGATAGCATAATATTGATTTTTTTATTTTTGTTGTGTTGCATTTATGAATTTACTTACTTTATTTTATTTTAATTTGACTATTTAAAGATTCTCATTGTTGATTGTTTTACATTTTACAATGTTTCCATGATTCTTTAATCAATGTTATTGATTTTCTTGATGGTAATTGAGGTTAGTGATGATTTTGTTTTGATGAATCCGCTATTTTTATTTTATTTCATTCTGGTGACTTACAGTTTGTAGGAATAGAGGCACTTGGTAGGAATTAAAAACCAGAATAAAACAATGTTCATGAGAGTGGGTAGAGAAAGGAGTGGAGTAGATAGGGGGATGATTGAAATTGGAGAGTATGAATTCATGGAAGTGTGGAGTTTTAATTAATCAGGGACTCTATGAAGCAATCAAAATGATATGAACATAGAAATTATACAGAAGGATATGTCACACACTATTGAAGCAAAGATATTATGAGGCCAAAGACATCGTCTGCATCTGCCACTCTGCACAAGTGATTCATATGGCCTTGACTGAATTACACATGTAATAATATATTTGAAATATGATAACTTTTCTTTTTTACAATATTTTAAGTTAATAAATAAAACAAAGTTTATGAGAGAAAGAAGAGGACTGGATAGGAGGATGATATTCGTTGAAATAGGAGAGTATAGATTCGTGGAAATATTTATTTATTAATTTTAAATGGTATTAAAATGTTCTGCCAAGTGACAAGCTACCATTTGATTAGTGTATTTTCATATTATTCCCAGACATCATAAATTGCTAAAGACCACACAAGTACTTAAAACAAACGACCCAGTAAATGAGGTAGTATTGGCAAGAAGACCAAACAACTTTAAAAAAGATTACAGAATGGAAACAGAGGAAGGCCAAAGATGAGGTGGGAGGGCCATGTCATAAATTGTGGAGGACATCAGGAAGATAGATATGAATGAGTGGAGACAGCTGATAGAAGGCACCAAGGAGCAAGGTAAAATGTATGAGTGGAAGTGGAGTGACTAAGTTGAGGGGGTAGACTCAACTTATATATATATGTATGTGAAACATAGTCATCAACATTTTGTTCTTTTAATAGTTATACAAAAATAATTTATTGCACTGTATTGTACAAAGTTTACTTTTTAGTTTATTAAAAAACTAGAACACAAAAAAATCTTTTGTGTATGTACAAACATACTAAAATTTTAATAAATACTTTTTCTTATAGTCTGACATTTGATTTAACAGTTGCTCTTTTTATTTGTGATTTCAAAACTGAGTATTAAAATTATCTTTTCCTGTGTTGCTATGCTTATAGTTTGAGTGTTTTATTTATTTTGAACAGAATCTACAAACACTGTGTCCTTTTTTATCTTTCATTCTTCTAAAGCTGACATTGTATCTTTTGAGTAGCTTTCTCATAATTGACAACTGCAGTAGGCCTACAAAGAACTTTTCGCATATTTACTGCATTATTATTAATGTTCATCATACAGTTACTTGTAAATCTTGCTTGATTATATAGGCCTAACCACCATACCATAACTCGTAGGTGGAGGTATTCAAGTTCTGTGGACTATTGATTCTCTTAGTAAAACTTTGCTGAAATCCAGTATTAGCCAGTAATGATTCCAGTATGATTTGAATCAGTGGTGACTCCTCTGTAAGGCCTGACTCATAACAAGCAGTAGAGGCAGGACGATATAAATTAAACACTCAAGTCTCGATGTGCAGTAGACAAACACCTCGTTGCGAGGCTAACAAAATTTTCATTCACTTCGCACATGCGCAGAACAGTTTTGTGCAGTGTTTCATAGCATGAACATCGACTGCAACAAGACTGGTGAGAACAACGGAAGCATGTGTGTGACAGAGAGGGAAATAATATGGAAGTGAGACAGTGAACGTTATAGCGTCATCTCCCCTCTCTTCTCTCTAGATAACTCAGCTAAACTTGAAAGTGGGGGTAATTCCATGCATTGGGTCGGCGCAGATTACTGTTCAGGAAAGGCTGGCGGGCTTATATCTGCCAGTAAATAATTGGTTTAAGTAAAACCTCAACTTCCATTAGAAGATCTCCACAGTTATGTGTCTTCTAATGAGAAAAGAGTTTATCTCATCCATTATCCACCATTTTTCATCCTAGATACATTTACCAATCGTAGGTTAAGTGTCTTCTGTGTATAATTGTTCAATAGTGCCTTTGTGTACTTTTCCTAGTTGAAAAACCTTATTTGTCATCATCCAAAGAAGCTTACATAGTGATCATTACATGCGTAGCTTATTGTTTACTAGCTGTTACCCACAGCTTCGCATGTGAATATTTGATTTTTGATAAGCGTTTTAATATAATTATTAATTGCCTACGTCTACGAAGTGGAAGTTGGACACTAAATTAAGATGTACTTTTCCTGTAAATAATTTACTGCTTTAATATAGTTTACATATATCTCCATTCATCAATATATATCAGTCAAGTTTACAGAGTTAATACATTACATACACAAGTTAACAATATAGATTTTCGTACACATGTTCATACACAGTTACACACATTTGTTTACTGAAGTGTTTCTTTATAGACTGCATTTTTTGAATTGCCATCAAAACAAATAAAGAGATCGCTACTTTTGTTGACTTGAGAACACTCTACATACAATTGTCCGTGATAAAAACCATTTAGTTTTTAAATCTATGCCTGCTGTACGTGAAGTTTGCACTTGTGATTTATTGATTGTCATTGCAAATCAGACATTCACCAGAATGTGTTTCCACGGTCCTAATCTCTGTCTGCCTTCTTTGTTATTGGTCTACGCGCTCCCTATGCTCCCCATGTGTCTCCGCAGCCCTAATCTCAGCCTGCCTTCTTCGTTGATGTTCAAGCTGGGAATCACGTTCCTCTGGTGTATCAGCTGCTCTCAATAACCTTGCTTGCTTAGCATTTGGATGGACCTGCCCAATGCTTTGTCGTTTTTTCAGAGGCATTCCGCAAAGTAAGGTGATATAGTACTCGTACTTCAATGGAGGGTTTATTTAAAAGAATGTAAGAATAAGGAAAACAAACGGGATTTTAAAGTTGTTTGAAGGCAAAGTTTAAAAGGAGTGTTCTTAGCTGTAACATGAAAGAAGAGTCAGTTTGGTAGAAAGTGAAGAGTAAGGAAAACAAACGGGACTGTAAAGTTATTTGAAGGTGAAATTTAAATGGAGTGTATTTAAGGAAAATTAACACAATGCAGAATAACTCAGCTGAATAAATGTAACTGATACGACGATGAATGAACAACTCAACAGAGAAACAGAAATGTTAAAAACTCTGTGAAGGTGTAACTCTCGTGTATTGATTACTTGTCTTTAATGTCAGTGTAAAAACGGATCAACGTGCCAGATGTCAGATTCAGAGGGCACAGATTCTGTGCACCCCCCCAGTGGTTGCAGCGTCTGGAATGATCTCCGATGACTGCCTCTTGTTCTTGGTAGCGGGTCTCGGTGCTTCTGTTTATGATAGGAGCCCCCTTTTTTATTTATTTGGCGGAGGGAGAGGATGACAGCTGTGGGTGGTCGAATCGTGGAGCAATTCGCAACTGCTGATTGGTGGGGAGGCTTGGAAGACTCGCGTGGAGAAGGCAGAATTTGTATGCCCGCAATGGTCGTTACACTTCCGCCAGCCCGTCGAGAGTCCCGCAAGACTGCCTCTTGGCAATGCCGCAGCAGGCAAGAGAGTGAAGCGGGAGAAGACATAAGCAATAGGCGGCGCTTGGCTCACGTAAAGAGGGCACAACCCCTCATCTGTCGGCATGCACCGGCACAGAGCAGGTGTGAGTGAATGTTAACTGAGAAAGATCAGGGGAATGGGATAGATGAGCTCTGTGACCTTATGAGGGGGGGGGTATCTAATAGGGCTCTTGGGCGTCTGCATTTAACAGGTGGTGGACCTTCGTCCGTACTTAGGCGGTGGAGGTGAGGACAGGACAAGGTTGAGGCACAATTGAAGAGTCGTTGCCGTAAAATACAAATTAACAATAATGGTCGTGAGTTCGTAAATCAAGTTTCTAAAGAACTGCATAGACTGATGGGGACAAAACAAAGAGTAACATCATCCTACCATCCACAGTTTCATGGATTAGTAGAGCGTAAAAATAAACCGAAAAAACTTTAATGGGAAACATTAATAACTGGCCTGATGCTCTTGAGAGTGTATTATTTGCAGACAAAACATCTAAAATATTTTAAAAAAATTATTAAATATGGTGACTCATATTAATGTCTGTGCAGAACATATTGGAAGTTATATAATCAGAACTTTTGTAATATGGGTGTGTTTGTTTTCAAAAAGTCTTAGTAAAAACTATATCGATTTCTGTGGTATTCAGTCATTTGTTCCACTGCTTCAAGATCACAATCATATGATTGTGATAATAATATGTTCCTTACTTAGTACTTCAGATTTAAAATTTGGTAAGTTTGTTATGCCTCTCTTTGGTATTTTATGTATAATTAATACTTCCTCAAACGATTGTTTGTATTTTTAGTACAGTTCCATATTCCTTTAAATATGATTGCTCAATAAAATTATTTTAACTAATGGTCCAGGTAAATGAGACGTTTTGGGGAGTAATGGTAAATGTAAGATTTTATGGTGGAATATATAAATAGTAATATATTTTAATATACACTAGAAGTTACAAAAAAATTCTTGTGACAACCACCTCAACACTATTGAAACAATTTATTATGTTGGTGTATGTTGTTATCTTGAAATATGTTAGTAGTTTCGTAAATATATTAACAAATGAAATGCAAGTTCTTGTTTAATACTTTATTTATCCTTTATTATAATATACATAAATTATAAATTGAAAATATAAACCTAGTATTATAAAACTGATATTTCATTATGAATATAAAATTAATATATATTTTGTTTGTTTGTTTAAACTTCTTAATGAAGCTGAAGCTGTTCTGTCTGTTAGAATTTGTTGTTGTTTCAGTATCGTCTGTTTCAGAGACAGAATCTCATCTACCAATATTGGATTTTAGATAGAAAATGCCATGGCAATGTTAATTATTTTGCAGCAGAAAACCACACTTTCAGGAATCTTTATCGTGGTCAGTTTTTTCCAAATTTAACATGACACCTCTGAAATTATTACAAACTACCTTAATTTTAAATTTGTGTTCTTGATAAATTTTAGTGAAATTCATATTTTTTTTAAAAGTAGGTTTTAACTCCTTTTTAATTCATTTTGATGGTTGATCCCAAAAATTGTTTTAAAACGTCTAGTACATATTGAAGTATATTATCACCAGTGTATTTCTACTATAAAACATTCTATTCAATTTTTCCAAATCATCCTTATTTTACTTGGACTATAAGTCATTTTATTCATTGACTTACAAACATACACATGCATACCTTATTTATATACAGTACAAAAAATATTTCACTGGAATCAACATCCATAGTAGTTTTGACAGTCCTTAGTGACAACTAATTTTGTACACTTGGAGAAGCACTTGGTTTTCTTTATTGTATTGAGTAATTTTAAATTAAAAAAAAAGTTTTAAAAATGCTTTTTAAAACCTTCTTCTTTTGCACTTTTTTTTCATTTTGCTGAATATGTATTCTGACCCTCAAAAATTTTGGAATTTTGGGGTATTCAAAAGTACAAAATTTTTAAAGCACAGAAGCACTCATGTTTAATTGTTTATAATTTCATCAGAAATTATCATACAATAAATTTAAAAATCTAAATGAAAGGACTTTTTTTAGTTTTAATTAAGGCATTTGTAAAATTTATTTCTAAGAGACACCATTTTCAAGTTGCAAAGAGACTCCAGTTATTTGCAAAAACTAGATGTTTCACTAAAGTGCTAACATTTTTATAATATAGTAGATTTTCAAATGGGGGGTGTTTCAAATGACTTTAAGTATAAATGGGTTTAAAATAAATTACTGCAAGAGCCTACGTGTATGACAACCTACTTTTAGGCAACATATTGAAATTTTTTAAAAATGGCTTAATGTTGGTACCAGGTTTTCAATATTTATTAAATGTTGACCCCCCTTTTGGGGGGAAATTCTTGTTTAGATAGCTTCGTCTCAAGCTATTATTAAGATATATCTATGTCCCACATTGCATTTGAAAAATGACTTAATAAAGTGTAAAATTAAATGTGGTGTTTGGTCATTTAATTTGTTTAAACACGACCTTTTCATAATAACATACTCAACAAAAATACAAATTTTGTAATGTAATGAATGTATCATGTAAATTAATATTTTTGAATAAACAATATGTACAATGTAATTCTTAAAATTTGGTAATTTGTAAATGTTAAATAT
Organism: Magicicada septendecula; assembly: GCA_034769895.1. Taxonomy (NCBI): domain Eukaryota; kingdom Metazoa; phylum Arthropoda; class Insecta; order Hemiptera; family Cicadidae; genus Magicicada; species Magicicada septendecula. Next base: position 746,528,018 of record CM068367.1, on the reverse strand, counting down.
GCAAAATTAACTTTTTAAAAATTACTTTCTTCTGATGTTTCTAGACATAAATTTACTAGTTTGTATTATACAGGGATGTGATAGGTCATAGCATAAAGAGAAATAAATAATAGTGTGTCTGCTTTACTATATTAAGCTTTTTTTATGTAGGGTCCTTACTCTTACAATTTGTAAAGTTACTTGAAAAAAATTCAATTTTGAAATGTTTTTTAAAACCTCTGGTGTGGTCAGTTTTTACCTGAGTGTGTGTGTATGTTTATAAAACCCATCAGATTAACAGAAATTGCTGTAAAGTTTATGAAAACGCATAGTTTTGACGATATTTTGAAAAAAAAAAACGATATTTCACCCCTTCAAACCTTAATTTAAGAGTATTGCCCCATTAATTTTTAGGCAAGTTTAGTACATGATAAAGTACATAATTTTTAACGTATTTCAGCTATAAAATCAATTTTTTTCCAACTCAAACTGTGTTTTACCTAGCTATAAAGAAAACTGACATTAACATTACTTGAACAATATACTGTAGTGGGTCATTAATTCTTAGTGAATGTTACTGTTTCAGATCATTTGGTATAGGATACGAAATGAATCTACATAGACTTTTGGAAGATAAAGGTATTACATTTAAAACAGAAAATCAATTGAGAGCTAAAGGTTATGATAAAACTCCAGATGTAAAATTAGAAACACCAGTTGCTATTGATGGGTTTATAATAAATTGGATTGAAAGCAAAGCAACATTTGGGGATAACTATCTTCACAAACAATATACAAAGGAACAGTACTTAAGTTATTGGAACAGGTAATTAGATTTTATTATGTAATGCATAATATGAATTTTTAACTCAAATTTAATCTAATTCAAATTTAAAAAGTAGATAGAGTATATTTTTTTTTCTCAAAATAGATAGAAATAGAATAGAAGTACAAGGTCCGTACACTTTTTTCAGATTTGGTCCTGGTTTGGTCGTATATTGGTTGGGGTTTGTTGAAACCTTAATTGAATCTACAGAAAAAAGGTTTATCATCAGAGAAGATGTGCCTACAAATATTGTACTACTGAATCCTAATCTTATCCAAGTACCAAGTTTATAACTGTATGAATGAAGAAAAATGTGTTTTATTTATGAACTTGTATACCAACCAACTTTTATATGTTGTAATCAGTTTTATAAGCATGCCTATAAAAATGTGTAAGCTAGCTACTATATGAATGTATATAATTTACATTTACTTGTTTTGTAATAAAAGATTATTTTACTAGACTCAGACTTCAGATTATGTTAATTTTATTACTGACTGTATTTTGATTATTGTTATTAGAGTAAACTACAATTTCATTGTAGAAGTACAGAGGTATGAAAATTATTAGAATAAAAAAGTTGAATTAGGGAAGTCTCAATCCAAAAATTTGAACAAGGGTAGAAAAATCAAATCAAAAACCAAAATTCTGTAAAGCAATATGTCGTTTTGTTTAAAATGTTCCTTATATATACACAGTGTACTATGTTCAGTACAAAATGTTTACAGTTTTTTAAAACAGCTCCAAGTTTGTATTACTCCAAGTTAACATACTGAATTACAGTATAATAAATTCTTCAAGTTTATTAAATCCTTGAAAAACAACACCTCACACATTGTGCTCTCTTTCAATGGACCATTTTAAGTTAGTATGTAATTTGTTGTTGAGAAGCCATTGGAATTTGTATATCTGAATGTCTGGCTGATCACCTTCTTCATCTGGACGGGCGTCGTCGTTTCTTTTGTTTATTTGTCAGACATTATCTACGTATCCGCTGGTTCCCCAAACATTCCAAATCTTCATATATCTTGACAAAATATTAATATTAAAAAAATATTAATAACAAACACTTTCCCAATCATCCACAATTAGTAAAAATTATAGCAGCTTTACTCTTCTTTTCACGTTCATTGTGGTAGACCACTTTTTAAGAATACACTGATCTGTTTTTGTATGAGTTGGTCACGAGTATTGTTGTACATGCAGGCAGCTGGAAGGATGTTAATTAATCTGTTCATGCTCATATAAGTAAGTGACTGATAGAATGTTTTGGACCACAAGCAGTACATACAAAATGCTTTAATATTTTATTACGTCTTGGTGACACATTGAACTAGGCTTGCTGTCCTTTAAATGTGAGATATACTGAATTATATTAGGCTGTGGTCTATAATGTCTATAAACATTGCCACATGTTTCAGACATACCCATGATGAACATCTTCAGTGGCATGGAGACAGAGATTTCAAACATCTAAATAGGACTACAAACAAAAATTGTCCTACCCCATTGAGGCACTTCTATTTATAGATGTGTCTGAGGTATCAAACTCTGCTGGTTGGTTATTATTTGGCCAATCACATCGCTCTTTTTTTTTGATTGGCAGACCTATCTTACCATGCCTCAGTTCCAGATCCAGAAAACTTTATTTTGTTGATACTGCCGCTGGAACCGATTCGGGTAACAGATGTTGCCCTCTCAAGCCCAGACAGCAGACGGCTTCAGACATCGGTCGCTCCTCATGAGGCGAAGAGTCCCCGTGCCAGTAACCAAGATAACAGGAACAACTGATCGGCTCAGTGTGCTAGGAGGTGGGCAAGGAAGGAATGAAGGACAGATTTAGTAGTGAACTCTAGGACTGTGGGCTGATGTAATTAAGAGGATGGCTTTATGGCAGGTCACTGAATCAGCGGTGGTGATTCTGATGCACTGATAGTTCTCAGGTAAGGGAAGGTTGAGGTCGAGGCTGCAGCAAAGAGAGTTACAGCCAGCGACAGGACAACGGCAGACAAGGTAGGAACACGGAGACCCCTTCGAATCACATCATTCCTCACAAACCAAGGGGACCCCGACAAGGAGCAGTGGGTTCGGGACTGGAAAGCTTCCAGTCTACACCTGTTGGTGGTAGGAAAATGAGACTACCATGCGTGAGTCGCATAGATCAGTACTGACCTGAGAAATAAAATATATATCGTTCATTTCATGCGCATGGCCAGGCGGCTGCGACACGAGAGAAAAGGAGATCATTTGGCTTCACACGCCGTGAGCCTTGGCGAGGGTTTCCATCATGTAGGCGTTGAAGCAAAGGCGTTGGTCGAGCCAAAAGCCTAGATATTTCACCGACTATTTGTAGGCGATGGGCCTCCTTGCCAGGGAGAGGGGCTGGCATTGGGAGATGGACTTACACGTGAAACAGATCGCTTCGGAATTCTCCATATTGATCGTTACCCACCATTTCCGTAGCCAGTCCAGAAGCAAGTTCAACTGACGCTGCAGCTTTTTGGTCGCAAAACGCAGGGACAGGGAGTTGCAGTGATACATTGCATCATCAGCGAACAAAGACAATGTGACTCCAGGCAAAACAGGCAAGTCGTTTGTATACACAATGTACAGAACAGGGCCAAAGACAGATCCCTGAGGTATGCCGGTGGCGACAGGTCGAACTGTAGAACAGGACACATCAATACTCACCCTGAATGTGTGGTCGCTGAAATATGACCGGAGGAAAAATATAGACAATGGAGGAGGAAAATGGGCAGATTTGAAGAGAAGACCTTTGTGCCAGACTTTGTCGAAGGCCTTGCTAACATCCAACAGTACAGCGGCCGTAGCCGCTCACCTGTTGGTGGCATCAGACAAATGTGTAATAATGCGGACCAATTGAAGATTGGTCAAGTGCTCTCTGCGGAACCCAAAATGTTCACAGCGGATGAAATCATCCAACAGCGGCAAGATGCAAGCGAGCAGGAGACGCTCAAACACCTTCGAGATTGGCCAATAGCTTGCAGAAAGCATGCACGGCTTACGGAGTTTGGGTATCATAATGATTTTGGCTGTTTTCTACAGGCAGGGAAACTACTGTAGCCGGAGACAGAAGTTAAACAGCTCAAGAATGAGGTCAACCCCTGAGGTTGGCCGGGAGATGTTGGAGTGCAGCGGCTTTGATCCAGTCAGGACCGGGCCATGACGGCAACTCATTCGGCAGATGGATGAAATTAGTTCATCCCTGTCGAACGGAAGGGCTGGGACATCAGGAGGGCGAGAAAAATGCCCAGTTAGGAAGTCTCGAACTTCTGCCAAGTGGACAGGGTCAGAAACCCCTTGGTGAACAGTAAATTGAGTCTCCATGAAGTTGACAAAAACCTCAGCCTTGCCTCCTGCCAAAGACACAACCCCATTCCGAGTTTCTAGTGGGTTGCGGGTTCTCTTCTCACGGGTGGAAGCTTGCCAATTGACTCTCCTGACAAGTTGAGCAGGAGGTCGGGGTGAAGCCGACATCTCTCGGGCAGTTATAAAGAGGGGCTTGTGATCGGATGAGACCTGGATATGATGGGTCACATCCTTGGCAATAACAATGTCAAGGACGTCCGGTCGATGACTGGTAAAGGGGAAGTGGGTTGGATCTTCTGGGCCAATGACTTGAAGTACCGGGTCATCAAAGACGAACCGGTACAGAAATTTTCTGTAGGCATTGGCTACTCTGCTGTTCCAAGAGGGGTGCTTGGCATTTAGGTCGCTGGCTACAATGGTTGGTAGGGGGTGGTCGAGGAGAGTGTCTCACTCCTCGGACGGAGGCGCTGTCCACAAGCCAGGCCGGAGACACGCCGAAACAAGGCGCAACTCCAATCCGTCTGCTTCTATGGGATATCCGCTTGTGGAGTACTACAGCTGTACCCCCGAGGAGGGACAGCGAGTCCTCTGGGGACAATCCTGATGATAACAGGTGTACAGTGGTAGGGTAAAGTTATGGTAGCGAGGCAGATCAGTCTCACAAAGAAGGACGACATCAGCGTCGTACTCCGTTAGGAAAGTCATCAGTTCAGATTGTCATGGGACTACCCCATGGGCATTCCACGCAATGATCCTAAGATTCCTACTCATTCAAAAGAAGAAGCGGAAAAAGGGTCGTCAGAGATTGAAATACCACGGTGAGAACTGTGGTAGTGTCAGGAGCAGACCTGATGCTGGCAACCAAGTTTTCAGCCCAGGCAGTCAGGGGGTTAGCTGGGGACGGGAAGGTTCCTGAGATTCCAGAAGATATGCCTGACTGGTCTCAGCCGGAGTCTTAGTCGGTGCAGGACTTTCGGACAGACAGGTAGTCTGCTCTTTGAGAGATAAAGGTTTTACAGGCAAGGCTTGTGGATCCTGTCGCCTGCAGCGACAAGTGCGTTTTTTAGTGCTCCAAGGAGCGGAAGGTTGGACAAATGTAGCAGCCACAGCCGTGTAAGAACGACCGCGCGCTCGGGCAGGTATCAGGACTGGGGCTGCTGCAGGTGGCGGCGACTGCAGGCGAAACTGGAGCTCCGGGAGCAGCCTGAGCCTGAAATGATGCTCTGAAGGCCTCTCGCCGGTTGGAAGGACGGCCTGGATTTTATCCACTAGACCGCTGGCATCTAGGCAAGGATGGAGAGATCTTGTTTGAAGGCCTGATTCATAGATGTCCTACGCATGTGGCAAGATGGCAGCTTCCACCGAGAGCAACACTCTCCAAGCACGAGCGAATGGACCTGATGGCCTGGATGACTTTGCGAAGGTCATAGGCCACAAGGCTAGTGTTGTCAGAAGCAGTGTTCGAGGTATACTGCCCGGAGACCATCTGCACATAAGAGCACAAAGTCTTATGAATGAGGTGGTGATAGAAGCTGTAGGTTTATGACCAGAGTTAGTGCCTTTTGCGGAGGCACTAGGAACTGGGTCTGAAGTGACTGCATTTTGTTTCTGCGATGCACAGGCTGACTGGATTGTGTGTCAGGAGCTCGGGATCGAGCACCACAGGAGTTGTTAACCTTACCTTTTACCTGCGCCTGTGACTTTAAGGAATCATGCGGGTGGCAAGGCTGCATCCAGCGCAGGATCTAGGTGGTCCTCAGAACAGGAGGAAGGCGGTTCTTCAGGCTCCACACCGAAAGGGAAGTGGCTGGCTGGTCCGAATCGCTATCAGAAGACACCAGCCAGTGCTCAAGTGTTTTTTCACCATAGGACCAGGAGCTGGAGCTGGAGCCTAGGGAGGGGTTGGCACTGCGGCTTGCTTTTTGAAGTAAGCGGTTTCTTAGATTCTGAAGTGGCAACCACAGGAGCTGTAGCAGGAGGCGTAGGGCCAGCCTCTTCAGTTGCAGGTCGAGAGCCAATGCTCAAGCGGTACAGTGATAGCAGGTGCCCCTTTGGTTTTTGCTGCTGGAGCTCCGGGCAGAACTGGTAGTTAGCAGGGTGGTTGCCAGTTGCTTAAAGAAGGTGGCAATTGAACAATCTTTTGTGAGTAAAGAAAAGAGGACCTCACGTGCAGGGGCATTTTTGCAAGTGTCTTTGTGATGGCTGTAGTGCTGACACTTGTGGCACTGAGGCAGAGCCCTGAGAGCACAGCTTCATTCCAATTTAATGCAGAACTCAAACCACCAGCCAGCCAGTTTAGTTCTATCTGGCTTTCGCCACACAAATTTCACCTGCCTCTTTTTCTCACCACAAATTTCTCTACCAGGAAATGGACCAATTGGAGTGGGTGCCTGGCCCAGGAGTGTACACCCAAAAAATCCAGTGTACCAGATAGCCCAGGTCACAGAGTTCATTGAGGATCTCCTTGAGTGGGCAAGCAACATCTGAGCTTCTGAGCACAAAGGACAGGGGCTTGACGTGCTTTGAGGTGAAGATGTGGTAGTTTTGTTTTGAGGAGTCAAGATGGCCAGAAAATGGTGGTGCACAGCCAAATTGCAGACAACAATGTAGACCATACCGCCCCCAAAGAGCTTCAGGTCTAAATTGGCTGCGGAATAGCCAAGCACCACGATCAGTCACCATAAGACTGGTGACATTGCTCACACCATGAGCAAAAACCGGTGGAATACAACCAGCATCAGGAGGCACTTGAGCGCCACCAATTGCAGCAACTTCTTAAATTGACCATTAAAAAAAATATTGTTTTTCATGTATTAAAAAATACGGTACTAAAAAATTAAAGACAACTTTGTAGTTAATTTTTCTAGTCATTGTTCTAGTATTGTGTAAAAATTTCTATGGACTAGTCGAGATATTTTTTACAATAATGGTTACACATTGTAGCTAGAACTGTCATTTAAATTATACTGTACTGAAAAAGATACACTTTCCCAATAATTTTATTTTACAATACTCACAAGTCAAATTTCAAAAACCAGCCAAGGACTAGAACTAAACAATATCGGAAACCAATCTATAAATTCAGTTGAGAGAGGTGAGTTACAAAACCCAGAAAATGAAACGTTTACTGGTTCAGAACCACTAACATCATAAGCAAATTTTGATTTTAATGACTTTTCTGTAATGTTTCTAAATATTGTAACGAAACAAAATGTTATAAAAAGAATTGTAAATATAATATGGAAACCCTATCCAGAGAGGGAACAAGAAATAATAATTAATAGCCAGTTAAAGGAAAATACCAAGTTTTAAAGAAATTAGTAAAGAACCAAAGATAACTAAATAAAAACAACCTTTGACTTATTTAATATCATCAAGAGACCCAGAAATAACCCAGTAGAATAGGGCAGTAAACAGACAAAAATTTAAATAAATAAACCTAGTAGGCCTAAATAACTTGCCATGACTAACACAACCAAACCCAATAAAGAGTACCTATTCATAAAATAAAATTGTATTAAACAAAATTGTATAGGCCTATAATCAAGGAAAGAAAAAGGGGCACAAACCCTTACAGTGATACAAGTGACATAATATAAATAGTGACACAAACTACCGTTAAACAGTGTGCTAATTATTTTTTATATAAAAAGTGTTTTATTATTATTAACAGACAGAAAAATTAGTTTATCATACAGACAATAGTTTAACAGTATAAATAAACTAAAACTGTCAAAAACAAGTATTATTATTAAGAGTTTTGTTATATGTTATAAGAGTTTATGTTATCAGTTAATTAATTTAAATATATTTATCTCAGGGAGTCAAGGTAGAAATTACAATCAACCATAACAAATTGTTCCATCAAATATCAGAGAAATTCAAATTACTAAGGTTTACAGTTATAAACTGAGGCATGTTTAGTACCAAATTGTTTATAATTATCTAATTAATAATCATATAAACATTGTATGTATCATTAGAATATAATAATAAAATTATATATTAAAAGTAATTTATAAAATGTAAAGTAGTTAATGGGTATTGATCATATAACACTTAACCTGTACATAAATGGCCAATCAAAATTTAAGAAGTTTGTATGAGTTCGGTGACTAAAAAAGAAGAAATAACACTTAATTGTTAATTGTGATGGAGAACAGTTTAATAGTGCGTGCCGAGATGTTATTAAAATAAAAATCTAAAATACTAAACCGTTTTGTGAAAGAAAATTTTTTATGACAACCACTGAAGATAAATAATTCCTTAACTACAATCATCTCACTAACCAGGAACACACACAATCAAGAAAATATAAAGAATAAACCAGAAGACGTTAGCAATATCGCAGAGATGTGTAAAGTATAATTTGACTTAAATAACTGACAATATTTTTATCCAAAAACGAACAACCACTAGACAACACTCTAAATCACACTAACACTAATCACTAGTGAACATTTTAACAAGTGAAAACAAATTCCATATCTAAAAGAAACAGTGATTACAAGGAAAACATTTATTTTGACACATTTAATAAACTTCAATTATTCTCTGACACGGACGACGGCAGCCATGATGATGACGTCACTCTAACCAGCATGCTTTTTACGAAGCGTATTGAATCTCATCAGACATTGTATGTTATTTCTTATATAATTTTGTAATTTTTTAGATTATAAGTACTAGGAAGATTTGTAAAGGTACTCTATATTGTTATTTATCATGTAATGGAACTTTTCGTAGCAGCCACAAGAATTCCCACAAAATATATTAAACCTATTTTATTATTCACTCCTGAGATAAATATCGATTGTTACTAACGTGTGTATCGAATGGAAATTTCTATCAATTTGAACACCAATTACAGAGATTAAACAATTATGTTAATAAATCATATCCATGCGTTATTATTTCATGAACATAAGATATTATCAACATTTATTTTATAATTACCAAGAATAAGAAGACGTCGGGGAGTCATTGGAATTACACAAACTACAAAACCAAGATTAACCTCAAAGAACAGGGTTAAACCTAATATCGAAGGTGACTTGAGAATTGTTTGGGACGACTCGACCGCTATTTTTGAATTGATTTTGGAGTTCTAACTGCTGAATTGGAATAATAATAATTCTGATTATTAAACCAAGGCAGAATAATTCATTTCTTAACTTATATAATAAATCACGTTACAAAACACGCAACATAAATATTTCACGATCAACTGATACACTATTTACAACTTTTTATTACAACTTATCAAAGCATAAGACGGGCAAATTACTATAACACGGGATACACGCTATGTAATAATATGTAAGAGTATCTACAGGAAAAAATTAATAAATATTATTGCCTTCTAAATGAAATTCAAGTGTCACTTCATTAACTACTGCAAGAGAGTATGATTTTAATATTACCCTGTCACTCACCTAACTGGTTAATAAGATGTAGTGAGACTTTCCATAACTGCGTTTAGAAAGTATTAAATTTGCTACCAGTTACGCCAACAGTTTCTGTATGCCCATACAAATCCTAACACTTTCAAACGAATTGTCTTCTACAAAGTTATCACTTGGGTAGCCACAAAAAAAGAAATATTGTTTATAGGAAAGACAATTGGTAGTCAGGATATTAAAAGTCATTTCCACATTATAACATAACAAACATGTAATAAAAAATAGTTTATAAATTTTAGTAGAAATATAGGCATTTCAATAAGATATAAGAATGCCTTATATCAAAGGCTATGAAATCTGAACTTCTTGTTAATGGCAAATACTTTAACAAAATATTCTGGTTTATTATAAAACAAACTAACCTCAAGCATAACATACTTTATATAGCAACCATTCAATAGATTTTTAAATTTTAGAAGTTACAACAGTAAATTTTTCAAAATACAAAATTATGAAGCTACACACATTAACATGATCAAAGCATACATACACATAATCATATATGCACATATACATGTATATAGTAATACACACATTTGACAATTAATGAGTTTGGCAAAATTGTGTAATATCAAATAATTAAGTACAAATAAACCATATAATAACCTGAGCTTTGTAGATTGTTTAATGTTCGTATTGTTTCTTAACAGCATTCATATTCAAATTTATATGTACTCTCTCTTTACAATTGTTTTATAAAAATAATGTAACACAATGATGACTACTTCACATTCTAGTACCTCTTACATGTCCACAAATTTAGTCTATATTTACTGTTTAATCACATTTTATGCAATAACAATTATACTTTTTTAAGCGCTCTTTACACTTACATGTGTGTAATGTGTATTGTCATGCCCTTAGTACATAGTTAAGTGTTTTCATGGTTCCATGGCTTAGTTTTACTTGCAGTGAAACCTTGATTCATCTTTCCATTATACAGCCATGTCCTAAACGCATTAGTTCTGTACAAAAACCAATTTTTTACCTGCTTCCAGTATTCCTCAAACTGGATTTTATGAGAACAATGATTACATAACATTATTGCATGATAATTTTCATCATCATGTTCTATGTTGTATGCTTTTTGTACAGTCTACCATCTGCAAGTGCAGATACTATCATTATCTATTCCAGATGGATACAGGATTGTCAGTTTTTTTTATATTATTTTTCTATACTCATGTATTGTTTATTAACAGTCATATACACATTCATGTGGACTGTCATACTTTTTTTGACCCTACTTCATCACAAGTTGTTCATGTATGTTTCAGAATTCCAGTTTTGTTGTTCTGACTTATGTTTATTTTCCAAAAATATATAGTATTTTTGCAACCTGGTAATACTATTATTGCTCTTTGCTCTTGTTAATGTTATGTAAATCATTTATTCCCAGTATAAGATATAACCCCCTCCTCAATATAAGAACCAAGTGGAGTTTCTACATAACTAACATGTTATGTATCAGATAAAAAGCTTCAGTGAAGTTAGTTTTACTGAACATACAATTTAATTATCAATTTTAACCAAGTGAGGAAAGTAGGGATTAAATTATTTTAAAGTAAATAAAGGTAAGATGGGTAATGTTCAACAAATTGTCTAGTAAATGAAAGTGTAGTTATAGAAACAGTAATGCAACATCTGACAGTGCATCAATCTTAGACAGCAATTAAACTTTAAACTGATACTTTTTCTCTATTTCCATGGCTATACATGAACCACTTAATATTAACATTTTCATATTTCATAAATGCAAGTCTAAGTGCACATTGTTTTCTATATTTTGTAGTTCTGTGACCCATAGTAAATGCCAAAAAGCAAATTAAAATTATTTAATTATTCATACCTGCATTTGTTTAAATTACTTGTACAATCTACCAAGGTTTCACTACTTTTGAATGCAAAACCTCAATTGCATTGAAACAATAAATATATTTGTTTATATGTGATACTGTTTAATGTATATTATAAATATGTTTATACGTGTATTATTGATTACATTATAATTTAAAATAGTGACACAAGCATTTCAGACACTTTTCATTCATATTTACAAGCTTTCTGACAAATTCTTTTAAATTACGCATATGATTACAGTAATCCCTCGTTATCCACATATTTCTTTGTAGTTTCATATACTGATTATTCAAATTTTATATTATGCTGATTGCATTTTCATAATTATAAAAGACTGGACTGATCAAATTAAAAAAATCGACTGTGAGGACACATTACAAAAAAATTTTAGGTGCAGTTTTATATGATATGATGATGAGCGTCCACTTGGTGATGAAATGAACTGAAAAGTAGAGATGCCAAATTTTTGGAAGGTGATGGGTAAGTGAAATTCAGCCTGATAATGCTGAAGATAATCTTAATACACAGATATTGGAATATTATCTAGAAGGAATTGTATAATAGGCATGTACCATAAGACACTGACAATGATGGATGAGGAAAAGGTGTAGCCAAAATCTCAAGTTTGATGCTTATCAGTATTAGTAAAGGAATGTTGATCACCCACAGTCTCTCCAAGCATTTCACCACTTTTGATCCCCTTAATGACCGCAGTTTAAAGTTCAAGCAAGAGGTTAGTGGAACTGTACACCCACACATGGAAATACAAAGAAGACTACAAGGTATATGGAACAACATACAATATAACTAGTTTATTTAAAACACAAAATTAACATAATTAATATAAATTAAAAATTTAAGAAATCTAAACATTACTATATTAATGTATTTTGTAATGTACTACTTCAGTATTAATTTGTATATGCATTGTCTTATATACTGTATTAGAAATGTATGTATTATACATTATGTTAACAGAAAATAACAAATCAATTTTTGCATAATATTATTTATAAAACTTTCATAATATGAAAATACAAAAATTCCTTTTTATAGGCATACTTTATGCATTTTTCTGATAACTCCTAGTCTTATTTCAAGTTCTAGATCTTTTTATCCAAGTTTTGTTAAAAATGGTACTCTTTAAGAATGTACCCCCCCCCCCCCCATGTTAACAAGGGATTACTATAGTCCAGCGTTCTCAACCTACGGGAGAACGTCACATCCCACTGCTGGGTCCCAAGGGGGTTTTGGTGGGTTCGCAAAGTTGAGCTTGAAAAATGTATTTCCTGTGTCCTAAAAACTTATTACATTTTAGTATTACACATACCTAAGTATGTATAATTTGTTCAAGCGGAAAATAAGGCTTAACGTACTCGATGTTAGCAAAAATATGATTATAAGCTGAGTGCACACCCTTACATGTAATTTTGTTGGTGCCCACGCTTGTGGGTCCCATGAATATCCTTCATAGTGGGTCCCGGACTTATAAAGGTTGAGAACCACTGCTGTAGTTTATAAATTGCATTTCTATTTATTAGCATTGGAACTCTTAAGATTCAGAATACCTACTGTTACAAAACATATATTAAATTTTGTCACTTTTACTAAATAATTTTAAACAGAAAACGTAGTAACTAACAATAAAGACGACTTCTATAGTGTTTACTGAATCATTATCAGTAAACAAGTGTTTACGGAAACAAGATTTACAAATATTGGACAGAACATTGAAAATCTAAAGAATAAAAAATTATGATTTAAAACTATGATACAGAAAATTATATAAAAGCAGTTTACAAAATGGTCTGTATAGATATACATCATGTGCTAGACATACTCCAGACTTTGTAAAAATATGTAAGAGGCACTATCTACTGACAATGCAGTATATATTGCATTTACAGAAAATTGTCTTCTTAACTAACATTTTTTTCTACACTTACACAAATTATTATAAACTCAAATATTCAAAGAACTGTACTCCTGCATACAGTGTCCATATAATGAAATGTTAAAGAAGTCTGAGCACGCACACACACACACACACACACATGCAATAAATAATATTTCACATTTTTAAAACAAGAATATACTTATTGTTGTTTTTTACAATTTTGTAACAGTTTGTTTTAATTACTGCCATCATCAGAAGTATAATGTACAAATCAATTTGAAACTTGTTATAACATCTGTTTTACATGTATGTAAATTATGTTTTTTATATACAATTTGGTAGCTACATAGAAGTATATATTACTTTATTAAATTAATAATTTTTAAAGTGTTATCATTTTTAGTATAAATTTGTATTTGCTCCACTATTAATTTATTTTTGCTTTTATAAATTTCCATATGCTTCCAAATGGAGTTTAATCAATTGTAATGGTCATAATATTAATAAAATATTTACTTTAATTAATAATCTACGTAACAATATAAACTTTACTACAGAACATGAAATAGACACTAAATTAATTTTTTTAGACATCACTATTATAAATAACCACAATAAATTTGAGTACCTACCCAAACATCTTTAATTATTCCTAAAAATTCAATTCATCCTCATCAATACAAATATGTTGCACTTAATTCCATGTAATACAGAATTAATAATATTCTTTTAAATGAATTAGAAAAACAAAAAGAAAAGTATATATGATACTGCAATAGAAAATGGATATCACCCAAACATTATTGATACCATTGAAAACAAAATTAATAAAAAATATTAAATGATTCTTTTAATACAAATATGCAAAATTATCACATAAAATTTACAAACTATTCAAAAACCAAACCATAAAAATTACATTATAATAGTAATAAAAACAGAATTTGATAGATTCGAGCCAAAAATACTTAACACAATTCATAATTTAAATGTTCTATATAAAATTAAATGCCCTGATTGTAATAAATTCTATGTAGGCTACATTAAAAGGAAAAAACATTTAAAAGATAGATTTATTGAACCAATTTCTAAATCAAATTTAGCTACACACTAATTAAGAGCAATCATACTTTGCCAAATTTAAATAACATAACTTTATAAAACATATTTTCAAACGAGCTAAAATGAACCTTTGGGAGAATATGGAAATTTATAAAAACAAACAAATAATAAATGAATACTACAACTGAGCATTTTTAAATTATTAATTTAATTATAATTATAATTTGTGATATTATCCAATTTGTTTCTTCTGCAAGTAGTATAACCTTTTTTTTTTTTTTAAGAATATACGAAGTTATACTACTTGCAGAAGAAATAAACTGGATAATATCACAAATTATATAATAACTGCAAGAAACGTCGAGTTACTTATATAGAAAATAATTATAATTACATTTAATTATCTCTATATATTATTTCTCAAAGGTGTTTTTTGTCGGTATGAAATATCACCCTTAATACTGTATCAAAATTAATGTTTGCTACGCCATTTTGAAGATTATTTTTCCCTCTAATGACGAAAAATAAGTAAATATCTTAAAATTAATGTTTTCTTTAAAAAATTACATTTTAAAACTTACATTTTAAAAATTTCATTTAAAAAAATTACATTTTAAAAAACAAGGGTCGCCATCTGGTGGCAATTTGTTTATTTTAACAGTTGTCGGTAATATAAAGTGTCGTGGTGGCGCTGAAGTCTCTGAATAGAATAGAATAGAATAAAATAAACGTATAAACAACGTGTCAATCAAATTAAAACAAGAAATTAATTAATTATAAAAATTTATTGCATTTGAATTACAAAAAATAAATTATTATTTCGAAATATTTGTCTATTTACTAATTTTTTATTTGAAGTCTCTGAATAGAATAGAATAAAATAAAATAAACGTATAAATAACATATAAACAACGTGTCAATCAAATTAAAACAAGAAATTAATTAATTATAAAAATTTATTGCATTTGAATTACAAAAAATAAATTTTTATTTCAAAATATTTGTCACAATATTTGTATATTTACTAATTTTTTATTAATAATTTTTTTATAACTTCAAAATTAGTTTATTAATTAAAAAATTAAATTTTATTTTCGTTATGTTTTTGCCAGTTTGTCATCATTCCTTATTTGCAATAATCTATTTTTATTAATTAAGTACTATCCATAGGATAGTTGTATAAGGAATCCTATTACCTGAAGTGATGATACATACCCAGTGAACACATGACATCATATGACGTAATAATGATGTAAAAACGCTGATTTTATATCATATTGATATCACATTTACGTAATGTGTTCACTGGGTATCGTCATTTTTCGTTCACTAAGAATAGCTCTCATTTTAATGAAAACTCATGTAAACGAATTTGTGATTTAGGTTTTCATAATGCCGGGCAGACCGAGAGGGAGACCTCCCGGAAGACGTTCCAGACCATTGGAACGCATCACAGAACGCAGAAGAAGAAATACCGAAAGTGACGAACAAAGACAACTTCGACTTCAGCAAGATAGAGAAGCTCAGCGCCAACGCAGACAAGACACATTCAATACTCAACGACAACAATTAGTGCAAGTTAACAACTTTGTGTCATCAACTTATTTACTTCATCTCCATCAAAATATAAGTACAAGAAGAAGACTATATAAACTTCCAAAAACATATTGTACTGCCCGCCTTTTCCCTAAAGACAATGAAGTGCAAACACATAGTGTTGGTGATATGGATAAAAAGTGCGTTTATTCCTCTGCAAGGTTGTTTGCAGGGGAGTTTAGTGATGATTCAGCTACCATGTGTTGCCACAAGGGAAAGGTTAAGTTAGAGCCCATTAAAGTTTGTGAAGAACTTCAAAACCTCATAGAGCAAAATGATGACTTCACCAAGAATTACCTAGAAAATATTAGGCAATTCAACAATGCTCTGGCATTTGCTTCAATTCACATCAAATCGGTTGACATTCCTGGCAGGGGTCCATATTGTTTTAAATTACATGGGCAGGTGTATCATATGGTAGGAAGTTTACAACCTCCTGCAGGAGTTTCACCATCTTACGCTGGCCTTTTCGTTGTAGATTTTGATACTGCATTACAACATCGTGTAGTGAATGAAGCTAATAAAAACTGTTGCGAAGAAATAATGGTTACATTGCAAACAATGCTCGATACACATAATCCTTACGCACAGTTGTTTAAATATATAAAAGATTTGGATCAAACTATACTGGATTTGCATCTACAATTTACGACTACCAATGCATTTCATCCTGGAAGATCGAATGAACCTGCAGTCAGTGAGGTGGCTGCTGTTTTGTCACCAATGACGGAACTCCACCAGGCAATGTTGATTTTGTTATGTATTCTAAAACAACTGGTGCACTTACTAAAATATCTTACCTGAACCCCCATTCTGATCCAATGTGCTATCCATTGCTTTTCCCATGTGGTGATTCTGGATGGTCTGTTGGTCAGCCACATGTTCAAGTTAATCGTACTGCATCGAGAACAGTCACAACTCAATTACAATACTATTGCTATCGTTTAGCAGTTAGAGATGGTTTCAGTTTACTTCATAATTCTAGTAAATTATTTCAACAATACATTGTTGACAGTTATGTCAAAGTAGAAGGTTCCAGGTTGGCATTCGTTCGAGCCCATCAACAAGAACTCAGAGCTGATAGTTACAAAGGTTTGATGGACTTTCTTAACTCTGATGCTGAACAAAGAGGAGCAGTTGGTGGAATTCCAGTTGTTCTTCCTTCATCTTATATTGGCAGTCCTCGAAATATGCTTCAAAATTATCAAGACGCGATGGCTATTGTTGCCCGTCTAGGAAAGCCTGATCTATTCCTTACAATTACTTGCAACCCCAAGTGGATTGAAATTACCTCTCAATTGAAACCATATGAAAGAGTTGAACACAGACCTGACTTAGTGTCTAGAGTTTTTCATTTAAAATTGCAAGCGTTATTAGATGATCTTTTAAAAAAACATGTACTAGGCGTAGTCATTGGTTATGTTTGTGTAATTGAATTTGGCCTTCCCCATGCACACATGCTGCTCATTTTGTCTAATGAAGATAAATTACGTTCAGTTGAAGATGTAGACTCATTAATTTGTGCAGAAATTCCAGATAAGGAAACAGATCCCTAACTTTTCGAAGTTATTCAGGAATGCATGGTACACGGACCTTGCGGTACGATCAATCCAAACAGTCCATGCATGCAAGAACAAAAATGTATTAAAAATTATCCAAAAGATTTTCAAGAAGAAACAAATTTAAATGTTAATGGTTACCCTATGTATTTACGACGTGATAATGGCGCTACAATGACAGTTCGATCATTTACTATTGATAATAGGTGGATTGTACCATATTGTAGATTTCTCAGTAGAAAATATCATTCCCATATCAATCTCGAGCATTGTTCTTCAATCAAATCTGTTAAATATTTGTACAAATACGTGTATAAAGGACATGACTGCGCAGCTTTACGATTACGTTCAGATTCTGAAGGTCAACAACAACTCATTGTTGACGAAGTGGACATCTATTTGAACTGTCGTTATGTGAGCCCACCAGAGGCTATGTGGCGATTACACGAACGCTGACTTTTCCACCGATCTCATACAATTGAGCGACTTCCTGTTCACTTACCGGAAGAACAAATGGTGTACTTTCAGGCCGGATTCGAAGCTGATGCTAACCGTGATAGAGTCTCCAAACTCATGGCATTTTTTAAATTGTGCAATGAAAATATTGCCGCCCGCAATTACCTTTACCACGAAATTCCAGAACATTTTGTGTGGTCAAATGGACGATGGAATATTTGCAAAAAAAATACCAAGTGCTTTGGACGGATCTACACTGTCAATCCAGTCGACATCGAAAAATATTACCTCCGTGTACTACTTCTGCACGTCAAAGGACCGCAGTCGTTTGACGATTTACGTACAGTTGATGGAATTCTGTGCAACTCATTTCAAGAAGCCGCAGAAAAATTACATTTAGTCATTAACGACGCCGAATGGAAAGAATGTTTGCAGGAGTCTGTCAGTCACAAAATGCCAACACAACTGAGATGGCTTTTCGCTATCATCTGCATATTCTGTTCTCCTGCTAATATACCTGAGTTGTGGACAAAATTTCAGGACGCACTTTCAGAAGATTTTCAGAGACAGCACACGCCACCTGAAGCTTACAACCTCACACTGCAAGAATTGGAAAATATTTTTAAATATCATGGTAGATCTTGCGAACAATTCAAACTGCCAACTCCTGTCCTAACCGTCGCACAACATACAACAGTTGAAACCTACAACGTAGAAGAAGAAAGTACGAACGACAAGGCAGCTTATGAAAAGTTAAACCTAGAACAGAAGGCAATAGCTGAGGAAGTTTTACATGCAGTAAGAAATAAATTTCCGAATTGTTACTTCATTGACGGACCAGGGGGCTCCGGTAAAACGTTTGTCTACAAAACATTGTGCCACATTTTACGAGGTGAAAACAAGTTTGTTATACCAGTTGCATGGACAGGCATTGCTGCCAATCTCCTACCAGGGGGACGCACATCACATTCGATTTTCAAACTACCTGTACCCATCTTGGACACATCGGCCTCATCGATTCGCACTCACACAAAGGATGCACAACTTCTTCGTGACTCAGATCTCATTATTTGGGATGAGATTTCAATGGTTCCCAAAGATGCGCTAAGCGTTGTCGATCGACTTTTAAAGGACATTATGAATAATAATCTTCCATATGGAGGGAAAATAATTCTGTTTGGTGGAGATTTTCGTCAGGTGTTACCCGTTGTTAGACATGCCAATCGAACAGCCATCGTTGAAAATACAGTTAAACGATCGCCCTTATGGTCTCATGTTAAAATTCATAAGGTGACTCAAAATATGAGGGCAAATGATGATCCTGTTTTCACTGAATGGTTACTTAAATTGGGTAACGGTGATTTAGAAGTTCAAATAGATTACGAGAAAGAAGCGATCAAAATCCCGAAACATTGTTATTGTAATTATGATAGTATTATTACCACCATATTCAATGCCACAGAAATCAATGAACAAAATATTTCGCAGTTTTATTCAACGGCGATTTTATGTCCAAAAAACGATGATTGTACAAAAATTAATGAATATATCATTTCCAATTTGTTACTTGGAGAGGAAAAGGTTTACTTCAGTTCTGATTGTGTCCAACATGAAGAAACAGACAATGCTCAATTGTACCCCATAGAATTCTTAAACTCTTTGAATCCATCCGGTTTACCACCTCATAAATTGATTTTGAAGAAAAATGCAATCATAATGTTAATTAGAAATCTTAACACTAAACAGGGATTAATTAATGGTACAAGGTTAGTGGTAACTCACTTACGCGAGTACATCATCACTGCTACAATTATTCACTCCGATAAAACTGTGCTCATACCCCGGATTAACCTTACACCTTCTGATCCTACTGTGCCTTTCCAAATGGTAAGAAAACAATTCCCCATAAAAGTTGCTTTCGCTATGACCATTAACAAAGCACAAGGTCAGACGCTTCAAAGGGCAGGATTGTATTTACCAGAACCTGTTTTTTCGCATGGACAGTTATACGTGGCTTTTTCACGAGTCCGTATGTTTAAAGATATCTTTGTTTGTATTGAAGATTCATACAGGCAAAACGTGAACGATGATCACATCATAACCTCCAACATTGTTTTTAAAGAAGTTTTGTGAAATTAATTTAAAAAAAAAACAAATGCGTATATAATACTGTATATAATGTTAATATCGTTTACAATAAGACTGATTTTGTTACTATTTTTTATAATAAAATATTCTGGATTGATAAATATTTACATTTACTTATTTCCACTTTATTATATTACATAACTGACCACTAAGGGTGCGAAGTATTCGCACGGGTCACCTAGTTATATATATTATAACAACTGATTTCAAATTTATTTAAATTATGTATTTATACATTATAATTCTGATGATGACAGGACATAAAACTGTAGAAACAATGTAAAAAGCAATAAAAAGTATATTTTGTTTATTATTAATTTTGAATAACAAGAATAATATGAGTGAATATATATATATATATATATATATATATATATTATTGTGTACAATAATATAATGGTATATAATGCAAAATGATTATATGAATCGCTGTGCAATATTAGTCAACACATGTTTCACATTTTTAATATCAGCAGGTACAATATTTTTACTCTTCATATAGCCAACTAATTGTTCTGGAATTTCTTCTAGAACTTCCTCAGCTAATCTAGCTTTAGTTTTGGCAGTATGAAATGGTACAAACTGCACAATATCTCGAGCTGCTTTCTTACCATTGCTAACCAATGGAACAGTATCAGCATCCAACTCTTTCATTGCTGAAAAATCTGCAGAACCGACGCCAACTATAATAATGCTCATTGGTAAGACAGATGCTGAAACAATTGCCTGCAAAACAATTACAAGTTACATAATTTGTTTAAAATTATTACTAAAATAATTATATTAAACCTAAAGTAAAATAGTAAAAACAAAATTTTTAAAAAGTAACTATTTTATTAATATTTGATACTTTACTAATTGTGCCAATCCAATTGAATCAGCAAGTGTTCGAAGTCTTAGGGTAGGTCCTGCCGTATTACTGCAGTACATTAAAAACTGATTTATTTATTACAAATAAGGTAAAACAAGTCACAAACTACTGACTACACTCAACATCATAACTTCACCGCTCACCACTACCACCAAAAGATAATCTCTTCTGTGTAATTAATGTAAATGTGAGTGAAAACAGGAATACAATTTTTAAATAAAACTTATGAACAAGTAAACTGTGTGTGTGTGTGTGTGTGTGTGTGTGTGTGTGTGTGTGTGTGTGAGCGAGCAAGAAAGCTATTGGTGTAATCCAAAAAACTACAATAATAAATGCACCATAATAACTTAAGGATACAAAAACATTTGTAACAAAATGAAGTCGACTAGAAGAATAGATATCCATAAGATATTTATGGATGACATAATAAAAGATACTCTACAAAAAGTCAAAAATTTAAAATAGGACATAGGACATTCTCAATCAATCCAATGTTAGCACCGAAACTAAAAAGTAACTGAACATTTAATTTTGGAAATCTAAACTGAACAAGAAAGGATTGAAATCATAAGGTTAATGTTACAGCAAATGAGGATTTTCCGATACACTAGAGTGACAATAGACAAAAAGAGAATGTCTGAAGAAGAAGTCAAAGATAGACCAAAAACATTCAACCGTAAAAGAGGCCTCTATGTCAATTTACATACCAATACTAACTTTTGGATGAAAGCCATGGTAGTAAGTAAAAAAACAGAAAAGCAAAATATTGGGTACAGAAATAATATAGGTCAATGATGAAAAAACAGTATTCTTAATACTAGCTTTGCTTTATGTATTTTTGGGCACTGAATTTAAAAATTAGAAAAAATCTATTGCAACAATACATATATGTGCATATTTGCCCGGGGCGGTATATGTTATATTGTAATTAACGTAAATAGAATAAGGAAAAGTTTTATACAATTTTATGCAGGAAAATGCAGGCTGGAGCATGTCGAGAGTGCACCTGCTTCGATAGTCAAAAATACGGCGTGTGTGTGTGAGCCAGCTGCGACAAGAATATCAGGTGTGCGTACAAATTGTTTGTTGTCAATTAATCAGGTCTTAACAGGACTATAATAAACTAATTACTTGTGTTAAACCTGTAAGCAAAGACTTACGCCAATTATAAAGACACCATTACATTAAGGGATTTTAACTAGTATGGTGATGTAAAATTTATTTCCAGAGGTGCAATATTAAAGATGCTAACTAATTAATATTAATTACTAGTATAATTGAAGAGTAATTAATATGTGTGGTATATGTGAGTGACCAGAAAAAAATTATGCAAACAATGATATCGCTCAGGTGACGAGTGTGTTCATGAGTTCGCGATAATTAATCAAAAAGTTAGTGTAATAAAAATGACACTTTGGCGTGAACTTTTAAATCACTTGGACCATCTCTAGCTTGTCAAAAACAGGCCTGTTACTGTCAAATCGCCACCAGTATAAATACCACTGGCAATTTTGGGCGATCACACACTCAGACTCAAGAAATCTATACACGACGTCACGCTGCCCGATTGCAGATCAACCAGGACACACTGTACCACACTCACACCAAGACATAAGGAGGAACGCTGGAGCATCACCAACAGCAACAACCCATAGAGACAACAAACACCACATCAGCATAGTCATCATCATCATCAGCAGCAGCATACTCTCAGGATTCTGGACACACACACACACACACATGCAACGGTAACGGCAGATATACGCAGGTGATACAAAACCAATTATATATTTTATTGTGAAGAGAGCTCTCGAAAAAGAACTTGAATATGAACAGATAATAATTAGAGTTTTAAAGTAAAATAGTAGTTAGATAAGAGAGTGTAATTTAACAACAACTTGTAGAAAAGAAATTCTTATCTTTTGTTGTATTTTTGGGTGTGTCAGTATAAATCAATAATAGATTGGAAGTAAATGTAATAGCATTTTTATTTGTTTATAGCAACAATAAAATCATTCGTGACTCTTAATATTATTTTGTTGGTAAATGAGTTGCTATCATTAATTAAAATTTGAGTTAATTACAGACACACAAATAAAAAGAATTTAAACAACTTGTTTAACATATTTGGTTAGTTAATAAGATTATCTGGGTGTTTATTTTTGTTGTATGTTATGAATAGCATAGCAGGTTACAGATTTGTAAAGCTTATAAAGGTGAATATTTATTTGTATAATGTTTGAAATTTTAATAGTTAAATATTTTTCTATCAACTAATAAATCTTAGAATGATTATTTTGAAACGGTTTTAATTGATTATTTCATGTCAACATCTCACTCCTCTTTAAAAATTATTTAATTAGTGTGCAACTACATATACTTGACGCAACGAGAGAACAAATCCTGCAACCTGGCTGGTGTAATACACATTTTAGTTGCGTTGAGAATATGATAACATATTTGTGTAAGTGTTGTAACGTTGTGTTGATTTGTGTGTGTGTGTGTGTGTGTGTGTGTGTGTGTGTGTTCCTCATTATGTAATATATAAAATATATTGTTACATCATTACAGAACATTCTACATGTTTCTCAGCTATCCCAGCAGAGCCCAGCTGTAAGCTGTAATGTAATGTTTGCTACTTTTAGAAGAAAGACAATTACGTGACACTTAACATGCGTCAACCATCGAGGCTGTTTCAACTTCACCGGTCACGCACTGTGTTCAAGGCCGCAATCAATATGCTCTAGTGTTTTTGAGTAGTGTTGATGCGCATTATGGATTATTCTGAAAGACTTTTGCTATCTATTTAAACAACAACAGCTGCCGTTTAGTTTCAGTTTAAGTGGCGATTTATTCAAGTGAGGTTCGAAAGTATTGTTGTGAAGTGTTATTGTTTTAAAATTGTGCGGGACTCTGTTAGTTGACATTATTATTGTGTGCGACCAAATTTTGCTCAGACTATTGTACAAGGTGATTACGAACTGTTAATTGTGATAATTAAAGCTGGTGATTAGTGGTTTCATTGGTGTCTTGTATATTGTTTTCCACTGTACTGTATCAGTACATCATCGTGAAAATATATTATTATTTTTCAGATAAGATGAGGTTGCAAAGTGTTTAGATAATTTTTTTATTCTGGAAATATATATTCTAAAAAATATCGCAAATAATAATAATTAAGCTTAAACACTGTCCGTCAATAGTTTATATTTAATGTTAATTGAATTTGCTCTTTATTAACATTCCATAATATTAAGACTGCCATTTACAGTGATATGAGGGAAAGAGTGAGTCAGTATCACTCGACTGTTGGCACGTTTTTTAAAACTGTAATAGATTTATGAATAAAATGCTGACTATCAAGTTATTTATGTAATTATTGTGCTCTTTGCCACTGTAATCTCAGCTTCAGCAGTAAATTTTGCTTTGTTGTTTTGAGGTATGTAAATTGTCTGGATAACTTTTGTTATTTTGTTATACTGTGGTGAGTTTGTAGTAAAAAAACCCATCAAAGAAAATTTAAGTTTTATTAGAGAAGAGAAGTATGCCTAGTTTGGGGTGAAACCAGGAGCTCAAGATACACAATGGGCTCCTCATAAAATTTGTTCATCTTTCCTCAAAATCTAAATAAGTGGTCAATACAAATCTTCTAGATTTGGTTATGTGTGATTTGTAGGGAACCAAAAATATCATTATAGTGACTGTTAAATTTTGGTATTGTGGCTTGAAAGACTATAACACAAAAACAAAATTACTTTAAAACTTCCCTGATCTTCCAGGAGGTGTCAATCTGTCCCTCAAAGTATACAGATACCTCCAGAAACATTAGAAGATCTATACATGGTACTAATTTGAATAGTGAAGAATAGAATATGTATCAGGAATTTCAGTGTGCTGACGACAAGCAAGTCCCAGAGTTGATCACTCGGTATGAATCAAATGATCTAATAAGAGATACAGCATTAACTCTGCTGAACTTTTAGATTCAAGATTAAAAGAAATGAATTTATTAGCAAACAAAACAATCATATTTATATAGAAATAAGGAAAACAAACTCACAACCTCCTTTTCAGAAGAATGTGACAGCAGAAATGGAGTTGGTTCACACAAGAAGGAAAGCTCCAGACTCAGCTTTACCGGAAAAAAGGATCTATGAAACCTCCAACAAAGGAAACAATGTCTTGTATATTAAAGTGGTATTCTTTGTTAAGAAATATATCTGATGAAAACGTTAATATGTAAATGCACTTGTTTAATACATATTGCACTTGTTTTATTAATTACACTGCTGCACTAAATACTCCTCTGCAAATACACATTGTTAAAAAGCTGTATGTGTTACAGAAAAACTATGTCACATTTGAATTCAGCTCCTTGGAGTTTCAAGGAGAGACAGTACTTTCAAGAATTATTAAAGCAGTAATTATATGAAGTTTGGAAATGCAATTTCAGTTTGATTTTACAAAAGAAAGCCAAGTAAGATGGTAGGGATAACTACAGCAAATGGAAGAGACGAAGCCAATGAAGAAATTCGGAACGCAAGAATTCAGAAAAATAAAAAGGAAAGCCTTAGACAAACACGGAATAGGACATACTGGAAATGAAAGTTATAGCATAGTACAGTACACTTACACCTCAGTATCTGTGTGTGACAGGTGCTGCATGTGTGTGCCTGTATTCAGTATACTGTATGTTACAAAACTGTGGTATTGTTTCTGTTCGTGAGAACTGTAACTGTCCATTTTTACTTTTCTACTTATTTTTAATTACGGATACAGAAGTGTTAAGATTACATGGACAGAAGTCAAAACAGATGTCAAACCAGAGAGGAATTTCAGTCAGGGCACCAGCTTAAGCCTACTGTTATTGTGTGTGTGTGTGTGTGTGTGTGTGTGTGTGTGTGTATGTGTGTGTGTGTGTGTGTTGTAAAAAAGTTATCAAAATTTAAACGTAGTTTTGACATACAATCTATTATATACTGATTACTTACAACTTATATGAACAAGTGACAAGCACCTAGAAGATGAGAAAAATACAGATGACAAATGTATGGAGAATACAAAGAGTGAGTAAAATACTAAAAATAATAAGAAATGATTAAGTACATGAATATGTGCATATACAATTAGAAAACAACTACAGTGTGTGTAAGAACTAGAATGCTTAGTGTTCATTAGCACAGATGGAATAATAATTGAAGACATTTATTTATTATCAAAATACCCTTATACCATATTGGTGTCGGGTTACATCAATATATGATAAGTACATCAACTACACTCTATATACAAATTTTTTCCATCTTACTCTATCCATTGACAATGTCTTTGCTTCCCTCCAGCCCAAGCCTCTTTCTCTCAAAATGTTTACCATCATTCCATCCCAAGTCAGTCGTGGTCTTCCTCTCTTCTTTCTCCCCCCTGATTTTACCTCCCAAACCTGTTTTACCATTCTATCACTATCCATTCTCTGCATGTGTCCCCACAAGCATAGTTGTCTCTGTTCAATAAAATCCAGAATCGATATCACTTCCAGATCCTCTCTTATTTGTGTATTCCTAACTCTATTCTTCCTTGTTACTCCTACTACTCTCCTAAGATGTTTCATTTCTGCCGCCTGGATTTTACTTTTTTGGCTTTTGGATAGCACCCACGTCTCACAGCCGTATGTTAAAACCGGTCTATATACTGTTTTATACACACTCATTTTCGTTTTTCTTGATATCTCCTTCTTATTTGTAAATCTATTGTTTAATGCATAGTATACTTTTATTGCCTTTTCAATTCTTTCATTTAATGTGGCTTCTTGTTTCCCATTACTGTCTACTATAACCCCTACATATTTGAATTGTTTGACTTGTTCTATCTTCACTCCTCCAATCTCTATATTTATTATTTTCTCCCCCATTACCATTACCTTTGTTTTGGTCTTATTTATTTTCATCCCTTTTTCCTGGAGAATTTCATTCCATATATTCAAATTTTCCTGTACGCCCTTTCACTTGTAGCCATTAGCACTACATCATCCGCAAAAGCCCCTTCTGCTACTTCTATACTTTGCAAGTTCCTGTATCCAACATGCATTTTCTTAACCTTCAGTGAACGCTTCTTAATAATGTCGTCCATATACAAGTTGAATAATGTCGGACTCAGTCCACCTCCTTGTCTTAATCCACAGTTTGTTGTAAATCCTAACTACCTCATATTTTTATCAATTACATAATTAACATTATTTTTGTATAACCTCTGTACTACCTTAATTATTTTACTCCTTATTCCTCTATTTTTTAAACTTTCCCATATTTTTGCTCTAGGCACACTATCGAAAGCCTTCTCAAGATCAATAAAAGCCAAACATACCAATTTATCTTGTTGTATCGACTTCTCAGCTATCTGTTGTAGAGTAAAAATGTGATCCTGCACACGCCTCCCTGATCTAAAGCCACTCTGCGATTCCTCCAAACCATTTTCTAAATTTGGGACCAATTTATTATTAATTATCTGCTCATAAACCTTAACAATTGTATTTAACAGATTGATATACCCCTATAATTATTACAATCTCTTGCGTTACCTTTCTTAAAAATAGGAACTATCAATGCTTCCTCCCATTCTCTTGGTATGTCTACACTTGTCCACGCTTCATTGATAATTTCTAAAAGTATTTCTTTCTCCTTTTTCCCCATATTCTTTATCATTTCTGCTGTAATTTTATCTGTTCCAGGTGATCTCCCACTTTTAAGTCCTTCAGTCACTACTTCTAATCATGCATCGTTATTTTTTCTTCTTCTGCAACTTCACCATCCTCTCTGTCTTCTTCTTCATTAATATTGACTTTATGATCATCTTTGTTGATTTCCTAACCACCTAGATATCCTTGAAAGTATTCTTTCCATCTACTCATTATATCGTTTCTTTCTGTCAGTATTTTCTCATTAGCATTATATATACATATATCATTCTCAGTTTTTTCTTTTCTAAAAGATTTCAATACTCTGCAGAAAAGCTTTTGATTTTCCCACCTATCTCTTTCCAATTTTTCTCCAAAATCTTTCCATGCACTCTCTTTCACTTTTCCAACAAATTCTTTAACAATTTTTCTTTGTTGCTTATATGCTTCATAGTTATCCACAGTTCTATTAGCTGTATACTTTTTCCATTCCCTTTTCTTCCTTTTAATCTGCTCCTTTATTTCATTAGTCCACCATACCGTCTGTTTTCTTTTATTATTCATTTTAGTAACACCACAAACCTCCACTGCTGTATCTATAATTATAATTGAAGAAATAAGAAATAAAATAAGTATGGTAAACAGAATACACAGCTACCAAAAATATAACACACTAATGGGGAAAAGCAAAAAAAAAGTCTACATAAAAATAGCTTGATCCCATAAAGATAGCTTGGTGGCTGGTGGTGTCACGAAGAAGGGGTTGCAAGAGTTATCATGACTGTAGGTAACTGTCACTTTTTATATTCCTCATTATGTTAACATAGAGTGTAAAACTCAGATATTGGTTAAGACCAAATATTTTTACCGTACACAATTTGTATAAAAATATCAAAATTTATGAGTTAAATAAGTTTAAAAATGTAAATAAATATAAAAAGTTAAAAGTTTCTAAACGTTAAATATTGTTGTAGGCCTACCTGAATTTTTTATTTCTAGTTTTTTCTTATACAGGCAATAAGCTAAACAGCTGTTGCAAATAACTATCTAGCAAAATCATTTTTAAATAATAATAAATTAAAACTTATAAACAAAATGCAATCCTTAAAATCATTTTTACACTGTTAACAGTACATATTTATAGAATTTACATTTGTACAAAGAACAACAATTTGTGGGTGTCACTGTAAACAAAGACAGATGACAGGAATTCAAACCAGCTGCACATGTAACTGGTGAACAAGCATATACAGCGCACCTACCAGAATGTTGCAGAACTACTGCAAACCAAGCAAAGATTTTCGTTGCTATGTTATTGTCCTATCCCACTGACAATTGAAAACACACACTGGTTTGTCAGTGTACAAGCTCCATAAGTGACATCACGTATACTGGTTTACCCAGAGCTGCAAATCTACTAGCGTCTACGTGTGCGTTTTCCTAACTGATGAAAAGCAGCACAATGGTGGGGGAGACACCAGGGGACAACACTGCCGCTCTATTGACGAGTCTAACAACTACGTCACCAGTAAGATATTTTTGTAAACTTAACCTACAACCCCTAACTTATTTTCGGTTTGTTTAGCAGTGTGCGGTGTTCCTACGAGTGTCCTCTCGTTTTTATTAACAATTTAAGTATATGATTATAAATATTTTATTTAATCGTAAAAGACTGAGTAACAGCATTCTCAATTATCTTAGGAATTTTGTGACACCCAGCATCGTGCATAACAGCAATTCAAAATAATTGTTATAAAATGAAATTATTTAGGAATCAATTCTGCTTTTGGCGGAAAACTTAAATGAACTATAAAAACAATGATAAATAACCAAAGTGTTTATTAGAACTACTTGTTTTTTTTATTCATTTTCTTGCATTAGTTACCGTGATATTATTAGTATTAGTAGTAACTTTTTCATTAATGTGCATTACAGTTGTTTGGTACCCAGCATAGCTTTTCATAGTGCTTCCATCAGTAGGATGCATACAATAATTGTGAGTCGTAAAGGAAAACAATTTAATTGTCATAAATCAAATATAAATACGAGGCGTGTCCGGAAAGTAAAGATACATAGGTCGTAATTGGTCTAAAAATATTTATTTACAAATCATTAACTGACAATTACGTAAATACATATATCCGTATATGTATCCGTATTATGTACGTATATTATGGTCATATGTATTTCTCTACATAATTACCGCCATTATCCAAGCACCTATTAAGTCTGGGAACCAGCTTTTGTATCCCCGTGTCATAGCAGTCTGCCCCCAACCCTTTGAACCATGTCATGACCTCTTCTTTTACCTTGTCACACAGATGCATATTGTGAGACACTGAGACGTCTTCGACGGGCTATTCAAAACAAAAGGAGAGGAATGCTGACACGTGGCATCTGCCTGCTCCACGACAATGCTCAGCCCCATACTGCACGCGTGACCTCTGCACTGCTCGGCAGTTGGAAATGGGATGTTTTGGATCACCCGCCGTATAGCCCGGACCTCGCGCCCAGTGATTTTCACTTGTTCCTTCACCTGAAACAATATCTGGCCGGAAAAAAGTTCGATGACTTGGGGTTTCTGGCCATGGTTCAAAGGGTTGGGGGCAGACTTCTATGACACGGGGATACAAAAGCTGGTTCCCAGACTTAATAGGTGCTTGGATAATGGCGGTAATTATGTAGAGAAATAAAGATATATGTATTTACGTGATTGTCAGTTAATGATTTGTAAATAAATATTTTTAGACCAATTACGACCTTTGTATCTTTACTTTCCGGACACGCCTCGTATTATAAACTGGACTTAAGATTATATATTGTACACACGGTTACCATTTCTGCCATCACCACCGAAAGAGATATATATGGCTTATTTAAAATTGTCATTTATCATCTGTGAAAAATGTCTTAATTTTATTTTCAGGTTGGCCGATACAGACTTTTTTATAATCCAGTTATATGACCAGCAACCAGTTCCCCATAGAAACAGGCTATTCATCTTTTATAGAATTTATTAAACCAAGTTATAACGTTTATGTATTTATATTTATTACTTACCTAGATATTAGTAATAGTTAATTTACTTCAATTTCCATTGTTAAGTCAGCCGAAAGGAATCGATTTATACACTATTCGGAATTTTCACAGATGGCCATGCGTCTTTCACAGATTGAACATTCGATATCTCTTGTTGTGTACAACAAAAATTGCACTTTAAACAATTTAACGAATTAACATATAACAAAAAAGTCAACCTATTCCCACTTTATCTTGAATTATTAGAATTTAAAACTTCTCTAAAGTTAATAAATATATAACCTATTTGAACTTAACAGCACGGTGTGCTTACAACAATAGTGTATAGCTAAACCAACTGACATCAAGGCGCGCCAAAACGGCGCTAGCGTCAGCAGATATAGTGGTGGTGTTGACTCCCTCCCACCATTGTGCTGCTTCTCATCAGTTAGGAAAACGCACACGTAGACGCTAGTTGCAAAGCTTGCCATCAGAGCGTAGCTTATAGTGAACAACTGGGTTAGTTACAACTTACCGCACAATGGTTTAGAAAGTTTTAAATATTATGTGTTTTATAAATAATACATATTATTAAGAAGCAACTTTTTTCTGAGGGTTGAACCTTGCAACTCTATCACCAGCTGCCACTGCCAACAATATTATATGCAGTGGCGGCTCGTAAAGGGAGGGCAAAAGGGCGCAGCCGTCCCACTAAATTTGCAAAATTAAACTTGTCAATAATATAACTATAATGTGTAGTATCCTTATGTGAAAGATATTTTTGGGGCGACTAATAACGATCACCCGATGTTTTCAGCATGGTCCCGCAGCCGGACGCTTTCGCTGTCGCCCTCCTTGCATAGGCTAGTCTTGCGGGGAGCAGGGAAATAGGAAGTGTACACATGTGCTTTTAAATCAGCAGCAGCCACTGTAGGAGGGGCTCTGCCCGGAGAACTGGAGTGTTGTTCAAAATTTCTCGTGTTTTATATAGTTTTGATTGTGTTCTTGTTGTATTTTTTGTGTAAACGTAATGTTCTAATAATTTATTCTTTATTAGGCAGTGTATTCTGTGTAAGATAGTGTTTTTGTCGAACCTTGTGTAGGCTACATAAACGTGTAACTTATTCTGTGTAGGCCTGAGCATGTGTGTTCTGTGCGTATTTGTTAGAACAAATAGGGTAGGGAACAAATATATTTTATTTAGCAATCATGCCTTTAATAATATAATTTATTAAGTATTTAAGTTTAGGAACATGAACTGCTTAGGGTTATAAATAATTTCAGTTTCAAACACTGTTTAAATATTGGTAGTTTGCAAGATAGGTTTTTGATATTAACAATACTTTTAGTAGTAAAGCAAAAGGTTCAATTTTACAATTATTTCACGATAATAGCAATAATTTAGATTCTACTGGTGACTTTTGTTACATAGGTATGGGTCCAAAAAAATTTTGCCCCCCCCCCCAGTCAAAAACATTATCAGCCGTCACTGATTATATGTATCCCAATACTGGACAATGGTTCACAAAAACAGATCAAAGGTTACAGTATCTGAAATGAAAAGTTTAAAAAGGATGATTGGTAAGATGAGAAGGGAAAGGCTGGAAAATAGAAGTGTTCAAGAAGAACTATAACTATAATCACTAGTGGAAACAACAAAAACATGACACCTCCAATGGTTTTTACATTTGATCAGGATAAGGAAAGGTGTCCCAGAAAAACATCTTGTGTGAAATGTGTGGAACAAGAGCCCAAGAGGGGCCTAGAATCAAGTAGGAGGTCAACATCAGGGAGGCAGCTGTGCAAAGAGGGAAATCATTAAAACAGTTAAATATATTAGTAAGGGGAAAGGAGATCATACAAGAGGTGAGTCAATCTGGCTACAAGTGAGAATAGGAAGAAAGTATGCTAGTATAGGTAACATGTTACATATCATAATTGTATAAAAACATGTCATATACAATTCTCATGCATTCCTCTTGGAATGCAACTAACATTAGTACATACAAACAAAAAGAGAATTGGATGGCACTGACATCAGTTAGGAGTTTTGTCAAATGACATTGTTTCAGTCCAATTTTTTGGCATATTTTTCCAGTTTATCTTTTTGTGCTTTAATGTCACTTACAGTTGAAGTCCCCACATTATAGATTAGATTTTAGAAATAAATGCCCCAGTTTCACCTTTGGATAATCTTTTAAAATTTCTAACTCAGTTTCAAAGTCAAAAACACATGTTTTTGCTTTCAACTAGCTTTACTAACAGACGTGCTAGCCATTTCAAATAACACTAAAGTATCTGCACTCAAACTTACATTTATGGTGCCTTGAAATTAATATTGTAAACAAACATACACAACACTGTGCAATAATACAATCAACCAAAAGACTCGAAAGTGACTGACTGAGCGCAGTGGCGGCGATTGGGAATTAGAAGTGAGGGGGGGGCAAAAAAATGTATAGACAACATAAAGTACCGGGGGTCTGGGAGTATAGGGGGGGCAACAAAAATAAAAAATTAGCTACAAAATGGTAAGTTGTTGATGCTCTCTGAGCGAATTTGGACAGAGAAGTAAAGGTTGACAGTTTACCAACTTAACTGCGGTAATAATAGCTTTTTGAGATTTTGATTAATACTATACAATATAACTTTCACCTTTGTAAATACCGCTCATGTTTCCTGCTCCATCGTAACATTGAGCAATTATATTTCTAGGATCGATCCCAAGTTCCTCAAAAATAGAGTGAAGCAACTTGTACAAAGTTTCACCATCAGTCAAATCGGTTTTTTTAAAAACCAAGAAAGCGATCTTCGATTTCAAGTTCCTCAGTGACATATCTTATTACAAGTGATAACTGCTCATGATGTGAAACGTCTGGAGTTTCATTAACCAATATGGACAAATGCTTGCTTTTCTTAACACTTTCAAGTATGCAGTTCCTGGTTAGATTCACCATGATTTCAAGCATTTCATTTTGTACATCGTGATGAACATAGTTAAAAAACTTTTCTCTGTCTAAAAACGTTTTTTCAATAACACATTATCTGTTGATCTCAGCTTTAACAATTCTACATAATTACCTCTGTTACTGTTATCTGAACTCTTATTTTCTCTATGTCCCCTTAGTGCTAAGCCTTGCCTTGCCAGGAAAAGCGAATACTGAAATAGAATCTTAAGATAATCACGATTTTTGTTCACTTTTTCCTTATGTTGGGTAGATATCTTACTCACTACACTTTCCTTGGATTTTAGACCCTCTTGCCAACGTTGCGAAGCATTAAGATGAGAAGACTTTCTTTCATGTTCTTTAAAGCGTTGGACTGCTTTTTTCCAGTTTTTAAAACCGTTTGAAATACATGTCTCAACATAACAACCTGTGCCTGTGCTACCAAATAATCAACAAGGAAAACAAAAAGCTTTGTCTCCTGCAACGCTGTATTCAAGCCACTTATACTCTGCAAACCATGTACTTCTGAACTTCTTCCTTTTGTTTCTGGATATTTGTTAAGACTAGGTTGAAATGGACCATCTTTGAAAAATTCTAACGCTGCTTGCTTACCATGAAGCGGATCTCTAGGTTGAAGTTGATTATGAATACTTCAGTATTTAATGAAACAGACTCCTCTGCACTAGTCGTGGAAACAGTATCTACAATGGCGGCAGAGTCGAATTGTTCTGAATCACTTGTTCCAACCAAGTTCTGTCTTTTGGCAAAAAAGTCAAACAACGTTTTTCCAGTAGAACGATTCATTCTCCTCTAATCACAATGTTTGCACGTA
Source organism: Magicicada septendecula (assembly GCA_034769895.1). Classification (NCBI taxonomy): domain Eukaryota; kingdom Metazoa; phylum Arthropoda; class Insecta; order Hemiptera; family Cicadidae; genus Magicicada; species Magicicada septendecula. The sequence continues at coordinate 746,493,504 of CM068367.1, read as the reverse complement.
AGAATATGTTAATGATAAACAACACAACAGCACTTATGAAAACATAACAAAACGTTTGAAAAAACAAATAAAACCACTTGTGACTCGTGTCTGCATGAGTTGAGTTTTAGGTTAAGACTTGACGTTGATAAACACAAACAATGACAACAAACAGCACATGCGACAAGCGGAGAAGCTTCAAGCAGTGATGCAACCTTCTCTTTGTAAAATAGAATTTTCCACGGCGTGATTATACAATAAAAAACTCATTTAGTATTTGACTACACATTAACAGAGTAACAGACACTAGATAGAACTACACAGACACATTGACTGAGTGAGACTGCCAGACTGACGAATGCGCACGGCAAGTGGGTGAATCATACCTCAGTGTCAATGACCTTGGAAAAAATATACCCCTGCTACCCTTCCTCACAGCACATGCTACACGCTGCTGCACGAGTCTCCACTACTTGCTGTGGCGCTGTACGGATTGGTTAGCCATAACGCATGACATTTTTTTGTGCGTATTTCCGCTAAGTAAATTTTTTAATAATTAAAGAAATTAAAGGAAAGATAATTAGGTGATAAGACAACAGGGTTTGTATAAATTGTTTTTATATAATTCCTAGTTTTAGGCGGCTAAAATGGAATAAAAATTTAATTTTTTCCCCACAAAGTGGGGGGGCCCCCCCTAATCGCCACCACTGACTGAGTGTGTGACAGGTGCAGACAAGCACCCATTCCATCTCGTCCTTGAGTGGAATGAATGCGGATGGGTAGTGTGACTCATTACCCCTAGTCTCGTGCCTAGCCAAACGCTGTCCTTACAATACCAAAGAGTGCTGAAACTACACTCAGTATGGATTTGGTATAAAAATGTAAATTCGTTTTTTGTCAGATCCGGATTTTCAATGCTCTGGATTTTTGTGGTCTGAACTTTTACGGCTCCACTGTAATATTGTAACAGTACAATTCTGGCCCTATTGTATTTTGGGGAATAATCAATATAAATCGTATTTTATTTCAAAGTCACATATACGAAATTGGTAAAGTGTTCTGAAGGTTTGCAACTGCGCAATATCGAGTGGACGGAATTTGCTTCAAGGTCGAGATTATACGCACAGAAACAACAACATCGTTTGGTCCGACAAATGTGTCAACAGGCTGCACCCATGTATACGTCGTACAAAAGTATGCAGCTACGCAATTTCTGCGCTAAGGCGTGGATCTCTACACAAAGAAATTGGTGACGCAGCTTCTCCCCACCTCGGTATTGCAGTGTTGCAAATTGTCCTTAGTCAAATAACAGCAGCATCGCCGGCCGGCTGTGTATCAAAATTCTCTAAAAACTAAGTCACGGACGTCCGCTCATACAACAAAAAAGTGCAGTATTTATATAAAATAATGTAACAAGTGCAACATAAAACGTAAACAAAAGTTTTCGTAAAAGTTTTTAACATCTATTAGTGCGTTTTTAGCGATGGGACGTCTGCAGGACAATAATTTCAGCTAAGTAACAATGTGGGGTACCCAAAAAGTTTAGATAAGGGCAATACAAATTTTTCAGTATTCAATAATAAAAATGAGCTCAATTTGGGAAAAAATTAAAAAGAAATTGTACTAAGAATGCGAGCGTGAGTGAATGAGAGAATGTCTAACTAAATAACAAGTGCTGGGTTGTGAAATTACTTATAATTATGATATCATAAAAAATACAATTGAATATGTTATTTTGGAGGGCTATTGAAATGTTTAAGGGGATTTTTTAACTTGTATAATGGTTAAACTGCATCTCATGGCGCAACACCTCATGGTGTATAGCAGCGTGCTTGTGCACGGTAGAGTCACATGTTTTGTAAGTAATATGACAATAAAAGGTAATGTCATTTGGTAAACATTTCAAGCAAGCGTAAATTATTTCAGATAACACATTCCGCTATCTTCTGGTTCGCTTAACCGAATTCTGCCCTTAAAGGTAAGTAAATCTAATGTTCTTGTACATAACAAGATGGCGCCTGAACAAGAGTGTTGATGAATATTATTGATATTCCATATTAATATTATGGCATAAAAAATTAATATAACATTGTTGCCCTGCGAACAGGGACTCTACATAAAATTTTTATGTGGAGTAAGCTTACTGGAGAGAGCGGAAAAGTTACCTGAAGTAATATACATAATTTGAAGATACGTAAACATAAACGTAGAGATAGGTTATGTTATAAGTTTATGTGCATGCATGTATTATAAAAAAGCAAAATGAATACTAATGACAATAAGAATGTAGAAGTCAGCATAACTGACGAAACAGTTACGAGTGAGATGGGCGTTCAATTAACCCCAATTAGCCAGACCGGTGAAGCAAGTGCCACCAAATTAAATACAGTTCAGTTAACACCCATCTCAACTCAGTCTGAAAAGAAAACAGACGAGACAAATGCTATCTTACAATTATTGTTACATAAATTTGATGAACAGAGTCTGAAGTTAGATAAATTTGATGTAAAGTTTGATGAGCAAAAAAGCGAAATAAAAGAAATTAAGAGTAGTTTTAATAATAAATTCGATGAGCAGAATGTAAGATTTGATAATTTTGATAAAACATTTAACGAGCAGAAAAATGAAATCAAAAATAGTTTTGATGAAAAGTTCAATGAAATGACAAACGAAATCAAAAGAAAAAATTTTAAGTTCGATAAAAGAATTGATGAAATGCACGCACATTTCGATCAAACGTAGCGTTAGTAAATGAGAAGTTCGATAGACCAAAGAGTAAAGTAGACGAGAATTACGAGAATAAAAGTGGGGTGGAGAATAGTGGAGAAACAGGTAAATTAAACGTAAATAAAGATGGTCAGATGACAAATAATAAGGTAAGTGATGATAAGAATTATGACAATACAAATAAAAATATGGTGTTAGAAAATAATTGTGTGGATATTGTATAAAGACCTTTTACGTGGGTGTTTTTTAAATTGTCTTTGTCACCCGTTCTTGTACTCGTATCGTAAATATGTGTGACGAGCGTTTTTATTTCGCTCGTTGCGTTCGTAATATAGTATAAGTGTGTAATTGTGGGTATTAATCAGTTAAGTTACTTCTGTGAATGTTATTCGTATATAGCGAGTCAGGTTGTACTTTTTCTTAATACTTATGGGCAAACCGTATCTCTCGGCGTTCAATTTGAATCTTACCGCCTCGTCACCTGATTGGCTCACGCCGTCTTGCAGTGTCGACTTCGCTAACTGCGGTGTTTGGTGTTTTCAGTTTAATAATTCTCTATATATTACTTTATTTTATACGAATCAAACATACACCGTTGAAGAACAATAAGATTTTTTATACCCTTTCAATTTTCAGTTATTCATTAGTACATAAATTTATATTAATGCCGGCTTTTACAATTGCTCAGTTGGTATGCTCAGTCGTTTGTAGAGATGCCAGTATGGCGGATATTATTTATGTTTACAATGATTATTTGTCACAAGGCGTGTTAAAGTCCTTTTGACTACAGAAGTTGGATTATCGGTTAAAATGCACAAAATTATAATATTTCTTACAACTAGGTACACAATATTTAATACACTAATACATACAAGTAAGTTATCAGCAATGAGAATTAGAATAGTGTTTGGTTAGAATTTTGACAGTAAGTCATGTTCATTAATAATTTATTATAAATCAGTTTCAAAGGTTGTTAATTGATTAAGTTTTATTAATAGTGATAGATTCAGTTCTTGTTCAAAATTGTGATCAGTGAAGTAAAAATTTTAACTCGTTATTATGGATGAAGGGGAATTCGTTTTTAAGTGAAATTATTAGTTTATACTCATCGGGTTCTCGTTGGGGCTCCTTCGATGTTCGTCTACTTCTTCCGGATAGGTCTAGTCGTCTTCTCCTCCTCGCATGTTTCTCAATTCCCGTTCAGATGGTCTTCAATTCAAGTTCGGCTTCCCTCTTGTTCCGCAGTTGTTCATATTCTCAGGTTGAAGTAGGTCGATCCCCTTCTTCCTTCGGGATGAGTCGTCTGTTACGTTCCTTCGAAGTCTTCTTATTTTTACTGATATTTTTATGTTGTGAATATTTTAATACTGGTTAATTCATCAGGTGTTCTATGGAATGATTTTACAATACTTCTTCCTTCTTGGTTTTATTAAAATTTACGTTTTTATAGTTAAATTCGGATTGAGAGCTGCATACATCCGCCCTCCGCGTCGGTCAATAATGGATTAATTAGAATTCCAATGGTTTTTTGGTAATAAATTTCAGTTGCTATGGTTACCTATTAAATTATGCTAATTCTCATTGGTCGTTATTTTATGTCATTGTTATATTCTAACGTTTTATTTTGGTTTAAATCTATAAAATATCTTCAAATTAAGATTTCTTTCTTATATTAGTAGCTATGTTTATTACATGAATACCATTGTTCTTATTTTTTGTTAAGAATTATTTTGATACCCCTCATGGTTACTTTTGAGTAGTTAATCACATTTTCGTTATTTTCTTATTTATATTTCATATATATTTAATCTAAAACTGGATGTTATTTATACATTTTTGTATTAGGTATACCTACTTAACTGTTTAAACATTTGTTATATTCTGATTAATACTGGGCTATTGTTTTGCTTTTAAATTTACAAAGTTCCTTCATTAAATGTTAGGCCTAGAGCCTAGATTTCCTCATACTACTATTTAACATTCTTTGTAACTTATTAACATTATATCTGGTACATTAAAACAATTTTTTAATAGAAATAAATAATAAAACATTGGTGACACTAGCCACATCACTTATCATAAGAATAAACATTTTCTTGCCAGGTTCAAGCCTGAAATTAAACTTCTAACTAATTTTCTGTTTTTTACTACTATCTGGTTTAACTTATAATTTACTACATTATATGGTTTTTTAAACAATAACAAAACTCTTATAATACTACTGTTAAACTGTACCTTACACAATATACTTTACTCACTAATTCCTTCACTAGAACACAGTGTCTATCGTTCTTATTTACCATTCATTCTAATGACTTAATTTTTATCTTATTTTATAATTCTTACTAACTATTACTTAAATTAATCACAGTACAATTAGTTCATCTTACTTGCTAACATAAAGTTTATCACAGGTTGTTTAGATATTTTAATACAGTCTACTTTTAAAATACCTTTTTCTGTTCACCCACTGCACTTTTTCCTTCATAGAAGGTTTTTTTATTCACTTTCACTTTTTTTTTATAACATGCTGTACCTGGCATGTCACCACTTATTTGTATTGATACACTCTTTATTCCACTCACTTGATATTATTCACTATGTTGTCTAATTATTTTAACATCATCGTGTGGTTATTGGTTATGAGTAATTAATTTATTTTCCATTCACTTTGATCACTTTTGATTATTAACTATGGCCTTTATTTGCCTCAGAGTATGGTTTACTGGTTTTGACTATGTTTATCACTATTCATTTGGGTATGTTTATTTTTAACTCCCTACCTTATATTTATAGGTACATTTTCTTCATTCATATAATATGCATAATATTACTATCTTATTTGTTATTACTAACATAGGTACATCTCCTTTATGCACTAACTATTTTAGTGCATTGCTTACATACATTTTGTAGTCATAATTTGGGGATTACAATGTTCGTTATTATTTTCTTGATTACATCTGGTTTCTGGTTCCTTCTTCCCTGTTCCATTTTATTTTCCTTGTGTTTATCCAATCTATTGGGTCAAGTCATCGTCAGTTTATTAGTCATTTGTCATTTTGTAATTTGGTTATTAATCTCTGAGTTATAAGTTTCTTGACCTTTCTTCTTGTCTTCAGCTTCTTTGTTTTATTATTAATTATCAATGTATTTTCACTATCTTATGTCATGTTACATAATGCATCGCCACCAAAATTGATTATTTCGAAATAAAGATCATTATGTTTTTTCTGAAATTATCAATATAATTCATTACATCAAGTTGTTATTATTCAGGAATTCCTCAATCGCTATTTTCTTCTTTATTTATTTTTATTAAGTCATGGTTCATGATATGGTATTTGTTATTATTCTCTTTCTTTACTCCTTCATTACGAGTGTTATCCCTTGTATGTTCTATTTCCCTAAAATTTTCTTCTCTCCCATTCATATAAATTGGTACTAGCCAGAGGGCACGTGTGGCTCTATTACTCTGCTATCCATTTATACACATTTTGAGTTCAGAGGTCATGCCTATCTACTCAATAACATAAAATAATTGTTGGACGTATCTCAACATAAAATCATCACATAATAATATTCATAATAATCATAATAATAGTTGTTTATTTCCGACTCATATAATATCAATACAATAAAACACTCTTGGGATTAATTATTCTCTCTTTTATACATCTCATGACCTTTTCTTCTCAGTGACTTGTTTGGATTCCTTTTCTATGCTTATGGCGATACTTAATGGATGTTTTGCATTGTTTCATCAACTTACTTCATATGATAGTGATTTCATTTGTTATCACTTTATTTCTCATTTATATTCAATATTAACATTGTAGCTGGTTTCTGGCTCACTTATATTTTTTTTTTATCATTGATTGTCCAGTTAATATGTCATTGTCATTGGGTACCATGATCAGTGATAATATTTGTTGGACTCCCCACTTCTGGTATGTACCTCTGCGTTATAATGTTCAGTACTTTATTTGTGGTAGCACGGTTGATAGGGTATAATTTTACAAACTTGGTGTAATGGTCCATGATGATAACTATGAACTTGTACTGTTTTCTTCCTCCACTGCATGGCATGGGTCCACATATGTCTAAGAAAACTTGTTCCAGTTTGTTGGCAGATGTTATTGGTTGCATTACTCCTTATTTCTTGTCGTTATTGTACTTGACTAGTTGGCATATGTGACAGCTTTTTATGACCTTTCTTACTCTTCTGTCAATGTTCTTCAGGTAGATATGCTCTTCTAGTGCTTTGATCACTTTTAGTGCTCCCATATGTCCGTATCTGAGGTGGTATTCCATTATAATTTCAGCTTCAGTTCCTTTAGGTATTATTAACTTCCATGTATTTTGGTTGGGCTTGGTTTTGATAAACAAAGTATCTTCATGCGAACAATATAATTGTGTGGCTCTTTCCTCTTGTTGGTTCAGCCGCTCTCGGATTTGGTCCAATTTCTTATCCTCCTTTTGGTGTTGTCTTACTCTATTCAGTATCACTTCTAGGTCGGACTTGCTTTTCATAATATTAAACACTTTCACTATTGTCTCCTTCTCTCCATCGAATGTTTGCTGTTCAGTGTTAATGCGGGATAGCACATCAGCTGCTGTGTTTTTACTGCCAGGGATATACTCCCAATTGATGTGGTATTCTTGGAGAGCAAGTATCCATCTGGTTAATCGACCATGGCTGAGCTTGCAGTTCTTTAAGAAGGATATAGATTTATGGTCGGTGCGCACTGTGATAGGATATCCAAGGATATAAGTACGAAATTTGCCACAAGAAAAGACTACGCTCAACAGCTCTTTCTCGGTTACATGGTAATTACGTTCACACTGATTTAACGTTCTGCTGGCGAAACTTACTACTTGGTGGTTTCCATCCTTGTCTTCCTGATAGAGTACCGATCCCAAGCTAATGTCGCTTGCATCGCAGTTCATGTAAAAGGGTCTATTGAATCAGGGTGGTTTAACATAATTGTGTCGAGGAAGTGTTTTTTAATGGTTTTGAAAATCGTTTCTTGTTCTGGACCCCACATCCACTTGGTCTTAGATGATAGTTGTGGTGACAGTTTGGTTGTCAGCTCAGAGTAATTTTGCTGAAATTTTCTGTAGTAGTTACAGATGCCCAGGAACGACTGTAACTGTTTCTTATTTTTAGGGGTAGGGAAATGTTGAATAGCATCTATCTTGTCGGTTGATGGTGTTATTCCTTGTCATGATAGGTTGAATCCAAGGAGTTGAACTTCTTCTGCTATTAGCTTTGACTTTTCCAACTTCAATGTCACGTTGTTTATGGATAACTTCTCCAGTACCCGTTCTACTCTTGTACAATGCTCTTCCCAGTTGGATGAAGTGATCAGCAAATCATCAACGTACACAGTTGTATAATTCATGGTTTCAGGACCCAATATCTGGTCGATGCAGCGGACGAATATCGCTACTGAATTTACCAGCCCAAAAGGTAGTCGTTTGAACTGGTAGTTCCTACCTTCAAATATAAACGCTACGTACTTCCTACTGGCTGGGTGCAATTCTACTTGCCAGTACCCGCAAACTGTATCCCAGGTACTGATAAACTGAGTACCATGAAACTTTTAGAGGATCTCCTCAATTTCACCAGGAGATGTCCTATCGTTAATTAGGATCTTGTTTATTTCTCTAGCGTCGAGACATAGGCGTACCCTTCCATCTGTCTTGGTAACAGCCACTATAGGACTGGTGTACTGCGAACAACTGTACTCAATTATGTGCTCTTCCAGCATTTTATTAATTTCCATACGTACTGCCTCCTTTGCTGCATAGGCAATCGGATAGGATTTCTTATTGAAGTTTGCCACCTCTTTGAACTTCAACTCGCATTGATACCCTCGTACCTTTCCTGGTTGGTCGGAAAATACATGGCGGTATTTGTTGTAAATCATTATTAATTTTTCTACCTCTTGATCCGTTAATGGATTCCCGTCTTGAGTACCTCGAAATTGTCGGATTTCTTCTAATTTTTGATTCCATAGAATGTCACTATTTATTTGATTGTCTGGTTTCTCTTCCCACCTTCGGTCTGGTGAATCACAGATCATTCTTATATTATATACTGTACTAATTGGGATGACCCCCTTGCTCCCAGTTAATTTTGCCATCCATTCTTTATCTTCATATCTCATAGTTACTTTGGATAGTCTCATGTCGATAATTGCAGAATACTTTCTTAGGATGTCACAGCCAATTAAAATTTCAAATGGTAAATTATGAGCAATTAAGAATATCATTGACAATGGCTCACCATTACTCATTACTTCTAGAGACACTTGTCTCTTAATGGTTTTATTTTGCCTTCCAGTGGCTCCAATTAAAACAATGTTACTTACTGGTAACGTGGGTAAGCTGACCTTACTTTCTTTTTGAATTTTGTTATACATATTTGCGTCAATTAAGGACACATTGGCGCCCGTATCAATCATGAATTTTACAATTACTCCATATACCTTGGCAACAACATATGCAATTTCATTGTCAGGGTGTTTAATTAATGTGGTATTTTCTTCCAGTAACTCCTCACGGATGTTCTTCAGATAGTGGTTTTGAATTATTGTTATTGTTATTTGTCTGGTTAGTCAGTTTGGTTAATAACCCAATAGATCAGATCAGTGATGGGTCCTGTTGGATTCTCACTGCCGCTGTTCGTTTAAATGTTGGGCGTTGCCTTCGGTGCGGTCCTCTGATCTACTGGGGTGATTATCTTCAGTTGTTTGCATTCTTTCAACCGAGTGGTCATTGAATGTTATTCGTTCTTGGCTTCTCCTATTTTCTTCCGCACTTCTGCTCCTTGGTCCTCTGTAACCCCGTCTTCCGTCGTTTCTATTCTCAGCATTAATGTAATTTACCCGTCACCTGTATGTTTGATTCGGCCCCTGATGGTTGTTATTGTTGTATTGATTGTTGGGCCTGTTGTAATTACCACCGTTTTGATTATTTCCCCTGTTATAGGAATTATTTTGATTATTACTGTTGTTGAAGTAATTTTGGTTATTATTCCTCGGATAATTATGGTTATGATTATTATTGAAATTTCTGTAATTATTGGGGTTGGTTGGCGGATGATTAGCCGGTGTATGGTTTCCTTGTGGCCCACTTGGATGATTTCTAGTATCATAGTTTCTGTAATTCGGGGTGTTCTTTTGCCTGTTTAATACATAATGCTTTTCTCGTTCATATTCACCCAATAAAGCGGCCATCTCTTGAATTGTTTTTATTCTTCCACTCAATCTGCTCTTGGTAATTTCCCCATCATAGTGGTACGCTAGTTGGGTCACCAAGCACTCTTCTGGGATGTTAGGTTCTAGGTTTCTAGCCACACTGACTTTACCTAAGAAGTAGGCAGTTGGAGATTGTCCCAGGTAAGGGTCGAATCGGCCGTTACTGATATTGTTTCTGACTACATGCTGCGTCGCCTCTGACCAGTATTTGTCCTTAAACAGTTTTTTAAATTCGTTAAAATTGTGTATGTCTGGTCGCACAGCCGTCCACCAATTGTCGTGAACCTCTTTAAACATTTCATCAATCATGCCCTTGATCACCGTCTACCGTGTCTCCCTGGTTCTAGCTAGGTTCTCTTCTACCCGTTCAATGAACTCAATTGGGTTTTGCTTGTAATTCTTGAAATTGATTGCCTACCTATTCTCACTGCATGAGATGTGTGAGCTGATTAGTGGTCGGTCCTTCAACGCATTTATCTCTTCTTGGAGGCGTAATTCTCTTACTCTGAATTCTGCTATTTTTCCTTCTTGGGCTGTTGTGGTGTCCTTCACCTCACTTACCGATGCATCCAATTTGCTATACTTCTCTTCGACCCTCGTTTGTATTTGTTCTATTTTGTGATTTGTTTCCTTCTGGAGTCCTTCAACCCTCCTTTTACCTTCACCTTCAACTTCATTTACCTTGATCAAAATTTCTTCTCGGACTTGTAACACCACTTCGCTGGTTTTCTCTATCTTCTCTTCCGTCTCCATTACCGTCTGTTTCAATTCTTACCTGTACTCCGTCAATTGTTGCTGTAATGTATCCTGGTTGTATTCAATTTTATCGTTCAGCGTTTCAATATCCTCTTTCATTAGTCTCAAGGTTTCGCTGGTTTTCTCATTACTTCTCTCTATCTTTTCACTGATCAGTTTATTCTCCTCCTTCATTTTCTGTGTCAGGGTTTCATTTAATGACTCGAATTTTTTGTCTAGTTTTCATTTGTCTCCTTTTTCAACTCCTCGTTATTTTGTTTTAATAATTTTTTATTGTCCTCCTTCATTTCTTCCTTCTGCTTCCTGGAGTTTTCTTTAATTAATTCCCATAGTTTTAGTAAGTCCATGTCTGCTCTGGCCTCCTCCTGCTGTGTGGGTTTATTTGTTTCCACAGGAGTTAATAATTCTTCTACATCTTCCACCGAAGTTATTTCCCTTTCTTCCATTCTGGCACCTTTCTCGATCTCCTTTTCTAATCTCTTTGCTTCCTCTTCCGCCTCCTTCTCGCGTAGCTTAGTCAGTCTTGTGCCGATTTTTCCCGACTCCATTTTCTGCAGTCGCCGCTAGAATCTGTAAGGTTTAATGGTATAATTTCTTAATTATTCTAGCCCTACTAGTTAGCGCGCCACTTTGTATAAAGACCTTTTACGTGGGTGTTTTTTAAATTGTCTTTGTCACACGTTCTTGTACTCGTATCGTAAATATGTGTGACGAGCGTTTTTATTTCGCTCGTTGCGTTTGTAATATAGTATAAGTGTGTAATTGTGGGTATTAATCAGTTAAGTTACTTCTGTGAATGTTATTCGTATATAGCGAGTCGGATTGTACTTTTTCTTAATACTTACGGGCAAACCATATCTCTCGGCGTTCAATTTGAATCTTACCGCCTCGTCACCTGATTGGCTCACGCCATCTTGCAGTGTCGACTTCGCTAACTGTGGTGTTTGGTGTTTACAGTTTAATAATTCTCTATATATTACTTTATTTTATACGAAAGTGTTTGGTTAGAATTTTGACAGTAAGTCATGTTCATTAATAATTTATTATAAATCAGTTTCAAAGGTTGTTAATTGATTAAGTTTTATTAATAGTGATAGATTCAGTTCTTGTTCAAAATTGTGATCAGTGAAGTGAAAATTTTAACTCGTTATTATGGATAAAGGGGAATTCGTTTTTAAGTGAAATTATTAGTTTATACTCATCGGGTTCTCATTGGGGCTCCTTCGATGTTCGTCTACTTCTTCCGGATAGGTCTAGTCGTCTTCTCCTCCTCAGATGTTTCTCGATTCCCGTTCAGATGGTCTTCAATTCAAGTTCGGCTTCCCTCTTGTTCCGCAGTCGTTCATATTCTCAGGTTGAAGTAGGTCGATCCCCTTCTTCCTTCGGGATGAGTCGTCTGTTACGTTCCTTCGAAGTCTTCTTATTTTTACTGATATTTTTATGTTGTGAATATTTTAATACTGGTTAATTCATCAGGTGTTCTATGGAATGATTTTACAATACTTCTTCCTTCTTGGTTTTATTAAAATTTACGTTTTTATAGTTAAATTCGGATTGAGAGTTACATCCGCCCTCCGCGTCGGTCAATAATGGATTAATTAGAATTCCAATGGTTTTTTGGTAATAAATTTCAGTTGCTATGGTTACCTATTAAATTATGCTAATTCTCATTGGTCGTTATTTTATGTCATTGTTATATTCTAACGTTTTATTTTGGTTTAAATCTATAAAATATCTTCAAATTAAGATTTCTTTCTTATATTAGTAGCTATGTTTATTACATGAATACCATTGTTCTTATTTTTTGTTAAGGGTTATTTTGATACCCCTCATGGTTACTTTTGAGTAGTTAATCACATTTTCGTTATTTTCTTATTTATATTTCATATATATTTAATCTAAAACTGGATGTTATTTATACATTTTTGTATTAGGTATACCTACTTAACTGTTTAAACATTTGTTATATTCTGATTAATACTGGGCTATTGTTTTGCTTTTAAATTTACAAAGTTCCTTCATTAAATGTTAGGCCTAGAGCCTAGATTTCCCCATACTACTATTTAACATTCTTTGTAACTTATTAACATTATATCTGGTACATTAAAACAATTTTTTAATAGAAATAAATAATAAAACATTGGTGACACTAGCCACATCTCTTATCATAAGAATAAACATTTTCTTGCCAGGTTCAAGCCTGAAATTAAACTTCTAACTAATTTTCTGTTTTTTACTACTATCTGGTTTAACTTATAATTTACTACATTATATGGTTTTTTAAACAATAACAAAACTCTTATAATACTACTGTTAAACTGTACCTTACACAATATACTTTACTCACTAATTCCTTCACTAGAACACAGTGTCTATCGTTCTTATTTACCATTCATTCTAATGACTTAATTTTTATCTTATTTTATAATTCTTACTAACTATTACTTAAATTAATCACAATACAATTAGTTCATCTTACTTGCTAACATAAAGTTTATCACAGGTTGTTTAGATATTTTAATACAGTCTACTTTTAAAATACCTTTTTCTGTTCACCCACTGCACTTTTTCCTTCATAGAAGGTTTTTTTATTCACTTTCACTTTTTTTTTATAACATGCTGTACCTGGCATGTCACCACTTATTTGTATTGATACACTCTTTATTCCACTCACTTGATATTATTCACTATGTTGTCTAATTATTTTAACATCATCGTGTGGTTATTGGTTATGAGTAATTAATTTATTTTCCATTCACTTTGATCACTTTTGATTATTAACTATGGCCTTTATTTGCCTCAGAGTATGGTTTACTGGTTTTGACTATGTTTATCACTATTCATTTGGGTATGTTTATTTTTAACTCCCTACCTTATATTTATAGGTACATTTTCTTCATTCATATAATATGCATAATATTACTATCTTATTTGTTATTACTAACATAGGTACATCTCCTTTATGCCCTAACTATTTTAGTGCATTGCTTACATACATTTTGTAGTCATAATTTGGGGATTACAATGTTCGTTATTATTTTCTTGATTACATCTGGTTTCTGGTTCCTTCTTCCCTGTTCCATTTTATTTTCCTTGTGTTTATCCAATCTATTGGGTCAAGTCATCGTCAGTTTATTAGTCATTTGTCATTTTGTAATTTGGTTATTAATCTCTGAGTTATAAGTTTCTTGACCTTTCTTCTTGTCTTCAGCTTCTTTGTTTTATTATTAATTATCAATGTATTTTCACTATCTTATGTCATGTTACATAATGCATCGCCACCAAAATTGATTATTTCGAAACAAAGATCATTATGTTTTTTCTGAAATTATCAATATAATTCATTACATCAAGTTGTTATTATTCAGGAATTCCTCAATCGCTATTTTCTTCTTTATTTATTTTTATTAAGTCATGGTTCATGATATGGTATTTGTTATTATTCTCTTTCTTTACTCCTTCATTACGAGTGTTATCCCTTGTATGTTCTATTTCCCTAAAATTTTCTTCTCTCCCATTCATATAAATTGGTACTAGCCAGAGGGCACGTGTGGCTCTATTACTCTGCTATCCATTTATACACATTTTGAGTTCAGAGGTCATGCCTATCTGCTCAATAACATAAAATAATTGTTGGACGTATCTCAACATAAAATCATCACATAATAATATTCATAATAATCATAATAATAGTCGTTTATTTCCGACTCATATAATATCAATACAATAAAACACTCTTGGGATTAATTATTCTCTCTTTTATACATCTCATGACCTTTTCTTCTCAGTGACTTGTTTGGATTCCTTTTCTATGCTTATGGCGATACTTAATGGATATTTTGCATTGTTTCATCAACTTACTTCATATGATAGTGATTTCATTTGTTATCACTTTATTTCTCATTTATATTCAATATTAACATTGTAGCTGGTTTCTGGCTCACTTATATTTTTTTTTTATCATTGATTGTCCAGTTAATATGTCATTGTCATTTTTTATTTGATTGTCTGTCTTTTCTTTTTGTGAAACGTTAATTCTTTATTATTCCCTTTTGCAATAGGGTCAATTAATGATGTTATGTAGCGTCATCATTATTTGTTTAACATTTTATTATTTTATGTCAATTTTTTATGATATTTCATTATATATATCTTTTTTCAAAATTACATGGGTTTACACATTTTGTTTCACACTTGGTTGTAAGTTTGTACTTACTTTGTTTTGAATTTAGCTAATCTTTCTTCTAAATTCTTTTTCATTCATATATTAATTTCAATCAAACATTTATTTGTAAGTTGTGCTTACTTTAATTTTTGAATTTAGATAATGTTTACTCTCCAAATTCTCTAACACCGCCTCATAATATTTTTTCAAAGAAGACTGGTTGTAAGTCCCTTTGATTCTCTTGGTCGTTATCTCACTTACGACATAGGTGTTATTGTGGTTATCTTTGACAATGAGATAGGGGCCATTGTACAGTAATAATAATTTCTTTGTGATTCCCTCTCTAGAACTAGGTAACTCTCTGTTCCATATTAGCACTTTTTCTCCTGCATGATATCGTATTGCTTTAGGTTGGATTTTGTGGTATTTTTCCTTCTTCTTTTCTACTTGTTCCGCTATCTTGCTGTAGAATCTTGCATTATCGAACTGGTATTCGGGATTGGCGGGGAAATTAACAAGTTCTTCTATTGCTCGAGGTGGTGGTTTTCCGTACATGATGGTATAAGGGGTATCCTTAATGGATTCGTGGTAAGCGAGATTTATGAAACTTTCTGTGGCTTCGATGTATTCACTCCACTTACATTGCTGATCGTGGCAGTACGTTCGAAGAATTCTCCCAACTTCACGGAGCACTCTTTCAGCTGGATTGCTGTTCGGGTGGTAAATCGAAGTTTTGTATGTTCAGACGCCCAGATCCATCAATGTCTCCTTCCATTTTCTTCCTCGGAATTGGGTACCATGATCAGTGATAATATTTGTTGGACTCCCCACTTCTGGTATGTACCTCTGCGTTATAATGTTCAGTACTTTATTTGTGGTAGCACGGTTGATAGGGTATAATTTTACAAACTTGGTGTAATGGTCCATGATGATAACTATGAACTTGTACTGTTTTCTTCCTCCACTGCATGGCATGGGTCCACATATGTCTAAGAAAACTTGTTCCAGTTTGTTGGCAGATGTTATTGGTTGCATTACTCCTTCTTTCTTGTCGTTATTGTACTTGACTTGTTGGCATATGTGACAGCTTTTTATGACCTTTCTTACTCTTCTGTCAATGTCCTTCAGGTAGATATGCTCTTCTAGTGCTTTGATCACTTTTAGTGCTCCCATATGTCCGTATCTGAGGTGGTATTCCATTATAATTTCAGCTTCAGTTCCTTTAGGTATTATTAACTTCCATGTATTTTGGTTGGGCTTGGTTTTGATAAACAAAGTATCTTCATGCGAACAATATAATTGTGTGGCTCTTTCCTCTTGTTGGTTCAGCCGCTCTCGGATTTGGTCCAATTTCTTATCCTCCTTTTGGTGTTGTCTTACTCTATTCAGTATCACTTCTTGGTCGGACTTGCTTTTCATAATATTAAACACTTTCACTATTGTCTCCTTCTCTCCATCGAATGTTTGCTGTTCAGTGTTAATGTGGGATAGCACATCAGCTGCTGTGTTTTTACTGCCAGGGATATACTCCCAATTGATGTGGTATTCTTGGAGAGCAAGTATCCATCTGGTTAATCGACCATGGCTGAGCTTGCAGTTCTTTAAGAAGGATATAGATTTATGGTCGGTGCGCACTGTGATAGGATATCCAAGGATATAAGTACGAAATTTGCCACAAGAAAAGACTACGCTCAACAGCTCTTTCTCGGTTACATGG
This sequence comes from Magicicada septendecula, assembly GCA_034769895.1. Lineage (NCBI taxonomy): Eukaryota > Metazoa > Arthropoda > Insecta > Hemiptera > Cicadidae > Magicicada > Magicicada septendecula. The sequence goes on along the minus strand of CM068367.1, from coordinate 746,476,895 downwards.
TAATTACGTTCACACTGATTTAACGTTCTGCTGGCGAAACTTACTACTTGGTGGTTTCCATCCTTGTCTTCCTGATAGAGTACCGATCCCAAGCTAATGTCGCTTGCATCGCAGTTCATGTAAAAGGGTCTATTGAATCAGGGTGGTTTAACATAATTGTGTCGAGGAAGTGTTTTTTAATGGTTTTGAAAATCGTTTCTTGTTCTGGACCCCACATCCACTTGGTCTTAGATGATAGTTGTGGTGACAGTTTGGTTGTCAGCTCAGAGTAATTTTGCTGAAATTTTCTGTAGTAGTTACAGATGCCCAGGAACGACTGTAACTGTTTCTTATTTTTAGGGGTAGGGAAATGTTGAATAGCATCTATCTTGTCGGTTGATGGTGTTATTCCTTGTCGTGATAGGTTGAATCCAAGGAGTTGAACTTCTTCTGCTATTAGCTTTGACTTTTCCAACTTCAATGTCACGTTGTTTATGGATAACTTCTCCAGTACCCGTTCTACTCTTGTACAATGCTCTTCCCAGTTGGATGAAGTGATCAGCAAATCATCAACGTACACAGTTGTATAATTCATGGTTTCAGGACCCAATATCTGGTCCATGCAGCGGACGAATATCGCTACTGAATTTACCAGCCCAAAAGGTAGTCGTTTGAACTGGTAGTTCCTACCTTCAAATATAAACGCTACGTACTTCCTACTGGCTGGGTGCAATTCTACTTGCCAGTACCCGCAAACTGTATCCCAGGTACTGATAAACTGAGTACCATGAAACTTTTAGAGGATCTCCTCAATTTCACCAGGAGATGTCCTATCGTTAATTAGGATCTTGTTTATTTCTCTAGCGTCGAGACATAGGCGTACCCTTCCATCTGTCTTGGTAACAGCCACTATAGGACTGGTGTACTGCGAACAACTGTACTCAATTATGTGCTCTTCCAGCATTTTATTAATTTCCATACGTACTGCCTCCTTTGCTGCATAGGCAATCGGATAGGATTTCTTATTGAAGTTTGCCACCTCTTTGAACTTCAACTCGCATTGATACCCTCGTGCCTTTCCTGGTTGGTCGGAAAATACATGGCGGTATTTGTTGTAAATCATTATTAATTTTTCTACCTCTTGATCCGTTAATGGATTCCCGTCTTGAGTACCTCGAAATTGTCGGATTTCTTCTAATTTTTGATTCCATAGAATGTCACTATTTATTTGATTGTCTGGTTTCTCTTCCCACCTTCGGTCTGGTGAATCACAGATCATTCTTATATTATATACTGTACTAATTGGGATGACCCCCTTGCTCCCAGTTAATTTTGCCATCCATTCTTTATCTTCATATCTCATAGTTACTTTGGATAGTCTCATGTCGATAATTGCAGAATACTTTCTTAGGATGTCACAGCCAATTAAAATTTCAAATGGTAAATTATGAGCAATTAAGAATATCATTGACAATGGCTCACCATTACTCATTACTTCTAGAGACACTTGTCTCTTAATGGTTTTATTTTGCCTTCCAGTGGCTCCAATTAAAACAATGTTACTTACTGGTAACGTGGGTAAGCTGACCTTACTTTCTTTTTGAATTTTGTTATACATATTTGCGTCAATTAAGGACACATTGGCGCCCGTATCAATCATGAATTTTACAATTACTCCATATACCTTGGCAACAACATATGCAATTTCATTGTCAGGGTGTTTAATTAATGTGGTATTTTCTTCCAGTAACTCCTCACGGATGTTCTTCAGATAGTGGTTTTGAATTATTGTTATTGTTATTTGTCTGGTTAGTCAGTTTGGTTAATAACCCAATAGATCAGATCAGTGATGGGTCCTGTTGGATTCTCACTGCCGCTGTTCGTTTAAATGTTGGGCGTTGCCTTCGGTGCGGTCCTCTGATCTACTGGGGTGATTATCTTCAGTTGTTTGCATTCTTTCAACCGAGTGGTCATTGAATGTTATTCGTTCTTGGCTTCTCCTATTTTCTTCCGCACTTCTGCTCCTTGGTCCTCTGTAACCCCGTCTTCCGTCGTTTCTATTCTCAGCATTAATGTAATTTACCCGTCACCTGTATGTTTGATTCGGCCCCTGATGGTTGTTATTGTTGTATTGATTGTTGGGCCTGTTGTAATTACCACCGTTTTGATTATTTCCCCTGTTATAGGAATTATTTTGATTATTACTGTTGTTGAAGTAATTTTGGTTATTATTCCTCGGATAATTATGGTTATGATTATTATTGAAATTTCTGTAATTATTGGGGTTGGTTGGCGGATGATTAGCCGGTGTATGGTTTCCTTGTGGCCCACTTGGATGATTTCTAGTATCATAGTTTCTGTAATTCGGGGTGTTCTTTTGCCTGTTTAATACATAATGCTTTTCTCGTTCATATTCACCCAATAAAGCGGCCATCTCTTGAATTGTTTTTATTCTTCCACTCAATCTGCTCTTGGTAATTTCCCCATCATAGTGGTACGCTAGTTGGGTCACCAAGCACTCTTCTGGGATGTTAGGTTCTAGGTTTCTAGCCACACTGACTTTACCTAAGAAGTAGGCAGTTGGAGATTGTCCCAGGTAAGGGTCGAATCGGCCGTTACTGATATTGTTTCTGACTACATGCTGCGTCGCCTCTGACCAGTATTTGTCCTTAAACAGTTTTTTAAATTCGTTAAAATTGTGTATGTCTGGTCGCACAGCCGTCCACCAATTGTCGTGAACCTCTTTAAACATTTCATCAATCATGCCCTTGATCACCGTCTACCGTGTCTCCCTGGTTCTAGCTAGGTTCTCTTCTACCCGTTCAATGAACTCAATTGGGTTTCGCTTGTAATTCTTGAAATTGATTGCCTACCTATTCTCACTGCATGAGATGTGTGAGCTGATTAGTGGTCGGTCCTTCAACGCATTTATCTCTTCTTGGAGGCGTAATTCTCTTACTCTGAATTCTGCTATTTTTCCTTCTTGGGCTGTTGTGGTGTCCTTCACCTCACTTACCGATGCATCCAATTTGCTATACTTCTCTTCGACCCTCGTTTGTATTTGTTCTATTTTGTGATTTGTTTCCTTCTGGAGTCCTTCAACCCTCCTTTTACCTTCACCTTCAACTTCATTTACCTTGATCAAAATTTCTTCTCGGACTTGTAACACCACTTCGCTGGTTTTCTCTATCTTCTCTTCCGTCTCCATTACCGTCTGTTTCAATTCTTACCTGTACTCCGTCAATTGTTGCTGTAATGTATCCTGGTTGTATTCAATTTTATCGTTCAGCGTTTCAATATCCTCTTTCATTAGTCTCAAGGTTTCGCTGGTTTTCTCATTACTTCTCTCTATCTTTTCACTGATCAGTTTATTCTCCTCCTTCATTTTCTGTGTCAGGGTTTCATTTAATGACTCGAATTTTTGTCTAGTTTTCATTTGTCTCCTTTTTCAACTCCTCGTTATTTTGTTTTAATAATTTTTTATTGTCCTCCTTCATTTCTTCCTTCTGCTTCCTGGAGTTTTTTTTAATTAATTCCCATAGATTTAGTAAGTCCATGTCTGCTCTGGCCTCCTCCTGCTGTGTGGGTTTATTTGTTTCCACAGGAGTTAATAATTCTTCTACATCTTCCACCGAAGTTATTTCCCTTTCTTCCATTCTGGCACCTTTCTCGATCTCCTTTTCTAATCTCTTTGCTTCCTCTTCCGCCTCCTTCTCGCGTAGCTTAGTCAGTCTTGTGCCGATTTTTCCCGACTCCATTTTCTGCAGTCGCCGCTAGAATCTGTAAGGTTTAATGGTATAATTTCTTAATTATTCTAGCCCTACTAGTTAGCGCGCCACTTTGTATAAAGACCTTTTACGTGGGTGTTTTTTAAATTGTCTTTGTCACACGTTCTTGTACTCGTATCGTAAATATGTGTGACGAGCGTTTTTATTTCGCTCGTTGCGTTTGTAATATAGTATAAGTGTGTAATTGTGGGTATTAATCAGTTAAGTTACTTCTGTGAATGTTATTCGTATATAGCGAGTCGGATTGTACTTTTTCTTAATACTTACGGGCAAACCATATCTCTCGGCGTTCAATTTGAATCTTACCGCCTCGTCACCTGATTGGCTCACGCCATCTTGCAGTGTCGACTTCGCTAACTGTGGTGTTTGGTGTTTACAGTTTAATAATTCTCTATATATTACTTTATTTTATACGAAAGTGTTTGGTTAGAATTTTGACAGTAAGTCATGTTCATTAATAATTTATTATAAATCAGTTTCAAAGGTTGTTAATTGATTAAGTTTCATTAATAGTGATAGATTCAGTTTTTGTTCAAAATTGTGATCAGTGAAGTGAAAATTTTAACTCGTTATTATGGATAAAGGGGAATTCGTTTTTAAGTGAAATTATTAGTTTATACTCATCGGGTTCTCGTTGGGGCTCCTTCGATGTTCGTCTACTTCTTCCGGATAGGTCTAGTCGTCTTCTCCTCCTCAGATGTTTCTCGATTCCCGTTCAGATGGTCTTCAATTCAAGTTCGGCTTCCCTCTTGTTCCGCAGTCGTTCATATTCTCAGGTTGAAGTAGGTCGATCCCCTTCTTCCTTCGGGATGAGTCGTCTGTTACGTTCCTTCGAAGTCTTCTTATTTTTACTGATATTTTTATGTTGTGAATATTTTAATACTGGTTAATTCATCAGGTGTTCTATGGAATGATTTTACAATACTTCTTCCTTCTTGGTTTTATTAAAATTTACGTTTTTATAGTTAAATTCGGATTGAGAGCTGCATACATCCGCCCTCCGCGTCGGTCAATAATGGATTAATTAGAATTCCAATGGTTTTTTGGTAATAAATTTCAGTTGCTATGGTTACCTATTAAATTATGCTAATTCTCATTGGTCGTTATTTTATGTCATTGTTATATTCTAACGTTTTATTTTGGTTTAAATCTATAAAATATCTTCAAATTAAGATTTCTTTCTTATATTAGTAGCTATGTTTATTACATGAATACCATTGTTCTTATTTTTTGTTAAGGGTTATTTTGATACCCCTCATGGTTACTTTTGAGTAGTTAATCACATTTTCGTTATTTTCTTATTTATATTTCATATATATTTAATCTAAAACTGGATGTTATTTATACATTTTTGTATTAGGTATACCTACTTAACTGTTTAAACATTTGTTATATTCTGATTAATACTGGGCTATTGTTTTGCTTTTAAATTTACAAAGTTCCTTCATTAAATGTTAGGCCTAGAGCCTAGATTTCCCCATACTACTATTTAACATTCTTTGTAACTTATTAACATTATATCTGGTACATTAAAACAATTTTTTAATAGAAATAAATAATAAAACATTGGTGACACTAGCCATATCACTTATCATAAGAATAAACATTTTCTTGCCAGGTTCAAGCCTGAAATTAAACTTCTAACTAATTTTCTGTTTTTTACTACTATCTGGTTTAACTTATAATTTACTACATTATATGGTTTTTTAAACAATAACAAAACTCTTATAATACTACTGTTAAACTGTACCTTACACAATATACTTTACTCACTAATTCCTTCACTAGAACACAGTGTCTATCGTTCTTATTTACCATTCATTCTAATGACTTAATTTTTATCTTATTTTATAATTCTTACTAACTATTACTTAAATTAATCACAGTACAATTAGTTCATCTTACTTGCTAACATAAAGTTTATCACAGGTTGTTTAGATATTTTAATACAGTCTACTTTTAAAATACCTTTTTCTGTTCACCCACTGCACTTTTTCCTTCATAGAAGGTTTTTTTATTCACTTTCACTTTTTTTTTATAACATGCTGTACCTGGCATGTCACCACTTATTTGTATTGATACACTCTTTATTCCACTCACTTGATATTATTCACTATGTTGTCTAATTATTTTAACATCATCGTGTGGTTATTGGTTATGAGTAATTAATTTATTTTCCATTCACTTTGATCACTTTTGATTATTAACTATGGCCTTTATTTGCCTCAGAGTATGGTTTACTGGTTTTGACTATGTTTATCACTATTCATTTGGGTATGTTTATTTTTAACTCCCTACCTTATATTTATAGGTACATTTTCTTCATTCATATAATATGCATAATATTACTATCTTATTTGTTATTACTAACATAGGTACATCTCCTTTATGCCCTAACTATTTTAGTGCATTGCTTACATACATTTTGTAGTCATAATTTGGGGATTACAATGTTCGTTATTATTTTCTTGATTACATCTGGTTTCTGGTTCCTTCTTCCCTGTTCCATTTTATTTTCCTTGTGTTTATCCAATCTATTGGGTCAAGTCATCGTCAGTTTATTAGTCATTTGTCATTTTGTAATTTGGTTATTAATCTCTGAGTTATAAGTTTCTTGACCTTTCTTCTTGTCTTCAGCTTCTTTGTTTTATTATTAATTATCAATGTATTTTCACTATCTTATGTCATGTTACATAATGCATCGCCACCAAAATTGATTATTTCGAAACAAAGATCATTATGTTTTTTCTGAAATTATCAATATAATTCATTACATCAAGTTGTTATTATTCAGGAATTCCTCAATCGCTATTTTCTTCTTTATTTATTTTTATTAAGTCATGGTTCATGATATGGTATTTGTTATTATTCTCTTTCTTTACTCCTTCATTACGAGTGTTATCCCTTGTATGTTCTATTTCCCTAAAATTTTCTTCTCTCCCATTCATATAAATTGGTACTAGCCAGAGGGCACGTGTGGCTCTATTACTCTGCTATCCATTTATACACATTTTGAGTTCAGAGGTCATGCCTATCTGCTCAATAACATAAAATAATTGTTGGACGTATCTCAACATAAAATCATCACATAATAATATTCATAATAATCATAATAATAGTCGTTTATTTCCGACTCATATAATATCAATACAATAAAACACTCTTGGGATTAATTATTCTCTCTTTTATACATCTCATGACCTTTTCTTCTCAGTGACTTGTTTGGATTCCTTTTCTATGCTTATGGCGATACTTAATGGATATTTTGCATTGTTTCATCAACTTACTTCATATGATAGTGATTTCATTTGTTATCACTTTATTTCTCATTTATATTCAATATTAACATTGTAGCTGGTTTCTGGCTCACTTATATTTTTTTTTTATCATTGATTGTCCAGTTAATATGTCATTGTCATTTTTTATTTGATTGTCTGTCTTTTCTTTTTGTGAAACGTTAATTCTTTATTATTCCCTTTTGCAATAGGGTCAATTAATGATGTTATGTAGCGTCATCATTATTTGTTTAACATTTTATTATTTTATGTCAATTTTTTATGATATTTCATTATATATATCTTTTTTCAAAATTACATGGGTTTACACATTTTGTTTCACACTTGGTTGTAAGTTTGTACTTACTTTGTTTTGAATTTAGCTAATCTTTCTTCTAAATTCTTTTTCATTCATATATTAATTTCAATCAAACATTTATTTGTAAGTTGTGCTTACTTTAATTTTTGAATTTAGATAATGTTTACTCTCCAAATTCTCTAACACCGCCTCATAATATTTTTTCAAAGAAGACTGGTTGTAAGTCCCTTTGATTCTCTTGGTCGTTATCTCACTTACGACATAGGTGTTATTGTGGTTATCTTTGACAATGAGATAGGGGCCATTGTACAGTAATAATAATTTCTTTGTGATTCCCTCTCTAGAACTAGGTAACTCTCTGTTCCATATTAGCACTTTTTCTCCTGCATGATATCGTATTGCTTTAGGTTGGATTTTGTGGTATTTTTTCCTTCTTCTTTTCTACTTGTTCCGCTATCTTGCTGTAGAATCTTGCATTATCGAACTGGTATTCGGGATTGGCGGGGAAATTAACAAGTTCTTCTATTGCTCGAGGTGGTGGTTTTCCGTACATGATGGTATAAGGGGTATCCTTAATGGATTCGTGGTAAGCGAGATTTATGAAACTTTCTGTGGCTTCGATGTATTCACTCCACTTACATTGCTGATCGTGGCAGTACGTTCGAAGAATTCTCCCAACTTCACGGAGCACTCTTTCAGCTGGATTGCTGTTCGGGTGGTAAATTGAAGTTTTGTATGTTCAGACGCCCAGATCCATCAATGTCTCCTTCCATTTTCTTCCTCGGAATTGGGTACCATGATCAGTGATAATATTTGTTGGACTCCCCACTTCTGGTATGTACCTCTGCGTTATAATGTTCAGTACTTTATTTGTGGTAGCACGGTTGATAGGGTATAATTTTACAAACTTGGTGTAATGGTCCATGATGATAACTATGAACTTGTACTGTTTTCTTCCTCCACTGCATGGCATGGGTCCACATATGTCTAAGAAAACTTGTTCCAGTTTGTTGGCAGATGTTATTGGTTGCATTACTCCTTCTTTCTTGTCGTTATTGTACTTGACTTGTTGGCATATGTGACAGCTTTTTATGACCTTTCTTACTCTTCTGTCAATGTCCTTCAGGTAGATATGCTCTTCTAGTGCTTTGATCACTTTTAGTGCTCCCATATGTCCGTATCTGAGGTGGTATTCCATTATAATTTCAGCTTCAGTTCCTTTAGGTATTATTAACTTCCATGTATTTTGGTTGGGCTTGGTTTTGATAAACAAAGTATCTTCATGCGAACAATATAATTGTGTGGCTCTTTCCTCTTGTTGGTTCAACCGCTCTCGGATTTGGTCCAATTTCTTATCCTCCTTTTGGTGTTGTCTTACTCTATTCAGTATCACTTCTAGGTCGGACTTGCTTTTCATAATATTAAACACTTTCACTATTGTCTCCTTCTCTCCATCGAATGTTTGCTGTTCAGTGTTAATGCGGGATAGCACATCAGCTGCTGTGTTTTTACTGCCAGGGATATACTCCCAATTGATGTGGTATTCTTGGAGAGCAAGTATCCATCTGGTTAATCGACCATGGCTGAGCTTGCAGTTCTTTAAGAAGGATATAGATTTATGGTCGGTGCGCACTGTGATAGGATATCCAAGGATATAAGTACGAAATTTGCCACAAGAAAAGACTACGCTCAACAGCTCTTTCTCGGTTACATGGTAATTACGTTCACACTGATTTAACGTTCTGCTGGCGAAACTTACTACTTGGTGGTTTCCATCCTTGTCTTCCTGATAGAGTACCGATCCCAAGCTAATGTCGCTTGCATCGCAGTTCATGTAAAAGGGTCTATTGAATCAGGGTGGTTTAACATAATTGTGTCGAGGAAGTGTTTTATAATGGTTTTGAAAATCGTTTCTTGTTCTGGACCCCACATCCACTTGGTCTTAGATGATAGTTGTGGTGACAGTTTGGTTGTCAGCTCAGAGTAATTTTGCTGAAATTTTCTGTAGTAGTTACAGATGCCCAGGAACGACTGTAACTGTTTCTTATTTTTAGGGGTAGGGAAATGTTGAATAGCATCTATCTTGTCGGTTGATGGTGTTATTCCTTGTCGTGATAGGTTGAATCCAAGGAGTTGAACTTCTTCTGCTATTAGCTTTGACTTTTCCAACTTCAATGTCACGTTGTTTATGGATAACTTCTCCAGTACCCGTTCTACTCTTGTACAATGCTCTTCCCAGTTGGATGAAGTGATCAGCAAATCATCAACGTACACAGTTGTATAATTCATGGTTTCAGGACCCAATATCTGGTCCATGCAGCGGACGAATATCGCTACTGAATTTACCAGCCCAAAAGGTAGTCGTTTGAACTGGTAGTTCCTACCTTCAAATATAAACGCTACGTACTTCCTACTGGCTGGGTGCAATTCTACTTGCCAGTACCCGCAAACTGTATCCCAGGTACTGATAAACTGAGTACCATGAAACTTTTAGAGGATCTCCTCAATTTCACCAGGAGATGTCCTATCGTTAATTAGGATCTTGTTTATTTCTCTAGCGTCGAGACATAGGCGTACCCTTCCATCTGTCTTGGTAACAGCCACTATAGGACTGGTGTACTGTGAACAACTGTACTCAATTATGTGCTCTTCCAGCATTTTATTAATTTCCATACGTACTGCCTCCTTTGCTGCATAGGCAATCGGATAGGATTTCTTATTGAAGTTTGCCACCTCTTTGAACTTCAACTCGCATTGATACCCTCGTACCTTTCCTGGTTGGTCGGAAAATACATGGCGGTATTTGTTGTAAATCATTATTAATTTTTCTACCTCTTGATCCGTTAATGGATTCCCGTCTTGAGTACCTCGAAATTGTCGGATTTCTTCTAATTTTTGATTCCATAGAATGTCACTATTTATTTGATTGTCTGGTTTCTCTTCCCACCTTCGGTCTGGTGAATCACAGATCATTCTTATATTATATACTGTACTAATTGGGATGACCCCCTTGCTCCCAGTTAATTTTGCCATCCATTCTTTATCTTCATATCTCATAGTTACTTTGGATAGTCTCATGTCGATAATTGCAGAATACTTTCTTAGGATGTCACAGCCAATTAAAATTTCAAATGGTAAATTATGAGCAATTAAGAATATCATTGACAATGGCTCACCATTACTCATTACTTCTAGAGACACTTGTCTCTTAATGGTTTTATTTTGCCTTCCAGTGGCTCCAATTAAAACAATGTTACTTACTGGTAACGTGGGTAAGCTGACCTTACTTTCTTTTTGAATTTTGTTATACATATTTGCGTCAATTAAGGACACATTGGCGCCCGTATCAATCATGAATTTTACAATTACTCCATATACCTTGGCAACAACATATGCAATTTCATTGTCAGGGTGTTTAATTAATGTGGTATTTTCTTCCAGTAACTCCTCACGGATGTTCTTCAGATAGTGGTTTTGAATTATTGTTATTGTTATTTGTCTGGTTAGTCAGTTTGGTTAATAACCCAATAGATCAGATCAGTGATGGGTCCTGTTGGATTCTCACTGCCGCTGTTCGTTTAAATGTTGGGCGTTGCCTTCGGTGCGGTCCTCTGATCTACTGGGGTGATTATCTTCAGTTGTTTGCATTCTTTCAACCGAGTGGTCATTGAATGTTATTCGTTCTTGGCTTCTCCTATTTTCTTCCGCACTTCTGCTCCTTGGTCCTCTGTAACCCCGTCTTCCGTCGTTTCTATTCTCAGCATTAATGTAATTTACCCGTCACCTGTATGTTTGATTCGGCCCCTGATGGTTGTTATTGTTGTATTGATTGTTGGGCCTGTTGTAATTACCACCGTTTTGATTATTTCCCCTGTTATAGGAATTATTTTGATTATTACTGTTGTTGAAGTAATTTTGGTTATTATTCCTCGGATAATTATGGTTATGATTATTATTGAAATTTCTGTAATTATTGGGGTTGGTTGGCGGATGATTAGCCGGTGTATGGTTTCCTTGTGGCCCACTTGGATGATTTCTAGTATCATAGTTTCTGTAATTCGGGGTGTTCTTTTGCCTGTTTAATACATAATGCTTTTCTCGTTCATATTCACCCAATAAAGCGGCCATCTCTTGAATTGTTTTTATTCTTCCACTCAATCTGCTCTTGGTAATTTCCCCATCATAGTGGTACGCTAGTTGGGTCACCAAGCACTCTTCTGGGATGTTAGGTTCTAGGTTTCTAGCCACACTGACTTTACCTAAGAAGTAGGCAGTTGGAGATTGTCCCAGGTAAGGGTCGAATCGGCCGTTACTGATATTGTTTCTGACTACATGCTGCGTCGCCTCTGACCAGTATTTGTCCTTAAACAGTTTTTTAAATTCGTTAAAATTGTGTATGTCTGGTCGCACAGCCGTCCACCAATTGTCGTGAACCTCTTTAAACATTTCATCAATCATGCCCTTGATCACCGTCTACCGTGTCTCCCTGGTTCTAGCTAGGTTCTCTTCTACCCGTTCAATGAACTCAATTGGGTTTCGCTTGTAATTCTTGAAATTGATTGCCTACCTATTCTCACTGCATGAGATGTGTGAGCTGATTAGTGGTCGGTCCTTCAACGCATTTATCTCTTCTTGGAGGCGTAATTCTCTTACTCTGAATTCTGCTATTTTTCCTTCTTGGGCTGTTGTGGTGTCCTTCACCTCACTTACCGATGCATCCAATTTGCTATACTTCTCTTCGACCCTCGTTTGTATTTGTTCTATTTTGTGATTTGTTTCCTTCTGGAGTCCTTCAACCCTCCTTTTACCTTCACCTTCAACTTCATTTACCTTGATCAAAATTTCTTCTCGGACTTGTAACACCACTTCGCTGGTTTTCTCTATCTTCTCTTCCGTCTCCATTACCGTCTGTTTCAATTCTTACCTGTACTCCGTCAATTGTTGCTGTAATGTATCCTGGTTGTATTCAATTTTATCGTTCAGCGTTTCAATATCCTCTTTCATTAGTCTCAAGGTTTCGCTGGTTTTCTCATTACTTCTCTCTATCTTTTCACTGATCAGTTTATTCTCCTCCTTCATTTTCTGTGTCAGGGTTTCATTTAATGACTCGAATTTTTTGTCTAGTTTTCATTTGTCTCCTTTTTCAACTCCTCGTTATTTTGTTTTAATAATTTTTTATTGTCCTCCTTCATTTCTTCCTTCTGCTTCCTGGAGTTTTTTTTAATTAATTCCCATAGTTTTAGTAAGTCCATGTCTGCTCTGGCCTCCTCCTGCTGTGTGGGTTTATTTGTTTCCACAGGAGTTAATAATTCTTCTACATCTTCCACCGAAGTTATTTCCCTTTCTTCCATTCTGGCACCTTTCTCGATCTCCTTTTCTAATCTCTTTGCTTCCTCTTCCGCCTCCTTCTCGCGTAGCTTAGTCAGTCTTGTGCCGATTTTTCCCGACTCCATTTTCTGCAGTCGCCGCTAGAATCTGTAAGGTTTAATGGTATAATTTCTTAATTATTCTAGCCCTACTAGTTAGAGCGCCACTTTGTATAAAGACCTTTTACGTGGGTGTTTTTTAAATTGTCTTTGTCACACGTTCTTGTACTCGTATCGTAAATATGTGTGACGAGCGTTTTTATTTCGCTCGTTGCGTTTGTAATATAGTATAAGTGTGTAATTGTGGGTATTAATCAGTTAAGTTACTTCTGTGAATGTTATTCGTATATAGCGAGTCGGATTGTACTTTTTCTTAATACTTACGGGCAAACCATATCTCTCGGCGTTCAATTTGAATCTTACCGCCTCGTCACCTGATTGGCTCACGCCATCTTGCAGTGTCGACTTCGCTAACTGTGGTGTTTGGTGTTTACAGTTTAATAATTCTCTATATATTACTTTATTTTATACGAAAGTGTTTGGTTAGAATTTTGACAGTAAGTCATGTTCATTAATAATTTATTATAAATCAGTTTCAAAGGTTGTTAATTGATTAAGTTTTATTAATAGTGATAGATTCAGTTCTTGTTCAAAATTGTGATCAGTGAAGTGAAAATTTTAACTCGTTATTATGGATAAAGGGGAATTCGTTTTTAAGTGAAATTATTAGTTTATACTCATCGGGTTCTCGTTGGGGCTCCTTCGATGTTCGTCTACTTCTTCCGGATAGGTCTAGTCGTCTTCTCCTCCTCAGATGTTTCTCGATTCCCGTTCAGATGGTCTTCAATTCAAGTTCGGCTTCCCTCTTGTTCCGCAGTCGTTCATATTCTCAGGTTGAAGTAGGTCGATCCCCTTCTTCCTTCGGGATGAGTCGTCTGTTACGTTCCTTCGAAGTCTTCTTATTTTTACTGATATTTTTATGTTGTGAATATTTTAATACTGGTTAATTCATCAGGTGTTCTATGGAATGATTTTACAATACTTCTTCCTTCTTGGTTTTATTAAAATTTACGTTTTTATAGTTAAATTCGGATTGAGAGCTGCATACATCCGCCCTCCGCGTCGGTCAATAATGGATTAATTAGAATTCCAATGGTTTTTTGGTAATAAATTTCAGTTGCTATGGTTACCTATTAAATTATGCTAATTCTCATTGGTCGTTATTTTATGTCATTGTTATATTCTAACGTTTTATTTTGGTTTAAATCTATAAAATATCTTCAAATTAAGATTTCTTTCTTATATTAGTAGCTATGTTTATTACATGAATACCATTGTTCTTATTTTTTGTTAAGGGTTATTTTGATACCCCTCATGGTTACTTTTGAGTAGTTAATCACATTTTCGTTATTTTCTTATTTATATTTCATATATATTTAATCTAAAACTGGATGTTATTTATACATTTTTGTATTAGGTATACCTACTTAACTGTTTAAACATTTGTTATATTCTGATTAATACTGGGCTATTGTTTTGCTTTTAAATTTACAAAGTTCCTTCATTAAATGTTAGGCCTAGAGCCTAGATTTTCCCATACTACTATTTAACATTCTTTGTAACTTATTAACATTATATCTGGTACATTAAAACAATTTTTTAATAGAAATAAATAATAAAACATTGGTGACACTAGCCATATCACTTATCATAAGAATAAACATTTTCTTGCCAGGTTCAAGCCTGAAATTAAACTTCTAACTAATTTTCTGTTTTTTACTACTATCTGGTTTAACTTATAATTTACTACATTATATGGTTTTTTAAACAATAACAAAACTCTTATAATACTACTGTTAAACTGTACCTTACACAATATACTTTACTCACTAATTCCTTACTAGAACACAGTGTCTATCGTTCTTATTTACCATTCATTCTAATGACTTAATTTTTATCTTATTTTATAATTCTTACTAACTATTACTTAAATTAATCACAGTACAATTAGTTCATCTTACTTGCTAACATAAAGTTTATCACAGGTTGTTTAGATATTTTAATACAGTCTACTTTTAAAATACCTTTTTCTGTTCACCCACTGCACTTTTTCCTTCATAGAAGGTTTTTTTATTCACTTTCACTTTTTTTTTATAACATGCTGTACCTGGCATGTCACCACTTATTTGTATTGATACACTCTTTATTCCACTCACTTGATATTATTCACTATGTTGTCTAATTATTTTAACATCATCGTGTGGTTATTGGTTATGAGTAATTAATTTATTTTCCATTCACTTTGATCACTTTTGATTATTAACTATGGCCTTTATTTGCCTCAGAGTATGGTTTACTGGTTTTGACTATGTTTATCACTATTCATTTGGGTATGTTTATTTTTAACTCCCTACCTTATATTTATAGGTACATTTTCTTCATTCATATAATATGCATAATATTACTATCTTATTTGTTATTACTAACATAGGTACATCTCCTTTATGCCCTAACTATTTTAGTGCATTGCTTACATACATTTTGTAGTCATAATTTGGGGATTACAATGTTCGTTATTATTTTCTTGATTACATCTGGTTTCTGGTTCCTTCTTCCCTGTTCCATTTTATTTTCCTTGTGTTTATCCAATCTATTGGGTCAAGTCATCGTCAGTTTATTAGTCATTTGTCATTTTGTAATTTGGTTATTAATCTCTGAGTTATAAGTTTCTTGACCTTTCTTCTTGTCTTCAGCTTCTTTGTTTTATTATTAATTATCAATGTATTTTCACTATCTTATGTCATGTTACATAATGCATCGCCACCAAAATTGATTATTTCGAAACAAAGATCATTATGTTTTTTCTGAAATTATCAATATAATTCATTACATCAAGTTGTTATTATTCAGGAATTCCTCAATCGCTATTTTCTTCTTTATTTATTTTTATTAAGTCATGGTTCATGATATGGTATTTGTTATTATTCTCTTTCTTTACTCCTTCATTACGAGTGTTATCCCTTGTATGTTCTATTTCCCTAAAATTTTCTTCTCTCCCATTCATATAAATTGGTACTAGCCAGAGGGCACGTGTGGCTCTATTACTCTGCTATCCATTTATACACATTTTGAGTTCAGAGGTCATGCCTATCTGCTCAATAACATAAAATAATTGTTGGACGTATCTCAACATAAAATCATCACATAATAATATTCATAATAATCATAATAATAGTCGTTTATTTCCGACTCATATAATATCAATACAATAAAACACTCTTGGGATTAATTATTCTCTCTTTTATACATCTCATGACCTTTTCTTCTCAGTGACTTGTTTGGATTCCTTTTCTATGCTTATGGCGATACTTAATGGATATTTTGCATTGTTTCATCAACTTACTTCATATGATAGTGATTTCATTTGTTATCACTTTATTTCTCATTTATATTCAATATTAACATTGTAGCTGGTTTCTGGCTCACTTATATTTTTTTTTTATCATTGATTGTCCAGTTAATATGTCATTGTCATTTTTTATTTGATTGTCTGTCTTTTCTTTTTGTGAAACGTTAATTCTTTATTATTCCCTTTTGCAATAGGGTCAATTAATGATGTTATGTAGCGTCATCATTATTTGTTTAACATTTTATTATTTTATGTCAATTTTTTATGATATTTCATTATATATATCTTTTTTCAAAATTACATGGGTTTACACATTTTGTTTCACACTTGGTTGTAAGTTTGTACTTACTTTGTTTTGAATTTAGCTAATCTTTCTTCTAAATTCTTTTTCATTCATATATTAATTTCAATCAAACATTTATTTGTAAGTTGTGCTTACTTTAATTTTTGAATTTAGATAATGTTTACTCTCCAAATTCTCTAACACCGCCTCATAATATTTTTTCAAAGAAGACTGGTTGTAAGTCCCTTTGATTCTCTTGGTCGTTATCTCACTTACGACATAGGTGTTATTGTGGTTATCTTTGACAATGAGATAGGGGCCATTGTACAGTAATAATAATTTCTTTGTGATTCCCTCTCTAGAACTAGGTAACTCTCTGTTCCATATTAGCACTTTTTCTCCTGCATGATATCGTATTGCTTTAGGTTGGATTTTGTGGTATTTTTTCCTTCTTCTTTTCTACTTGTTCCGCTATCTTGCTGTAGAATCTTGCATTATCGAACTGGTATTCGGGATTGGCGGGGAAATTAACAAGTTCTTCTATTGCTCGAGGTGGTGGTTTTCCGTACATGATGGTATAAGGGGTATCCTTAATGGATTCGTGGTAAGCGAGATTTATGAAACTTTCTGTGGCTTCGATGTATTCACTCCACTTACATTGCTGATCGTGGCAGTACGTTCGAAGAATTCTCCCAACTTCACGGAGCACTCTTTCAGCTGGATTGCTGTTCGGGTGGTAAATTGAAGTTTTGTATGTTCAGACGCCCAGATCCATCAATGTCTCCTTCCATTTTCTTCCTCGGAATTGGGTACCATGATCAGTGATAATATTTGTTGGACTCCCCACTTCTGGTATGTACCTCTGCGTTATAATGTTCAGTACTTTATTTGTGGTAGCACGGTTGATAGGGTATAATTTTACAAACTTGGTGTAATGGTCCATGATGATAACTATGAACTTGTACTGTTTTCTTCCTCCACTGCATGGCATGGGTCCACATATGTCTAAGAAAACTTGTTCCAGTTTGTTGGCAGATGTTATTGGTTGCATTACTCCTTCTTTCTTGTCGTTATTGTACTTGACTTGTTGGCATATGTGACAGCTTTTTATGACCTTTCTTACTCTTCTGTCAATGTCCTTCAGGTAGATATGCTCTTCTAGTGCTTTGATCACTTTTAGTGCTCCCATATGTCCGTATCTGAGGTGGTATTCCATTATAATTTCAGCTTCAGTTCCTTTAGGTATTATTAACTTCCATGTATTTTGGTTGGGCTTGGTTTTGATAAACAAAGTATCTTCATGCGAACAATATAATTGTGTGGCTCTTTCCTCTTGTTGGTTCAACCGCTCTCGGATTTGGTCCAATTTCTTATCCTCCTTTTGGTGTTGTCTTACTCTATTCAGTATCACTTCTAGGTCGGACTTGCTTTTCATAATATTAAACACTTTCACTATTGTCTCCTTCTCTCCATCGAATGTTTGCTGTTCAGTGTTAATGCGGGATAGCACATCAGCTGCTGTGTTTTTACTGCCAGGGATATACTCCCAATTGATGTGGTATTCTTGGAGAGCAAGTATCCATCTGGTTAATCGACCATGGCTGAGCTTGCAGTTCTTTAAGAAGGATATAGATTTATGGTCGGTGCGCACTGTGATAGGATATCCAAGGATATAAGTACGAAATTTGCCACAAGAAAAGACTACGCTCAACAGCTCTTTCTCGGTTACATGGTAATTACGTTCACACTGATTTAACGTTCTGCTGGCGAAACTTACTACTTGGTGGTTTCCATCCTTGTCTTCCTGATAGAGTACCGATCCCAAGCTAATGTCGCTTGCATCGCAGTTCATGTAAAAGGGTCTATTGAATCAGGGTGGTTTAACATAATTGTGTCGAGGAAGTGTTTTATAATGGTTTTGAAAATCGTTTCTTGTTCTGGACCCCACATCCACTTGGTCTTAGATGATAGTTGTGGTGACAGTTTGGTTGTCAGCTCAGAGTAATTTTGCTGAAATTTTCTGTAGTAGTTACAGATGCCCAGGAACGACTGTAACTGTTTCTTATTTTTAGGGGTAGGGAAATGTTGAATAGCATCTATCTTGTCGGTTGATGGTGTTATTCCTTGTCGTGATAGGTTGAATCCAAGGAGTTGAACTTCTTCTGCTATTAGCTTTGACTTTTCCAACTTCAATGTCACGTTGTTTATGGATAACTTCTCCAGTACCCGTTCTACTCTTGTACAATGCTCTTCCCAGTTGGATGAAGTGATCAGCAAATCATCAACGTACACAGTTGTATAATTCATGGTTTCAGGACCCAATATCTGGTCCATGCAGCGGACGAATATCGCTACTGAATTTACCAGCCCAAAAGGTAGTCGTTTGAACTGGTAGTTCCTACCTTCAAATATAAACGCTACGTACTTCCTACTGGCTGGGTGCAATTCTACTTGCCAGTACCCGCAAACTGTATCCCAGGTACTGATAAACTGAGTACCATGAAACTTTTAGAGGATCTCCTCAATTTCACCAGGAGATGTCCTATCGTTAATTAGGATCTTGTTTATTTCTCTAGCGTCGAGACATAGGCGTACCCTTCCATCTGTCTTGGTAACAGCCACTATAGGACTGGTGTACTGCGAACAACTGTACTCAATTATGTGCTCTTCCAGCATTTTATTAATTTCCATACGTACTGCCTCCTTTGCTGCATAGGCAATCGGATAGGATTTCTTATTGAAGTTTGCCACCTCTTTGAACTTCAACTCGCATTGATACCCTCGTACCTTTCCTGGTTGGTCGGAAAATACATGGCGGTATTTGTTGTAAATCATTATTAATTTTTCTACCTCTTGATCCGTTAATGGATTCCCGTCTTGAGTACCTCGAAATTGTCGGATTTCTTCTAATTTTTGATTCCATAGAATGTCACTATTTATTTGATTGTCTGGTTTCTCTTCCCACCTTCGGTCTGGTGAATCACAGATCATTCTTATATTATATACTGTACTAATTGGGATGACCCCCTTGCTCCCAGTTAATTTT
The DNA here is from genome assembly GCA_034769895.1 of Magicicada septendecula. Lineage (NCBI taxonomy): Eukaryota > Metazoa > Arthropoda > Insecta > Hemiptera > Cicadidae > Magicicada > Magicicada septendecula. The sequence goes on along the minus strand of CM068367.1, from coordinate 746,457,430 downwards.
GCCATCCATTCTTTATCTTCATATCTCATAGTTACTTTGGATAGTCTCATGTCGATAATTGCAGAATACTTTCTTAGGATGTCACAGCCAATTAAAATTTCAAATGGTAAATTATGAGCAATTAAGAATATCATTGACAATGGCTCACCATTACTCATTACTTCTAGAGACACTTGTCTCTTAATGGTTTTATTTTGCCTTCCAGTGGCTCCAATTAAAACAATGTTACTTACTGGTAACGTGGGTAAGCTGACCTTACTTTCTTTTTGAATTTTGTTATACATATTTGCGTCAATTAAGGACACATTGGCGCCCGTATCAATCATGAATTTTACAATTACTCCATATACCTTGGCAACAACATATGCAATTTCATTGTCAGGGTGTTTAATTAATGTGGTATTTTCTTCCAGTAACTCCTCACGGATGTTCTTCAGATAGTGGTTTTGAATTATTGTTATTGTTATTTGTCTGGTTAGTCAGTTTGGTTAATAACCCAATAGATCAGATCAGTGATGGGTCCTGTTGGATTCTCACTGCCGCTGTTCGTTTAAATGTTGGGCGTTGCCTTCGGTGCGGTCCTCTGATCTACTGGGGTGATTATCTTCAGTTGTTTGCATTCTTTCAACCGAGTGGTCATTGAATGTTATTCGTTCTTGGCTTCTCCTATTTTCTTCCGCACTTCTGCTCCTTGGTCCTCTGTAACCCCGTCTTCCGTCGTTTCTATTCTCAGCATTAATGTAATTTACCCATCACCTGTATGTTTGATTCGGCCCCTGATGGTTGTTATTGTTGTATTGATTGTTGGGCCTGTTGTAATTACCACCGTTTTGATTATTTCCCCTGTTATAGGAATTATTTTGATTATTACTGTTGTTGAAGTAATTTTGGTTATTATTCCTCGGATAATTATGGTTATGATTATTATTGAAATTTCTGTAATTATTGGGGTTGGTTGGCGGATGATTAGCCGGTGTATGGTTTCCTTGTGGCCCACTTGGATGATTTCTAGTATCATAGTTTCTGTAATTCGGGGTGTTCTTTTGCCTGTTTAATACATAATGCTTTTCTCGTTCATATTCACCCAATAAAGCGGCCATCTCTTGAATTGTTTTTATTCTTCCACTCAATCTGCTCTTGGTAATTTCCCCATCATAGTGGTACGCTAGTTGGGTCACCAAGCACTCTTCTGGGATGTTAGGTTCTAGGTTTCTAGCCACACTGACTTTACCTAAGAAGTAGGCAGTTGGAGATTGTCCCAGGTAAGGGTCGAATCGGCCGTTACTGATATTGTTTCTGACTACATGCTGCGTCGCCTCTGACCAGTATTTGTCCTTAAACAGTTTTTTAAATTCGTTAAAATTGTGTATGTCTGGTCGCACAGCCGTCCACCAATTGTCGTGAACCTCTTTAAACATTTCATCAATCATGCCCTTGATCACCGTCTACCGTGTCTCCCTGGTTCTAGCTAGGTTCTCTTCTACCCGTTCAATGAACTCAATTGGGTTTCGCTTGTAATTCTTGAAATTGATTGCCTACCTATTCTCACTGCATGAGATGTGTGAGCTGATTAGTGGTCGGTCCTTCAACGCATTTATCTCTTCTTGGAGGCGTAATTCTCTTACTCTGAATTCTGCTATTTTTCCTTCTTGGGCTGTTGTGGTGTCCTTCACCTCACTTACCGATGCATCCAATTTGCTATACTTCTCTTCGACCCTCGTTTGTATTTGTTCTATTTTGTGATTTGTTTCCTTCTGGAGTCCTTCAACCCTCCTTTTACCTTCACCTTCAACTTCATTTACCTTGATCAAAATTTCTTCTCGGACTTGTAACACCACTTCGCTGGTTTTCTCTATCTTCTCTTCCGTCTCCATTACCGTCTGTTTCAATTCTTACCTGTACTCCGTCAATTGTTGCTGTAATGTATCCTGGTTGTATTCAATTTTATCGTTCAGCGTTTCAATATCCTCTTTCATTAGTCTCAAGGTTTCGCTGGTTTTCTCATTACTTCTCTCTATCTTTTCACTGATCAGTTTATTCTCCTCCTTCATTTTCTGTGTCAGGGTTTCATTTAATGACTCGAATTTTTTGTCTAGTTTTCATTTGTCTCCTTTTTCAACTCCTCGTTATTTTGTTTTAATAATTTTTTATTGTCCTCCTTCATTTCTTCCTTCTGCTTCCTGGAGTTTTTTTTAATTAATTCCCATAGTTTTAGTAAGTCCATGTCTGCTCTGGCCTCCTCCTGCTGTGTGGGTTTATTTGTTTCCACAGGAGTTAATAATTCTTCTACATCTTCCACCGAAGTTATTTCCCTTTCTTCCATTCTGGCACCTTTCTCGATCTCCTTTTCTAATCTCTTTGCTTCCTCTTCTGCCTCCTTCTCGCGTAGCTTAGTCAGTCTTGTGCCGATTTTTCCCGACTCCATTTTCTGCAGTCGCCGCTAGAATCTGTAAGGTTTAATGGTATAATTTCTTAATTATTCTAGCCCTACTAGTTAGAGCGCCACTTTGTATAAAGACCTTTTACGTGGGTGTTTTTTAAATTGTCTTTGTCACACGTTCTTGTACTCGTATCGTAAATATGTGTGACGAGCGTTTTTATTTCGCTCGTTGCGTTTGTAATATAGTATAAGTGTGTAATTGTGGGTATTAATCAGTTAAGTTACTTCTGTGAATGTTATTCGTATATAGCGAGTCGGATTGTACTTTTTCTTAATACTTACGGGCAAACCATATCTCTCGGCGTTCAATTTGAATCTTACCGCCTCGTCACCTGATTGGCTCACGCCATCTTGCAGTGTCGACTTCGCTAACTGTGGTGTTTGGTGTTTACAGTTTAATAATTCTCTATATATTACTTTATTTTATACGAAAGTGTTTGGTTAGAATTTTGACAGTAAGTCATGTTCATTAATAATTTATTATAAATCAGTTTCAAAGGTTGTTAATTGATTAAGTTTTATTAATAGTGATAGATTCAGTTCTTGTTCAAAATTGTGATCAGTGAAGTGAAAATTTTAACTCGTTATTATGGATAAAGGGGAATTCGTTTTTAAGTGAAATTATTAGTTTATACTCATCGGGTTCTCGTTGGGGCTCCTTCGATGTTCGTCTACTTCTTCCGGATAGGTCTAGTCGTCTTCTCCTCCTCAGATGTTTCTCGATTCCCGTTCAGATGGTCTTCAATTCAAGTTCGGCTTCCCTCTTGTTCCGCAGTCGTTCATATTCTCAGGTTGAAGTAGGTCGATCCCCTTCTTCCTTCGGGATGAGTCGTCTGTTACGTTCCTTCGAAGTCTTCTTATTTTTACTGATATTTTTATGTTGTGAATATTTTAATACTGGTTAATTCATCAGGTGTTCTATGGAATGATTTTACAATACTTCTTCCTTCTTGGTTTTATTAAAATTTACGTTTTTATAGTTAAATTCGGATTGAGAGCTGCATACATCCGCCCTCCGCGTCGGTCAATAATGGATTAATTAGAATTCCAATGGTTTTTTGGTAATAAATTTCAGTTGCTATGGTTACCTATTAAATTATGCTAATTCTCATTGGTCGTTATTTTATGTCATTGTTATATTCTAACGTTTTATTTTGGTTTAAATCTATAAAATATCTTCAAATTAAGATTTCTTTCTTATATTAGTAGCTATGTTTATTACATGAATACCATTGTTCTTATTTTTTGTTAAGGGTTATTTTGATACCCCTCATGGTTACTTTTGAGTAGTTAATCACATTTTCGTTATTTTCTTATTTATATTTCATATATATTTAATCTAAAACTGGATGTTATTTATACATTTTTGTATTAGGTATACCTACTTAACTGTTTAAACATTTGTTATATTCTGATTAATACTGGGCTATTGTTTTGCTTTTAAATTTACAAAGTTCCTTCATTAAATGTTAGGCCTAGAGCCTAGATTTTCCCATACTACTATTTAACATTCTTTGTAACTTATTAACATTATATCTGGTACATTAAAACAATTTTTTAATAGAAATAAATAATAAAACATTGGTGACACTAGCCATATCACTTATCATAAGAATAAACATTTTCTTGCCAGGTTCAAGCCTGAAATTAAACTTCTAACTAATTTTCTGTTTTTTACTACTATCTGGTTTAACTTATAATTTACTACATTATATGGTTTTTTAAACAATAACAAAACTCTTATAATACTACTGTTAAACTGTACCTTACACAATATACTTTACTCACTAATTCCTTCACTAGAACACAGTGTCTATCGTTCTTATTTACCATTCATTCTAATGACTTAATTTTTATCTTATTTTATAATTCTTACTAACTATTACTTAAATTAATCACAGTACAATTAGTTCATCTTACTTGCTAACATAAAGTTTATCACAGGTTGTTTAGATATTTTAATACAGTCTACTTTTAAAATACCTTTTTCTGTTCACCCACTGCACTTTTTCCTTCATAGAAGGTTTTTTTATTCACTTTCACTTTTTTTTTATAACATGCTGTACCTGGCATGTCACCACTTATTTGTATTGATACACTCTTTATTCCACTCACTTGATATTATTCACTATGTTGTCTAATTATTTTAACATCATCGTGTGGTTATTGGTTATGAGTAATTAATTTATTTTCCATTCACTTTGATCACTTTTGATTATTAACTATGGCCTTTATTTGCCTCAGAGTATGGTTTACTGGTTTTGACTATGTTTATCACTATTCATTTGGGTATGTTTATTTTTAACTCCCTACCTTATATTTATAGGTACATTTTCTTCATTCATATAATATGCATAATATTACTATCTTATTTGTTATTACTAACATAGGTACATCTCCTTTATGCCCTAACTATTTTAGTGCATTGCTTACATACATTTTGTAGTCATAATTTGGGGATTACAATGTTCGTTATTATTTTCTTGATTACATCTGGTTTCTGGTTCCTTCTTCCCTGTTCCATTTTATTTTCCTTGTGTTTATCCAATCTATTGGGTCAAGTCATCGTCAGTTTATTAGTCATTTGTCATTTTGTAATTTGGTTATTAATCTCTGAGTTATAAGTTTCTTGACCTTTCTTCTTGTCTTCAGCTTCTTTGTTTTATTATTAATTATCAATGTATTTTCACTATCTTATGTCATGTTACATAATGCATCGCCACCAAAATTGATTATTTCGAAACAAAGATCATTATGTTTTTTCTGAAATTATCAATATAATTCATTACATCAAGTTGTTATTATTCAGGAATTCCTCAATCGCTATTTTCTTCTTTATTTATTTTTATTAAGTCATGGTTCATGATATGGTATTTGTTATTATTCTCTTTCTTTACTCCTTCATTACGAGTGTTATCCCTTGTATGTTCTATTTCCCTAAAATTTTCTTCTCTCCCATTCATATAAATTGGTACTAGCCAGAGGGCACGTGTGGCTCTATTACTCTGCTATCCATTTATACACATTTTGAGTTCAGAGGTCATGCCTATCTGCTCAATAACATAAAATAATTGTTGGACGTATCTCAACATAAAATCATCACATAATAATATTCATAATAATCATAATAATAGTCGTTTATTTCCGACTCATATAATATCAATACAATAAAACACTCTTGGGATTAATTATTCTCTCTTTTATACATCTCATGACCTTTTCTTCTCAGTGACTTGTTTGGATTCCTTTTCTATGCTTATGGCGATACTTAATGGATATTTTGCATTGTTTCATCAACTTACTTCATATGATAGTGATTTCATTTGTTATCACTTTATTTCTCATTTATATTCAATATTAACATTGTAGCTGGTTTCTGGCTCACTTATATTTTTTTTTTATCATTGATTGTCCAGTTAATATGTCATTGTCATTTTTTATTTGATTGTCTGTCTTTTCTTTTTGTGAAACGTTAATTCTTTATTATTCCCTTTTGCAATAGGGTCAATTAATGATGTTATGTAGCGTCATCATTATTTGTTTAACATTTTATTATTTTATGTCAATTTTTTATGATATTTCATTATATATATCTTTTTTCAAAATTACATGGGTTTACACATTTTGTTTCACACTTGGTTGTAAGTTTGTACTTACTTTGTTTTGAATTTAGCTAATCTTTCTTCTAAATTCTTTTTCATTCATATATTAATTTCAATCAAACATTTATTTGTAAGTTGTGCTTACTTTAATTTTTGAATTTAGATAATGTTTACTCTCCAAATTCTCTAACACCGCCTCATAATATTTTTTCAAAGAAGACTGGTTGTAAGTCCCTTTGATTCTCTTGGTCGTTATCTCACTTACGACATAGGTGTTATTGTGGTTATCTTTGACAATGAGATAGGGGCCATTGTACAGTAATAATAATTTCTTTGTGATTCCCTCTCTAGAACTAGGTAACTCTCTGTTCCATATTAGCACTTTTTCTCCTGCATGATATCGTATTGCTTTAGGTTGGATTTTGTGGTATTTTTTCCTTCTTCTTTTCTACTTGTTCCGCTATCTTGCTGTAGAATCTTGCATTATCGAACTGGTATTCGGGATTGGCGGGGAAATTAACAAGTTCTTCTATTGCTCGAGGTGGTGGTTTTCCGTACATGATGGTATAAGGGGTATCCTTAATGGATTCGTGGTAAGCGAGATTTATGAAACTTTCTGTGGCTTCGATGTATTCACTCCACTTACATTGCTGATCGTGGCAGTACGTTCGAAGAATTCTCCCAACTTCACGGAGCACTCTTTCAGCTGGATTGCTGTTCGGGTGGTAAATTGAAGTTTTGTATGTTCAGACGCCCAGATCCATCAATGTCTCCTTCCATTTTCTTCCTCGGAATTGGGTACCATGATCAGTGATAATATTTGTTGGACTCCCCACTTCTGGTATGTACCTCTGCGTTATAATGTTCAGTACTTTATTTGTGGTAGCACGGTTGATAGGGTATAATTTTACAAACTTGGTGTAATGGTCCATGATGATAACTATGAACTTGTACTGTTTTCTTCCTCCACTGCATGGCATGGGTCCACATATGTCTAAGAAAACTTGTTCCAGTTTGTTGGCAGATGTTATTGGTTGCATTACTCCTTCTTTCTTGTCGTTATTGTACTTGACTTGTTGGCATATGTGACAGCTTTTTATGACCTTTCTTACTCTTCTGTCAATGTCCTTCAGGTAGATATGCTCTTCTAGTGCTTTGATCACTTTTAGTGCTCCCATATGTCCGTATCTGAGGTGGTATTCCATTATAATTTCAGCTTCAGTTCCTTTAGGTATTATTAACTTCCATGTATTTTGGTTGGGCTTGGTTTTGATAAACAAAGTATCTTCATGCGAACAATATAATTGTGTGGCTCTTTCCTCTTGTTGGTTCAACCGCTCTCGGATTTGGTCCAATTTCTTATCCTCCTTTTGGTGTTGTCTTACTCTATTCAGTATCACTTCTAGGTCGGACTTGCTTTTCATAATATTAAACACTTTCACTATTGTCTCCTTCTCTCCATCGAATGTTTGCTGTTCAGTGTTAATGCGGGATAGCACATCAGCTGCTGTGTTTTTACTGCCAGGGATATACTCCCAATTGATGTGGTATTCTTGGAGAGCAAGTATCCATCTGGTTAATCGACCATGGCTGAGCTTGCAGTTCTTTAAGAAGGATATAGATTTATGGTCGGTGCGCACTGTGATAGGATATCCAAGGATATAAGTACGAAATTTGCCACAAGAAAAGACTACGCTCAACAGCTCTTTCTCGGTTACATGGTAATTACGTTCACACTGATTTAACGTTCTGCTGGCGAAACTTACTACTTGGTGGTTTCCATCCTTGTCTTCCTGATAGAGTACCGATCCCAAGCTAATGTCGCTTGCATCGCAGTTCATGTAAAAGGGTCTATTGAATCAGGGTGGTTTAACATAATTGTGTCGAGGAAGTGTTTTATAATGGTTTTGAAAATCGTTTCTTGTTCTGGACCCCACATCCACTTGGTCTTAGATGATAGTTGTGGTGACAGTTTGGTTGTCAGCTCAGAGTAATTTTGCTGAAATTTTCTGTAGTAGTTACAGATGCCCAGGAACGACTGTAACTGTTTCTTATTTTTAGGGGTAGGGAAATGTTGAATAGCATCTATCTTGTCGGTTGATGGTGTTATTCCTTGTCGTGATAGGTTGAATCCAAGGAGTTGAACTTCTTCTGCTATTAGCTTTGACTTTTCCAACTTCAATGTCACGTTGTTTATGGATAACTTCTCCAGTACCCGTTCTACTCTTGTACAATGCTCTTCCCAGTTGGATGAAGTGATCAGCAAATCATCAACGTACACAGTTGTATAATTCATGGTTTCAGGACCCAATATCTGGTCCATGCAGCGGACGAATATCGCTACTGAATTTACCAGCCCAAAAGGTAGTCGTTTGAACTGGTAGTTCCTACCTTCAAATATAAACGCTACGTACTTCCTACTGGCTGGGTGCAATTCTACTTGCCAGTACCCGCAAACTGTATCCCAGGTACTGATAAACTGAGTACCATGAAACTTTTAGAGGATCTCCTCAATTTCACCAGGAGATGTCCTATCGTTAATTAGGATCTTGTTTATTTCTCTAGCGTCGAGACATAGGCGTACCCTTCCATCTGTCTTGGTAACAGCCACTATAGGACTGGTGTACTGCGAACAACTGTACTCAATTATGTGCTCTTCCAGCATTTTATTAATTTCCATACGTACTGCCTCCTTTGCTGCATAGGCAATCGGATAGGATTTCTTATTGAAGTTTGCCACCTCTTTGAACTTCAACTCGCATTGATACCCTCGTACCTTTCCTGGTTGGTCGGAAAATACATGGCGGTATTTGTTGTAAATCATTATTAATTTTTCTACCTCTTGATCCGTTAATGGATTCCCGTCTTGAGTACCTCGAAATTGTCGGATTTCTTCTAATTTTTGATTCCATAGAATGTCACTATTTATTTGATTGTCTGGTTTCTCTTCCCACCTTCGGTCTGGTGAATCACAGATCATTCTTATATTATATACTGTACTAATTGGGATGACCCCCTTGCTCCCAGTTAATTTTGCCATCCATTCTTTATCTTCATATCTCATAGTTACTTTGGATAGTCTCATGTCGATAATTGCAGAATACTTTCTTAGGATGTCACAGCCAATTAAAATTTCAAATGGTAAATTATGAGCAATTAAGAATATCATTGACAATGGCTCACCATTACTCATTACTTCTAGAGACACTTGTCTCTTAATGGTTTTATTTTGCCTTCCAGTGGCTCCAATTAAAACAATGTTACTTACTGGTAACGTGGGTAAGCTGACCTTACTTTCTTTTTGAATTTTGTTATACATATTTGCGTCAATTAAGGACACATTGGCGCCCGTATCAATCATGAATTTTACAATTACTCCATATACCTTGGCAACAACATATGCAATTTCATTGTCAGGGTGTTTAATTAATGTGGTATTTTCTTCCAGTAACTCCTCACGGATGTTCTTCAGATAGTGGTTTTGAATTATTGTTATTGTTATTTGTCTGGTTAGTCAGTTTGGTTAATAACCCAATAGATCAGATCAGTGATGGGTCCTGTTGGATTCTCACTGCCGCTGTTCGTTTAAATGTTGGGCGTTGCCTTCGGTGCGGTCCTCTGATCTACTGGGGTGATTATCTTCAGTTGTTTGCATTCTTTCAACCGAGTGGTCATTGAATGTTATTCGTTCTTGGCTTCTCCTATTTTCTTCCGCACTTCTGCTCCTTGGTCCTCTGTAACCCCGTCTTCCGTCGTTTCTATTCTCAGCATTAATGTAATTTACCCGTCACCTGTATGTTTGATTCGGCCCCTGATGGTTGTTATTGTTGTATTGATTGTTGGGCCTGTTGTAATTACCACCGTTTTGATTATTTCCCCTGTTATAGGAATTATTTTGATTATTACTGTTGTTGAAGTAATTTTGGTTATTATTCCTCGGATAATTATGGTTATGATTATTATTGAAATTTCTGTAATTATTGGGGTTGGTTGGCGGATGATTAGCCGGTGTATGGTTTCCTTGTGGCCCACTTGGATGATTTCTAGTATCATAGATTCTGTAATTCGGGGTGTTCTTTTGCCTGTTTAATACATAATGCTTTTCTCGTTCATATTCACCCAATAAAGCGGCCATCTCTTGAATTGTTTTTATTCTTCCACTCAATCTGCTCTTGGTAATTTCCCCATCATAGTGGTACGCTAGTTGGGTCACCAAGCACTCTTCTGGGATGTTAGGTTCTAGGTTTCTAGCCACACTGACTTTACCTAAGAAGTAGGCAGTTGGAGATTGTCCCAGGTAAGGGTCGAATCGGCCGTTACTGATATTGTTTCTGACTACATGCTGCGTCGCCTCTGACCAGTATTTGTCCTTAAACAGTTTTTTAAATTCGTTAAAATTGTGTATGTCTGGTCGCACAGCCGTCCACCAATTGTCGTGAACCTCTTTAAACATTTCATCAATCATGCCCTTGATCACCGTCTACCGTGTCTCCCTGGTTCTAGCTAGGTTCTCTTCTACCCGTTCAATGAACTCAATTGGGTTTCGCTTGTAATTCTTGAAATTGATTGCCTACCTATTCTCACTGCATGAGATGTGTGAGCTGATTAGTGGTCGGTCCTTCAACGCATTTATCTCTTCTTGGAGGCGTAATTCTCTTACTCTGAATTCTGCTATTTTTCCTTCTTGGGCTGTTGTGGTGTCCTTCACCTCACTTACCGATGCATCCAATTTGCTATACTTCTCTTCGACCCTCGTTTGTATTTGTTCTATTTTGTGATTTGTTTCCTTCTGGAGTCCTTCAACCCTCCTTTTACCTTCACCTTCAACTTCATTTACCTTGATCAAAATTTCTTCTCGGACTTGTAACACCACTTCGCTGGTTTTCTCTATCTTCTCTTCCGTCTCCATTACCGTCTGTTTCAATTCTTACCTGTACTCCGTCAATTGTTGCTGTAATGTATCCTGGTTGTATTCAATTTTATCGTTCAGCGTTTCAATATCCTCTTTCATTAGTCTCAAGGTTTCGCTGGTTTTCTCATTACTTCTCTCTATCTTTTCACTGATCAGTTTATTCTCCTCCTTCATTTTCTGTGTCAGGGTTTCATTTAATGACTCGAATTTTTTGTCTAGTTTTCATTTGTCTCCTTTTTCAACTCCTCGTTATTTTGTTTTAATAATTTTTTATTGTCCTCCTTCATTTCTTCCTTCTGCTTCCTGGAGTTTTTTTTAATTAATTCCCATAGTTTTAGTAAGTCCATGTCTGCTCTGGCCTCCTCCTGCTGTGTGGGTTTATTTGTTTCCACAGGAGTTAATAATTCTTCTACATCTTCCACCGAAGTTATTTCCCTTTCTTCCATTCTGGCACCTTTCTCGATCTCCTTTTCTAATCTCTTTGCTTCCTCTTCCGCCTCCTTCTCGCGTAGCTTAGTCAGTCTTGTGCCGATTTTTCCCGACTCCATTTTCTGCAGTCGCCGCTAGAATCTGTAAGGTTTAATGGTATAATTTCTTAATTATTCTAGCCCTACTAGTTAGAGCGCCACTTTGTATAAAGACCTTTTACGTGGGTGTTTTTTAAATTGTCTTTGTCACACGTTCTTGTACTCGTATCGTAAATATGTGTGACGAGCGTTTTTATTTCGCTCGTTGCGTTTGTAATATAGTATAAGTGTGTAATTGTGGGTATTAATCAGTTAAGTTACTTCTGTGAATGTTATTCGTATATAGCGAGTCGGATTGTACTTTTTCTTAATACTTACGGGCAAACCATATCTCTCGGCGTTCAATTTGAATCTTACCGCCTCGTCACCTGATTGGCTCACGCCATCTTGCAGTGTCGACTTCGCTAACTGTGGTGTTTGGTGTTTACAGTTTAATAATTCTCTATATATTACTTTATTTTATACGAAAGTGTTTGGTTAGAATTTTGACAGTAAGTCATGTTCATTAATAATTTATTATAAATCAGTTTCAAAGGTTGTTAATTGATTAAGTTTTATTAATAGTGATAGATTCAGTTCTTGTTCAAAATTGTGATCAGTGAAGTGAAAATTTTAACTCGTTATTATGGATAAAGGGGAATTCGTTTTTAAGTGAAATTATTAGTTTATACTCATCGGGTTCTCGTTGGGGCTCCTTCGATGTTCGTCTACTTCTTCCGGATAGGTCTAGTCGTCTTCTCCTCCTCAGATGTTTCTCGATTCCCGTTCAGATGGTCTTCAATTCAAGTTCGGCTTCCCTCTTGTTCCGCAGTCGTTCATATTCTCAGGTTGAAGTAGGTCGATCCCCTTCTTCCTTCGGGATGAGTCGTCTGTTACGTTCCTTCGAAGTCTTCTTATTTTTACTGATATTTTTATGTTGTGAATATTTTAATACTGGTTAATTCATCAGGTGTTCTATGGAATGATTTTACAATACTTCTTCCTTCTTGGTTTTATTAAAATTTACGTTTTTATAGTTAAATTCGGATTGAGAGCTGCATACATCCGCCCTCCGCGTCGGTCAATAATGGATTAATTAGAATTCCAATGGTTTTTTGGTAATAAATTTCAGTTGCTATGGTTACCTATTAAATTATGCTAATTCTCATTGGTCGTTATTTTATGTCATTGTTATATTCTAACGTTTTATTTTGGTTTAAATCTATAAAATATCTTCAAATTAAGATTTCTTTCTTATATTAGTAGCTATGTTTATTACATGAATACCATTGTTCTTATTTTTTGTTAAGGGTTATTTTGATACCCCTCATGGTTACTTTTGAGTAGTTAATCACATTTTCGTTATTTTCTTATTTATATTTCATATATATTTAATCTAAAACTGGATGTTATTTATACATTTTTGTATTAGGTATACCTACTTAACTGTTTAAACATTTGTTATATTCTGATTAATACTGGGCTATTGTTTTGCTTTTAAATTTACAAAGTTCCTTCATTAAATGTTAGGCCTAGAGCCTAGATTTTCCCATACTACTATTTAACATTCTTTGTAACTTATTAACATTATATCTGGTACATTAAAACAATTTTTTAATAGAAATAAATAATAAAACATTGGTGACACTAGCCATATCACTTATCATAAGAATAAACATTTTCTTGCCAGGTTCAAGCCTGAAATTAAACTTCTAACTAATTTTCTGTTTTTTACTACTATCTGGTTTAACTTATAATTTACTACATTATATGGTTTTTTAAACAATAACAAAACTCTTATAATACTACTGTTAAACTGTACCTTACACAATATACTTTACTCACTAATTCCTTCACTAGAACACAGTGTCTATCGTTCTTATTTACCATTCATTCTAATGACTTAATTTTTATCTTATTTTATAATTCTTACTAACTATTACTTAAATTAATCACAGTACAATTAGTTCATCTTACTTGCTAACATAAAGTTTATCACAGGTTGTTTAGATATTTTAATACAGTCTACTTTTAAAATACCTTTTTCTGTTCACCCACTGCACTTTTTCCTTCATAGAAGGTTTTTTTATTCACTTTCACTTTTTTTTTATAACATGCTGTACCTGGCATGTCACCACTTATTTGTATTGATACACTCTTTATTCCACTCACTTGATATTATTCACTATGTTGTCTAATTATTTTAACATCATCGTGTGGTTATTGGTTATGAGTAATTAATTTATTTTCCATTCACTTTGATCACTTTTGATTATTAACTATGGCCTTTATTTGCCTCAGAGTATGGTTTACTGGTTTTGACTATGTTTATCACTATTCATTTGGGTATGTTTATTTTTAACTCCCTACCTTATATTTATAGGTACATTTTCTTCATTCATATAATATGCATAATATTACTATCTTATTTGTTATTACTAACATAGGTACATCTCCTTTATGCCCTAACTATTTTAGTGCATTGCTTACATACATTTTGTAGTCATAATTTGGGGATTACAATGTTCGTTATTATTTTCTTGATTACATCTGGTTTCTGGTTCCTTCTTCCCTGTTCCATTTTATTTTCCTTGTGTTTATCCAATCTATTGGGTCAAGTCATCGTCAGTTTATTAGTCATTTGTCATTTTGTAATTTGGTTATTAATCTCTGAGTTATAAGTTTCTTGACCTTTCTTCTTGTCTTCAGCTTCTTTGTTTTATTATTAATTATCAATGTATTTTCACTATCTTATGTCATGTTACATAATGCATCGCCACCAAAATTGATTATTTCGAAACAAAGATCATTATGTTTTTTCTGAAATTATCAATATAATTCATTACATCAAGTTGTTATTATTCAGGAATTCCTCAATCGCTATTTTCTTCTTTATTTATTTTTATTAAGTCATGGTTCATGATATGGTATTTGTTATTATTCTCTTTCTTTACTCCTTCATTACGAGTGTTATCCCTTGTATGTTCTATTTCCCTAAAATTTTCTTCTCTCCCATTCATATAAATTGGTACTAGCCAGAGGGCACGTGTGGCTCTATTACTCTGCTATCCATTTATACACATTTTGAGTTCAGAGGTCATGCCTATCTGCTCAATAACATAAAATAATTGTTGGACGTATCTCAACATAAAATCATCACATAATAATATTCATAATAATCATAATAATAGTCGTTTATTTCCGACTCATATAATATCAATACAATAAAACACTCTTGGGATTAATTATTCTCTCTTTTATACATCTCATGACCTTTTCTTCTCAGTGACTTGTTTGGATTCCTTTTCTATGCTTATGGCGATACTTAATGGATATTTTGCATTGTTTCATCAACTTACTTCATATGATAGTGATTTCATTTGTTATCACTTTATTTCTCATTTATATTCAATATTAACATTGTAGCTGGTTTCTGGCTCACTTATATTTTTTTTTTATCATTGATTGTCCAGTTAATATGTCATTGTCATTTTTTATTTGATTGTCTGTCTTTTCTTTTTGTGAAACGTTAATTCTTTATTATTCCCTTTTGCAATAGGGTCAATTAATGATGTTATGTAGCGTCATCATTATTTGTTTAACATTTTATTATTTTATGTCAATTTTTTATGATATTTCATTATATATATCTTTTTTCAAAATTACATGGGTTTACACATTTTATTTCACACTTGGTTGTAAGTTTGTACTTACTTTGTTTTGAATTTAGCTAATCTTTCTTCTAAATTCTTTTTCATTCATATATTAATTTCAATCAAACATTTATTTGTAAGTTGTGCTTACTTTAATTTTTGAATTTAGATAATGTTTACTCTCCAAATTCTCTAACACCGCCTCATAATATTTTTTCAAAGAAGACTGGTTGTAAGTCCCTTTGATTCTCTTGGTCGTTATCTCACTTACGACATAGGTGTTATTGTGGTTATCTTTGACAATGAGATAGGGGCCATTGTACAGTAATAATAATTTCTTTGTGATTCCCTCTCTAGAACTAGGTAACTCTCTGTTCCATATTAGCACTTTTTCTCCTGCATGATATCGTATTGCTTTAGGTTGGATTTTGTGGTATTTTTCCTTCTTCTTTTCTACTTGTTCCGCTATCTTGCTGTAGAATCTTGCATTATCGAACTGGTATTCGGGATTAGTGGGGAAATTAACAAGTTCTTCTATTGCTCGAGGTGGTGGTTTTCCGTACATGATGGTATAAGGGGTATCCTTAATGGATTCGTGGTAAGCGAGATTTATGAAACTTTCTGTGGCTTCGATGTATTCACTCCACTTACATTGCTGATCGTGGCAGTACGTTCGAAGAATTCTCCCAACTTCACGGAGCACTCTTTCAGCTGGATTGCTGTTCGGGTGGTAAATCGAAGTTTTGTATGTTCAGACGCCCAGATCCATCAATGTCTCCTTCCATTTTCTTCCTCGGAATTGGGTACCATGATCAGTGATAATATTTGTTGGACTCCCCACTTCTGGTATGTACCTCTGCGTTATAATGTTCAGTACTTTATTTGTGGTAGCACGGTTGATAGGGTATAATTTTACAAACTTGGTGTAATGGTCCATGATGATAACTATGAACTTGTACTGTTTTCTTCCTCCACTGCATGGCATGGGTCCACATATGTCTAAGAAAACTTGTTCCAGTTTGTTGGCAGATGTTATTGGTTGCATTACTCCTTCTTTCTTGTCGTTATTGTACTTGACTTGTTGGCATATGTGACAGCTTTTTATGACCTTTCTTACTCTTCTGTCAATGTCCTTCAGGTAGATATGCTCTTCTAGTGCTTTGATCACTTTTAGTGCTCCCATATGTCCGTATCTGAGGTGGTATTCCATTATAATTTCAGCTTCAGTTCCTTTAGGTATTATTAACTTCCATGTATTTTGGTTAGGCTTGGTTTTGATAAACAAAGTATCTTCATGCGAACAATATAATTGTGTGGCTCTTTTCTCTTGTTGGTTCAGCCGCTCTCGGATTTGGTCCAATTTCTTATCCTCCTTTTGGTGTTGTCTTACTCTATTCAGTATCACTTCTAGGTCGGACTTGCTTTTCATAATATTAAACACTTTCACTATTGTCTCCTTCTCTCCATCGAATGTTTGCTGTTCAGTGTTAATGTGGGATAGCACATCAGCTGCTGTGTTTTTACTGCCAGGGATATACTCCCAATTGATGTGGTATTCTTGGAGAGCAAGTATCCATCTGGTTAATCGACCATGGCTGAGCTTGCAGTTCTTTAAGAAGGATATAGATTTATGGTCGGTGCGCACTGTGATAGGATATCCAAGGATATAAGTACGAAATTTGCCACAAGAAAAGACTACGCTCAACAGCTCTTTCTCGGTTACATGGTAATTACGTTCACACTGATTTAACGTTCTGCTGGCGAAACTTACTACTTGGTGGTTTCCATCCTTGTCTTCCTGATAGAGTACCGATCCCAAGCTAATGTCGCTTGCATCGCAGTTCATGTAAAAGGGTCTATTGAATCAGGGTGGTTTAACATAATTGTGTCGAGGAAGTGTTTTTTAATGGTTTTGAAAATCGTTTCTTGTTCTGGACCCCACATCCACTTGGTCTTAGATGATAGTTGTGGTGACAGTTTGGTTGTCAGCTCAGAGTAATTTTGCTGAAATTTTCTGTAGTAGTTACAGATGCCCAGGAACGACTGTAACTGTTTCTTATTTTTAGGGGTAGGGAAATGTTGAATAGCATCTATCTTGTCGGTTGATGGTGTTATTCCTTGTCGTGATAGGTTGAATCCAAGGAGTTGAACTTCTTCTGCTATTAGCTTTGACTTTTCCAACTTCAATGTCACGTTGTTTATGGATAACTTCTCCAGTACCCGTTCTACTCTTGTACAATGCTCTTCCCAGTTGGATGAAGTGATCAGCAAATCATCAACGTACACAGTTGTATAATTCATGGTTTCAGGACCCAATATCTGGTCCATGCAGCGGACGAATATCGCTACTGAATTTACCAGCCCAAAAGGTAGTCGTTTGAACTGGTAGTTCCTACCTTCAAATATAAACGCTACGTACTTCCTACTGGCTGGGTGCAATTCTACTTGCCAGTACCCGCAAACTGTATCCCAGGTACTGATAAACTGAGTACCATGAAACTTTTAGAGGATCTCCTCAATTTCACCAGGAGATGTCCTATCGTTAATTAGGATCTTGTTTATTTCTCTAGCGTCGAGACATAGGCGTACCCTTCCATCTGTCTTGGTAACAGCCACTATAGGACTGGTGTACTGCGAACAACTGTACTCAATTATGTGCTCTTCCAGCATTTTATTAATTTCCATACGTACTGCCTCCTTTGCTGCATAGGCAATCGGATAGGATTTCTTATTGAAGTTTGCCACCTCTTTGAACTTCAACTCGCATTGATACCCTCGTACCTTTCCTGGTTGGTCGGAAAATACATGGCGGTATTTGTTGTAAATCATTATTAATTTTTCTACCTCTTGATCCGTTAATGGATTCCCGTCTTGAGTACCTCGAAATTGTCGGATTTCTTCTAATTTTTGATTCCATAGAATGTCACTATTTATTTGATTGTCTGGTTTCTCTTCCCACCTTCGGTCTGGTGAATCACAGATCATTCTTATATTATATACTGTACTAATTGGGATGACCCCCTTGCTCCCAGTTAATTTTGCCATCCATTCTTTATCTTCATATCTCATAGTTACTTTGGATAGTCTCATGTCGATAATTGCAGAATACTTTCTTAGGATGTCACAGCCAATTAAAATTTCAAATGGTAAATTATGAGCAATTAAGAATATCATTGACAATGGCTCACCATTACTCATTACTTCTAGAGACACTTGTCTCTTAATGGTTTTATTTTGCCTTCCAGTGGCTCCAATTAAAACAATGTTACTTACTGGTAACGTGGGTAAGCTGACCTTACTTTCTTTTTGAATTTTGTTATACATATTTGCGTCAATTAAGGACACATTGGCGCCCGTATCAATCATGAATTTTACAATTACTCCATATACCTTGGCAACAACATATGCAATTTCATTGTCAGGGTGTTTAATTAATGTGGTATTTTCTTCCAGTAACTCCTCACGGATGTTCTTCAGATAGTGGTTTTGAATTATTGTTATTGTTATTTGTCTGGTTAGTCAGTTTGGTTAATAACCCAATAGATCAGATCAGTGATGGGTCCTGTTGGATTCTCACTGCCGCTGTTCGTTTAAATGTTGGGCGTTGCCTTCGGTGCGGTCCTCTGATCTACTGGGGTGATTATCTTCAGTTGTTTGCATTCTTTCAACCGAGTGGTCATTGAATGTTATTCGTTCTTGGCTTCTCCTATTTTCTTCCGCACTTCTGCTCCTTGGTCCTCTGTAACCCCGTCTTCCGTCGTTTCTATTCTCAGCATTAATGTAATTTACCCGTCACCTGTACGTTTGATTCGGCCCCTGATGGTTGTTATTGTTGTATTGATTGTTGGGCCTGTTGTAATTACCACCGTTTTGATTATTTCCCCTGTTATAGGAATTATTTTGATTATTACTGTTGTTGAAGTAATTTTGGTTATTATTCCTCGGATAATTATGGTTATGATTATTATTGAAATTTCTGTAATTATTGGGGTTGGTTGGCGGATGATTAGCCGGTGTATGGTTTCCTTGTGGCCCACTTGGATGATTTCTAGTATCATAGTTTCTGTAATTCGGGGTGTTCTTTTGCCTGTTTAATACATAATGCTTTTCTCGTTCATATTCACACAATAAAGCGGCCATCTCTTGAATTGTTTTTATTCTTCCACTCAATCTGCTCTTGGTAATTTCCCCATCATAGTGGTACGCTAGTTGGGTCACCAAGCACTCTTCTGGGATGTTAGGTTCTAGGTTTCTAGCCACACTGACTTTACCTAAGAAGTAGGCAGTTGGAGATTGTCCCAGGTAAGGGTCGAATCGGCCGTTACTGATATTGTTTCTGACTACATGCTGCGTCGCCTCTGACCAGTATTTGTCCTTAAACAGTTTTTTAAATTCGTTAAAATTGTGTATGTCTGGTCGCACAGCCGTCCACCAATTGTCGTGAACCTCTTTAAACATTTCATCAATCATGCCCTTGATCACCGTCTACCGTGTCTCCCTGGTTCTAGCTAGGTTCTCTTCTACCCGTTCAATGAACTCAATTGGGTTTCGCTTGTAATTCTTGAAATTGATTGCCTACCTATTCTCACTGCATGAGATGTGTGAGCTGATTAGTGGTCGGTCCTTCAACGCATTTATCTCTTCTTGGAGGCGTAATTCTCTTACTCTGAATTCTGCTATTTTTCCTTCTTGGGCTGTTGTGGTGTCCTTCACCTCACTTACCGATGCATCCAATTTGCTATACTTCTCTTCGACCCTCGTTTGTATTTGTTCTATTTTGTGATTTGTTTCCTTCTGGAGTCCTTCAACCCTCCTTTTACCTTCACCTTCAACTTCATTTACCTTGATCAAAATTTCTTCTCGGACTTGTAACACCACTTCGCTGGTTTTCTCTATCTTCTCTTCCGTCTCCATTACCGTCTGTTTCAATTCTTACCTGTACTCCGTCAATTGTTGCTGTAATGTATCCTGGTTGTATTCAATTTTATCGTTCAGCGTTTCAATATCCTCTTTCATTAGTCTCAAGGTTTCGCTGGTTTTCTCATTACTTCTCTCTATCTTTTCACTGATCAGTTTATTCTCCTCCTTCATTTTCTGTGTCAGGGTTTCATTTAATGACTCGAATTTTTGTCTAGTTTTCATTTGTCTCCTTTTTCAACTCCTCGTTATTTTGTTTTAATAATTTTTTATTGTCCTCCTTCATTTCTTCCTTCTGCTTCCTGGAGTTTTTTTTAATTAATTCCCATAGTTTTAGTAAGTCCATGTCTGCTCTGGCCTCCTCCTGCTGTGTGGGTTTATTTGTTTCCACAGGAGTTAATAATTCTTCTACATCTTCCACCGAAGTTATTTCCCTTTCTTCCATTCTGGCACCTTTCTCGATCTCCTTTTCTAATCTCTTTGCTTCCTCTTCCGCCTCCTTCTCGCGTAGCTTAGTCAGTCTTGTGCCGATTTTTCCCGACTCCATTTTCTGCAGTCGCCGCTAGAATCTGTAAGGTTTAATGGTATAATTTCTTAATTATTCTAGCCCTACTAGTTAGCGCGCCACTTTGTATAAAGACCTTTTACGTGGGTGTTTTTTAAATTGTCTTTGTCACACGTTCTTGTACTCGTATCGTAAATATGTGTGACGAGCGTTTTTATTTCGCTCGTTGCGTTTGTAATATAGTATAAGTGTGTAATTGTGGGTATTAATCAGTTAAGTTACTTCTGTGAATGTTATTCGTATATAGCGAGTCGGATTGTACTTTTTCTTAATACTTACGGGCAAACCATATCTCTCGGCGTTCAATTTGAATCTTACCGCCTCGTCACCTGATTGGCTCACGCCATCTTGCAGTGTCGACTTCGCTAACTGTGGTGTTTGGTGTTTACAGTTTAATAATTCTCTATATATTACTTTATTTTATACGAAAGTGTTTGGTTAGAATTTTGACAGTAAGTCATGTTCATTAATAATTTATTATAAATCAGTTTCAAAGGTTGTTAATTGATTAAATTTTATTAATAGTGATAGATTCAGTTCTTGTTCAAAATTGTGATCAGTGAAGTGAAAATTTTAACTCGTTATTATGGATAAAGGGGAATTCGTTTTTAAGTGAAATTATTAGTTTATACTCATCGGGTTCTCGTTGGGGCTCCTTCGATGTTCGTCTACTTCTTCCGGATAGGTCTAGTCGTCTTCTCCTCCTCAGATGTTTCTCGATTCCCGTTCAGATGGTCTTCAATTCAAGTTCGGCTTCCCTCTTGTTCCGCAGTCGTTCATATTCTCAGGTTGAAGTAGGTCGATCCCCTTCTTCCTTCGGGATGAGTCGTCTGTTACGTTCCTTCGAAGTCTTCTTATTTTTACTGATATTTTTATGTTGTGAATATTTTAATACTGGTTAATTCATCAGGTGTTCTATGGAATGATTTTACAATACTTCTTCCTTCTTGGTTTTATTAAAATTTACGTTTTTATAGTTAAATTCGGATTGAGAGCTGCATACATCCGCCCTCCGCGTCGGTCAATAATGGATTAATTAGAATTCCAATGGTTTTTTGGTAATAAATTTCAGTTGCTATGGTTACCTATTAAATTATGCTAATTCTCATTGGTCGTTATTTTATGTCATTGTTATATTCTAACGTTTTATTTTGGTTTAAATCTATAAAATATTTTCAAATTAAGATTTCTTTCTTATATTAGTAGCTATGTTTATTACATGAATACCATTGTTCTTATTTTTTGTTAAGGGTTATTTTGATACCCCTCATGGTTACTTTTGAGTAGTTAATCACATTTTCGTTATTTTCTTATTTATATTTCATATATATTTAATCTAAAACTGGATGTTATTTACACATTTTTGTATTAGGTATACCTACTTAACTGTTTAAACATTTGTTATATTCTGATTAATACTGGGCTATTGTTTTGCTTTTAAATTTACAAAGTTCCTTCATTAAATGTTAGGCCTAGAGCCTAGATTTTCCCATACTACTATTTAACATTCTTTGTAACTTATTAACATTATATCTGGTACATTAAAACAATTTTTTAATAGAAATAAATAATAAAACATTGGTGACACTAGCCATATCACTTATCATAAGAATAAACATTTTCTTGCCAGGTTCAAGCCTGAAATTAAACTTCTAACTAATTTTCTGTTTTTTACTACTATCTGGTTTAACTTATAATTTACTACATTATATGGTTTTTTAAACAATAACAAAACTCTTATAATACTACTGTTAAACTGTACCTTACACAATATACTTTACTCACTAATTCCTTCACTAGAACACAGTGTCTATCGTTCTTATTTACCATTCATTCTAATGACTTAATTTTTATCTTATTTTATAATTCTTACTAACTATTACTTAAATTAATCACAGTACAATTAGTTCATCTTACTTGCTAACATAAAGTTTATCACAGGTTGTTTAGATATTTTAATACAGTCTACTTTTAAAATACCTTTTTCTGTTCACCCACTGCACTTTTTCCTTCATAGAAGGTTTTTTTATTCACTTTCACTTTTTTTTTATAACATGCTGTACCTGGCATGTCACCACTTATTTGTATTGATACACTCTTTATTCCACTCACTTGATATTATTCACTATGTTGTCTAATTATTTTAACATCATCGTGTGGTTATTGGTTATGAGTAATTAATTTATTTTCCATTCACTTTGATCACTTTTGATTATTAACTATGGCCTTTATTTGCCTCAGAGTATGGTTTACTGGTTTTGACTATGTTTATCACTATTCATTTGAGTATGTTTATTTTTAACTCCCTACCTTATATTTATAGGTACATTTTCTTCATTCATATAATATGCATAATATTACTATCTTATTTGTTATTACTAACATAGGTACATCTCCTTTATGCCCTAACTATTTTAGTGCATTGCTTACATACATTTTGTAGTCATAATTTGGGGATTACAATGTTCGTTATTATTTTCTTGATTACATCTGGTTTCTGGTTCCTTCTTCCCTGTTCCATTTTATTTTCCTTGTGTTTATCCAATCTATTGGGTCAAGTCATCGTCAGTTTATTAGTCATTTGTCATTTTGTAATTTGGTTATTAATCTCTGAGTTATAAGTTTCTTGACCTTTCTTCTTGTCTTCAGCTTCTTTGTTTTATTATTAATTATCAATGTATTTTCACTATCTTATGTCATGTTACATAATGCATCGCCACCAAAATTGATTATTTCGAAACAAAGATCATTATGTTTTTTCTGAAATTATCAATATAATTCATTACATCAAGTTGTTATTATTCAGGAATTCCTCAATCGCTATTTTCTTCTTTATTTATTTTTATTAAGTCATGGTTCATGATATGGTATTTGTTATTATTCTCTTTCTTTACTCCTTCATTACGAGTGTTATCCCTTGTATGTTCTATTTCCCTAAAATTTTCTTCTCTCCCATTCATATAAATTGGTACTAGCCAGAGGGCACGTGTGGCTCTATTACTCTGCTATCCATTTATACACATTTTGAGTTCAGAGGTCATGCCTATCTGCTCAATAACATAAAATAATTGTTGGACGTATCTCAACATAAAATCATCACATAATAATATTCATAATAATCATAATAATAGTCGTTTATTTCCGACTCATATAATATCAATACAATAAAACACTCTTGGGATTAATTATTCTCTCTTTTATACATCTCATGACCTTTTCTTCTCAGTGACTTGTTTGGATTCCTTTTCTATGCTTATGGCGATACTTAATGGATATTTTGCATTGTTTCATCAACTTACTTCATATGATAGTGATTTCATTTGTTATCACTTTATTTCTCATTTATATTCAATATTAACATTGTAGCTGGTTTCTGGCTCACTTATATTTTTTTTTTATCATTGATTGTCCAGTTAATATGTCATTGTCATTTTTTATTTGATTGTCTGTCTTTTCTTTTTGTGAAACGTTAATTCTTTATTATTCCCTTTTGCAATAGGGTCAATTAATGATGTTATGTAGCGTCATCATTATTTGTTTAACATTTTATTATTTTATGTCAATTTTTTATGATATTTCATTATATATATCTTTTTTCAAAATTACATGGGTTTACACATTTTGTTTCACACTTGGTTGTAAGTTTGTACTTACTTTGTTTTGAATTTAGCTAATCTTTCTTCTAAATTCTTTTTCATTCATATATTAATTTCAATCAAACATTTATTTGTAAGTTGTGCTTACTTTAATTTTTGAATTTAGATAATGTTTACTCTCCAAATTCTCTAACACCGCCTCATAATATTTTTTCAAAGAAGACTGGTTGTAAGTCCCTTTGATTCTCTTGGTCGTTATCTCACTTACGACATAGGTGTTATTGTGGTTATCTTTGACAATGAGATAGGGGCCATTGTACAGTAATAATAATTTCTTTGTGATTCCCTCTCTAGAACTAGGTAACTCTCTGTTCCATATTAGCACTTTTTCTCCTGCATGATATCGTATTGCTTTAGGTTGGATTTTGTGGTATTTTTCCTTCTTCTTTTCTACTTGTTCCGCTATCTTGCTGTAGAATCTTGCATTATCGAACTGGTATTCGGGATTGGCGGGGAAATTAACAAGTTCTTCTATTGCTCGAGGTGGTGGTTTTCCGTACATGATGGTATAAGGGGTATCCTTAATGGATTCGTGGTAAGCGAGATTTATGAAACTTTCTGTGGCTTCGATGTATTCACTCCACTTACATTGCTGATCGTGGCAGTACGTTCGAAGAATTCTCCCAACTTCACGGAGCACTCTTTCAGCTGGATTGCTGTTCGGGTGGTAAATCGAAGTTCTGTATGTTCAGACGCCCAGATCCATCAATGTCTCCTTCCATTTTCTTCCTCGGAATTGGGTACCATGATCAGTGATAATATTTGTTGGACTCCCCACTTCTGGTATGTACCTCTGCGTTATAATGTTCAGTACTTTATTTGTGGTAGCACGGTTGATAGGGTATAATTTTACAAACTTGGTGTAATGGTCCATGATGATAACTATGAACTTGTACCGTTTTCTTCCTCCACTGCATGGCATGGGTCCACATATGTCTAAGAAAACTTGTTCCAGTTTGTTGGCAGATGTTATTGGTTGCATTACTCCTTCTTTCTTGTCGTTATTGTACTTGACTTGTTGGCATATGTGACAGCTTTTTATGACCTTTCTTACTCTTCTGTCAATGTCCTTCAGGTAGATATGCTCTTCTAGTGCTTTGATCACTTTTAGTGCTCCCATATGTCCGTATCTGAGGTGGTATTCCATTATAATTTCAGCTTCAGTTCCTTTAGGTATTATTAACTTCCATGTATTTTGGTTGGGCTTGGTTTTGATAAACAAAGTATCTTCATGCGAACAATATAATTGTGTGGCTCTTTCCTCTTGTTGGTTCAGCCGCTCTCGGATTTGGTCCAATTTCTTATCCTCCTTTTGGTGTTGTCTTACTCTATTCAGTATCACTTCTAGGTCGGACTTGCTTTTCATAATATTAAACACTTTCACTATTGTCTCCTTCTCTCCATCGAATGTTTGCTGTTCAGTGTTAATGCGGGATAGCACATCAGCTGCTGTGTTTTTACTGCCAGGGATATACTCCCAATTGATGTCGTATTCTTGGAGAACAAGTATCCATCTGGTTAATCGACCATGGCTGAGCTTGCAGTTCTTTAAGAAGGATATAGATTTATGGTCGGTGCGCACTGTGATAGGATATCCAAGGATATAAGTACGAAATTTGCCACAAGAAAAGACTACGCTCAACAGCTCTTTCTCGGTTACATGGTAATTACGTTCACACTGATTTAACGTTCTGCTGGCGAAACTTACTACTTGGTGGTTTCCATCCTTGTCTTCCTGATAGAGTACCGATCCCAAGCTAATGTCGCTTGCATCGCAGTTCATGTAAAAGGGTCTATTGAATCAGGGTGGTTTAACATAATTGTGTCGAGGAAGTGTTTTTTAATGGTTTTGAAAATCGTTTCTTGTTCTGGACCCCACATCCACTTGGTCTTAGATGATAGTTGTGGTGACAGTTTGGTTGTCAGCTCAGAGTAATTTTGCTGAAATTTTCTGTAGTAGTTACAGATGCCCAGGAACGACTGTAACTGTTTCTTATTTTTAGGGGTAGGGAAATGTTGAATAGCATCTATCTTGTCGGTTGATGGTGTTATTCCTTGTCGTGATAGGTTGAATCCAAGGAGTTGAACTTCTTCTGCTATTAGCTTTGACTTTTCCAACTTCAATGTCACGTTGTTTATGGATAACTTCTCCAGTACCCGTTCTACTCTTGTACAATGCTCTTCCCAGTTGGATGAAGTGATCAGCAAATCATCAACGTACACAGTTGTATAATTCATGGTTTCAGGACCCAATATCTGGTCCATGCAGCGGACGAATATCGCTACTGAATTTACCAGCCCAAAAGGTAGTCGTTTGAACTGGTAGTTCCTACCTTCAAATATAAACGCTACGTACTTCCTACTGGCTGGGTGCAATTCTACTTGCCAGTACCCGCAAACTGTATCCCAGGTACTGATAAACTGAGTACCATGAAACTTTTAGAGGATCTCCTCAATTTCACCAGGAGATGTCCTATCGTTAATTAGGATCTTGTTTATTTCTCTAGCGTCGAGACATAGGCGTACCCTTCCATCTGTCTTGGTAACAGCCACTATAGGACTGGTGTACTGCGAACAACTGTACTCAATTATGTGCTCTTCCAGCATTTTATTAATTTCCATACGTACTGCCTCCTTTGCTGCATAGGCAATCGGATAGGATTTCTTATTGAAGTTTGCCACCTCTTTGAACTTCAACTCGCATTGATACCCTCGTACCTTTCCTGGTTGGTCGGAAAATACATGGCGGTATTTGTTGTAAATCATTATTAATTTTTCTACCTCTTGATCCGTTAATGGATTCCCGTCTTGAGTACCTCGAAATTGTCGGATTTCTTCTAATTTTTGATTCCATAGAATGTCACTATTTATTTGATTGTCTGGTTTCTCTTCCCACCTTCGGTCTGGTGAATCACAGATCATTCTTATATTATATACTGTACTAATTGGGATGACCCCCTTGCTCCCAGTTAATTTTGCCATCCATTCTTTATCTTCATATCTCATAGTTACTTTGGATAGTCTCATGTCGATAATTGCACAATACTTTCTTAGGATGTCACAGCCAATTAAAATTTCAAATGGTAAATTATGAGCAATTAAGAATATCATTGACAATGGCTCACCATTACTCATTACTTCTAGAGACACTTGTCTCTTAATGGTTTTATTTTGCCTTCCAGTGGCTCCAATTAAAACAATGTTACTTACTGGTAACGTGGGTAAGCTGACCTTACTTTCTTTTTGAATTTTGTTATACATATTTGCGTCAATTAAGGACACATTGGCGCCCGTATCAATCATGAATTTTACAATTACTCCATATACCTTGGCAACAACATATGCAATTTCATTGTCAGGGTGTTTAATTAATGTGGTATTTTCTTCCAGTAACTCCTCACGGATGTTCTTCAGATAGTGGTTTTGAATTATTGTTATTGTTATTTGTCTGGTTAGTCAGTTTGGTTAATAACCCAATAGATCAGATCAGTGATGGGTCCTGTTGGATTCTCACTGCCGCTGTTCGTTTAAATGTTGGGCGTTGCCTTCGGTGCGGTCCTCTGATCTACTGGGGTGATTATCTTCAGTTGTTTGCATTCTTTCAACCGAGTGGTCATTGAATGTTATTCGTTCTTGGCTTCTCCTATTTTCTTCCGCACTTCTGCTCCTTGGTCCTCTGTAACCCCGTCTTCCGTCGTTTCTATTCTCAGCATTAATGTAATTTACCCGTCACCTGTATGTTTGATTCGGCCCCTGATGGTTGTTATTGTTGTATTGATTGTTGGGCCTGTTGTAATTACCACCGTTTTGATTATTTCCCCTGTTATAGGAATTATTTTGATTATTACTGTTGTTGAAGTAATTTTGGTTATTATTCCTCGGATAATTATGGTTATGATTATTATTGAAATTTCTGTAATTATTGGGGTTGGTTGGCGGATGATTAGCCGGTGTATGGTTTCCTTGTGGCCCACTTGGATGATTTCTAGTATCATAGTTTCTGTAATTCGGGGTGTTCTTTTGCCTGTTTAATACATAATGCTTTTCTCGTTCATATTCACCCAATAAAGTGGCCATCTCTTGAATTGTTTTTATTCTTCCACTCAATCTGCTCTTGGTAATTTCCCCATCATAGTGGTACACTAGTTGGGTCACCAAGCACTCTTCTGGGATGTTAGGTTCTAGGTTTCTAGCCACACTGACTTTACCTAAGAAGTAGGCAGTTGGAGATTGTCCCAGGTAAGGGTCGAATCGGCCGTTACTGATATTGTTTCTGACTACATGCTGCGTCGCCTCTGACCAGTATTTGTCCTTAAACAGTTTTTTAAATTCGTTAAAATTGTGTATGTCTGGTCGCACAGCCGTCCACCAATTGTCGTGAACCTCTTTAAACATTTCATCAATCATGCCCTTGATCACCGTCTACCGTGTCTCCCTGGTACTAGCTAGGTTCTCTTCTACCCGTTCAATGAACTCAATTGGGTTTCGCTTGTAATTCTTGAAATTGATTGCCTACCTATTCTCACTGCATGAGATGTGTGAGCTGATTAGTGGTCGGTCCTTCAACGCATTTATCTCTTCTTGGAGGCGTAATTCTCTTACTCTGAATTCTGCTATTTTTCCTTCTTGGGCTGTTGTGGTGTCCTTCACCTCACTTACCGATGCATCCAATTTGCTATACTTCTCTTCGACCCTCGTTTGTATTTGTTCTATTTTGTGATTTGTTTCCTTCTGGAGTCCTTCAACCCTCCTTTTACCTTCACCTTCAACTTCATTTACCTTGATCAAAATTTCTTCTCGGACTTGTAACACCA
Organism: Magicicada septendecula; assembly: GCA_034769895.1. Taxonomy (NCBI): domain Eukaryota; kingdom Metazoa; phylum Arthropoda; class Insecta; order Hemiptera; family Cicadidae; genus Magicicada; species Magicicada septendecula. The sequence continues at coordinate 746,428,365 of CM068367.1, read as the reverse complement.
CTTCGCTGGTTTTCTCTATCTTCTCTTCCGTCTCCATTACCATCTGTTTCAATTCTTACCTGTACTCCGTCAATTGTTGCTGTAATGTATCCTGGTTGTATTCAATTTTATCGTTCAGCGTTTCAATATCCTCTTTCATTAGTCTCAAGGTTTCGCTGGTTTTCTCATTACTTCTCTCTATCTTTTCACTGATAAGTTTATTCTCCTCCTTCATTTTCTGTGTCAGGGTTTCATTTAATGACTCGAATTTTTTGTCTAGTTTTCATTTGTCTCCTTTTTCAACTCCTCGTTATTTTGTTTTAATAATTTTTTATTGTCCTCCTTCATTTCTTCCTTCTGCTTCCTGGAGTTTTTTTTAATTAATTCCCATAGTTTTAGTAAGTCCATGTCTGCTCTGGCCTCCTCCTGCTGTGTGGGTTTATTTGTTTCCACAGGAGTTAATAATTCTTCTACATCTTCCACCGAAGTTATTTCCCTTTCTTCCATTCTGGCACCTTTCTTGATCTCCTTTTCTAATCTCTTTGCTTCCTCTTCCGCCTCCTTCTCGCGTAGCTTAGTCAGTCTTGTGCCGATTTTTCCCGACTCCATTTTCTGCAGTCGCCGCTAGAATCTGTAAGGTTTAATGGTATAATTTCTTAATTATTCTAGCCCTACTAGTTAGCGCGCCACTTTGTATAAAGACCTTTTACGTGGGTGTTTTTTAAATTTTCTTTGTCACACGTTCTTGTATTCGTATCGTAAATATGTGTGACAAGCGTTTTTATTTCGCTCGTTGCGTTTGTAATATAGTATAAGTGTGTAATTGTGGGTATTAATCAGTTAAGTTACTTCTGTGAATGTTATTCGTATATAGCGAGTCGGATTGTACTTTTTCTTAATACTTACGGGCAAACCATATCTCTCGGCATTCAATTTGAATCTTACCGCCTCGTCACCTGATTGGCTCACGCCATCTTGCAGTGTCGACTTCGCTAACTGTGGTGTTTGGTGTTTACAGTTTAATAATTCTCTATATATTACTTTATTTTATACGAAAGTGTTTGGTTAGAATTTTGACAGTAAGTCATGTTCATTAATAATTTATTATAAATCAGTTTCAAAGGTTGTTAATTGATTAAGTTTTATTAATAGTGATAGATTCAGTTCTTGTTCAAAATTGTGATCAGTGAAGTGAAAATTTTAACTCGTTATTATGGATAAAGGGGAATTCGTTTTTAAGTGAAATTATTAGTTTATACTCATCGGGTTCTCGTTGGGGCTCCTTCGATGTTCGTCTACTTCTTCCGGATAGGTCTAGTCGTCTTCTCCTCCTCAGATGTTTCTCGATTCCCGTTCAGATGGTCTTCAATTCAAGTTCGGCTTCCCTCTTGTTCCGCAGTCGTTCATATTCTCAGGTTGAAGTAGGTCGATCCCCTTCTTCCTTCGGGATGAGTCGTCTGTTACGTTCCTTCGAAGTCTTCTTATTTTTACTGATATTTTTATGTTGTGAATATTTTAATACTGGTTAATTCATCAGGTGTTCTATGGAATGATTTTACAATACTTCTTCCTTCTTGGTTTTATTAAAATTTACGTTTTTATAGTTAAATTCGGATTGAGAGCTGCATACATCCGCCCTCCGCGTCGGTCAATAATGGATTAATTAGAATTCCAATGGTTTTTTGGTAATAAATTTCAGTTGCTATGGTTACCTATTAAATTATGCTAATTCTCATTGGTCGTTATTTTATGTCATTGTTATATTCTAACGTTTTATTTTGGTTTAAATCTATAAAATATCTTCAAATTAAGATTTCTTTCTCATATTAGTAGCTATGTTTATTACATGAATACCATTGTTCTTATTTTTTGTTAAGGGTTATTTTGATACCCCTCATGGTTACTTTTGAGTAGTTAATCACATTTTCGTTATTTTCTTATTTATATTTCATATATATTTAATCTAAAACTGGATGTTATTTACACATTTTTGTATTAGGTATACCTACTTAACTGTTTAAACATTTGTTATATTCTGATTAATACTGGGCTATTGTTTTGCTTTTAAATTTACAAAGTTCCTTCATTAAATGTTAGGCCTAGAGCCTAGATTTCCCCATACTACTATTTAACATTCTTTGTAACTTATTAACATTATATCTGGTACATTAAAACAATTTTTTAATAGAAATAAATAATAAAACATTGGTGACACTAGCCATATCACTTATCATAAGAATAAACATTTTCTTGCCAGGTTCAAGCCTGAAATTAAACTTCTAACTAATTTTCTGTTTTTTACTACTATCTGGTTTAACTTATAATTTACTACATTATATGGTTTTTTAAACAATAACAAAACTCTTATAATACTACTGTTAAACTGTACCTTACACAATATACTTTACTCACTAATTCCTTCACTAGAACACAGTGTCTATCGTTCTTATTTACCATTCATTCTAATGACTTAATTTTTATCTTATTTTATAATTCTTACTAACTATTACTTAAATTAATCACAGTACAATTAGTTCATCTTACTTGCTAACATAAAGTTTATCACAGGTTGTTTAGATATTTTAATACAGTCTACTTTTAAAATACCTTTTTCTGTTCACCCACTGCACTTTTTCCTTCATAGAAGGTTTTTTTATTCACTTTCACTTTTTTTTTATAACATGCTGTACCTGGCATGTCACCACTTATTTGTATTGATACACTCTTTATTCCACTCACTTGATATTATTCACTATGTTGTCTAATTATTTTAACATCATCGTGTGGTTATTGGTTATGAGTAATTAATTTATTTTCCATTCACTTTGATCACTTTTGATTATTAACTATGGCCTTTATTTGCCTCAGAGTATGGTTTACTGGTTTTGACTATGTTTATCACTATTCATTTGGGTATGTTTACTTTTAACTCCCTACCTTATATTTATAGGTACATTTTCTTCATTCATATAATATGCATAATATTACTATCTTATTTGTTATTACTAACATAGGTACATCTCCTTTATGCCCTAACTATTTTAGTGCATTGCTTACATACATTTTGTAGTCATAATTTGGGGATTACAATGTTCGTTATTATTTTCTTGATTACATCTGGTTTCTGGTTCCTTCTTCCCTGTTCCATTTTATTTTCCTTGTGTTTATCCAATCTATTGGGTCAAGTCATCGTCAGTTTATTAGTCATTTGTCATTTTGTAATTTGGTTATTAATCTCTGAGTTATAAGTTTCTTGACCTTTCTTCTTGTCTTCAGCTTCTTTGTTTTATTATTAATTATCAATGTATTTTCACTATCTTATGTCATGTTACATAATGCATCGCCACCAAAATTGATTATTTCGAAACAAAGATCATTATGTTTTTTCTGAAATTATCAATATAATTCATTACATCAAGTTGTTATTATTCAGGAATTCCTCAATCGCTATTTTCTTCTTTATTTATTTTTATTAAGTCATGGTTCATGATATGGTATTTGTTATTATTCTCTTTCTTTACTCCTTCATTACGAGTGTTATCCCTTGTATGTTCTATTTCCCTAAAATTTTCTTCTCTCCCATTCATATAAATTGGTACTAGCCAGAGGGCACGTGTGGCTCTATTACTCTGCTATCCATTTATACACATTTTGAGTTCAGAGGTCATGCCTATCTGCTCAATAACATAAAATAATTGTTGGACGTATCTCAACATAAAATCATCACATAATAATATTCATAATAATCATAATAATAGTCGTTTATTTCCGACTCATATAATATCAATACAATAAAACACTCTTGGGATTAATTATTCTCTCTTTTATACATCTCATGACCTTTTCTTCTCAGTGACTTGTTTGGATTCCTTTTCTATGCTTATGGCGATACTTAATGGATATTTTGCATTGTTTCATCAACTTACTTCATATGATAGTGATTTCATTTGTTATCACTTTATTTCTCATTTATATTCAATATTAACATTGTAGCTGGTTTCTGGCTCACTTATATTTTTTTTTTATCATTGATTGTCCAGTTAATATGTCATTGTCATTTTTTATTTGATTGTCTGTCTTTTCTTTTTGTGAAACGTTAATTCTTTATTATTCCCTTTTGCAATAGGGTCAATTAATGATGTTATGTAGCGTCATCATTATTTGTTTAACATTTTATTATTTTATGTCAATTTTTTATGATATTTCATTATATATATCTTTTTTCAAAATTACATGGGTTTACACATTTTGTTTCACACTTGGTTGTAAGTTTGTACTTACTTTGTTTTGAATTTAGCTAATCTTTCTTCTAAATTCTTTTTCATTCATATATTAATTTCAATCAAACATTTATTTGTAAGTTGTGCTTACTTTAATTTTTGAATTTAGATAATGTTTACTCTCCAAATTCTCTTAATTTTCTAACACCGCCTCATAATATTTTTTCAAAGAAGACTGGTTGTAAGTCCCTTTGATTCTCTTGGTCGTTATCTCACTTACGACATAGGTGTTATTGTGGTTATCTTTGACAATGAGATAGGGGCCATTGTACAGTAATAATAATTTCTTTGTGATTCCCTCTCTAGAACTAGGTAACTCTCTGTTCCATATTAGCACTTTTTCTCCTGCATGATATCGTATTGCTTTAGGTTGGATTTTGTGGTATTTTTCCTTCTTCTTTTCTACTTGTTCCGCTATCTTGCTGTAGAATCTTGCATTATCGAACTGGTATTCGGGATTGGCGGGGAAATTAACAAGTTCTTCTATTGCTCGAGGTGGTGGTTTTCCGTACATGATGGTATAAGGGGTATCCTTAATGGATTCGTGGTAAGCGAGATTTATGAAACTTTCTGTGGCTTCGATGTATTCACTCCACTTACATTGCTGATCGTGGCAGTACGTTCGAAGAATTCTCCCAACTTCACGGAGCACTCTTTCAGCTGGATTGCTGTTCGGGTGGTAAATCGAAGTTCTGTATGTTCAGACGCCCAGATCCATCAATGTCTCCTTCCATTTTCTTCCTCGGAATTGGGTACCATGATCACTGATAATATTTGTTGGACTCCCCACTTCTGGTATGTACCTCTGCGTTATAATGTTCAGTACTTTATTTGTGGTAGCACGGTTGATAGGGTATAATTTTACAAACTTGGTGTAATGGTCCATGATGATAACTATGAACTTGTACTGTTTTCTTCCTCCACTGCATGGCATGGGTCCACATATGTCTAAGAAAACTTGTTCCAGTTTGTTGGCAGATGTTATTGGTTGCATTACTCCTTCTTTCTTGTCGTTATTGTACTTGACTTGTTGGCATATGTGACAGCTTTTTATGACCTTTCTTACTCTTCTGTCAATGTCCTTCAGGTAGATATGCTCTTCTAGTGCTTTGATCACTTTTAGTGCTCCCATATGTCCGTATCTGAGGTGGTATTCCATTATAATTTCAGCTTCAGTTCCTTTAGGTATTATTAACTTCCATGTATTTTGGTTGGGCTTGGTTTTGATAAACAAAGTATCTTCATGCGAACAATATAATTGTGTGGCTCTTTCCTCTTGTTGGTTCAGCCGCTCTCGGATTTGGTCCAATTTCTTATCCTCCTTTTGGTGTTGTCTTACTCTATTCAGTATCACTTCTAGGTCGGACTTGCTTTTCATAATATTAAACACTTTCACTATTGTCTCCTTCTCTCCATCGAATGTTTGCTGTTCAGTGTTAATGCGGGATAGCACATCAGCTGCTGTGTTTTTACTGCCAGGGATATACTCCCAATTGATGTGGTATTCTTGGAGAGCAAGTATCCATCTGGTTAATCGACCACGGCTGAGCTTGCAGTTCTTTAAGAAGGATATAGATTTATGGTCGGTGCGCACTGTGATAGGATATCCAAGGATATAAGTACGAAATTTGCCACAAGAAAAGACTACGCTCAACAGCTCTTTCTCGGTTACATGGTAATTACGTTCACACTGATTTAACGTTCTGCTGGCGAAACTTACTACTTGGTGGTTTCCATCCTTGTCTTCCTGATAGAGTACCGATCCCAAGCTAATGTCGCTTGCATCGCAGTTCATGTAAAAGGGTCTATTGAATCAGGGTGGTTTAACATAATTGTGTCGAGGAAGTGTTTTTTAATGGTTTTGAAAATCGTTTCTTGTTCTGGACCCCACATCCACTTGGTCTTAGATGATAGTTGTGGTGACAGTTTGGTTGTCAGCTCAGAGTAATTTTGCTGAAATTTTCTGTAGTAGTTACAGATGCCCAGGAACGACTGTAACTGTTTCTTATTTTTAGGGGTAGGGAAATGTTGAATAGCATCTATCTTGTCGGTTGATGGTGTTATTCCTTGTCGTGATAGGTTGAATCCAAGGAGTTGAACTTCTTCTGCTATTAGCTTTGACTTTTCCAACTTCAATGTCACGTTGTTTATGGATAACTTCTCCAGTACCCGTTCTACTCTTGTACAATGCTCTTCCCAGTTGGATGAAGTGATCAGCAAATCATCAACGTACACAGTTGTATAATTCATGGTTTCAGGACCCAATATCTGGTCCATGCAGCGGACGAATATCGCTACTGAATTTACCAGCCCAAAAGGTAGTCGTTTGAACTGGTAGTTCCTACCTTCAAATATAAACGCTACGTACTTCCTACTGGCTGGGTGCAATTCTACTTGCCAGTACCCGCAAACTGTATCCCAGGTACTGATAAACTGAGTACCATGAAACTTTTAGAGGATCTCCTCAATTTCACCAGGAGATGTCCTATCGTTAATTAGGATCTTGTTTATTTCTCTAGCGTCGAGACATAGGCGTACCCTTCCATCTGTCTTGGTAACAGCCACTATAGGACTGGTGTACTGCGAACAACTGTACTCAATTATGTGCTCTTCCAGCATTTTATTAATTTCCATACGTACTGCCTCCTTTGCTGCATAGGCAATCGGATAGGATTTCTTATTGAAGTTTGCCACCTCTTTGAACTTCAACTCGCATTGATACCCTCGTACCTTTCCTGGTTGGTCGGAAAATACATGGCGGTATTTGTTGTAAATCATTATTAATTTTTCTACCTCTTGATCCGTTAATGGATTCCCGTCTTGAGTACCTCGAAATTGTCGGATTTCTTCTAATTTTTGATTCCATAGAATGTCACTATTTATTTGATTGTCTGGTTTCTCTTCCCACCTTCGGTCTGGTGAATCACAGATCATTCTTATATTATATACTGTACTAATTGGGATGACCCCCTTGCTCCCAGTTAATTTTGCCATCCATTCATTATCTTCATATCTCATAGTTACTTTGGATAGTCTCATGTCGATAATTGCAGAATACTTTCTTAGGATGTCACAGCCAATTAAAATTTCAAATGGTAAATTATGAGCAATTAAGAATATCATTGACAATGGCTCACCATTACTCATTACTTCTAGAGACACTTGTCTCTTAATGGTTTTATTTTGCCTTCCAGTGGCTCCAATTAAAACAATGTTACTTACTGGTAACGTGGGTAAGCTGACCTTACTTTCTTTTTGAATTTTGTTATACATATTTGCGTCAATTAAGGACACATTGGCGCCCGTATCAATCATGAATTTTACAATTACTCCATATACCTTGGCAACAACATATGCAATTTCATTGTCAGGGTGTTTAATTAATGTGGTATTTTCTTCCAGTAACTCCTCACGGATGTTCTTCAGATAGTGGTTTTGAATTATTGTTATTGTTTCGTCATTTGTCTGGTTAGTCAGTTTGGTTAATAACCCAATAGATCAGATCAGTGATGGGTCCTGTTGGATTCTCACTGCCGCTGTTCGTTTAAATGTTGGGCGTTGCCTTCGGTGCGGTCCTCTGATCTACTGGGGTGATTATCTTCAGTTGTTTGCATTCTTTCAACCGAGTGGTCATTGAATGTTATTCGTTCTTGGCTTCTCCTATTTTCTTCCGCACTTCTGCTCCTTGGTCCTCTGTAACCCCGTCTTCCGTCGTTTCTATTCTCAGCATTAATGTAATTTACCCGTCACCTGTATGTTTGATTCGGCCCCTGATGGTTGTTATTCTTGTATTGATTGTTGGGCCTGTTGTAATTACCACCGTTTTGATTATTTCCCCTCTTATAGGAATTATTTTGATTATTACTGTTGTTGAAGTAATTTTGGTTATTATTCCTCGGATAATTATGGTTATGTAATTTCTGTAATTATTGGGGTTGGTTGGCGGATGATTAGCCGGTGTATGGTTTCCTTGTGGCCCACTTGGATGATTTCTAGTATCATAGTTTCTGTAATTCGGGGTGTTCTTTTGCCTGTTTAATACATAATGCTTTTCTCGTTCATATTCACCCAATAAAGCGGCCATCTCTTGAATTGTTTTTATTCTTCCACTCAATCTGCTCTTGGTAATTTCCCCATCATAGTGGTACGCTAGTTGGGTCACCAAGCACTCTTCTGGGATGTTAGGTTCTAGGTTTCTAGCCACACTGACTTTACCTAAGAAGTAGGCAGTTGGAGATTGTCCCAGGTAAGGGTCGAATCGGCCGTTACTGATATTGTTTCTGACTACATGCTGCGTCGCCTCTGACCAGTATTTGTCCTTAAACAGTTTTTTAAATTCGTTAAAATTGTGTATGTCTGGTCGCACAGCCGTCCACCAATTGTCGTGAACCTCTTTAAACATTTCATCAATCATGCCCTTGATCACCGTCTACCGTGTCTCCCTGGTTCTAGCTAGGTTCTCTTCTACCCGTTCAATGAACTCAATTGGGTTTCGCTTGTAATTCTTGAAATTGATTGCCTACCTATTCTCACTGCATGAGATGTGTGAGCTGATTAGTGGTCGGTCCTTCAACGCATTTATCTCTTCTTGGAGGCGTAATTCTCTTACTCTGAATTCTGCTATTTTTCCTTCTTGGGCTGTTGTGGTGTCCTTCACCTCACTTACCGATGCATCCAATTTGCTATACTTCTCTTCGACCCTCGTTTGTATTTGTTCTATTTTGTGATTTGTTTCCTTCTGGAGTCCTTCAACCCTCCTTTTACCTTCACCTTCAACTTCATTTACCTTGATCAAAATTTCTTCTCGGACTTGTAACACCACTTCGCTGGTTTTCTCTATCTTCTCTTCCGTCTCCATTACCGTCTGTTTCAATTCTTACCTGTACTCCGTCAATTGTTGCTGTAATGTATCCTGGTTGTATTCAATTTTATCGTTCAGCGTTTCAATATCCTCTTTCATTAGTCTCAAGGTTTCGCTGGTTTTCTCATTACTTCTCTCTATCTTTTCACTGATCAGTTTATTCTCCTCCTTCATTTTCTGTGTCAGGGTTTCATTTAATGACTCGAATTTTTTGTCTAGTTTTCATTTGTCTCCTTTTTCAACTCCTCGTTATTTTGTTTTAATAATTTTTTATTGTCCTCCTTCATTTCTTCCTTCTGCTTCCTGGAGTTTTTTTTAATTAATTCCCATAGTTTTAGTAAGTCCATGTCTGCTCTGGCCTCCTCCTGCTGTGTGGGTTTATTTGTTTCCACAGGAGTTAATAATTCTTCTACATCTTCCACCGAAGTTATTTCCCTTTCTTCCATTCTGGCACCTTTCTCGATCTCCTTTTCTAATCTCTTTGCTTCCTCTTCCGCCTCCTTCTCGCGTAGCTTAGTCAGTCTTGTGCCGATTTTTCCCGACTCCATTTTCTGCAGTCGCCGCTAGAATCTGTAAGGTTTAATGGTATAATTTCTTAATTATTCTAGCCCTACTAGTTAGCACGCCACTTTGTATAAAGACCTTTTACGTGGGTGTTTTTTAAATTGTCTTTGTCACACGTTCTTGTACTCGTATCGTAAATATGTGTGACGAGCGTTTTTATTTCGCTCGTTGCGTTTGTAATATAGTATAAGTGTGTAATTGTGGGTATTAATCAGTTAAGTTACTTCTGTGAATGTTATTCGTATATAGCGAGTCGGATTGTACTTTTTCTTAATACTTACGGGCAAACCATATCTCTCGGCGTTCAATTTGAATCTTACCGCCTCGTCACCTGATTGGCTCACGCCATCTTGCAGTGTCGACTTCGCTAACTGTGGTGTTTGGTGTTTACAGTTTAATAATTCTCTATATATTACTTTATTTTATACGAAAGTGTTTGGTTAGAATTTTGACAGTAAGTCATGTTCATTAATAATTTATTATAAATCAGTTTCAAAGGTTGTTAATTGATTAAGTTTTATTAATAGTGATAGATTCAGTTCTTGTTCAAAATTGTGATCAGTGAAGTGAAAATTTTAACTCGTTATTATGGATAAAGGGGAATTCGTTTTTAAGTGAAATTATTAGTTTATACTCATCAGGTTCTCGTTGGGGCTCCTTCGATGTTCGTCTACTTCTTCCGGATAGGTCTAGTCGTCTTCTCCTCCTCAGATGTTTCTCGATTCCCGTTCAGATGGTCTTCAATTCAAGTTCGGCTTCCCTCTTGTTCCGCAGTCGTTCATATTCTCAGGTTGAAGTAGGTCGATCCCCTTCTTCCTTCGGGATGAGTCGTCTGTTACGTTCCTTCGAAGTCTTCTTATTTTTACTGATATTTTTATGTTGTGAATATTTTAATACTGGTTAATTCATCAGGTGTTCTATGGAATGATTTTACAATACTTCTTCCTTCTTGGTTTTATTAAAATTTACGTTTTTATAGTTAAATTCGGATTGAGAGCTGCATACATCCGCCCTCCGCGTCGGTCAATAATGGATTAATTAGAATTCCAATGGTTTTTTGGTAATAAATTTCAGTTGCTATGGTTACCTATTAAATTATGCTAATTCTCATTGGTCGTTATTTTATGTCATTGTTATATTCTAACGTTTTATTTTGGTTTAAATCTATAAAATATCTTCAAATTAAGATTTCTTTCTTATATTAGTAGCTATGTTTATTACATGAATACCATTGTTCTTATTTTTTGTTAAGGGTTATTTTGATACCCCTCATGGTTACTTTTGAGTAGTTAATCACATTTTCGTTATTTTCTTATTTATATTTCATATATATTTAATCTAAAACTGGATGTTATTTACACATTTTTGTATTAGGTATACCTACTTAACTGTTTAAACATTTGTTATATTCTGATTAATACTGGGCTATTGTTTTGCTTTTAAATTTACAAAGTTCCTTCATTAAATGTTAGGCCTAGAGCCTAGATTTCCCCATACTACTATTTAACATTCTTTGTAACTTATTAACATTATATCTGGTACATTAAAACAATTTTTTAATAGAAATAAATAATAAAACATTGGTGACACTAGCCACATCACTTATCATAAGAATAAACATTTTCTTGCCAGGTTCAAGCCTGAAATTAAACTTCTAACTAATTTTCTGTTTTTTTACTACTATCTGGTTTAACTTATAATTTATTACATTATATGGTTTTTTAAACAATAACAAAACTCTTATAATACTACTGTTAAACTGTACCTTACACAATATACTTTACTCACTAATTCCTTCACTAGAACACAGTGTCTATCCTTCTTATTTACCATTCATTCTAATGACTTAATTTTTATCTTATTTTATAATTCTTACTAACTATTACTTAAATTAATCACAGTACAATTAGTTCATCTTACTTGCTAACATAAAGTTTATCACAGGTTGTTTAGATATTTTAATACAGTCTACTTTTAAAATACCTTTTTCTGTTCACCCACTGCACTTTTTCCTTCATAGAAGGTTTTTTTATTCACTTTCACTTTTTTTTTATAACATGCTGTACCTGGCATGTCACCACTTATTTGTATTGATACACTCTTTATTCCACTCACTTGATATTATTCACTATGTTGTCTAATTATTTTAACATCATCGTGTGGTTATTGGTTATGAGTAATTAATTTATTTTCCATTCACTTTGATCACTTTTGATTATTAACTATGGCCTTTATTTGCCTCAGAGTATGGTTTACTGGTTTTGACTATGTTTATCACTATTCATTTGGGTATGTTTATTTTTAACTCCCTACCTTATATTTATAGGTACATTTTCTTCATTCATATAATATGCATAATATTACTATCTTATTTGTTATTACTAACATAGGTACATCTCCTTTATGCCCTAACTATTTTAGTGCATTGCTTACATACATTTTGTAGTCATAATTTGGGGATTACAATGTTCGTTATTATTTTCTTGATTACATCTGGTTTCTGGTTCCTTCTTCCCTGTTCCATTTTATTTTCCTTGTGTTTATCCAATCTATTGGGTCAAGTCATCGTCAGTTTATTAGTCATTTGTCATTTTGTAATTTGGTTATTAATCTCTGAGTTATAAGTTTCTTGACCTTTCTTCTTGTCTTCAGCTTCTTTGTTTTATTATTAATTATCAATGTATTTTCACTATCTTATGTCATGTTACATAATGCATCGCCACCAAAATTGATTATTTCGAAACAAAGATCATTATGTTTTTTCTGAAATTATCAATATAATTCATTACATCAAGTTGTTATTATTCAGGAATTCCTCAATCGCTATTTTCTTCTTTATTTATTTTTATTAAGTCATGGTTCATGATATGGTATTTGTTATTATTCTCTTTCTTTACTCCTTCATTACGAGTGTTATCCCTTGTATGTTCTATTTCCCTAAAATTTTCTTCTCTCCCATTCATATAAATTGGTACTAGCCAGAGGGCACGTGTGGCTCTATTACTCTGCTATCCATTTATACAAATTTTGAGTTCAGAGGTCATGCCTATCTGCTCAATAACATAAAATAATTGTTGGACGTATCTCAACATAAAATCATCACATAATAATATTCATAATAATCATAATAATAGTCGTTTATTTCCGACTCATATAATATCAATACAATAAAACACTCTTGGGATTAATTATTCTCTCTTTTATACATCTCATGACCTTTTCTTCTCAGTGACTTGTTTGGATTCCTTTTCTATGCTTATGGCGATACTTAATGGATATTTTGCATTGTTTCATCAACTTACTTCATATGATAGTGATTTCATTTGTTATCACTTTATTTCTCATTTATATTCAATATTAACATTGTAGCTGGTTTCTGGCTCACTTATATTTTTTTTTTATCATTGATTGTCCAGTTAATATGTCATTGTCATTTTTTATTTGATTGTCTGTCTTTTCTTTTTGTGAAACGTTAATTCTTTATTATTCCCTTTTGCAATAGGGTCAATTAATGATGTTATGTAGCGTCATCATTATTTGTTTAACATTTTATTATTTTATGTCAATTTTTTATGATATTTCATTATATATATCTTTTTTCAAAATTACATGGGTTTACACATTTTGTTTCACACTTGGTTGTAAGTTTGTACTTACTTTGTTTTGAATTTAGCTAATCTTTCTTCTAAATTCTTTTTCATTCATATATTAATTTCAATCAAACATTTATTTGTAAGTTGTGCTTACTTTAATTTTTGAATTTAGATAATGTTTACTCTCCAAATTCTCTTAATTTTCTAACACCGCCTCATAATATTTTTTCAAAGAAGACTGGTTGTAAGTCCCTTTGATTCTCTTGGTCGTTATCTCACTTACGACATAGGTGTTATTGTGGTTATCTTTGACAATGAGATAGGGGCCATTGTACAGTAATAATAATTTCTTTGTGATTCCCTCTCTAGAACTAGGTAACTCTCTGTTCCATATTAGCACTTTTTCTCCTGCATGATATCGTATTGCTTTAGGTTGGATTTTGTGGTATTTTTCCTTCTTCTTTTCTACTTGTTCCGCTATCTTGCTGTAGAATCTTGCATTATCGAACTGGTATTCGGGATTGGCGGGGAAATTAACAAGTTCTTCTATTGCTCGAGGTGGTGGTTTTCCGTACATGATGGTATAAGGGGTATCCTTAATGGATTCGTGGTAAGCGAGATTTATGAAACTTTCTGTGGCTTCGATGTATTCACTCCACTTACATTGCTGATCGTGGCAGTACGTTCGAAGAATTCTCCCAACTTCACGGAGCACTCTTTCAGCTGGATTGCTGTTCGGGTGGTAAATCGAAGTTCTGTATGTTCAGACGCCCAGATCCATCAATGTCTCCTTCCATTTTCTTCCTCGGAATTGGGTACCATGATCAGTGATAATATTTGTTGGACTCCCCACTTCTGGTATGTACCTCTGCGTTATAATGTTCAGTACTTTATTTGTGGTAGCACGGTTGATAGGGTATAATTTTACAAACTTGGTGTAATGGTCCATGATGATAACTATGAACTTGTACTGTTTTCTTCCTCCACTGCATGGCATGGGTCCACATATGTCTAAGAAAACTTGTTCCAGTTTGTTGGCAGATGTTATTGGTTGCATTACTCCTCCTTTCTTGTCGTTATTGTACTTGACTAGTTGGCATATGTGACAGCTTTTTATGACCTTTCTTACTCTTCTGTCAATGTCCTTCAGGTAGATATGCTCTTCTAGTGCTTTGATCACTTTTAGTGCTCCCATATGTCCGTATCTGAGGTGGTATTCCATTATAATTTCAGCTTCAGTTCCTTTAGGTATTATTAACTTCCATGTATTTTGGTTGGGCTTGGTTTTGATAAACAAAGTATCTTCATGCGAACAATATAATTGTGTGGCTCTTTCCTCTTGTTGGTTCAGCCGCTCTCGGATTTGGTCCAATTTCTTATCCTCCTTTTGGTGTTGTCTTACTCTATTCAGTATCACTTCTAGGTCGGACTTGCTTTTCATAATATTAAACACTTTCACTATTGTCTCCTTCTCTCCATCGAATGTTTGCTGTTCAGTGTTAATGCGGGATAGCACATCAGCTGCTGTGTTTTTACTGCCAGGGATATACTCCCAATTGATGTCGTATTCTTGGAGAGCAAGTATCCATCTGGTTAATCGACCATGGCTGAGCTTGCAGTTCTTTAAGAAGGATATAGATTTAAGGTCGGTGCGCACTGTGATAGGATATCCAAGGATATAAGTACGAAATTTGCCACAAGAAAAGACTACGCTCAACAGCTCTTTCTCGGTTACATGGTAATTACGTTCACACTGATTTAACGTTCTGCTGGCGAAACTTACTACTTGGTGGTTTCCATCCTTGTCTTCCTGATAGAGTACCGATCCCAAGCTAATGTCGCTTGCATCGCAGTTCATGTAAAAGGGTCTATTGAATCAGGGTGGTTTAACATAATTGTGTCGAGGAAGTGTTTTTTAATGGTTTTGAAAATCGTTTCTTGTTCTGGACCCCACATCCACTTGGTCTTAGATGATAGTTGTGGTGACAGTTTGGTTGTCAGCTCAGAGTAATTTTGCTGAAATTTTCTGTAGTAGTTACAGATGCCCAGGAACGACTGTAACTGTTTCTTATTTTTAGGGGTAGGGAAATGTTGAATAGCATCTATCTTGTCGGTTGATGGTGTTATTCCTTGTCGTGATAGGTTGAATCCAAGGAGTTGAACTTCTTCTGCTATTAGCTTTGACTTTTCCAACTTCAATGTCACGTTGTTTATGGATAACTTCTCCAGTACCCGTTCTACTCTTGTACAATGCTCTTCCCAGTTGGATGAAGTGATCAGCAAATCATCAACGTACACAGTTGTATAATTCATGGTTTCAGGACCCAATATCTGGTCCATGCAGCGGACGAATATCGCTACTGAATTTACCAGCCCAAAAGGTAGTCGTTTGAACTGGTAGTTCCTACCTTCAAATATAAACGCTACGTACTTCCTACTGGCTGGGTGCAATTCTACTTGCCAGTACCCGCAAACTGTATCCCAGGTACTGATAAACTGAGTACCATGAAACTTTTAGAGGATCTCCTCAATTTCACCAGGAGATGTCCTGTCGTTAATTAGGATCTTGTTTATTTCTCTAGCGTCGAGACATAGGCGTACCCTTCCATCTGTCTTGGTAACAGCCACTATAGGACTGGTGTACTGCGAACAACTGTACTCAATTATGTGCTCTTCCAGCATTTTATTAATTTCCATACGTACTGCCTCCTTTGCTGCATAGGCAATCGGATAGGATTTCTTATTGAAGTTTGCCACCTCTTTGAACTTCAACTCGCATTGATACCCTCGTACCTTTCCTGGTTGGTCGGAAAATACATGGCGGTATTTGTTGTAAATCATTATTAATTTTTCTACCTCTTGATCCGTTAATGGATTCCCGTCTTGAGTACCTCGAAATTGTCGGATTTCTTCTAATTTTTGATTCCATAGAATGTCACCATTTATTTGATTGTCTGGTTTCTCTTCCCACCTTCGGTCTGGTGAATCACAGATCATTCTTATATTATATACTGTACTAATTGGGATGACCCCCTTGCTCCCAGTTAATTTTGCCATCCATTCTTTATCTTCATATCTCATAGTTACTTTGGATAGTCTCATGTCGATAATTGCAGAATACTTTCTTAGGATGTCACAGCCAATTAAAATTTCAAATGGTAAATTATGAGCAATTAAGAATATCATTGACAATGGCTCACCATTACTCATTACTTCTAGAGACACTTGTCTCTTAATGGTTTTATTTTGCCTTCCAGTGGCTCCAATTAAAACAATGTTACTTATTGGTAACGTGGGTAAGCTGACCTTACTTTCTTTTTGAATTTTGTTATACATATTTGCGTCAATTAAGGACACATTGGCGCCCGTATCAATCATGAATTTTACAATTACTCCATATACCTTGGCAACAACATATGCAATTTCACTGTCAGGGTGTTTAATTAATGTGGTATTTTCTTCCAGTAACTCCTCACGGATGTTCTTCAGATAGTGGTTTTGAATTATTGTTATTGTTTCGTCATTTGTCTGGTTAGTCAGTTTGGTTAATAACCCAATAGATCAGATCAGTGATGGGTCCTGTTGGATTCTCACTGCCGCTGTTCGTTTAAATGTTGGGCGTTGCCTTCGGTGCGGTCCTCTGATCTACTGGGGTGATTATCTTCAGTTGTTTGCATTCTTTCAACCGAGTGGTCATTGAATGTTATTCGTTCTTGGCTTCTCCTATTTTCTTCCGCACTTCTGCTCCTTGGTCCTCTGTAACCCCGTCTTCCGTCGTTTCTATTCTCAGCATTAATGTAATTTACCCGTCACCTGTATGTTTGATTCGGCCCCTGATGGTTGTTATTGTTGTATTGATTGTTGGGCCTGTTGTAATTACCACCGTTTTGATTATTTCCCCTCTTATAGGAATTATTTTGATTATTACTGTTGTTGAAGTAATTTTGGTTATTATTCCTCGGATAATTATGGTTATGTAATTTCTGTAATTATTGGGGTTGGTTGGCGGATGATTAGCCGGTGTATGGTTTCCTTGTGGCCCACTTGGATGATTTCTAGTATCATAGTTTCTGTAATTCGGGGTGTTCTTTTGCCTGTTTAATACATAATGCTTTTCTCGTTCATATTCACCCAATAAAGCGGCCATCTCTTGAATTGTTTTTATTCTTCCACTCAATCTGCTCTTGGTAATTTCCCCATCATAGTGGTACGCTAGTTGGGTCACCAAGCACTCTTCTGGGATGTTAGGTTCTAGGTTTCTAGCCACACTGACTTTACCTAAGAAGTAGGCAGTTGGAGATTGTCCCAGGTAAGGGTCGAATCGGCCGTTACTGATATTGTTTCTGACTACATGCTGCGTCGCCTCTGACCAGTATTTGTCCTTAAACAGTTTTTTAAATTCGTTAAAATTGTGTATGTCTGGTCGCACAGCCGTCCACCAATTGTCGTGAACCTCTTTAAACATTTCATCAATCATGCCCTTGATCACCGTCTACCGTGTCTCCCTGGTTCTAGCTAGGTTCTCTTCTACCCGTTCAATGAACTCAATTGGGTTTCGCTTGTAATTCTTGAAATTGATTGCCTACCTATTCTCACTGCATGAGATGTGTGAGCTGATTAGTGGTCGGTCGTTCAACGCATTTATCTCTTCTTGGAGGCGTAATTCTCTTACTCTGAATTCTGCTATTTTTCCTTCTTGGGCTGTTGTGGTGTCCTTCACCTCACTTACCGATGCATCCAATTTGCTATACTTCTCTTCGACCCTCGTTTGTATTTGTTCTATTTTGTGATTTGTTTCCTTCTGGAGTCCTTCAACCCTCCTTTTACCTTCACCTTCAACTTCATTTACCTTGATCAAAATTTCTTCTCGGACTTGTAACACCACTTCGCTGGTTTTCTCTATCTTCTCTTCCGTCTCCATTACCGTCTGTTTCAATTCTTACCTGTACTCCGTCAATTGTTGCTGTAATGTATCCTGGTTGTATTCAATTTTATCGTTCAGCGTTTCAATATCCTCTTTCATTAGTCTCAAGGTTTCGCTGGTTTTCTCATTACTTCTCTCTATCTTTTCACTGATCAGTTTATTCTCCTCCTTCATTTTCTGTGTCAGGGTTTCATTTAATGACTCGAATTTTTTGTCTAGTTTTCATTTGTCTCCTTTTTCAACTCCTCGTTATTTTGTTTTAATAATTTTTTATTGTCCTCCTTCATTTCTTCCTTCTGCTTCCTGGAGTTTTTTTTAATTAATTCCCATAGTTTTAGTAAGTCCATGTCTGCTCTGGCCTCCTCCTGCTGTGTGGGTTTATTTGTTTCCACAGGAGTTAATAATTCTTCTACATCTTCCACCGAAGTTATTTCCCTTTCTTCCATTCTGGCACCTTTCTCGATCTCCTTTTCTAATCTCTTTGCTTCCTCTTCCGCCTCCTTCTCGCGTAGCTTAGTCAGTCTTGTGCCGATTTTTCCCGACTCCATTTTCTGCAGTCGCCGCTAGAATCTGTAAGGTTTAATGGTATAATTTCTTAATTATTCTAGCCCTACTAGTTAGCACGCCACTTTGTATAAAGACCTTTTACGTGGGTGTTTTTTAAATTGTCTTTGTCACACGTTCTTGTACTCGTATCGTAAATATGTGTGACGAGCGTTTTTATTTCGCTCGTTGCGTTTGTAATATAGTATAAGTGTGTAATTGTGGGTATTAATCAGTTAAGTTACTTCTGTGAATGTTATTCGTATATAGCGAGTCGGATTGTACTTTTTCTTAATACTTACGGGCAAACCATATCTCTCGGCGTTCAATTTGAATCTTACCGCCTCGTCACCTGATTGGCTCACGCCATCTTGCAGTGTCGACTTCGCTAACTGTGGTGTTTGGTGTTTACAGTTTAATAATTCTCTATATATTACTTTATTTTATACGAAAGTGTTTGGTTAGAATTTTGACAGTAAGTCATGTTCATTAATAATTTATTATAAATCAGTTTCAAAGGTTGTTAATTGATTAAGTTTTATTAATAGTGATAGATTCAGTTCTTGTTCAAAATTGTGATCAGTGAAGTGAAAATTTTAACTCGTTATTATGGATAAAGGGGAATTCGTTTTTAAGTGAAATTATTAGTTTATACTCATCAGGTTCTCGTTGGGGCTCCTTCGATGTTCGTCTACTTCTTCCGGATAGGTCTAGTCGTCTTCTCCTCCTCAGATGTTTCTCGATTCCCGTTCAGATGGTCTTCAATTCAAGTTCGGCTTCCCTCTTGTTCCGCAGTCGTTCATATTCTCAGGTTGAAGTAGGTCGATCCCCTTCTTCCTTCGGGATGAGTCGTCTGTTACGTTCCTTCGAAGTCTTCTTATTTTTACTGATATTTTTATGTTGTGAATATTTTAATACTGGTTAATTCATCAGGTGTTCTATGGAATGATTTTACAATACTTCTTCCTTCTTGGTTTTATTAAAATTTACGTTTTTATAGTTAAATTCGGATTGAGAGCTGCATACATCCGCCCTCCGCGTCGGTCAATAATGGATTAATTAGAATTCCAATGGTTTTTTGGTAATAAATTTCAGTTGCTATGGTTACCTATTAAATTATGCTAATTCTCATTGGTCGTTATTTTATGTCATTGTTATATTCTAACGTTTTATTTTGGTTTAAATCTATAAAATATCTTCAAATTAAGATTTCTTTCTTATATTAGTAGCTATGTTTATTACATGAATACCATTGTTCTTATTTTTTGTTAAGGGTTATTTTGATACCCCTCATGGTTA
Organism: Magicicada septendecula; assembly: GCA_034769895.1. Classification (NCBI taxonomy): domain Eukaryota; kingdom Metazoa; phylum Arthropoda; class Insecta; order Hemiptera; family Cicadidae; genus Magicicada; species Magicicada septendecula. The sequence continues at coordinate 746,408,322 of CM068367.1, read as the reverse complement.
CTTTTGAGTAGTTAATCACATTTTCGTTATTTTCTTATTTATATTTCATATATATTTAATCTAAAACTGGATGTTATTTACACATTTTTGTATTAGGTATACCTACTTAACTGTTTAAACATTTGTTATATTCTGATTAATACTGGGCTATTGTTTTGCTTTTAAATTTACAAAGTTCCTTCATTAAATGTTAGGCCTAGAGCCTAGATTTCCCCATACTACTATTTAACATTCTTTGTAACTTATTAACATTATATCTGGTACATTAAAACAATTTTTTAATAGAAATAAATAATAAAACATTGGTGACACTAGCCACATCACTTATCATAAGAATAAACATTTTCTTGCCAGGTTCAAGCCTGAAATTAAACTTCTAACTAATTTTCTGTTTTTTTACTACTATCTGGTTTAACTTATAATTTATTACATTATATGGTTTTTTAAACAATAACAAAACTCTTATAATACTACTGTTAAACTGTACCTTACACAATATACTTTACTCACTAATTCCTTCACTAGAACACAGTGTCTATCCTTCTTATTTACCATTCATTCTAATGACTTAATTTTTATCTTATTTTATAATTCTTACTAACTATTACTTAAATTAATCACAGTACAATTAGTTCATCTTACTTGCTAACATAAAGTTTATCACAGGTTGTTTAGATATTTTAATACAGTCTACTTTTAAAATACCTTTTTCTGTTCACCCACTGCACTTTTTCCTTCATAGAAGGTTTTTTTATTCACTTTCACTTTTTTTTTATAACATGCTGTACCTGGCATGTCACCACTTATTTGTATTGATACACTCTTTATTCCACTCACTTGATATTATTCACTATGTTGTCTAATTATTTTAACATCATCGTGTGGTTATTGGTTATGAGTAATTAATTTATTTTCCATTCACTTTGATCACTTTTGATTATTAACTATGGCCTTTATTTGCCTCAGAGTATGGTTTACTGGTTTTGACTATGTTTATCACTATTCATTTGGGTATGTTTATTTTTAACTCCCTACCTTATATTTATAGGTACATTTTCTTCATTCATATAATATGCATAATATTACTATCTTATTTGTTATTACTAACATAGGTACATCTCCTTTATGCCCTAACTATTTTAGTGCATTGCTTACATACATTTTGTAGTCATAATTTGGGGATTACAATGTTCGTTATTATTTTCTTGATTACATCTGGTTTCTGGTTCCTTCTTCCCTGTTCCATTTTATTTTCCTTGTGTTTATCCAATCTATTGGGTCAAGTCATCGTCAGTTTATTAGTCATTTGTCATTTTGTAATTTGGTTATTAATCTCTGAGTTATAAGTTTCTTGACCTTTCTTCTTGTCTTCAGCTTCTTTGTTTTATTATTAATTATCAATGTATTTTCACTATCTTATGTCATGTTACATAATGCATCGCCACCAAAATTGATTATTTCGAAACAAAGATCATTATGTTTTTTCTGAAATTATCAATATAATTCATTACATCAAGTTGTTATTATTCAGGAATTCCTCAATCGCTATTTTCTTCTTTATTTATTTTTATTAAGTCATGGTTCATGATATGGTATTTGTTATTATTCTCTTTCTTTACTCCTTCATTACGAGTGTTATCCCTTGTATGTTCTATTTCCCTAAAATTTTCTTCTCTCCCATTCATATAAATTGGTACTAGCCAGAGGGCACGTGTGGCTCTATTACTCTGCTATCCATTTATACAAATTTTGAGTTCAGAGGTCATGCCTATCTGCTCAATAACATAAAATAATTGTTGGACGTATCTCAACATAAAATCATCACATAATAATATTCATAATAATCATAATAATAGTCGTTTATTTCTGACTCATATAATATCAATACAATAAAACACTCTTGGGATTAATTATTCTCTCTTTTATACATCTCATGACCTTTTCTTCTCAGTGACTTGTTTGGATTCCTTTTCTATGCTTATGGCGATACTTAATGGATATTTTGCATTGTTTCATCAACTTACTTCATATGATAGTGATTTCATTTGTTATCACTTTATTTCTCATTTATATTCAATATTAACATTGTAGCTGGTTTCTGGCTCACTTATATTTTTTTTTTATCATTGATTGTCCAGTTAATATGTCATTGTCATTTTTTATTTGATTGTCTGTCTTTTCTTTTTGTGAAACGTTAATTCTTTATTATTCCCTTTTGCAATAGGGTCAATTAATGATGTTATGTAGCGTCATCATTATTTGTTTAACATTTTATTATTTTATGTCAATTTTTTATGATATTTCATTATATATATCTTTTTTCAAAATTACATGGGTTTACACATTTTGTTTCACACTTGGTTGTAAGTTTGTACTTACTTTGTTTTGAATTTAGCTAATCTTTCTTCTAAATTCTTTTTCATTCATATATTAATTTCAATCAAACATTTATTTGTAAGTTGTGCTTACTTTAATTTTTGAATTTAGATAATGTTTACTCTCCAAATTCTCTTAATTTTCTAACACCGCCTCATAATATTTTTTCAAAGAAGACTGGTTGTAAGTCCCTTTGATTCTCTTGGTCGTTATCTCACTTACGACATAGGTGTTATTGTGGTTATCTTTGACAATGAGATAGGGGCCATTGTACAGTAATAATAATTTCTTTGTGATTCCCTCTCTAGAACTAGGTAACTCTCTGTTCCATATTAGCACTTTTTCTCCTGCATGATATCGTATTGCTTTAGGTTGGATTTTGTGGTATTTTTCCTTCTTCTTTTCTACTTGTTCCGCTATCTTGCTGTAGAATCTTGCATTATCGAACTGGTATTCGGGATTGGCGGGGAAATTAACAAGTTCTTCTATTGCTCGAGGTGGTGGTTTTCCGTACATGATGGTATAAGGGGTATCCTTAATGGATTCGTGGTAAGCGAGATTTATGAAACTTTCTGTGGCTTCGATGTATTCACTCCACTTACATTGCTGATCGTGGCAGTACGTTCGAAGAATTCTCCCAACTTCACGGAGCACTCTTTCAGCTGGATTGCTGTTCGGGTGGTAAATCGAAGTTCTGTATGTTCAGACGCCCAGATCCATCAATGTCTCCTTCCATTTTCTTCCTCGGAATTGGGTACCATGATCAGTGATAATATTTGTTGGACTCCCCACTTCTGGTATGTACCTCTGCGTTATAATGTTCAGTACTTTATTTGTGGTAGCACGGTTGATAGGGTATAATTTTACAAACTTGGTGTAATGGTCCATGATGATAACTATGAACTTGTACTGTTTTCTTCCTCCACTGCATGGCATGGGTCCACATATGTCTAAGAAAACTTGTTCCAGTTTGTTGGCAGATGTTATTGGTTGCATTACTCCTCCTTTCTTGTCGTTATTGTACTTGACTAGTTGGCATATGTGACAGCTTTTTATGACCTTTCTTACTCTTCTGTCAATGTCCTTCAGGTAGATATGCTCTTCTAGTGCTTTGATCACTTTTAGTGCTCCCATATGTCCGTATCTGAGGTGGTATTCCATTATAATTTCAGCTTCAGTTCCTTTAGGTATTATTAACTTCCATGTATTTTGGTTGGGCTTGGTTTTGATAAACAAAGTATCTTCATGCGAACAATATAATTGTGTGGCTCTTTCCTCTTGTTGGTTCAGCCGCTCTCGGATTTGGTCCAATTTCTTATCCTCCTTTTGGTGTTGTCTTACTCTATTCAGTATCACTTCTAGGTCGGACTTGCTTTTCATAATATTAAACACTTTCACTATTGTCTCCTTCTCTCCATCGAATGTTTGCTGTTCAGTGTTAATGCGGGATAGCACATCAGCTGCTGTGTTTTTACTGCCAGGGATATACTCCCAATTGATGTCGTATTCTTGGAGAGCAAGTATCCATCTGGTTAATCGACCATGGCTGAGCTTGCAGTTCTTTAAGAAGGATATAGATTTAAGGTCGGTGCGCACTGTGATAGGATATCCAAGGATATAAGTACGAAATTTGCCACAAGAAAAGACTACGCTCAACAGCTCTTTCTCGGTTACATGGTAATTACGTTCACACTGATTTAACGTTCTGCTGGCGAAACTTACTACTTGGTGGTTTCCATCCTTGTCTTCCTGATAGAGTACCGATCCCAAGCTAATGTCGCTTGCATCGCAGTTCATGTAAAAGGGTCTATTGAATCAGGGTGGTTTAACATAATTGTGTCGAGGAAGTGTTTTTTAATGGTTTTGAAAATCGTTTCTTGTTCTGGACCCCACATCCACTTGGTCTTAGATGATAGTTGTGGTGACAGTTTGGTTGTCAGCTCAGAGTAATTTTGCTGAAATTTTCTGTAGTAGTTACAGATGCCCAGGAACGACTGTAACTGTTTCTTATTTTTAGGGGTAGGGAAATGTTGAATAGCATCTATCTTGTCGGTTGATGGTGTTATTCCTTATCGTGATAGGTTGAATCCAAGGAGTTGAACTTCTTCTGCTATTAGCTTTGACTTTTCCAACTTCAATGTCACGTTGTTTATGGATAACTTCTCCAGTACCCGTTCTACTCTTGTACAATGCTCTTCCCAGTTGGATGAAGTGATCAGCAAATCATCAACGTACACAGTTGTATAATTCATGGTTTCAGGACCCAATATCTGGTCCATGCAGCGGACGAATATCGCTACTGAATTTACCAGCCCAAAAGGTAGTCGTTTGAACTGGTAGTTCCTACCTTCAAATATAAACGCTACGTACTTCCTACTGGCTGGGTGCAATTCTACTTGCCAGTACCCGCAAACTGTATCCCAGGTACTGATAAACTGAGTACCATGAAACTTTTAGAGGATCTCCTCAATTTCACCAGGAGATGTCCTGTCGTTAATTAGGATCTTGTTTATTTCTCTAGCGTCGAGACATAGGCGTACCCTTCCATCTGTCTTGGTAACAGCCACTATAGGACTGGTGTACTGCGAACAACTGTACTCAATTATGTGCTCTTCCAGCATTTTATTAATTTCCATACGTACTGCCTCCTTTGCTGCATAGGCAATCGGATAGGATTTCTTATTGAAGTTTGCCACCTCTTTGAACTTCAACTCGCATTGATACCCTCGTACCTTTCCTGGTTGGTCGGAAAATACATGGCGGTATTTGTTGTAAATCATTATTAATTTTTCTACCTCTTGATCCGTTAATGGATTCCCGTCTTGAGTACCTCGAAATTGTCGGATTTCTTCTAATTTTTGATTCCATAGAATGTCACCATTTATTTGATTGTCTGGTTTCTCTTCCCACCTTCGGTCTGGTGAATCACAGATCATTCTTATATTATATACTGTACTAATTGGGATGACCCCCTTGCTCCCAGTTAATTTTGCCATCCATTCTTTATCTTCATATCTCATAGTTACTTTGGATAGTCTCATGTCGATAATTGCAGAATACTTTCTTAGGATGTCACAGCCAATTAAAATTTCAAATGGTAAATTATGAGCAATTAAGAATATCATTGACAATGGCTCACCATTACTCATTACTTCTAGAGACACTTGTCTCTTAATGGTTTTATTTTGCCTTCCAGTGGCTCCAATTAAAACAATGTTACTTATTGGTAACGTGGGTAAGCTGACCTTACTTTCTTTTTGAATTTTGTTATACATATTTGCGTCAATTAAGGACACATTGGCGCCCGTATCAATCATGAATTTTACAATTACTCCATATACCTTGGCAACAACATATGCAATTTCACTGTCAGGGTGTTTAATTAATGTGGTATTTTCTTCCAGTAACTCCTCACGGATGTTCTTCAGATAGTGGTTTTGAATTATTGTTATTGTTTCGTCATTTGTCTGGTTAGTCAGTTTGGTTAATAACCCAATAGATCAGATCAGTGATGGGTCCTGTTGGATTCTCACTGCCGCTGTTCGTTTAAATGTTGGGCGTTGCCTTCGGTGCGGTCCTCTGATCTACTGGGGTGATTATCTTCAGTTGTTTGCATTCTTTCAACCGAGTGGTCATTGAATGTTATTCGTTCTTGGCTTCTCCTATTTTCTTCCGCACTTCTGCTCCTTGGTCCTCTGTAACCCCGTCTTCCGTCGTTTCTATTCTCAGCATTAATGTAATTTACCCGTCACCTGTATGTTTGATTCGGCCCCTGATGGTTGTTATTGTTGTATTGATTGTTGGGCCTGTTGTAATTACCACCGTTTTGATTATTTCCCCTCTTATAGGAATTATTTTGATTATTACTGTTGTTGAAGTAATTTTGGTTATTATTCCTCGGATAATTATGGTTATGTAATTTCTGTAATTATTGGGGTTGGTTGGCGGATGATTAGCCGGTGTATGGTTTCCTTGTGGCCCACTTGGATGATTTCTAGTATCATAGTTTCTGTAATTCGGGGTGTTCTTTTGCCTGTTTAATACATAATGCTTTTCTCGTTCATATTCACCCAATAAAGCGGCCATCTCTTGAATTGTTTTTATTCTTCCACTCAATCTGCTCTTGGTAATTTCCCCATCATAGTGGTACGCTAGTTGGGTCACCAAGCACTCTTCTGGGATGTTAGGTTCTAGGTTTCTAGCCACACTGACTTTACCTAAGAAGTAGGCAGTTGGAGATTGTCCCAGGTAAGGGTCGAATCGGCCGTTACTGATATTGTTTCTGACTACATGCTGCGTCGCCTCTGACCAGTATTTGTCCTTAAACAGTTTTTTAAATTCGTTAAAATTGTGTATGTCTGGTCGCACAGCCGTCCACCAATTGTCGTGAACCTCTTTAAACATTTCATCAATCATGCCCTTGATCACCGTCTACCGTGTCTCCCTGGTTCTAGCTAGGTTCTCTTCTACCCGTTCAATGAACTCAATTGGGTTTCGCTTGTAATTCTTGAAATTGATTGCCTACCTATTCTCACTGCATGAGATGTGTGAGCTGATTAGTGGTCGGTCGTTCAACGCATTTATCTCTTCTTGGAGGCGTAATTCTCTTACTCTGAATTCTGCTATTTTTCCTTCTTGGGCTGTTGTGGTGTCCTTCACCTCACTTACCGATGCATCCAATTTGCTATACTTCTCTTCGACCCTCGTTTGTATTTGTTCTATTTTGTGATTTGTTTCCTTCTGGAGTCCTTCAACCCTCCTTTTACCTTCACCTTCAACTTCATTTACCTTGATCAAAATTTCTTCTCGGACTTGTAACACCACTTCGCTGGTTTTCTCTATCTTCTCTTCCGTCTCCATTACCGTCTGTTTCAATTCTTACCTGTACTCCGTCAATTGTTGCTGTAATGTATCCTGGTTGTATTCAATTTTATCGTTCAGCGTTTCAATATCCTCTTTCATTAGTCTCAAGGTTTCGCTGGTTTTCTCATTACTTCTCTCTATCTTTTCACTGATCAGTTTATTCTCCTCCTTCATTTTCTGTGTCAGGGTTTCATTTAATGACTCGAATTTTTTGTCTAGTTTTCATTTGTCTCCTTTTTCAACTCCTCGTTATTTTGTTTTAATAATTTTTTATTGTCCTCCTTCATTTCTTCCTTCTGCTTCCTGGAGTTTTTTTTAATTAATTCCCATAGTTTTAGTAAGTCCATGTCTGCTCTGGCCTCCTCCTGCTGTGTGGGTTTATTTGTTTCCACAGGAGTTAATAATTCTTCTACATCTTCCACCGAAGTTATTTCCCTTTCTTCCATTCTGGCACCTTTCTCGATCTCCTTTTCTAATCTCTTTGCTTCCTCTTCCGCCTCCTTCTCGCGTAGCTTAGTCAGTCTTGTGCCGATTTTTCCCGACTCCATTTTCTGCAGTCGCCGCTAGAATCTGTAAGGTTTAATGGTATAATTTCTTAATTATTCTAGCCCTACTAGTTAGCACGCCACTTTGTATAAAGACCTTTTACGTGGGTGTTTTTTAAATTGTCTTTGTCACACGTTCTTGTACTCGTATCGTAAATATGTGTGACGAGCGTTTTTATTTCGCTCGTTGCGTTTGTAATATAGTATAAGTGTGTAATTGTGGGTATTAATCAGTTAAGTTACTTCTGTGAATGTTATTCGTATATAGCGAGTCGGATTGTACTTTTTCTTAATACTTACGGGCAAACCATATCTCTCGGCGTTCAATTTGAATCTTACCGCCTCGTCACCTGATTGGCTCACGCCATCTTGCAGTGTCGACTTCGCTAACTGTGGTGTTTGGTGTTTACAGTTTAATAATTCTCTATATATTACTTTATTTTATACGAAAGTGTTTGGTTAGAATTTTGACAGTAAGTCATGTTCATTAATAATTTATTATAAATCAGTTTCAAAGGTTGTTAATTGATTAAGTTTTATTAATAGTGATAGATTCAGTTCTTGTTCAAAATTGTGATCAGTGAAGTGAAAATTTTAACTCGTTATTATGGATAAAGGGGAATTCGTTTTTAAGTGAAATTATTAGTTTATACTCATCAGGTTCTCGTTGGGGCTCCTTCGATGTTCGTCTACTTCTTCCGGATAGGTCTAGTCGTCTTCTCCTCCTCAGATGTTTCTCGATTCCCGTTCAGATGGTCTTCAATTCAAGTTCGGCTTCCCTCTTGTTCCGCAGTCGTTCATATTCTCAGGTTGAAGTAGGTCGATCCCCTTCTTCCTTCGGGATGAGTCGTCTGTTACGTTCCTTCGAAGTCTTCTTATTTTTACTGATATTTTTATGTTGTGAATATTTTAATACTGGTTAATTCATCAGGTGTTCTATGGAATGATTTTACAATACTTCTTCCTTCTTGGTTTTATTAAAATTTACGTTTTTATAGTTAAATTCGGATTGAGAGCTGCATACATCCGCCCTCCGCGTCGGTCAATAATGGATTAATTAGAATTCCAATGGTTTTTTGGTAATAAATTTCAGTTGCTATGGTTACCTATTAAATTATGCTAATTCTCATTGGTCGTTATTTTATGTCATTGTTATATTCTAACGTTTTATTTTGGTTTAAATCTATAAAATATCTTCAAATTAAGATTTCTTTCTTATATTAGTAGCTATGTTTATTACATGAATACCATTGTTCTTATTTTTTGTTAAGGGTTATTTTGATACCCCTCATGGTTACTTTTGAGTAGTTAATCACATTTTCGTTATTTTCTTATTTATATTTCATATATATTTAATCTAAAACTGGATGTTATTTACACATTTTTGTATTAGGTATACCTACTTAACTGTTTAAACATTTGTTATATTCTGATTAATACTGGGCTATTGTTTTGCTTTTAAATTTACAAAGTTCCTTCATTAAATGTTAGGCCTAGAGCCTAGATTTCCCCATACTACTATTTAACATTCTTTGTAACTTATTAACATTATATCTGGTACATTAAAACAATTTTTTAATAGAAATAAATAATAAAACATTGGTGACACTAGCCACATCACTTATCATAAGAATAAACATTTTCTTGCCAGGTTCAAGCCTGAAATTAAACTTCTAACTAATTTTCTGTTTTTTTACTACTATCTGGTTTAACTTATAATTTATTACATTATATGGTTTTTTAAACAATAACAAAACTCTTATAATACTACTGTTAAACTGTACCTTACACAATATACTTTACTCACTAATTCCTTCACTAGAACACAGTGTCTATCCTTCTTATTTACCATTCATTCTAATGACTTAATTTTTATCTTATTTTATAATTCTTACTAACTATTACTTAAATTAATCACAGTACAATTAGTTCATCTTACTTGCTAACATAAAGTTTATCACAGGTTGTTTAGATATTTTAATACAGTCTACTTTTAAAATACCTTTTTCTGTTCACCCACTGCACTTTTTCCTTCATAGAAGGTTTTTTTATTCACTTTCACTTTTTTTTTATCACATGCTGTACCTGGCATGTCACCACTTATTTGTATTGATACACTCTTTATTCCACTCACTTGATATTATTCACTATGTTGTCTAATTATTTTAACATCATCGTGTGGTTATTGGTTATGAGTAATTAATTTATTTTCCATTCACTTTGATCACTTTTGATTATTAACTATGGCCTTTATTTGCCTCAGAGTATGGTTTACTGGTTTTGACTATGTTTATCACTATTCATTTGGGTATGTTTATTTTTAACTCCCTACCTTATATTTATAGGTACATTTTCTTCATTCATATAATATGCATAATATTACTATCTTATTTGTTATTACTAACATAGGTACATCTCCTTTATGCCCTAACTATTTTAGTGCATTGCTTACATACATTTTGTAGTCATAATTTGGGGATTACAATGTTCGTTATTATTTTCTTGATTACATCTGGTTTCTGGTTCCTTCTTCCCTGTTCCATTTTATTTTCCTTGTGTTTATCCAATCTATTGGGTCAAGTCATCGTCAGTTTATTAGTCATTTGTCATTTTGTAATTTGGTTATTAATCTCTGAGTTATAAGTTTCTTGACCTTTCTTCTTGTCTTCAGCTTCTTTGTTTTATTATTAATTATCAATGTATTTTCACTATCTTATGTCATGTTACATAATGCATCGCCACCAAAATTGATTATTTCGAAACAAAGATCATTATGTTTTTTCTGAAATTATCAATATAATTCATTACATCAAGTTGTTATTATTCAGGAATTCCTCAATCGCTATTTTCTTCTTTATTTATTTTTATTAAGTCATGGTTCATGATATGGTATTTGTTATTATTCTCTTTCTTTACTCCTTCATTACGAGTGTTATCCCTTGTATGTTCTATTTCCCTAAAATTTTCTTCTCTCCCATTCATATAAATTGGTACTAGCCAGAGGGCACGTGTGGCTCTATTACTCTGCTATCCATTTATACAAATTTTGAGTTCAGAGGTCATGCCTATCTGCTCAATAACATAAAATAATTGTTGGACGTATCTCAACATAAAATCATCACATAATAATATTCATAATAATCATAATAATAGTCGTTTATTTCTGACTCATATAATATCAATACAATAAAACACTCTTGGGATTAATTATTCTCTCTTTTATACATCTCATGACCTTTTCTTCTCAGTGACTTGTTTGGATTCCTTTTCTATGCTTATGGCGATACTTAATGGATATTTTGCATTGTTTCATCAACTTACTTCATATGATAGTGATTTCATTTGTTATCACTTTATTTCTCATTTATATTCAATATTAACATTGTAGCTGGTTTCTGGCTCACTTATATTTTTTTTTTATCATTGATTGTCCAGTTAATATGTCATTGTCATTTTTTATTTGATTGTCTGTCTTTTCTTTTTGTGAAACGTTAATTCTTTATTATTCCCTTTTGCAATAGGGTCAATTAATGATGTTATGTAGCGTCATCATTATTTGTTTAACATTTTATTATTTTATGTCAATTTTTTATGATATTTCATTATATATATCTTTTTTCAAAATTACATGGGTTTACACATTTTGTTTCACACTTGGTTGTAAGTTTGTACTTACTTTGTTTTGAATTTAGCTAATCTTTCTTCTAAATTCTTTTTCATTCATATATTAATTTCAATCAAACATTTATTTGTAAGTTGTGCTTACTTTAATTTTTGAATTTAGATAATGTTTACTCTCCAAATTCTCTTAATTTTCTAACACCGCCTCATAATATTTTTTCAAAGAAGACTGGTTGTAAGTCCCTTTGATTCTCTTGGTCGTTATCTCACTTACGACATAGGTGTTATTGTGGTTATCTTTGACAATGAGATAGGGGCCATTGTACAGTAATAATAATTTCTTTGTGATTCCCTCTCTAGAACTAGGTAACTCTCTGTTCCATATTAGCACTTTTTCTCCTGCATGATATCGTATTGCTTTAGGTTGGATTTTGTGGTATTTTTCCTTCTTCTTTTCTACTTGTTCCGCTATCTTGCTGTAGAATCTTGCATTATCGAACTGGTATTCGGGATTGGCGGGGAAATTAACAAGTTCTTCTATTGCTCGAGGTGGTGGTTTTCCGTACATGATGGTATAAGGGGTATCCTTAATGGATTCGTGGTAAGCGAGATTTATGAAACTTTCTGTGGCTTCGATGTATTCACTCCACTTACATTGCTGATCGTGGCAGTACGTTCGAAGAATTCTCCCAACTTCACGGAGCACTCTTTCAGCTGGATTGCTGTTCGGGTGGTAAATCGAAGTTCTGTATGTTCAGACGCCCAGATCCATCAATGTCTCCTTCCATTTTCTTCCTCGGAATTGGGTACCATGATCAGTGATAATATTTGTTGGACTCCCCACTTCTGGTATGTACCTCTGCGTTATAATGTTCAGTACTTTATTTGTGGTAGCACGGTTGATAGGGTATAATTTTACAAACTTGGTGTAATGGTCCATGATGATAACTATGAACTTGTACTGTTTTCTTCCTCCACTGCATGGCATGGGTCCACATATGTCTAAGAAAACTTGTTCCAGTTTGTTGGCAGATGTTATTGGTTGCATTACTCCTCCTTTCTTGTCGTTATTGTACTTGACTAGTTGGCATATGTGACAGCTTTTTATGACCTTTCTTACTCTTCTGTCAATGTCCTTCAGGTAGATATGCTCTTCTAGTGCTTTGATCACTTTTAGTGCTCCCATATGTCCGTATCTGAGGTGGTATTCCATTATAATTTCAGCTTCAGTTCCTTTAGGTATTATTAACTTCCATGTATTTTGGTTGGGCTTGGTTTTGATAAACAAAGTATCTTCATGCGAACAATATAATTGTGTGGCTCTTTCCTCTTGTTGGTTCAGCCGCTCTCGGATTTGGTCCAATTTCTTATCCTCCTTTTGGTGTTGTCTTACTCTATTCAGTATCACTTCTAGGTCGGACTTGCTTTTCATAATATTAAACACTTTCACTATTGTCTCCTTCTCTCCATCGAATGTTTGCTGTTCAGTGTTAATGCGGGATAGCACATCAGCTGCTGTGTTTTTACTGCCAGGGATATACTCCCAATTGATGTCGTATTCTTGGAGAGCAAGTATCCATCTGGTTAATCGACCATGGCTGAGCTTGCAGTTCTTTAAGAAGGATATAGATTTAAGGTCGGTGCGCACTGTGATAGGATATCCAAGGATATAAGTACGAAATTTGCCACAAGAAAAGACTACGCTCAACAGCTCTTTCTCGGTTACATGGTAATTACGTTCACACTGATTTAACGTTCTGCTGGCGAAACTTACTACTTGGTGGTTTCCATCCTTGTCTTCCTGATAGAGTACTGATCCCAAGCTAATGTCGCTTGCATCGCAGTTCATGTAAAAGGGTCTATTGAATCAGGGTGGTTTAACATAATTGTGTCGAGGAAGTGTTTTTTAATGGTTTTGAAAATCGTTTCTTGTTCTGGACCCCACATCCACTTGGTCTTAGATGATAGTTGTGGTGACAGTTTGGTTGTCAGCTCAGAGTAATTTTGCTGAAATTTTCTGTAGTAGTTACAGATGCCCAGGAACGACTGTAACTGTTTCTTATTTTTAGGGGTAGGGAAATGTTGAATAGCATCTATCTTGTCGGTTGATGGTGTTATTCCTTGTCGTGATAGGTTGAATCCAAGGAGTTGAACTTCTTCTGCTATTAGCTTTGACTTTTCCAACTTCAATGTCACGTTGTTTATGGATAACTTCTCCAGTACCCGTTCTACTCTTGTACAATGCTCTTCCCAGTTGGATGAAGTGATCAGCAAATCATCAACGTACACAGTTGTATAATTCATGGTTTCAGGACCCAATATCTGGTCCATGCAGCGGACGAATATCGCTACTGAATTTACCAGCCCAAAAGGTAGTCGTTTGAACTGGTAGTTCCTACCTTCAAATATAAACGCTACGTACTTCCTACTGGCTGGGTGCAATTCTACTTGCCAGTACCCGCAAACTGTATCCCAGGTACTGATAAACTGAGTACCATGAAACTTTTAGAGGATCTCCTCAATTTCACCAGGAGATGTCCTGTCGTTAATTAGGATCTTGTTTATTTCTCTAGCGTCGAGACATAGGCGTACCCTTCCATCTGTCTTGGTAACAGCCACTATAGGACTGGTGTACTGCGAACAACTGTACTCAATTATGTGCTCTTCCAGCATTTTATTAATTTCCATACGTACTGCCTCCTTTGCTGCATAGGCAATCGGATAGGATTTCTTATTGAAGTTTGCCACCTCTTTGAACTTCAACTCGCATTGATACCCTCGTACCTTTCCTGGTTGGTCGGAAAATACATGGCGGTATTTGTTGTAAATCATTATTAATTTTTCTACCTCTTGATCCGTTAATGGATTCCCGTCTTGAGTACCTCGAAATTGTCGGATTTCTTCTAATTTTTGATTCCATAGAATGTCACCATTTATTTGATTGTCTGGTTTCTCTTCCCACCTTCGGTCTGGTGAATCACAGATCATTCTTATATTATATACTGTACTAATTGGGATGACCCCCTTGCTCCCAGTTAATTTTGCCATCCATTCTTTATCTTCATATCTCATAGTTACTTTGGATAGTCTCATGTCGATAATTGCAGAATACTTTCTTAGGATGTCACAGCCAATTAAAATTTCAAATGGTAAATTATGAGCAATTAAGAATATCATTGACAATGGCTCACCATTACTCATTACTTCTAGAGACACTTGTCTCTTAATGGTTTTATTTTGCCTTCCAGTGGCTCCAATTAAAACAATGTTACTTATTGGTAACGTGGGTAAGCTGACCTTACTTTCTTTTTGAATTTTGTTATACATATTTGCGTCAATTAAGGACACATTGGCGCCCGTATCAATCATGAATTTTACAATTACTCCATATACCTTGGCAACAACATATGCAATTTCACTGTCAGGGTGTTTAATTAATGTGGTATTTTCTTCCAGTAACTCCTCACGGATGTTCTTCAGATAGTGGTTTTGAATTATTGTTATTGTTTCGTCATTTGTCTGGTTAGTCAGTTTGGTTAATAACCCAATAGATCAGATCAGTGATGGGTCCTGTTGGATTCTCACTGCCGCTGTTCGTTTAAATGTTGGGCGTTGCCTTCGGTGCGGTCCTCTGATCTACTGGGGTGATTATCTTCAGTTGTTTGCATTCTTTCAACCGAGTGGTCATTGAATGTTATTCGTTCTTGGCTTCTCCTATTTTCTTCCGCACTTCTGCTCCTTGGTCCTCTGTAACCCCGTCTTCCGTCGTTTCTATTCTCAGCATTAATGTAATTTACCCGTCACCTGTATGTTTGATTCGGCCCCTGATGGTTGTTATTGTTGTATTGATTGTTGGGCCTGTTGTAATTACCACCGTTTTGATTATTTCCCCTCTTATAGGAATTATTTTGATTATTACTGTTGTTGAAGTAATTTTGGTTATTATTCCTCGGATAATTATGGTTATGTAATTTCTGTAATTATTGGGGTTGGTTGGCGGATGATTAGCCGGTGTATGGTTTCCTTGTGGCCCACTTGGATGATTTCTAGTATCATAGTTTCTGTAATTCGGGGTGTTCTTTTGCCTGTTTAATACATAATGCTTTTCTCGTTCATATTCACCCAATAAAGCGGCCATCTCTTGAATTGTTTTTATTCTTCCACTCAATCTGCTCTTGGTAATTTCCCCATCATAGTGGTACGCTAGTTGGGTCACCAAGCACTCTTCTGGGATGTTAGGTTCTAGGTTTCTAGCCACACTGACTTTACCTAAGAAGTAGGCAGTTGGAGATTGTCCCAGGTAAGGGTCGAATCGGCCGTTACTGATATTGTTTCTGACTACATGCTGCGTCGCCTCTGACCAGTATTTGTCCTTAAACAGTTTTTTAAATTCGTTAAAATTGTGTATGTCTGGTCGCACAGCCGTCCACCAATTGTCGTGAACCTCTTTAAACATTTCATCAATCATGCCCTTGATCACCGTCTACCGTGTCTCCCTGGTTCTAGCTAGGTTCTCTTCTACCCGTTCAATGAACTCAATTGGGTTTCGCTTGTAATTCTTGAAATTGATTGCCTACCTATTCTCACTGCATGAGATGTGTGAGCTGATTAGTGGTCGGTCGTTCAACGCATTTATCTCTTCTTGGAGGCGTAATTCTCTTACTCTGAATTCTGCTATTTTTCCTTCTTGGGCTGTTGTGGTGTCCTTCACCTCACTTACCGATGCATCCAATTTGCTATACTTCTCTTCGACCCTCGTTTGTATTTGTTCTATTTTGTGATTTGTTTCCTTCTGGAGTCCTTCAACCCTCCTTTTACCTTCACCTTCAACTTCATTTACCTTGATCAAAATTTCTTCTCGGACTTGTAACACCACTTCGCTGGTTTTCTCTATCTTCTCTTCCGTCTCCATTACCGTCTGTTTCAATTCTTACCTGTACTCCGTCAATTGTTGCTGTAATGTATCCTGGTTGTATTCAATTTTATCGTTCAGCGTTTCAATATCCTCTTTCATTAGTCTCAAGGTTTCGCTGGTTTTCTCATTACTTCTCTCTATCTTTTCACTGATCAGTTTATTCTCCTCCTTCATTTTCTGTGTCAGGGTTTCATTTAATGACTCGAATTTTTTGTCTAGTTTTCATTTGTCTCCTTTTTCAACTCCTCGTTATTTTGTTTTAATAATTTTTTATTGTCCTCCTTCATTTCTTCCTTCTGCTTCCTGGAGTTTTTTTTAATTAATTCCCATAGTTTTAGTAAGTCCATGTCTGCTCTGGCCTCCTCCTGCTGTGTGGGTTTATTTGTTTCCACAGGAGTTAATAATTCTTCTACATCTTCCACCGAAGTTATTTCCCTTTCTTCCATTCTGGCACCTTTCTCGATCTCCTTTTCTAATCTCTTTGCTTCCTCTTCCGCCTCCTTCTCGCGTAGCTTAGTCAGTCTTGTGCCGATTTTTCCCGACTCCATTTTCTGCAGTCGCCGCTAGAATCTGTAAGGTTTAATGGTATAATTTCTTAATTATTCTAGCCCTACTAGTTAGCACGCCACTTTGTATAAAGACCTTTTACGTGGGTGTTTTTTAAATTGTCTTTGTCACACGTTCTTGTACTCGTATCGTAAATATGTGTGACGAGCGTTTTTATTTCGCTCGTTGCGTTTGTAATATAGTATAAGTGTGTAATTGTGGGTATTAATCAGTTAAGTTACTTCTGTGAATGTTATTCGTATATAGCGAGTCGGATTGTACTTTTTCTTAATACTTACGGGCAAACCATATCTCTCGGCGTTCAATTTGAATCTTACCGCCTCGTCACCTGATTGGCTCACGCCATCTTGCAGTGTCGACTTCGCTAACTGTGGTGTTTGGTGTTTACAGTTTAATAATTCTCTATATATTACTTTATTTTATACGAAAGTGTTTGGTTAGAATTTTGACAGTAAGTCATGTTCATTAATAATTTATTATAAATCAGTTTCAAAGGTTGTTAATTGATTAAGTTTTATTAATAGTGATAGATTCAGTTCTTGTTCAAAATTGTGATCAGTGAAGTGAAAATTTTAACTCGTTATTATGGATAAAGGGGAATTCGTTTTTAAGTGAAATTATTAGTTTATACTCATCAGGTTCTCGTTGGGGCTCCTTCGATGTTCGTCTACTTCTTCCGGATAGGTCTAGTCGTCTTCTCCTCCTCAGATGTTTCTCGATTCCCGTTCAGATGGTCTTCAATTCAAGTTCGGCTTCCCTCTTGTTCCGCAGTCGTTCATATTCTCAGGTTGAAGTAGGTCGATCCCCTTCTTCCTTCGGGATGAGTCGTCTGTTACGTTCCTTCGAAGTCTTCTTATTTTTACTGATATTTTTATGTTGTGAATA
Organism: Magicicada septendecula; assembly: GCA_034769895.1. Taxonomy (NCBI): domain Eukaryota; kingdom Metazoa; phylum Arthropoda; class Insecta; order Hemiptera; family Cicadidae; genus Magicicada; species Magicicada septendecula. The sequence continues at coordinate 746,390,550 of CM068367.1, read as the reverse complement.
TTTTAATACTGGTTAATTCATCAGGTGTTCTATGGAATGATTTTACAATACTTCTTCCTTCTTGGTTTTATTAAAATTTACGTTTTTATAGTTAAATTCGGATTGAGAGCTGCATACATCCGCCCTCCGCGTCGGTCAATAATGGATTAATTAGAATTCCAATGGTTTTTTGGTAATAAATTTCAGTTGCTATGGTTACCTATTAAATTATGCTAATTCTCATTGGTCGTTATTTTATGTCATTGTTATATTCTAACGTTTTATTTTGGTTTAAATCTATAAAATATCTTCAAATTAAGATTTCTTTCTTATATTAGTAGCTATGTTTATTACATGAATACCATTGTTCTTATTTTTTGTTAAGGGTTATTTTGATACCCCTCATGGTTACTTTTGAGTAGTTAATCACATTTTCGTTATTTTCTTATTTATATTTCATATATATTTAATCTAAAACTGGATGTTATTTACACATTTTTGTATTAGGTATACCTACTTAACTGTTTAAACATTTGTTATATTCTGATTAATACTGGGCTATTGTTTTGCTTTTAAATTTACAAAGTTCCTTCATTAAATGTTAGGCCTAGAGCCTAGATTTCCCCATACTACTATTTAACATTCTTTGTAACTTATTAACATTATATCTGGTACATTAAAACAATTTTTTAATAGAAATAAATAATAAAACATTGGTGACACTAGCCACATCACTTATCATAAGAATAAACATTTTCTTGCCAGGTTCAAGCCTGAAATTAAACTTCTAACTAATTTTCTGTTTTTTTACTACTATCTGGTTTAACTTATAATTTATTACATTATATGGTTTTTTAAACAATAACAAAACTCTTATAATACTACTGTTAAACTGTACCTTACACAATATACTTTACTCACTAATTCCTTCACTAGAACACAGTGTCTATCCTTCTTATTTACCATTCATTCTAATGACTTAATTTTTATCTTATTTTATAATTCTTACTAACTATTACTTAAATTAATCACAGTACAATTAGTTCATCTTACTTGCTAACATAAAGTTTATCACAGGTTGTTTAGATATTTTAATACAGTCTACTTTTAAAATACCTTTTTCTGTTCACCCACTGCACTTTTTCCTTCATAGAAGGTTTTTTTATTCACTTTCACTTTTTTTTTATAACATGCTGTACCTGGCATGTCACCACTTATTTGTATTGATACACTCTTTATTCCACTCACTTGATATTATTCACTATGTTGTCTAATTATTTTAACATCATCGTGTGGTTATTGGTTATGAGTAATTAATTTATTTTCCATTCACTTTGATCACTTTTGATTATTAACTATGGCCTTTATTTGCCTCAGAGTATGGTTTACTGGTTTTGACTATGTTTATCACTATTCATTTGGGTATGTTTATTTTTAACTCCCTACCTTATATTTATAGGTACATTTTCTTCATTCATATAATATGCATAATATTACTATCTTATTTGTTATTACTAACATAGGTACATCTCCTTTATGCCCTAACTATTTTAGTGCATTGCTTACATACATTTTGTAGTCATAATTTGGGGATTACAATGTTCGTTATTATTTTCTTGATTACATCTGGTTTCTGGTTCCTTCTTCCCTGTTCCATTTTATTTTCCTTGTGTTTATCCAATCTATTGGGTCAAGTCATCGTCAGTTTATTAGTCATTTGTCATTTTGTAATTTGGTTATTAATCTCTGAGTTATAAGTTTCTTGACCTTTCTTCTTGTCTTCAGCTTCTTTGTTTTATTATTAATTATCAATGTATTTTCACTATCTTATGTCATGTTACATAATGCATCGCCACCAAAATTGATTATTTCGAAACAAAGATCATTATGTTTTTTCTGAAATTATCAATATAATTCATTACATCAAGTTGTTATTATTCAGGAATTCCTCAATCGCTATTTTCTTCTTTATTTATTTTTATTAAGTCATGGTTCATGATATGGTATTTGTTATTATTCTCTTTCTTTACTCCTTCATTACGAGTGTTATCCCTTGTATGTTCTATTTCCCTAAAATTTTCTTCTCTCCCATTCATATAAATTGGTACTAGCCAGAGGGCACGTGTGGCTCTATTACTCTGCTATCCATTTATACAAATTTTGAGTTCAGAGGTCATGCCTATCTGCTCAATAACATAAAATAATTGTTGGACGTATCTCAACATAAAATCATCACATAATAATATTCATAATAATCATAATAATAGTCGTTTATTTCTGACTCATATAATATCAATACAATAAAACACTCTTGGGATTAATTATTCTCTCTTTTATACATCTCATGACCTTTTCTTCTCAGTGACTTGTTTGGATTCCTTTTCTATGCTTATGGCGATACTTAATGGATATTTTGCATTGTTTCATCAACTTACTTCATATGATAGTGATTTCATTTGTTATCACTTTATTTCTCATTTATATTCAATATTAACATTGTAGCTGGTTTCTGGCTCACTTATATTTTTTTTTTATCATTGATTGTCCAGTTAATATGTCATTGTCATTTTTTATTTGATTGTCTGTCTTTTCTTTTTGTGAAACGTTAATTCTTTATTATTCCCTTTTGCAATAGGGTCAATTAATGATGTTATGTAGCGTCATCATTATTTGTTTAACATTTTATTATTTTATGTCAATTTTTTATGATATTTCATTATATATATCTTTTTTCAAAATTACATGGGTTTACACATTTTGTTTCACACTTGGTTGTAAGTTTGTACTTACTTTGTTTTGAATTTAGCTAATCTTTCTTCTAAATTCTTTTTCATTCATATATTAATTTCAATCAAACATTTATTTGTAAGTTGTGCTTACTTTAATTTTTGAATTTAGATAATGTTTACTCTCCAAATTCTCTTAATTTTCTAACACCGCCTCATAATATTTTTTCAAAGAAGACTGGTTGTAAGTCCCTTTGATTCTCTTGGTCGTTATCTCACTTACGACATAGGTGTTATTGTGGTTATCTTTGACAATGAGATAGGGGCCATTGTACAGTAATAATAATTTCTTTGTGATTCCCTCTCTAGAACTAGGTAACTCTCTGTTCCATATTAGCACTTTTTCTCCTGCATGATATCGTATTGCTTTAGGTTGGATTTTGTGGTATTTTTCCTTCTTCTTTTCTACTTGTTCCGCTATCTTGCTGTAGAATCTTGCATTATCGAACTGGTATTCGGGATTGGCGGGGAAATTAACAAGTTCTTCTATTGCTCGAGGTGGTGGTTTTCCGTACATGATGGTATAAGGGGTATCCTTAATGGATTCGTGGTAAGCGAGATTTATGAAACTTTCTGTGGCTTCGATGTATTCACTCCACTTACATTGCTGATCGTGGCAGTACGTTCGAAGAATTCTCCCAACTTCACGGAGCACTCTTTCAGCTGGATTGCTGTTCGGGTGGTAAATCGAAGTTCTGTATGTTCAGACGCCCAGATCCATCAATGTCTCCTTCCATTTTCTTCCTCGGAATTGGGTACCATGATCAGTGATAATATTTGTTGGACTCCCCACTTCTGGTATGTACCTCTGCGTTATAATGTTCAGTACTTTATTTGTGGTAGCACGGTTGATAGGGTATAATTTTACAAACTTGGTGTAATGGTCCATGATGATAACTATGAACTTGTACTGTTTTCTTCCTCCACTGCATGGCATGGGTCCACATATGTCTAAGAAAACTTGTTCCAGTTTGTTGGCAGATGTTATTGGTTGCATTACTCCTCCTTTCTTGTCGTTATTGTACTTGACTAGTTGGCATATGTGACAGCTTTTTATGACCTTTCTTACTCTTCTGTCAATGTCCTTCAGGTAGATATGCTCTTCTAGTGCTTTGATCACTTTTAGTGCTCCCATATGTCCGTATCTGAGGTGGTATTCCATTATAATTTCAGCTTCAGTTCCTTTAGGTATTATTAACTTCCATGTATTTTGGTTGGGCTTGGTTTTGATAAACAAAGTATCTTCATGCGAACAATATAATTGTGTGGCTCTTTCCTCTTGTTGGTTCAGCCGCTCTCGGATTTGGTCCAATTTCTTATCCTCCTTTTGGTGTTGTCTTACTCTATTCAGTATCACTTCTAGGTCGGACTTGCTTTTCATAATATTAAACACTTTCACTATTGTCTCCTTCTCTCCATCGAATGTTTGCTGTTCAGTGTTAATGCGGGATAGCACATCAGCTGCTGTGTTTTTACTGCCAGGGATATACTCCCAATTGATGTCGTATTCTTGGAGAGCAAGTATCCATCTGGTTAATCGACCATGGCTGAGCTTGCAGTTCTTTAAGAAGGATATAGATTTAAGGTCGGTGCGCACTGTGATAGGATATCCAAGGATATAAGTACGAAATTTGCCACAAGAAAAGACTACGCTCAACAGCTCTTTCTCGGTTACATGGTAATTACGTTCACACTGATTTAACGTTCTGCTGGCGAAACTTACTACTTGGTGGTTTCCATCCTTGTCTTCCTGATAGAGTACCGATCCCAAGCTAATGTCGCTTGCATCGCAGTTCATGTAAAAGGGTCTATTGAATCAGGGTGGTTTAACATAATTGTGTCGAGGAAGTGTTTTTTAATGGTTTTGAAAATCGTTTCTTGTTCTGGACCCCACATCCACTTGGTCTTAGATGATAGTTGTGGTGACAGTTTGGTTGTCAGCTCAGAGTAATTTTGCTGAAATTTTCTGTAGTAGTTACAGATGCCCAGGAACGACTGTAACTGTTTCTTATTTTTAGGGGTAGGGAAATGTTGAATAGCATCTATCTTGTCGGTTGATGGTGTTATTCCTTGTCGTGATAGGTTGAATCCAAGGAGTTGAACTTCTTCTGCTATTAGCTTTGACTTTTCCAACTTCAATGTCACGTTGTTTATGGATAACTTCTCCAGTACCCGTTCTACTCTTGTACAATGCTCTTCCCAGTTGGATGAAGTGATCAGCAAATCATCAACGTACACAGTTGTATAATTCATGGTTTCAGGACCCAATATCTGGTCCATGCAGCGGACGAATATCGCTACTGAATTTACCAGCCCAAAAGGTAGTCGTTTGAACTGGTAGTTCCTACCTTCAAATATAAACGCTACGTACTTCCTACTGGCTGGGTGCAATTCTACTTGCCAGTACCCGCAAACTGTATCCCAGGTACTGATAAACTGAGTACCATGAAACTTTTAGAGGATCTCCTCAATTTCACCAGGAGATGTCCTGTCGTTAATTAGGATCTTGTTTATTTCTCTAGCGTCGAGACATAGGCGTACCCTTCCATCTGTCTTGGTAACAGCCACTATAGGACTGGTGTACTGCGAACAACTGTACTCAATTATGTGCTCTTCCAGCATTTTATTAATTTCCATACGTACTGCCTCCTTTGCTGCATAGGCAATCGGATAGGATTTCTTATTGAAGTTTGCCACCTCTTTGAACTTCAACTCGCATTGATACCCTCGTACCTTTCCTGGTTGGTCGGAAAATACATGGCGGTATTTGTTGTAAATCATTATTAATTTTTCTACCTCTTGATCCGTTAATGGATTCCCGTCTTGAGTACCTCGAAATTGTCGGATTTCTTCTAATTTTTGATTCCATAGAATGTCACCATTTATTTGATTGTCTGGTTTCTCTTCCCACCTTCGGTCTGGTGAATCACAGATCATTCTTATATTATATACTGTACTAATTGGGATGACCCCCTTGCTCCCAGTTAATTTTGCCATCCATTCTTTATCTTCATATCTCATAGTTACTTTGGATAGTCTCATGTCGATAATTGCAGAATACTTTCTTAGGATGTCACAGCCAATTAAAATTTCAAATGGTAAATTATGAGCAATTAAGAATATCATTGACAATGGCTCACCATTACTCATTACTTCTAGAGACACTTGTCTCTTAATGGTTTTATTTTGCCTTCCAGTGGCTCCAATTAAAACAATGTTACTTATTGGTAACGTGGGTAAGCTGACCTTACTTTCTTTTTGAATTTTGTTATACATATTTGCGTCAATTAAGGACACATTGGCGCCCGTATCAATCATGAATTTTACAATTACTCCATATACCTTGGCAACAACATATGCAATTTCACTGTCAGGGTGTTTAATTAATGTGGTATTTTCTTCCAGTAACTCCTCACGGATGTTCTTCAGATAGTGGTTTTGAATTATTGTTATTGTTTCGTCATTTGTCTGGTTAGTCAGTTTGGTTAATAACCCAATAGATCAGATCAGTGATGGGTCCTGTTGGATTCTCACTGCCGCTGTTCGTTTAAATGTTGGGCGTTGCCTTCGGTGCGGTCCTCTGATCTACTGGGGTGATTATCTTCAGTTGTTTGCATTCTTTCAACCGAGTGGTCATTGAATGTTATTCGTTCTTGGCTTCTCCTATTTTCTTCCGCACTTCTGCTCCTTGGTCCTCTGTAACCCCGTCTTCCGTCGTTTCTATTCTCAGCATTAATGTAATTTACCCGTCACCTGTATGTTTGATTCGGCCCCTGATGGTTGTTATTGTTGTATTGATTGTTGGGCCTGTTGTAATTACCACCGTTTTGATTATTTCCCCTCTTATAGGAATTATTTTGATTATTACTGTTGTTGAAGTAATTTTGGTTATTATTCCTCGGATAATTATGGTTATGTAATTTCTGTAATTATTGGGTTGGTTGGCGGATGATTAGCCGGTGTATGGTTTCCTTGTGGCCCACTTGGATGATTTCTAGTATCATAGTTTCTGTAATTCGGGGTGTTCTTTTGCCTGTTTAATACATAATGCTTTTCTCGTTCATATTCACCCAATAAAGCGGCCATCTCTTGAATTGTTTTTATTCTTCCACTCAATCTGCTCTTGGTAATTTCCCCATCATAGTGGTACGCTAGTTGGGTCACCAAGCACTCTTCTGGGATGTTAGGTTCTAGGTTTCTAGCCACACTGACTTTACCTAAGAAGTAGGCAGTTGGAGATTGTCCCAGGTAAGGGTCGAATCGGCCGTTACTGATATTGTTTCTGACTACATGCTGCGTCGCCTCTGACCAGTATTTGTCCTTAAACAGTTTTTTAAATTCGTTAAAATTGTGTATGTCTGGTCGCACAGCCGTCCACCAATTGTCGTGAACCTCTTTAAACATTTCATCAATCATGCCCTTGATCACCGTCTACCGTGTCTCCCTGGTTCTAGCTAGGTTCTCTTCTACCCGTTCAATGAACTCAATTGGGTTTCGCTTGTAATTCTTGAAATTGATTGCCTACCTATTCTCACTGCATGAGATGTGTGAGCTGATTAGTGGTCGGTCGTTCAACGCATTTATCTCTTCTTGGAGGCGTAATTCTCTTACTCTGAATTCTGCTATTTTTCCTTCTTGGGCTGTTGTGGTGTCCTTCACCTCACTTACCGATGCATCCAATTTGCTATACTTCTCTTCGACCCTCGTTTGTATTTGTTCTATTTTGTGATTTGTTTCCTTCTGGAGTCCTTCAACCCTCCTTTTACCTTCACCTTCAACTTCATTTACCTTGATCAAAATTTCTTCTCGGACTTGTAACACCACTTCGCTGGTTTTCTCTATCTTCTCTTCCGTCTCCATTACCGTCTGTTTCAATTCTTACCTGTACTCCGTCAATTGTTGCTGTAATGTATCCTGGTTGTATTCAATTTTATCGTTCAGCGTTTCAATATCCTCTTTCATTAGTCTCAAGGTTTCGCTGGTTTTCTCATTACTTCTCTCTATCTTTTCACTGATCAGTTTATTCTCCTCCTTCATTTTCTGTGTCAGGGTTTCATTTAATGACTCGAATTTTTTGTCTAGTTTTCATTTGTCTCCTTTTTCAACTCCTCGTTATTTTGTTTTAATAATTTTTTATTGTCCTCCTTCATTTCTTCCTTCTGCTTCCTGGAGTTTTTTTTAATTAATTCCCATAGTTTTAGTAAGTCCATGTCTGCTCTGGCCTCCTCCTGCTGTGTGGGTTTATTTGTTTCCACAGGAGTTAATAATTCTTCTACATCTTCCACCGAAGTTATTTCCCTTTCTTCCATTCTGGCACCTTTCTCGATCTCCTTTTCTAATCTCTTTGCTTCCTCTTCCGCCTCCTTCTCGCGTAGCTTAGTCAGTCTTGTGCCGATTTTTCCCGACTCCATTTTCTGCAGTCGCCGCTAGAATCTGTAAGGTTTAATGGTATAATTTCTTAATTATTCTAGCCCTACTAGTTAGCACGCCACTTTGTATAAAGACCTTTTACGTGGGTGTTTTTTAAATTGTCTTTGTCACACGTTCTTGTACTCGTATCGTAAATATGTGTGACGAGCGTTTTTATTTCGCTCGTTGCGTTTGTAATATAGTATAAGTGTGTAATTGTGGGTATTAATCAGTTAAGTTACTTCTGTGAATGTTATTCGTATATAGCGAGTCGGATTGTACTTTTTCTTAATACTTACGGGCAAACCATATCTCTCGGCGTTCAATTTGAATCTTACCGCCTCGTCACCTGATTGGCTCACGCCATCTTGCAGTGTCGACTTCGCTAACTGTGGTGTTTGGTGTTTACAGTTTAATAATTCTCTATATATTACTTTATTTTATACGAAAGTGTTTGGTTAGAATTTTGACAGTAAGTCATGTTCATTAATAATTTATTATAAATCAGTTTCAAAGGTTGTTAATTGATTAAGTTTTATTAATAGTGATAGATTCAGTTCTTGTTCAAAATTGTGATCAGTGAAGTGAAAATTTTAACTCGTTATTATGGATAAAGGGGAATTCGTTTTTAAGTGAAATTATTAGTTTATACTCATCAGGTTCTCGTTGGGGCTCCTTCGATGTTCGTCTACTTCTTCCGGATAGGTCTAGTCGTCTTCTCCTCCTCAGATGTTTCTCGATTCCCGTTCAGATGGTCTTCAATTCAAGTTCGGCTTCCCTCTTGTTCCGCAGTCGTTCATATTCTCAGGTTGAAGTAGGTCGATCCCCTTCTTCCTTCGGGATGAGTCGTCTGTTACGTTCCTTCGAAGTCTTCTTATTTTTACTGATATTTTTATGTTGTGAATATTTTAATACTGGTTAATTCATCAGGTGTTCTATGGAATGATTTTACAATACTTCTTCCTTCTTGGTTTTATTAAAATTTACGTTTTTATAGTTAAATTCGGATTGAGAGCTGCATACATCCGCCCTCCGCGTCGGTCAATAATGGATTAATTAGAATTCCAATGGTTTTTTGGTAATAAATTTCAGTTGCTATGGTTACCTATTAAATTATGCTAATTCTCATTGGTCGTTATTTTATGTCATTGTTATATTCTAACGTTTTATTTTGGTTTAAATCTATAAAATATCTTCAAATTAAGATTTCTTTCTTATATTAGTAGCTATGTTTATTACATGAATACCATTGTTCTTATTTTTTGTTAAGGGTTGTTTTGATACCCCTCATGGTTACTTTTGAGTAGTTAATCACATTTTCGTTATTTTCTTATTTATATTTCATATATATTTAATCTAAAACTGGATGTTATTTACACATTTTTGTATTAGGTATACCTACTTAACTGTTTAAACATTTGTTATATTCTGATTAATACTGGGCTATTGTTTTGCTTTTAAATTTACAAAGTTCCTTCATTAAATGTTAGGCCTAGAGCCTAGATTTCCCCATACTACTATTTAACATTCTTTGTAACTTATTAACATTATATCTGGTACATTAAAACAATTTTTTAATAGAAATAAATAATAAAACATTGGTGACACTAGCCACATCACTTATCATAAGAATAAACATTTTCTTGCCAGGTTCAAGCCTGAAATTAAACTTCTAACTAATTTTCTGTTTTTTACTACTATCTGGTTTAACTTATAATTTACTACATTATATGGTTTTTTAAACAATAACAAAACTCTTATAATACTACTGTTAAACTGTACCTTACACAATATACTTTACTCACTAATTCCTTCACTAGAACACAGTGTCTATCGTTCTTATTTACCATTCATTCTAATTACTTAATTTTTATCTTATTTTATAATTCTTACTAACTATTACTTAAATTAATCACAGTACAATTAGTTCATCTTACTTGCTAACATAAAGTTTATCACAGGTTGTTTAGATATTTTAATACAGTCTACTTTTAAAATACCTTTTTCTGTTCACCCACTGCACTTTTTCCTTCATAGAAGGTTTTTTTATTCACTTTCACTTTTTTTTTATAACATGCTGTACCTGGCATGTCACCACTTATTTGTATTGATACACTCTTTATTCCACTCACTTGATATTATTCACTATGTTGTCTAATTATTTTAACATCATCGTGTGGTTATTGGTTATGAGTAATTAATTTATTTTCCATTCACTTTGATCACTTTTGATTATTAACTATGGCCTTTATTTGCCTCAGAGTATGGTTTACTGGTTTTGACTATGTTTATCACTATTCATTTGGGTATGTTTATTTTTAACTCCCTACCTTATATTTATAGGTACATTTTCTTCATTCATATAATATGCATAATATTACTATCTTATTTGTTATTACTAACATAGGTACATCTCCTTTATGCCCTAACTATTTTAGTGCATTGCTTACATACATTTTGTAGTCATAATTTGGGGATTACAATGTTCGTTATTATTTTCTTGATTACATCTGGTTTCTGGTTCCTTCTTCCCTGTTCCATTTTATTTTCCTTGTGTTTATCCAATCTATTGGGTCAAGTCATCGTCAGTTTATTAGTCATTTGTCATTTTGTAATTTGGTTATTAATCTCTGAGTTATAAGTTTCTTGACCTTTCTTCTTGTCTTCAGCTTCTTTGTTTTATTATTAATTATCAATGTATTTTCACTATCTTATGTCATGTTACATAATGCATCGCCACCAAAATTGATTATTTCGAAACAAAGATCATTATGTTTTTTCTGAAATTATCAATATAATTCATTACATCAAGTTGTTATTATTCAGGAATTCCTCAATCGCTATTTTCTTCTTTATTTATTTTTATTAAGTCATGGTTCATGATATGGTATTTGTTATTATTCTCTTTCTTTACTCCTTCATTACGAGTGTTATCCCTTGTATGTTCTATTTCCCTAAAATTTTCTTCTCTCCCATTCATATAAATTGGTACTAGCCAGAGGGCACGTGTGGCTCTATTACTCTGCTATCCATTTATACAAATTTTGAGTTCAGAGGTCATGCCTATCTGCTCAATAACATAAAATAATTGTTGGACGTATCTCAACATAAAATCATCACATAATAATATTCATAATAATCATAATAATAGTCGTTTATTTCTGACTCATATAATATCAATACAATAAAACACTCTTGGGATTAATTATTCTCTCTTTTATACATCTCATGACCTTTTCTTCTCAGTGACTTGTTTGGATTCCTTTTCTATGCTTATGGCGATACTTAATGGATATTTTGCATTGTTTCATCAACTTACTTCATATGATAGTGATTTCATTTGTTATCACTTTATTTCTCATTTATATTCAATATTAACATTGTAGCTGGTTTCTGGCTCACTTATATTTTTTTTTTATCATTGATTGTCCAGTTAATATGTCATTGTCATTTTTTATTTGATTGTCTGTCTTTTCTTTTTGTGAAACGTTAATTCTTTATTATTCCCTTTTGCAATAGGGTCAATTAATGATGTTATGTAGCGTCATCATTATTTGTTTAACATTTTATTATTTTATGTCAATTTTTTATGATATTTCATTATATATATCTTTTTTCAAAATTACATGGGTTTACACATTTTGTTTCACACTTGGTTGTAAGTTTGTACTTACTTTGTTTTGAATTTAGCTAATCTTTCTTCTAAATTCTTTTTCATTCATATATTAATTTCAATCAAACATTTATTTGTAAGTTGTGCTTACTTTAATTTTTGAATTTAGATAATGTTTACTCTCCAAATTCTCTTAATTTTCTAACACCGCCTCATAATATTTTTTCAAAGAAGACTGGTTGTAAGTCCCTTTGATTCTCTTGGTCGTTATCTCACTTACGACATAGGTGTTATTGTGGTTATCTTTGACAATGAGATAGGGGCCATTGTACAGTAATAATAATTTCTTTGTGATTCCCTCTCTAGAACTAGGTAACTCTCTGTTCCATATTAGCACTTTTTCTCCTGCATGATATCGTATTGCTTTAGGTTGGATTTTGTGGTATTTTTCCTTCTTCTTTTCTACTTGTTCCGCTATCTTGCTGTAGAATCTTGCATTATCGAACTGGTATTCGGGATTGGCGGGGAAATTAACAAGTTCTTCTATTGCTCGAGGTGGTGGTTTTCCGTACATGATGGTATAAGGGGTATCCTTAATGGATTCGTGGTAAGCGAGATTTATGAAACTTTCTGTGGCTTCGATGTATTCACTCCACTTACATTGCTGATCGTGGCAGTACGTTCGAAGAATTCTCCCAACTTCACGGAGCACTCTTTCAGCTGGATTGCTGTTCGGGTGGTAAATTGAAGTTTTGTATGTTCAGACGCCCAGATCCATCAATGTCTCCTTCCATTTTCTTCCTTGGAATTGGGTACCATGATCAGTGATAATATTTGTTGGACTCCCCACTTCTGGTATGTACCTCTGCGTTATAATGTTCAGTACTTTATTTGTGGTAGCACGGTTGATAGGGTATAATTTTACAAACTTGGTGTAATGGTCCATGATGATAACTATGAACTTGTACTGTTTTCTTCCTCCACTGCATGGCATGGGTCCACATATGTCTAAGAAAACTTGTTCCAGTTTGTTGGCAGATGTTATTGGTTGCATTACTCCTCCTTTCTTGTCGTTATTGTACTTGACTAGTTGGCATATGTGACAGCTTTTTATGACCTTTCTTACTCTTCTGTCAATGTCCTTCAGGTAGATATGCTCTTCTAGTGCTTTGATCACTTTTAGTGCTCCCATATGTCCGTATCTGAGGTGGTATTCCATTATAATTTCAGCTTCAGTTCCTTTAGGTATTATTAACTTCCATGTATTTTGGTTGGGCTTGGTTTTGATAAACAAAGTATCTTCATGCGAACAATATAATTGTGTGGCTCTTTCCTCTTGTTGGTTCAGCCGCTCTCGGATTTGGTCCAATTTCTTATCCTCCTTTTGGTGTTGTCTTACTCTATTCAGTATCACTTCTAGGTCGGACTTGCTTTTCATAATATTAAACACTTTCACTATTGTCTCCTTCTCTCCATCGAATGTTTGCTGTTCAGTGTTAATGCGGGATAGCACATCAGCTGCTGTGTTTTTACTGCCAGGGATATACTCCCAATTGATGTGGTATTCTTGGAGAGCAAGTATCCATCTGGTTAATCGACCATGGCTGAGCTTGCAGTTCTTTAAGAAGGATATAGATTTAAGGTCGGTGTGCACTGTGATAGGATATCCAAGGATATAAGTACGAAATTTGCCACAAGAAAAGACTACGCTCAACAGCTCTTTCTCGGTTACATGGTAATTACGTTCACACTGATTTAACGTTCTGCTGGCGAAACTTACTACTTGGTGGTTTCCATCCTTGTCTTCCTGATAGAGTACCGATCCCAAGCTAATGTCGCTTGCATCGCAGTTCATGTAAAAGGGTCTATTGAATCAGGGTGGTTTAACATAATTGTGTCGAGGAAGTGTTTTTTAATGGTTTTGAAAATCGTTTCTTGTTCTGGACCCCACATCCACTTGGTCTTAGATGATAGTTGTGGTGACAGTTTGGTTGTCAGCTCAGAGTAATTTTGCTGAAATTTTCTGTAGTAGTTACAGATGCCCAGGAACGACTGTAACTGTTTCTTATTTTTAGGGGTAGGGAAATGTTGAATAGCATCTATCTTGTCGGTTGATGGTGTTATTCCTTGTCGTGATAGGTTGAATCCAAGGAGTTGAACTTCTTCTGCTATTAGCTTTGACTTTTCCAACTTCAATGTCACGTTGTTTATGGATAACTTCTCCAGTACCCGTTCTACTCTTGTACAATGCTCTTCCCAGTTGGATGAAGTGATCAGCAAATCATCAACGTACACAGTTGTATAATTCATGGTTTCAGGACCCAATATCTGGTCCATGCAGCGGACGAATATCGCTACTGAATTTACCAGCCCAAAAGGTAGTCGTTTGAACTGGTAGTTCCTACCTTCAAATATAAACGCTACGTACTTCCTACTGGCTGGGTGCAATTCTACTTGCCAGTACCCGCAAACTGTATCCCAGGTACTGATAAACTGAGTACCATGAAACTTTTAGAGGATCTCCTCAATTTCACCAGGAGATGTCCTGTCGTTAATTAGGATCTTGTTTATTTCTCTAGCGTCGAGACATAGGCGTACCCTTCCATCTGTCTTGGTAACAGCCACTATAGGACTGGTGTACTGCGAACAACTGTACTCAATTATGTGCTCTTCCAGCATTTTATTAATTTCCATACGTACTGCCTCCTTTGCTGCATAGGCAATCGGATAGGATTTCTTATTGAAGTTTGCCACCTCTTTGAACTTCAACTCGCATTGATACCCTCGTACCTTTCCTGGTTGGTCGGAAAATACATGGCGGTATTTGTTGTAAATCATTATTAATTTTTCTACCTCTTGATCCGTTAATGGATTCCCGTCTTGAGTACCTCGAAATTGTCGGATTTCTTCTAATTTTTGATTCCATAGAATGTCACCATTTATTTGATTGTCTGGTTTCTCTTCCCACCTTCGGTCTGGTGAATCACAGATCATTCTTATATTATATACTGTACTAATTGGGATGACCCCCTTGCTCCCAGTTAATTTTGCCATCCATTCTTTATCTTCATATCTCATAGTTACTTTGGATAGTCTCATGTCGATAATTGCAGAATACTTTCTTAGGATGTCACAGCCAATTAAAATTTCAAATGGTAAATTATGAGCAATTAAGAATATCATTGACAATGGCTCACCATTACTCATTACTTCTAGAGACACTTGTCTCTTAATGGTTTTATTTTGCCTTCCAGTGGCTCCAATTAAAACAATGTTACTTATTGGTAACGTGGGTAAGCTGACCTTACTTTCTTTTTGAATTTTGTTATACATATTTGCGTCAATTAAGGACACATTGGCGCCCGTATCAATCATGAATTTTACAATTACTCCATATACCTTGGCAACAACATATGCAATTTCACTGTCAGGGTGTTTAATTAATGTGGTATTTTCTTCCAGTAACTCCTCACGGATGTTCTTCAGATAGTGGTTTTGAATTATTGTTATTGTTTCGTCATTTGTCTGGTTAGTCAGTTTGGTTAATAACCCAATAGATCAGATCAGTGATGGGTCCTGTTGGATTCTCACTGCCGCTGTTCGTTTAAATGTTGGGCGTTGCCTTCGGTGCGGTCCTCTGATCTACTGGGGTGATTATCTTCAGTTGTTTGCATTCTTTCAACCGAGTGGTCATTGAATGTTATTCGTTCTTGGCTTCTCCTATTTTCTTCCGCACTTCTGCTCCTTGGTCCTCTGTAACCCCGTCTTCCGTCGTTTCTATTCTCAGCATTAATGTAATTTACCCGTCACCTGTATGTTTGATTCGGCCCCTGATGGTTGTTATTGTTGTATTGATTGTTGGGCCTGTTGTAATTACCACCGTTTTGATTATTTCCCCTCTTATAGGAATTATTTTGATTATTACTGTTGTTGAAGTAATTTTGGTTATTATTCCTCGGATAATTATGGTTATGTAATTTCTGTAATTATTGGGGTTGGTTGGCGGATGATTAGCCGGTGTATGGTTTCCTTGTGGCCCACTTGGATGATTTCTAGTATCATAGTTTCTGTAATTCGGGGTGTTCTTTTGCCTGTTTAATACATAATGCTTTTCTCGTTCATATTCACCCAATAAAGCGGCCATCTCTTGAATTGTTTTTATTCTTCCACTCAATCTGCTCTTGGTAATTTCCCCATCATAGTGGTACGCTAGTTGGGTTACCAAGCACTCTTCTGGGATGTTAGGTTCTAGGTTTCTAGCCACACTGACTTTACCTAAGAAGTAGGCGGTTGGAGATTGTCCCAGGTAAGGGTCGAATCGGCCGTTACTGATATTGTTTCTGACTACATGCTGCGTCGCCTCTGACCAGTATTTGTCCTTAAACAGTTTTTTAAATTCGTTAAAATTGTGTATGTCTGGTCGCACAGCCGTCCACCAATTGTCGTGAACCTCTTTAAACATTTCATCAATCATGCCCTTGATCACCGTCTACCATGTCTCCCTGGTTCTAGCTAGGTTCTCTTCTACCCGTTCAATGAACTCAATTGGGTTTCGCTTGTAATTCTTGAAATTGATTGCCTACCTATTCTCACTGCATGAGATGTGTGAGCTGATTAGTGGTCGGTCCTTCAACGCATTTATCTCTTCTTGGAGGCGTAATTCTCTTACTCTGAATTCTGCTATTTTTCCTTCTTGGGCTGTTGTGGTGTCCTTCACCTCACTTACCGATGCATCTAATTTGCTATACTTCTCTTCGACCCTTGTTTGTATTTGTTCTATTTTGTGATTTGTTTCCTTCTGGAGTCCTTCAACCCTCCTTTTACCTTCACCTTCAACTTCATTTACCTTGATCAAAATTTCTTCTCGGACTTGTAACACCACTTCGCTGGTTTTCTCTATCTTCTCTTCCGTCTCCATTACTGTCTGTTTCAATTCTTACCTGTACTCCGTCAATTGTTGCTGTAATGTATCCTGGTTGTATTCAATTTTATCGTTCAGCGTTTCAATATCCTCTTTCATTAGTCTCAAGGTTTCGCTGGTTTTCTCATTACTTCTCTCTATCTTTTCACTGATCAGTTTATTCTCCTCCTTCATTTTCTGTGTCAGGGTTTCATTTAATGACTCGAATTTTTTTTGTCTAGTTTTCATTTGTCTCCTTTTTCAACTCCTCGTTATTTTGTTTTAATAATTTTTTATTGTCCTCCTTCATTTCTTCCTTCTGCTTCCTGGAGTTTTCTTTAATTAATTCCCATAGTTTTAGTAAGTCCATGTCTGCTCTGGCCTCCTCCTGCTGTGTGGGTTTATTTGTTTCCACAGGAGTTAATAATTCTTCTACATCTTCCACCGAAGTTATTTCCCTTTCTTCCATTCTGGCACCTTTCTCGATCTCCTTTTCTAATCTCTTTGCTTCCTCTTCCGCCTCCTTCTCGCGTAGCTTAGTCAGTCTTGTGCCGATTTTTCCCGACTCCATTTTCTGCAGTCGCCGCTAGAATCTGTAAGGTTTAATGGTATAATTTCTTAATTATTCTAGCCCTACTAGTTAGCACGCCACTTTGTATAAAGACCTTTTACGTGGGTGTTTTTTAAATTGTCTTTGTCACACGTTCTTGTACTCGTATCGTAAATATGTGTGACGAGCGTTTTTATTTCGCTCGTTGCGTTTGTAATATAGTATAAGTGTGTAATTGTGGGTATTAATCAGTTAAGTTACTTCTGTGAATGTTATTCGTATATAGCGAGTCGGATTGTACTTTTTCTTAATACTTACGGGCAAACCATATCTCTCGGCGTTCAATTTGAATCTTACCGCCTCGTCACCTGATTGGCTCACGCCATCTTGCAGTGTCGACTTCGCTAACTGTGGTGTTTGGTGTTTACAGTTTAATAATTCTCTATATATTACTTTATTTTATACGAAAGTGTTTGGTTAGAATTTTGACAGTAAGTCATGTTCATTAATAATTTATTATAAATCAGTTTCAAAGGTTGTTAATTGATTAAGTTTTATTACTAGTGATAGATTCAGTTCTTGTTCAAAATTGTGATCAGTGAAGTGAAAATTTTAACTCGTTATTATGGATAAAGGGGAATTCGTTTTTAAGTGAAATTATTAGTTTATACTCATCGGGTTCTCGTTGGGGCTCCTTCGATGTTCGTCTACTTCTTCCGGATAGGTCTAGTCGTCTTCTCCTCCTCAGATGTTTCTCGATTCCCGTTCAGATGGTCTTCAATTCAAGTTCGGCTTCCCTCTTGTTCCGCAGTCGTTCATATTCTCAGGTTGAAGTAGGTCGATCCCCTTCTTCCTTCGGGATGAGTCGTCTGTTACGTTCCTTCGAAGTCTTCTTATTTTTACTGATATTTTTATGTTGTGAATATTTTAATACTGGTTAATTCATCAGGTGTTCTATGGAATGATTTTACAATACTTCTTCCTTCTTGGTTTTATTAAAATTTACGTTTTTATAGTTAAATTCGGATTGAGAGCTGCATACATCCGCCCTCCGCGTCGGTCAATAATGGATTAATTAGAATTCCAATGGTTTTTTGGTAATAAATTTCAGTTGCTATGGTTACCTATTAAATTATGCTAATTCTCATTGGTCGTTATTTTATGTCATTGTTATATTCTAACGTTTTATTTTGGTTTAAATCTATAAAATATCTTCAAATTAAGATTTCTTTCTTATATTAGTAGCTATGTTTATTACATGAATACCATTGTTCTTATTTTTTGTTAAGGGTTATTTTGATACCCCTCATGGTTACTTTTGAGTAGTTAATCACATTTTCGTTATTTTCTTATTTATATTTCATATATATTTAATCTAAAACTGGATGTTATTTATACATTTTTGTATTAGGTATACCTACTTAACTGTTTAAACATTTGTTATATTCTGATTAATACTGGGCTATTGTTTTGCTTTTAAATTTACAAAGTTCCTTCATTAAATGTTAGGCCTAGAGCCTAGATTTCCCCATACTACTATTTAACATTCTTTGTAACTTATTAACATTATATCTGGTACATTAAAACAATTTTTTAATAGAAATAAATAATAAAACATTGGTGACACTAGCCACATCACTTATCATAAGAATAAACATTTTCTTGCCAGGTTCAAGCCTGAAATTAAACTTCTAACTAATTTTCTGTTTTTTACTACTATCTGGTTTAACTTATAATTTACTACATTATATGGTTTTTTAAACAATAACAAAACTCTTATAATACTACTGTTAAACTGTACCTTACACAATATACTTTACTCACTAATTCCTTCACTAGAACACAGTGTCTATCGTTCTTATTTACCATTCATTCTAATTACTTAATTTTTATCTTATTTTATAATTCTTACTAACTATTACTTAAATTAATCACAGTACAATTAGTTCATCTTACTTGCTAACATAAAGTTTATCACAGGTTGTTTAGATATTTTAATACAGTCTACTTTTAAAATACCTTTTTCTGTTCACCCACTGCACTTTTTCCTTCATAGAAGGTTTTTTTATTCACTTTCACTTTTTTTTTATAACATGCTGTACCTGGCATGTCACCACTTATTTGTATTGATACACTCTTTATTCCACTCACTTGATATTATTCACTATGTTGTCTAATTATTTTAACATCATCGTGTGGTTATTGGTTATGAGTAATTAATTTATTTTCCATTCACTTTGATCACTTTTGATTATTAACTATGGCCTTTATTTGCCTCAGAGTATGGTTTACTGGTTTTGACTATGTTTATCACTATTCATTTGGGTATGTTTATTTTTAACTCCCTACCTTATATTTATAGGTACATTTTCTTCATTCATATAATATGCATAATATTACTATCTTATTTGTTATTACTAACATAGGTACATCTCCTTTATGCCCTAACTATTTTAGTGCATTGCTTACATACATTTTGTAGTCATAATTTGGGGATTACAATGTTCGTTATTATTTTCTTGATTACATCTGGTTTCTGGTTCCTTCTTCCCTGTTCCATTTTATTTTCCTTGTGTTTATCCAATCTATTGGGTCAAGTCATCGTCAGTTTATTAGTCATTTGTCATTTTGTAATTTGGTTATTAATCTCTGAGTTATAAGTTTCTTGACCTTTCTTCTTGTCTTCAGCTTCTTTGTTTTATTATTAATTATCAATGTATTTTCACTATCTTATGTCATGTTACATAATGCATCGCCACCGAAATTGATTATTTCGAAACAAAGATCATTATGTTTTTTCTGAAATTATCAATATAATTCATTACATCAAGTTGTTATTATTCAGGAATTCCTCAATCGCTATTTTCTTCTTTATTTATTTTTATTAAGTCATGGTTCATGATATGGTATTTGTTATTATTCTCTTTCTTTACTCCTTCATTACGAGTGTTATCCCTTGTATGTTCTATTTCCCTAAAATTTTCTTCTCTCCCATTCATATAAATTGGTACTAGCCAGAGGGCACGTGTGGCTCTATTACTCTGCTATCCATTTATACACATTTTGAGTTCAGAGGTCATGCCTATCTGCTCAATAACATAAAATAATTGTTGGACGTATCTCAACATAAAATCATCACATAATAATATTCATAATAATCATAATAATAGTCGTTTATTTCCGACTCATATAATATCAATACAATAAAACACTCTTGGGATTAATTATTCTCTCTTTTATACATCTCATGACCTTTTCTTCTCAGTGACTTGTTTGGATTCCTTTTCTATGCTTATGGCGATACTTAATGGATATTTTGCATTGTTTCATCAACTTACTTCATATGATAGTGATTTCATTTGTTATCACTTTATTTCTCATTTATATTCAATATTAACATTGTAGCTGGTTTCTGGCTCACTTATATTTTTTTTTTATCATTGATTGTCCAGTTAATATGTCATTGTCATTTTTTATTTGATTGTCTGTCTTTTCTTTTTGTGAAACGTTAATTCTTTATTATTCCCTTTTGCAATAGGGTCAATTAATGATGTTATGTAGCGTCATCATTATTTGTTTAACATTTTATTATTTTATGTCAATTTTTTATGATATTTCATTATATATATCTTTTTTCAAAATTACATGGGTTTACACATTTTGTTTCACACTTGGTTGTAAGTTTGTACTTACTTTGTTTTGAATTTAGCTAATCTTTCTTCTAAATTCTTTTTCATTCATATATTAATTTCAATCAAACATTTATTTGTAAGTTGTGCTTACTTTAATTTTTGAATTTAGATAATGTTTACTCTCCAAATTCTCTTAATTTTCTAACACCGCCTCATAATATTTTTTCAAAGAAGACTGGTTGTAAGTCCCTTTGATTCTCTTGGTCGTTATCTCACTTACGACATAGGTGTTATTGTGGTTATCTTTGACAATGAGATAGGGGCCATTGTACAGTAATAATAATTTCTTTGTGATTCCCTCTCTAGAACTAGGTAACTCTCTGTTCCATATTAGCACTTTTTCTCCTGCATGATATCGTATTGCTTTAGGTTGGATTTTGTGGTATTTTTCCTTCTTCTTTTCTACTTGTTCCGCTATCTTGCTGTAGAATCTTGCATTATCGAACTGGTATTCGGGATTGGCGGGGAAATTAACAAGTTCTTCTATTGCTCGAGGTGGTGGTTTTCCGTACATGATGGTATAAGGGGTATCCTTAATGGATTCGTGGTAAGCGAGATTTATGAAACTTTCTGTGGCTTCGATGTATTCACTCCACTTACATTGCTGATCGTGGCAGTACGTTCGAAGAATTCTCCCAACTTCACGGAGCACTCTTTCAGCTGGATTGCTGTTCGGGTGGTAAATCGAAGTTTTGTATGTTCAGACGCCCAGATCCATCAATGTCTCCTTCCATTTTCTTCCTCGGAATTGGGTACCATGATCAGTGATAATATTTGTTGGACTCCCCACTTCTGGTATGTACCTCTGCGTTATAATGTTCAGTACTTTATTTGTGGTAGCACGGTTGATAGGGTATAATTTTACAAACTTGGTGTAATGGTCCATGATGATAACTATGAACTTGTACTGTTTTCTTCCTCCACTGCGTGGCATGGGTCCACATATGTCTAAGAAAACTTGTTCCAGTTTGTTGGCAGATGTTATTGGTTGCATTACTCCTTCTTTCTTGTCGTTATTGTACTTGACTAGTTGGCATATGTGACAGCTTTTTATGACCTTCCTTACTCTTCTGTCAATGTCCTTCAGGTAGATATGCTCTTCTAGTGCTTTGATCACTTTTAGTGCTCCCATATGTCCGTATCTGAGGTGGTATTCCATTATAATTTCAGCTTCAGTTCCTTTGGTATTATTAACTTCCATGTATTTTGGTTGGGCTTGGTTTTGATAAACAAAGTATCTTCATGCGAACAATATAATTGTGTGGCTCTTTCCTCTTGTTGGTTCAGCCGCTCTCGGATTTGGTCCAATTTCTTATCCTCCTTTTGGTGTTGTCTTACTCTATTCAGCATCACTTCTAGGTCGGACTTGCTTTTCATAATATTAAACACTTTCACTATTGTCTCCTTCTCTCCATCGAATGTTTGCTGTTCAGTGTTAATGCGGGATAGCACATCAGCTGCTGTGTTTTTACTGCCAGGGATATACTCCCAATTGATGTCGTATTCTTGGAGAGCAAGTATCCATCTGGTTAATCGACCATGGCTGAGCTTGCAGTTCTTTAAGAAGGATATAGATTTATGGTCGGTGCGCACTGTGATAGGATATCCAAGGATATAAGTACGAAATTTGCCACAAGAAAAGACTACGCTCAACAGCTCTTTCTCGGTTACATGGTAATTACGTTCACACTGATTTAACGTTCTGCTGGCGAAACTTACTACTTGGTGGTTTCCATCCTTGTCTTCCTGATAGAGTACCGATCCCAAGCTAATGTCGCTTGCATCGCAGTTCATGTAAAAGGGTCTATTGAATCAGGGTGGTTTAACATAATTGTGTCGAGGAAGTGTTTTTTAATGGTTTTGAAAATCGTTTCTTGTTCTGGACCCCACATCCACTTGGTCTTATATGATAGTTGTGGTGACAGTTTGGTTGTCAGCTCAGAGTAATTTTGCTGAAATTTTCTGTAGTAGTTACAGATGCCCAGGAACGACTGTAACTGTTTCTTATTTTTAGGGGTAGGGAAATGTTGAATAGCATCTATCTTGTCGGTTGATGGTGTTATTCCTTGTCGTGATAGGTTGAATCCAAGGAGTTGAACTTCTTCTGCTATTAGCTTTGACTTTTCCAACTTCAATGTCACGTTGTTTATGGATAACTTCTCCAGTACCCGTTCTACTCTGGTACAATGCTCTTCCCAGTTGGATGAAGTGATCAGCAAATCATCAACGTACACAGTTGTATAATTCATGGTTTCAGGACCCAATATCTGGTCCATGCAGCGGACGAATATCGCTACTGAATTTACCAGCCCAAAAGGTAGTCGTTTGAACTGGTAGTTCCTACCTTCAAATATAAACGCTACGTACTTCCTACTGGCTGGGTGCAATTCTACTTGCCAGTACCTGCAAACTGTATCCCAGGTACTGATAAACTGAGTACCATGAAACTTTTAGAGGATCTCCTCAATTTCACCAGGAGATGTCCTGTCGTTAATTAGGATCTTGTTTATTTCTCTAGCGTCGAGACATAGGCGTACCCTTCCATCTGTCTTGGTAACAGCCACTATAGGACTGGTGTACTGCGAACAACTGTACTCAATTATGTGCTCTTCCAGCATTTTATTAATTTCCATACGTACTGCCTCCTTTGCTGCATAGGCAATCGGATAGGATTTCTTATTGAAGTTTGCCACCTCTTTGAACTTCAATTCGCATTGATACCCTCGTACCTTTCCTGGTTGGTCGGAAAATACATGGCGGTATTTGTTGTAAATCATTATTAATTTTTCTACCTCTTGATCCGTTAATGGATTCCCGTCTTGAGTACCTCGAAATTGTCGGATTTCTTCTAATTTTTGATTCCATAGAATGTCACTATTTATTTGATTGTCTGGTTTCTCTTCCCACCTTCGGTCTGGTGAATCACAGATCATTCTTATATTATATACTGTACTAATTGGGATGACCCCCTTGCTCCCAGTTAATTTTGCCATCCATTCTTTATCTTCATATCTCATAGTTACTTTGGATAGTCTCATGTCGATAATTGCAGAATACTTTCTTAGGATGTCACAGCCAATTAAAATTTCAAATGGTAAATTATGAGCAATTAAGAATATCATTGACAATGGCTCACCATTACTCATTACTTCTAGAGACACTTGTCTCTTAATGGTTTTATTTTGCCTTCCAGTGGCTCCAATTAAAACAATGTTACTTACTGGTAACGTGGGTAAGCTGACCTTACTTTCTTTTTGAATTTTGTTATACATATTTGCGTCAATTAAGGACACATTGGCGCCCGTATCAATCATGAATTTTACAATTACTCCATATACCTTGGCAACAACATATGCAATTTCATTGTCAGGGTGTTTAATTAATGTGGTATTTTCTTCCAGTAACTCCTCACGGATGTTCTTCAGATAGTGGTTTTGAATTATTGTTATTGTTTCGTCATTTGTCTGATTAGTCAGTTTGGTTAATAACCCAATAGATCAGATCAGTGATGGGTCCTGTTGGATTCTCACTGCCGCTGTTCGTTTAAATGTTGGGCGTTGCCTTCGGTGCGGTCCTCTGATCTACTGGGGTGATTATCTTCAGTTGTTTGCATTCTTTCAACCGAGTGGTCATTGAATGTTATTCGTTCTTGGCTTCTCCTATTTTCTTCCGCACTTCTGCTCCTTGGTCCTCTGTAACCCCGTCTTCCGTCATTTCTATTCTCAGCATTCATGTAATTTACCCGTCACCTGTATGTTTGATTCGGCGCCTGATGGTTGTTATTGTTGTATTGATTGTTGGGCCTGTTGTAATTACCACCGTTTTGATTATTTCCCCTCTTATAGGAATTATTTTGATTATTACTGTTGTTGAAGTAATTTTGGTTATTATTCCTCGGATAATTATGGTTATGATTATTATTGAAATTTCTGTAATTATTGGGGTTGGTTGGCGGATGATTAGCCGGTGTATGGTTTCCTTGTGGCCCACTTGGATGATTTCTAGTATCATAGTTTCTATAATTCGGGGTGTTCTTTTGCCTGTTTAATACATAATGCTTTTCTCGTTCATATTCACCCAATAAAGCGGCCATCTCTTGAATTGTTTTTATTCTTCCACTCAATCTGCTCTTGGTAATTTCCCCATCATAGTGGTACGCTAGTTGGGTCACCAAGCACTCTTCTGGGATGTTAGGTTCTAGGTTTCTAGCCACACTGACTTTACCTAAGAAGTAGGTGGTTGGAGATTGTCCCAGGTAAGGGTCGAATCGGCCGTTACTGATATTGTTTCTGACTACATGCTGCGTCGCCTCCGACCAGTATTTGTCCTTAAACAGTTTTTTAAATTCGTTAAAATTGTGTATGTCTGGTCGCACAGCCGTCCACCAATTGTCGTGAACCTCTTTAAACATTTCATCAATCATGCCCTTGATCACCGTCTACCGTGTCTCCCTGGTTCTAGCTAGGTTCTCTTCTACCCGTTCAATGAACTCAATTGGGTTTCGCTTGTAATTCTTGAAATTGATTGCCTCCCTATTCTCACTGCATGAGATGTGTGAGCTGATTAGTGGTCGGTCCTTCAACGCATTTATCTCTTCTTGGAGGCGTAATTCTCTTACTCTGAATTCTGCTATTTTTCCTTCTTGGGCTGTTGTGGTGTCCTTCACCTCACTTACCGATGCATTCAATTTGCTATACTTCTCTTCGACCCTTGTTTGTATTTGTTCTATTTTGTGATTTGTTTCCTTCTGGAGTCCTTCAACCCTCCTTTTACCTTCACCTTCAACTTCATTTACCTTGATCAAAATTTCTTCTCGGACTTGTAACACCACTTCGCTGGTTTTCTCTATCTTCTCTTCCGTCTCCATTACCGTCTGTTTCAATTCTTACCTGTACTCCGTCAATTGTTGCTGTAATGTATCCTGGTTGTATTCAATTTTATCGTTCAGCGTTTCAATATCCTCTTTCATTAGTCTCAAGGTTTCGCTGGTTTTCTCATTACTTCTCTCTATCTTTTCACTGATCAGTTTATTCTCCTCCTTAATTTTCTGTGTCAGGGTTTCATTTAATGACTCGAATTTTTTTTGTCTAGTTTTCATTTGTCTCCTTTTTCAACTCCTCGTTATTTTGTTTTAATAATTTTTTATTGTCCTCCTTCATTTCTTCCTTCTGCTTCCTGGAGTTTTCTTTAATTAATTCCCATAGTTTTAGTAAGTCCATGTCTGCTCTGGCCTCCTCCTGCTGTGTGGGTTTATTTGTTTCCACAGGAGTTAATAATTCTTCTACATCTTCCACCGAAGTTATTTCCCTTTCTTCCATTCTGGCACCTTTCTCGATCTCCTTTTCTAATCTCTTTGCTTCCTCTTCCGCCTCCTTCTCGAGTAGCTTAGTCAGTCTTGTGCCGATTTTTCCCGACTCCATTTTCTGCAGTCGCCGCTAGAATCTGTAAGGTTTAATGGTATAATTTCTTAATTATTCTAGCCCTACTAGTTAGCGCGCCACTTTGTATAAAGACCTTTGACGTGGGTGTTTTTTAAATTGTCTTTGTCACCCGTTCTTGTACTCGTATCGTAAATATGTGTGACAAGCGTTTTTATTTCGCTCGTTGCGTTTGTAATATAGTATAAGTGTGTAATTGTGGGTATTAATCAGTTAAGTTACTTCTGTGAATGTTATTCGTATATAGCGAGTCAGATTGTACTTTTTCTTAATACTTACGGGCAAACCATATCTCTCGGCGTTCAATTTGAATCTTACCGCCTCGTCACCTGATTGGCTCACGCCATCTTGCAGTGTCGACTTCGCTAACTGTGGTGTTTGGTGTTTACAGTTTAATAATTCTCTATATATTACTTTATTTTATACGAAAGTGTTTGGTTAGAATTTTGACAGTAAGTCATGTTCATTAATAATTTATTATAAATCAGTTTCAAAGGTTGTTAATTGATTAAGTTTTATTAATAGTGATAGATTCAGTTCTTGTTCAAAATTGTGATCAGTGAAGTGAAAATTTTAACTCGTTATTATGGATAAAGGGGAATTCGTTTTTAAGTGAAATTATTAGTTTATACTCATCGGGTTCTCGTTGGGGCTCCTTCGATGTTCGTCTACTTCTTCCGGATAGGTCTAGTCGTCTTCTCCTCCTCAGATGATTCTCGATTCCCGTTCAGATGGTCTTCAATTCAAGTTCGGCTTCCCTCTTGTTCCGCAGTCGTTCATATTCTCAGGTTGAAGTAGGTCGATCCCCTTCTTCCTTCGGGATGAGTCGTCTGTTACGTTCCTTCGAAGTCTTCTTATTTTTACTGATATTTTTATGTTGTGAATATTTTAATACTGGTTAATTCACCAGGTGTTCTATGGAATGATTTTACAATACTTCTTCCTTCTTGGTTTTATTAAAATTTACGTTTTTATAGTTAAATTCGGATTGAGAGCTGCATACACCCGCCCTCCGCGTCGGTCAATAATGGATTAATTAGAATTCCAATGGTTTTTTGGTAATAAATTTCAGTTGCTATGGTTACCTATTAAATTATGCTAATTCTCATTGGTCGTTATTTTATGTCATTGTTATATTCTAACGTTTTATTTTGGTTTAAATCTATAAAATATCTTCAAATTAAGATTTCTTTCTTATATTAGTAGCTATGTTTATTACATGAATACCATTGTTCTTATTTTTTGTTAAGGATTATTTTGATACCCCTCATGGTTACTTTTGAGTAGTTAATCACATTTTCGTTATTTTCTTATTTATATTTCATACATATTTAATCTAAAACTGGATGTTATTTATACATTTTTGTATTAGGTATACCTACTTAACTGTTTAAACATTTGTTATATTCTGATTAATACTGGGCTATTGTTTTGCTTTTAAATTTACAAAGTTCCTTCATTAAATGTTAGGCCTAGGGCCTAGATTTCCCCATACTACTATTTAACATTCTTTGTAACTTATTAACATTATATCTGGTACATTAAAACAATTTTTTAATAGAAATAAATAATAAAACATTGGTGACACTAGCCACATCACTTATCATAAGAATAAACATTTTCTTGCCAGGTTCAAGCCTGAAATTAAACTTCTAACTAATTTTCTGTTTTTTACTACTATCTGGTTTAACTTATAATTTATTACATTATATGGTTTTTTAAACAATAACAAAACTCTTATAATACTACTGTTAAACTGTACCTTACAAAATATACTTTACTCACTAATTCCTTCACTAGAACACAGTGTCTATCCTTCTTATTTACCATTCATTCTAATGACTTAATTTTTATCTTATTTTATAATTCTTACTAACTATTACTTAAATTAATCACAGTACAATTAGTTCATCTTACTTGCTAACATAAAGTTTATCACAGGTTGTTTAGATATTTTAATACAGTCTACTTTTAAAATACCTTTTTCTGTTCACCCACTGCACTTTTTCCTTCATAGAAGGTTTTTTTATTTATTCCTTTCCCTTTTTTTTATAACATGCTATACCTGGTATGTCACCACTTATTTGTATTGATACACTCTTTATTCCACTCACTTGATATTATTCACTATGTTGTCTAATTATTTTAACATCATCGTGTGGTTATTGGTTAGGAGTAATTAATTTATTTTCCATTCACTTTGATCACTTTTGATTATTAACTATGGCCTTTATTTGCCTCAGAGTATGGTTTACTGGTTTTGACTATGTTTATCACTATTCATTTGGGTATGTTTATTTTTAACTCCCTACCTTATATTTATAGGTACATTTTCTTCATTCATATAATATGCATAATATTACTATCTTATTTGTTATTACTAACATAGGTACATCTCCTTTATGCCCTAACTATTTTAGTGCATTGCTTACATACATTTTGTAGTCATAATTTGGGGATTACAATGTTCGTTATTATTTTCTTGATTATATCTGGTTTCTGGTTCCTTCTTCCCTGTTCCATTTTATTTTCCTTGTGTTTATCCAATCTATTGGGTCAAGTCATCGTCAGTTTATTAGTCATTTGTCATTTTGTAATTTGGTTATTAATCTCTGAGTTATAAGTTTCTTGACCTTTCTTCTTGTCTTCAGCTTCTTTGTTTTATTATTAATTATCAATGATTAATTATTAATTATGATACTAAGGGCGACAGGACCATACCCGATGATGACATGGTACATGATAAATTGATATGGAATAAGCCTATTAATTCAAACGACATTGTGGAAAGATATAAAAATTTAAATAAATATTATATTGATAATAATAATAGCATATATTTAATAAAAAATAAGGTATGTAGACCTAAGATTCGACTGTTGTTCAATGATGGAGGGTAGAGTGTTTATTGTGTAATGAACATTTAATTATGTGAACAGTGGTTTTGAGATAGATTGTTTTATGAACTGATTTTGGTCAATGATAAAATAATAAGTTGGATTGTATATTTATTTGTGTATTAATGTCAATGTATTTGTGTATTCTTGATGTTGTATATTACAGGTAATGTTATGTAAACCATGTATGTAACAGGAAGTTATAGTTTAATTGATTTAATGATAACAATTAACATTTTTTTTTATTAAACAAATGATGAAAGTAATGATGAAAGTTTAAATAATTGAATTAAATAATTGAAGATTAATTACTTAATTAATGTTGTACAAAAGAAAGTTTGATAATGAAGTAAATGATTTTATGAGATTTAGCTTCTAATGAATAATCAATGATTAAGCATGTAATATAATATATGGGATATTGAGATGTATTGTTATTAGTAGGTGAGGGATGAATTTTCTAATGCAATTGTCAATGATCACAGTAAAGTGTTAAAAAGGGATAGAGCCTGGGTGATAATTATTAAAATAAAGGCATTTGAATTAGTTAATTGAAGTTAATGAGAGTTAGATAAATAAGAATTTTGAAATACCAGTAGCACAAAGAGAGTATTAGAAATTTTAGGGACACAGTGGTGTTAGTGATTATATGTAGAGAAAGTGAGTAAGGTAAATGGTAAATATATATTTGTTGATGGTGATATTTTGTAGTAAGGGGGGTGGTGTGATAAGGAGTCCTCAACGAAAAGCGTTGTGGCGGGAGGGGAACCGATATGTGCCGGAGAGGGTTACCTAGGGAGGGTCCAGGAACCAAATAAGGGAATGAGCATTGGGTGGGGAACACATCCTAGTACAAAGAGGAGAATAAATTGAGGTAAGTGGAATTAGTGAAGGCGTTTATAATTGAGAGATTGGTGTCATAATATGTAAATCTGGTTGTTAGTAGGAAGAAAGGTGAGTAAGGTTAGATATATAAATGTCTATTCAATCAAAGCATAGTGAGTACAGGAGTCACCCAGACTAATCAATGATCAACATGTGAAGGGTTAAGTAGAAAATACATAGTAGAAAGGTAATAAGAAATGAAATATAATGTAACATGAATGTTAATAATAAATTTGAAATTTTATAGAATAAAATGGTACCTAAATGAGTAATTAAAAGCTGATATAAAAGAGTGAATAGAAAATTCAAGTAACAAGGTTTATAAATTTCTATATAAATTATTTAAAAGCGAATGGTTGGTTGAATGTAATAATCACAATGTTTATTATTATGTATTATGTTTATTATGTATTAGTGTAGGAATTTAAACATGAAGTGTATGTATGTATAACATGTTTTAAATGCGATTCCTTACATTTCGGGCGATCTCGGCCTTACCAACCCAGATCGTGGTTTTGGATGACAACCAGCAGTGGGCAGAAATTGTAAAACCTGACCATAGTTGGTTGCCTTTGAAATTGGTTAAACGTAGAAATTTAATGGGGTTTAAATAAGGGAATCTAAGATTATTTTTTAGCATAGGCTATTTTCACCTCAGTAGGGGTGGTAGACCTTAGGGGCATATTATAAGATAAAAAGTAGGGGTACTTACCTTGAAGTTTTTGTAAAGCTGAAGCAAGGATGGGAGAGAGAGAAAAGAAAAAAGTGCTCACTCCTTCTGCCTCAGTCCTTGTGGAGGCAACTGAACGCAACAGTTCAGGGGGGGGAAATAGTGTGTGTGGAGGAGAAAAGGGGATGATTATTAACAGCGCTGGATAAAAGAATTTCTGTTAATAATAATAATAATATTTTAATATGAAAATGTTTCAGAATTGTAGGAAGAGGGAGATATAGATAATTTTATTTGAGTAAATTTTGATTATGTGTCTAAATGTTTTGAGAGTATTATTGCATTAGTATAAAGATTTGTGTTTCTTCTTGTTAATGGGAAAGGATTAATTATTATCGATTGGAATCGAAAAATTTTATAAATGTAAATGGTAGTGAAATAAGAGAATGGAACATCTGTATAATAATTCTTGTACTAGGTGTAATAATCCTAGGTGTTATGAGTTATAGAAAACCCAGTGCTTCTTAACACAAACCAGCACATAGCTAAGGGGAGACAGATCAGTTAGGGATATGGTATTATACCAGGCCACTATTTTAATATCTTTGATTTGTTGTTTCAGTGTCTGGTGATGTTGTGACGGCGGTCCTGAGCTGGCCAGCACGTCAGAACAGAAGCGTTACGCGCCTGATTGGCCTTATGGTGTTGGGATCTCTCTGGAGAAGTCCAGTAAGGTCATGCAGGTACTGTCACCATCATCGGACCAAGGGTAAGTGATTATATTTTTTTTTTATAAACAGTAAGGGGGTTGTGGCGACATATCCTAGCTGATCCCTTTAGGAAGTATGAGTGTGTCAATGAGAGTTTTTATGCTTCGTCATAAATCCTCTGATTGAGGGGGTTTTGTAACAGTACAATTCTGGCCCTATTGTATTTTGGGGAATAATCAATATAAATCGTATTTTATTTCAAAGTCACATATACGAAATTGGTAAAGTGTTCTGAAGGTTTGCAACTGCGCAATATCGAGTGGACAGAATTTGCTTCAAGGTCGAGATTATACGCACAGAAACAACAACATCATTTGGTCCGACAAATGTGTCAACAGGCTGCACCCATGTATACGTCGTACAAAAGTATGCAGCTACACAATTTCTGCGCTAAGGCGTGGATCTCTACACAAAGAAATTGGTGACGCAGCTTCTCCCCACCTCAGTATTGCAGTGTTGCAAATCGTCCTTAGTCAAATAATAGCAGCATCGCCGGCCGGCTGTGTATCAAAATTCTCTAAAAACTAAGTCTCGGACGTCCGCTCATACAACAAAAAAGTGCAGTATTTATATAAAATAATGTAACATCTATTAGTGCGTTTTCAGCGATGGGACGTCTGCAGGACAATAATTTCAGCTAAGTAACAATGTGGGGTACCCAAAAAGTTTAGATAAGGGCAATACAAATTTTTCAGTATTCAATAATAAAAATGAGCTCAATTTGGGAAAAAATTAAAAGAAATTGTACTAAGAATGCGAGCGTCAGTGAATGAGAGAATGTCTAACTAAATAACAAGTGCTGGGTTGTGAAATTACTTATAATTATGATATCATAAAAAATACAATTGAATATGTTCTTTTGGAGGGCTATTGAAATGTTTAAGGGGATTTTTTAACTTGTATAATGGTTAAACTGCATCTCATGGCGCAACACCTCATGGTGTATAGCAGCGTGCTTGTGCACGGTAGAGTCACATGTTTTGTAAGTAATATGACAATAAAAGGTAATGTCATTTGGTAAACATTTCAAGCAAGCGTAAATTATTTCAGATAACACATTCCGCTATCTTCTGGTTCGCTTAACCGAATTCTGCCCTTAAAGGTAAGTAAATCTAATGTTCTTGTATATAACAAGATGGCACCTGAACAAGACTGTTGATGAATATTATTGATATTCCATATTAATATTATGGCAGTAAAATAATTAATATAACAATATGTATAAACAGTAATCATAAAAATTATGATCTGTGTAGTACATCTAAAAATGACAATGTACTAATGTGCCAAAGTACCTGTTTTGTCTGTGCCATGTCTGTGATAACACCATCTGTAATTATAAGTAAAATGAAGTACTGAGATCCACCACTGTAAGTCTGAGCAAAACGGGCTACATGGTTGATTACTGGACTAAAATTTGTTGGTCCATAAAGTTGAATGCTTCGAATACACTTCTTGTAAGCTTCTAGAACACCTGCAAATATACAACGTATGTTTAAAACACATAATCCACCTATAATTTGGTTAGTGGAAATATGTACATACATTTATATATTAATGCATTCAACAAAGCACTTTATATAATATTAAAAAAAATGAAACTAGTTTCAAATATACCAGTAAATTAGTTAAGCAATTATTCTTTTCTTTATGAATATCTTATAATTTTTAAAGAAATCACAGATGGTAAACAATTAAGTGATATAAAAAGTTTCTGTCTTGCTAGCTTCTTTTGTTATCTCAAATGAAAACAACACAATAAAATAATAGGAACAGGATATACATGATGTTACATTTAAAAAATATTAAAAGGCTTTATATCTTTATCTACATGGCTACATGATTAGAGTTTACTCTCTGTAATGAAATTGAATAAACATTTAGGTAATTAAGGCAATGCCATCATCTTGATTGTGTACAGTTCAGACTGCATATACCCCATTATAGAGTAAACACTGAAACATCTGGAGACAGACTATTTAGACAATTGAAAGATGTTCGAAATTGTGAACAAACCTAAGACATTATCTGTTTATGATCCATTGCAACATACTTAGTATTAAAAAACTGTCTTAAGTAAAGTCAATAAAAACCTATTTCTAAAGTGTAATGTAATTAACTGAGAGTACGAAGAGATCCATTTTTAGCACCAGGAAGAACTGCATCCCCTCTTCTCAGCGGGCACCTTTATTATTTTCAGACTGTTGACTGTTGTTCATGTCAAAATTCTCCCATAATTTAAATAATTTCTTTGTGTAGTCTTTAATATGGATATGACACCCATGTGTAAAAAAATAAAGAATAATGTAATAGTACTTTTTTTTTTGTAGTTGCCACTAACAAATAAGTAACACTTTTTACAGCAATCTATTGATTACTAATTACAATTCAATGCTTTATAAGCGGTAATAAATTAGGCCTTCCCATTGTAAAGGAGCCAAGTTCCATTTTTAAGAAATTTGTTTGTTTAATTAATGTTATATGTGCCAAGAGGGCTCCAGAGCTATAAGAATTGTGTGCAATTTAGTTTCCTAGCAGGGGGTATAGGCACCCACAAATGGCACTGGTGGTAATTCCAAATGTTTTTTTCCTAACATAGCTAACTGCCAGCACTTTTTGTTTATTACTATTATTACAAATGGATGATCCAACAACCTCAAAAGCATTTACAGAGTATTCTAAAGTAAAGAGAAACTTTGAACATGGAGGAACGTAAACCCAGACTAAATGGAAAAGCATACTGACTGTAACAAAGAAACAGGGTTAAAAAGAGATGCCCCCACAAGATCCTCCTTTTGCAAAAGTAAGTTTTATGTAATGTCTGTTGTAAAATGTTTTTGTATATGATAATTATTGCATATTACTTTTGTCTTGTTAGGAAAGATAATTTGTAAATAATGTAACATAACAAGATTACTCTCCAGAATAAAGACAAATAATTCATCTAAATTCGTTGTGAATTATGCCTAAATGCAATCTTTTTAGAAATAAAATACAAAGAAGTACAAAATAAACTTAACAAAGAAAGAAATGAAAACAAAATATAATATTTAAAGATAAATAATAATATCAAGGAGTGAAAGGTAATAAAAAAACAAAAGACAATTATTATAAGTAAATACTAGGGAAATAGGGAATGAAAATTTAGGAATTAAATAATTTAATTACAATGACAAGACAATAACTGACGATGACCATTATACCCAGAAGAGACGATCAAAGAATAATAAAATGTAAATACTTATTAGTAAACATAAGTATAGTGTATAAATATTAAACCTAGTAAGTAAGTAAAAAGACATTGGTTATAGCATTAGACTATTAAAGTAGAGGGAGGTTTGCGAACCTCAAGCAGTTATTTTGTGTCAGAACTACAAAATATAAGTGACATAAAAATTTACTAATAGAATAGTATTAAGCTATAATTATAAAAGTTAAGTGGTTTAATAATATAAAATAGTGAAAAGAACAGTGATAAACGTTATAAAACAGTGTAGAATAAAAGTGAATAGGAAATGGACCTAGTTATAATATATACTGTGAATAAAACATATAAGTTATATAAACCAACTATAGTTAATATAAAAAGGTGTATAATGGTTAATAATAGTGAAATATTACGTGACAAACTAATAATATACATTAGTGACAAAGAAAAAATAAGATTCAACTGAATCATATCAATTATAAAATGTGACCACGAACATGTGACCCATAAAATATAATTTATCCAAGAGCTGCACTGAATGAATCGGTAGTTTTTTAAAAAGAAACTGAATTGTTGAAGAATATTCTAAAAGAAGGCAGAACACATTAATTTAATGCTGGACATTTTTACAAAATAACTGATGATATAAAAGGAATTAATGAAGAAAAACTATAGAAATAACGAGGAGACTAATGTTTTAATGGAATACACTGAAAACTTGAAGGCCAGAAGTAAAATATCAAGCAATAATCTGTAAATTAAACTACAAATTTGGTGAGATTGTTCCATCATGTTAAAACAAACACTTGAACAATCATTATTTAATTTAAAGAGCAAGAACAGTGAAATACTATAACAAAAACAATATAATTATGAATTTTATGTGTTCACTATAATTATTATTAGTAATAGTTCCTGTTTAAGTTGTTTCTTTTGTATGATCCAAAGGACCCATGACTCAACATACATACACATCACCAAATTACTGAACATTATTTATAAGTATTATGTTTTATTTTATATTTATGACTTGGACGGTACATAGACTTTAATTTTTATATTAACCCTGAGAAAAAGAGTTTTCTTGTTATCAAGCCGAAAGGAGCTACAACCTAAGAAAGGGACACTGAATGTTAATACAATTAAATATATGTCAAAGAGAAAGTATCAATAAATTTTATTGAATCTGAAACAAGTTATAAAAGGAGTTTGATTCTTTATTTCAACATAACGACATCTAAGCATACTCAACTCGTTCTAAGAAATATTACAAAATTGGCACCAACAACTTGGGGCTAACAGAAACATAAATAAATTACCATACACAAATTTAGTGAGACTTAGTTGTTATATTACAAAATTGGCGACCAACTTGAGGGCTAGAAAAAGGAAACAAATAAAGATTGAACATAATTATAGTTGTCATTTCTAGCCGGCGATCATACAAAAGTAAACAAGATGGCCAAAAGAGGAACCTCATGTAGAAGAAACAAGACAGCTAATACTGATATGAATATGGAAGAGAAGGAGGCTCAACCTGCAATAGAAGTGGAGGTAGAAGCCAGCAATATGGAAGAAAATCAACCTGACAAACCAACATATACGGAGAACGTGAGCATACAGGAAATGATAAGGCTTATGATGGAAGAATTAAAAAGTGACAATAAACAGTTGAAGGAAGAAATAAAAGATAATAGTAAGAAAATGGAAGAATTAAAAAATGACAGTAAACAGGTGAGAGAGGAAATGAAAGTTACCAATAAGAAAATGGAAGAATTAAAAAATGACAGGAAGAGGATGGAAGAGAAAATAGAAGATAATAGTAAGAAAATGGAAGAAAGTAATGAGAATTTGAAATGGCAGATCATAGGGGAAATGGTTGAAATTAATCAGAAAATGGAACAGTATAACGAAACAATCAAACAGCAAATTTCCGAAACCAATGAACAGCTGAAGCAAACAAGTCTGGAGCTACAGCAATTTAAGGAAGATGCATGCATACAGATTGACCATATAGAAAATAATAATATAATAAGAATGAAATCAATGCAGAAAGAGACACAAGAAAAAATAGAAAAGGTGCATGAAAGGTAGAAGAGAAAATAGGGCACATAGAAGTCAACATTAATAGTGTACAGAACCGAATGACCACTAATACGGAGAATATCGAAGAGATAAATCAAAGAGAATTGGTGAATATACGGGAAGAATTGGAGATGTATAGGAACAGGCCATTTCATGTACCTAACTTCCAATTTACTGACAACAGAGAAATAATTAATTTCAAACACTATAGAAGGAATCCTACGGAATTCTTAGAAAGGATTGAAGAGAATATTACAAAAAATAGAGAAACCAGATGGACGGCAATAAGAAGCATATTAGACGAACATTTTAAAGACATGACAGATAAGTGGAGGACAGCCACCCGACATGACATAAACGACTATCCAGAATTTAGGGCATTGTTTAAAGCCAAATATTGGTCCGAGTCCACCCAAAACATAGTGCGAGACAATCTGTGTAATAGTAAATACGATCCACAGAGAGACCTATCACCAATGGCATACTTCTTGGGAAAGGTGTGCCTAGCTAGGAATTTGGAACCCAAGATACCAGAGGAGTGCCTGGTAACGAAACTCTCTTACCACTATGAGGAAGGGATTGCCAGAGCAAGACTCTGCAGACAGATTAAAACAATACAGTCCATGGCAGCACTGTTAGAAAATTATGAGCATGAAAATTACTACCGCAGAAGTAGACAGAGAAATGACTACCAGCTGAGAGACAGAAATAATACAGCTGGTAGCAATAACAATACATAATAATAATCAAAGCAATAATGGTAACCGTGATAATCGATCACGAGTGAACTATGTACGATCAAATAATCGAGAAGGTAACCGCGGCTATAGAAGACCACATTATCAGGGACGCAGGAGCCTAGAACTCAACCACCCATATCCAAATGGTAATAGAGACAATGACTATAACCACAATAATTACAACCGAAATTGTTCAAGAAGGAGCAGAAGCAGTGAAGATAATAGGAGAACCAATAATTATAATCCAATGGGGAACACCAGCGAGGAAAGACATAATATAACTAGCAATGAGGCTCACCATAACAATGACGTTAGGGACAATGACCATGACCAGACTTTAAATGAGAGGCGGCAGTGAGAAATCATAATGGCCCATCACTGATCCGATCTTCTGGGCACCAACTTAGACTGCAACAACTCATACTTAACAAGACGATCACAGTAATAAACAATAATTATTTAAAAAATATACGAGAGGACATATTAACTGAAGAATCTGCCCATGGGAAAAGTAATAATAATAATGAAATCACATATATTAGAGCTGATGTAAATGGGATACCAACCGAATTAATGATAGATACCGGGGCGAACGTGTCATTGATTGACAGCACGGAGTTAAATAGGATACAAGAACAGTGCAAGAAAATTATACCACCATTAACCGTTAATAATATAACACTAATCAGACCTACTGGATGCCAAAACAAGTCTGTAAAGAAACAGGTATTACTAGCAATGAAGAGTAATGGATCTACAATTCCCATGATATTTTTGGTAGCAAGGGATCTACCATTTAATTTGTTAGTTGGGTGTGATATGCTAAGGCAGTATTTGGCTATAATTGACCTGAGCAGAGAGAAGGTGTCTCTGATCTCAGATGATTTAGTATGGACGGCTGAGTTAAATGGAAGCCAAAGTGCCCCTCAGAACCATACCAGCTATTATATAATTATATTATCCAGGAGGATAAAATTGATGGGTTTAGATCATTACGAAATAACATAGATTATCAAGACACTAATGAAGAAATGTGGCAGAATAAAATAAAAGAGATCCAGAGATTCCAGAAAGAAAAAACACAGCTAAATCTAAATGCAGAACAAGCGAATAAACTAATATCAATATATAATAAATATAAACACGTTTTCTCCGACATGCCCAGTAAAGTGAGAAACTATCATTGTGAATTAATGGACCCAACCAGTAAACAAATTAAAGGAACATACAACCAAGCTGCTCTGAAAAAATATTATGAAAACCCTACACAAGAATGAATGATGATTTCATCAGTCTTATAAATATGCCATCAGAAATAATCATTCTTAAAGGGGGGGGGGATTATGTAACATAACAAGATTACTCCCCAGAATAAAGACAAATAATTCATCCAAATTCATTGTGAATTATGCCTAAACGCAATCTTTTTAGACATAAAATACAAAGAAGTACAAAATAAACTTAACAAAGAAAGAAATGAAAACAAAATATAATATTTAAAGATAAATAATAATATCAAGGAGGGAAAGGTAATAAAAAAACAAAAGACAATTATTATAAGTAAATACTAGGGAAATAGGGAATGAAAATTTAGGAATTAAATAATTTAATTACAATGACAAGACAATAACTGACGATGACCATTATACCCAGAAGAGACGATCAAAGAATAATAAAATGTAAATACTTATTAGTAAACATAAGTATAGTGTATAAATATTAAACCTAGTAAGTAAGTAAAAAGACATTGGTTATAGCATTAGACTATTAAAGTAGAGGGAGGTCTGCGAACCTCAAGCAGTTATTTTGTGTCAGAACTACAAAATATAAGTGACACAAAAATGTACTAATAGAATAGTATTACGCTATAATTATAAAAGTTACGTGGTTTAATAATATAAAATAGTGAAAAGAACAGTGATAAACGTTATAAAACAGTGTAGAATAAAAGTGAATAGGATATAGACCTAGTTATAATATATACTGTGAATAAAACATATAAGTTATATAAACCAACTATAGTTAATATAAAAAGGTGTATAATGATTAATAATAGTGAAATATTACGTGACAAACTAATAATATACATTAGTGACAAAGAAAAAATAAGATTCAACTGAATCATATCAATTATAAAATGTGAGCACGAACATGTGACCCATAAAATATAATTTATCCAAGAGCTGCACTGAATGAATCGGTAGTTTTTTAAAAAGAAACTGAATTGTTGAAGAATATTCTAAAAGAAGGCAGAACACATTAATTTAATGCTGGACATTTTTACAAAATAACTGATGATATAAAAGGAATTAATGAAGAAAAACTTTAGAAATAACGAGGAGACTAATGTTTTAATGGAATACACTGAAAACTTGAAGCCCAGAAGATAAATATCAAGCAATAATCTGTAAATGAAGCTACAAATTTGGTGAGATTGTTCCATCATGTTAAAACAAACACTTGAACAAACATTATTCAATTTAAAGAGCAAGACCAGTGAAACACTATAACAAAAACATTATAATTATGATTTTTATTTGTTCACTATAATTATTATTAGTAATAGTTCCTGTTTAAGTTGTTTCTTTTGTATGATCCAAAGGACCCATGACTCAACATACCATACACATCACCAAATTACTGAACATTATTTATAAGTATTATGTTTTATTTTATATGTATGCAGTGTCGGCTGGTGGTTCCACATTTTGGTGGTTGCAGATGTCGGTAGTCGGGGGGGGGGGGGGGGGGGAGGTAAAAACACATTAAACATAAAAGGCAGACCTACTACATATTTAAGTGCATCATACATAGTGCTGTCGTATGGGGAAAAATAGAAAATTACTCTTTCCCGATTTTTTGAGCAATTAATCTGTGGGAAAATCCAAGTAAGTTGTGATGAGACAGTTCATCTAACAAGCATGATGCAAGCGACTGAGCATTCTGTTTAGGAGGAGCAATGAAACCCAAGAATCTTCAACTGGTTTACCTTTTATTATATAACGATACACTATGACCATTTGAAAAACATTAGCAATCAACATCAGTGGTCTCATCAACAATTACAGCCAAATAATCCGCTCAAGCTCAGAACTGAAACCAATTAAGCTTCGAAATACGCCAGGATCTGATAAAGATTCAGTCTCATTATGACCCCGCAAAGCTAATTCAAAAGCTCCACAGAACCGGACACAATGTATTATTATATTTAAGACGTAACGTTTATTGCGTACTCTTTTGTTGTGTAAAACAATATTTCATCTATATTCACTGCCCAGCTGCTGTACAATATTAACTGTACCAAAAAGAGAAAACTGAAAATAGGCCTAATTCTTTATATATTCACTTGACGCCTGATAATTTCTTATTTTTTCGGCTAGATGATTAACATCTTTCTTTTCTAATTTTGTCCAGGGGTCCTCTCCTCCAAACAATAAACACTGAAAACAAAATAAAGAATTTCTTTCGTCACAACCACACAACTAGTCTGTATTTTCATTATATTCTAGTTTAAATGATCGATTAAATTGATGACCGCCTGATTTTTCAATTTGTTTTATTGTTAAGGAAGGCTTCTGGCGTCCTAGTCTATTGGTTCTTAATTCTATTCATATTAAACTAATAAAAAACACGTTGTTTAAAAGCACGCAGAATCACTAATCCAAAAAGCACAAACACAAAAGCACACAGCAGCACTAAACAAAGAAATAATAATACTTAACATGCAACTTAATTAATATAAAGTCGATTGACACTTTATTGTCACAATCGCAGTCATACAAAATTATTACTATAATTTTATAAATTCAAACATTCGGTAACGTCTACTGGTATCTCTGATACACATGTGCTGTACTGCACAGCAGCGCTTGCGGTGGCGGTTTGCAGTACTCCAATGCACCAGCTGAACCTATTCGCAACCCCCGTGTATTTCATCCCTACCACCATTTTTGTCACTGTGCTATGTTCACTTGATGAATGTAAACAGTTGCGTAGATCTCTTGACGTTAGTTCACTCTCCTGTGGAATAGTGTCGTCTGTGTGTGTCAGTGTATTGTCTTGACAAGGTATTTTACATAAATCAAACCTTCACGTACCTGTGATGTAGTACTAGACATTCAGCTGGTCACAGGTGGTGGATAAACTGTCAAGCTTTTGATCGAACAGTATATTAATGCTGTGGAAGCTTTTTGTAAACACTTTAAAATTTTACTTGGGCGCCATATGGGTTTTTGAGAGAAATGTCCCATAAAAAGAATTCTTCTAAATAAACTAATAGTTAATTCTGATGTTTTATAAATCAATAATTGATCAAATGGTTAGATCAAGACCATGCATTAAATTTCGGTTTATTTGTGTACTACAAAAATGCACCTCAGTAATTAGTACTACTGGTTAATTACTAGTTGAAATAATTGTTGACAAGTGTCGTTACTTTACAATTCTGTTATTTATTATTCATTATGGAATAAATTCAATTAACTACATTCATTTGAAAATAACAAACGGATCACAGATCATCCGGTTTCTTTACTTTTATCTAGCTCAGTTTAGTTAACATGAAAACTCTAGTTATAATCGATAGATTATTTATAATGGTTATTTATCTCAAGGGTGACTTCTTTTAAGTTACAGAATAGAACACCACTGCCTTATTCTACAATGCTATTATGATATATCATATTGTTAGGTTAGACACCTTTAGTTATTGAAAGTTAATAAACAAAAAGTTCGTTTGTTCTGAATAAATTTTTGGTTAGTTACAAAAACCTTAACATATGAAATCTTACATCGGAATCTGTTAATTCCTCTAACTTTAATACAGTGTTAGTTACTTATAGTATTATTGTTTCTTGCGTCAGTACAATTGTGTATTATTCTATACTGTTATCGGCTAAAATGTAAACAAAGTAAGTATGAACACTGTACTCCCTGGTGATTAATCGCAATAATTAATTTATTAACACTTCTAATGGTCTTATTCAATGATCATGTTTACACTTAACTGATTTTCGCACTTGAACGGGTTAATTTTCTTCTTGAATAAGCTACAGCTTTGGTTATGTTGATACCTAACCTAGTTCGTTCACATGCACTTCTGGTTAAAGTTTCACTACTATTGTCGATGCACTGATTGAATTATACTTCTTCTTTATCGTTATTTTATTAAATTTTGATGATTAGTTGGCCTGGATTTGTTGTTGCTGGTTGAGTGAATTTAGACAACATGCTTCTCTGTTTTTTTTTTTTTTTTTTTTTTTTTTTCGCTCTGGGCTTTGCGGTTGTGCGTCGCAGAGACGAACCGCACGGGAACTGAGTTCCGAGCTACCTTCTGGAGCTCCTGCCTCGTGGCCCTGCCCAAGTAGGGCGCGTGCTCTATAGCAGGCCGATTCTCGGCTGTTGTGCTAGCCTACGCTAGCGCAGTATGCACCGAGGGCGTTTCCACGAATCACCTGGGCGTATACGGTACCTTCCCAGCCCAGTCACTGGAGGATTGCCTGGGAACCTCGCCGCACGTGCATAAAATTTGCGTGCAAGCCGCCTGAAAGTGTCGTCTAAGGAGCGGACGCCAAGTCCTCTCCTTAGAAGGCGAGATGAGAAGCGACGGGGGACTTTGGCCGCTAGCCGAAGCCCCCTGTCGAGGACGCTCTGCAACTTCTTTTTATGCATTGCGGCGAGGTAACCCCAGACCGGGCAGGCGTAGGTAATGACCGGCAGCAGATACGCGCCGACGATCATCCTACCCAATTTCCTGGTCATGGCTGAGCTGATCAGGAGTGGAAACAGTGCGCACAGGCGAGTGGATGCTCGCTTTAGAACTGTCTGTGCGTGGGTACGCCAGGTGAGCCGACGGTCGAGGTGTAAGCCGAGGTACTTGACCTCGTTGGACCAGCGCAAGTACGTTCTGCCGATACGTAGTTGCCTAACGGGGTTCTTCCGTCGCTTGGAGAATTCGACGGCTACGCTCTTGGTGGCGTTGAGTTGCACTCTCCAATTCTCAGTCCAGTCCACGAGCGTGTCGAGCTGGCGCTGCAGTCGTAGGACGGCCCTTTCCTCATGACGATCGGCCGTAAATACGGCCGTGTCGTCAGCGAAGAGGGCCATCTGGACTCCAGGCTGTCTCGGCACGTCGTTGACGTAGATCGAGAACAGAAGGGGGCCTAGAACGCTACCTTGAGGGACGCCGGCTGTGATTCGTCTCTCGGAAGAGACAGAATCGCCAACTCTCACGCAGAAGGTCCTCTCCGTCAGAAAGCTAGCAACCAGATGGAGGTAGCAGTCCGGGAGCTGGACTTCCCTAAGTTTGAATAAAAGGCCATCATGCCATACGCTGTCGAAGGCTTTCTCAACATCTAAGAAACAGCCAACGGTCCGTTCTCTCCGACACCCGGCTTCCGTGATGCTTTCCACCAGTCTCATCAGTTGATGAGTGGTCGAATGCCCCACACGAAAGCCGAACTGTTCGGGGACCAGCACGTCAAAGTTGGTTAGATGCTCTCGTACACGACGCTGTACGAGGCGCTCAAAAACCTTGGACGTAGCGGAAAGTAGGCTGATAGGCCGGAGGTTTTCCGAGCGGGTGGTATCCTTTCCCTGCTTCGGGATCACGATAACCGTCGCCTTTCTCCATTTCTTGGGAAAGTAGGCCAGTCTAAGACACGCGTTGAACAAATAAGTCAAGAATTGAACTCCAGGCTCGGGAAGAAGTCGTAGAGCGGTGTTGGTAACACCGTCCGGGCCTGGAGCCTTTCTTGGCTGAAGTTCAGCGAGCCGATCTGAGACCTCTTCCAAAGAGATGGGTTCGGGCTCCGCCGTGATCGGAAGAGATGCTTCTCTGTTTGCAATGACTACTGTTTATATACTTTTTTCAGAAAGCCGCTAGGCGCTCTA
This sequence comes from Magicicada septendecula, assembly GCA_034769895.1. NCBI lineage: Eukaryota > Metazoa > Arthropoda > Insecta > Hemiptera > Cicadidae > Magicicada > Magicicada septendecula. The sequence goes on along the minus strand of CM068367.1, from coordinate 746,346,037 downwards.
GGAGTCTTACTAAAATCGTTCGTGATTGGTCCGAAATTATGTCATGATGACGTAATTCTATTAATAGGCATTACATATTTGTATTTTGCTAGCTGTTGTCGATTGTCTTGGTATTCCTTGTATTTATTCGATATTCACCAAATTTATGATGCTAACGTTTACATCGCAATTATTACAATTTCAATTCGGGTTCTATTACTATCATTGTACAGCTTATTTATTTATCTTTATTTTGACATGGCTTGATGCCAGTTTGGTTACAGTTTTCATTAATATTTCGTTACTTTAAACTTACTACTACATTGTTTACATGTGTCGTCTGCTAAATGTTGCAAATCCGACTATTAACTTTTTTTCTACTATTTGTTTAATTATTCTTAATTTCTACTTTGAACATGATTAATTGATTAAAAAGAATACCTTATTATATATAAATGCTGCATTCAGCTGAACAATATTAATTATCTGTTTACATTTGTTGATTTACTAACATAAACTTCCATATTTTACTATTTTTATTTAATAGTAATTAAATATTTACTATTTTTATTTATTTAACATGTCCTTCTCATCGCTTATTATTATAACATCACACAGGTGGTGGTGCTTTACATTCTTTTCATGATTCTACTGCATTATGCTTAGTAGGTTTTCTATTTAATTCTTATTTCTTTGATTTAAATTGGTCATTCAGGGTCTGTTATCATCATGTTACAATGTTTTGTTCCCTGACTATTATTATCTTTCTGTACACATTTTACTTACTTATGAAGTTACCTAAACACATACAGTGCTTACATTTATAGTTATTCTTAATTTATAATAATACATATTTGGCTTTCATATTATCTTTTACAGTTTGTGACTATTCCTAGCATAGTTCACTATATTTGTCTTTTTTATATCATTGTTTTGACTTAGATCAGCTAATGTGCTGTTTTTTATTCATAATATGTAGTACAATTCTGTTCAAGTCATTTGTTATTTTACTTATTCTGTTTGATTTTGTTTATCAAATGTTTTTATTGAGATCACTTGACAGTTTATGCGGGAAACTTGTCTTGTTATTTCGTCTTTGTCATTCAGTTTATTTATATTGTAGTGTCATTTAGTACATGTAGTGGATTTATCACTGTTTACTTGAATTCCTCCTCTTCTTTCCTTCTTTATTGGTTTATTATTTTTACTGTTACATTCTTTCTGGTTACTCATTTATAGTTCTTTCAGTATTATTCACCCTTCTGGTGTTCATTATTATTATGGAACATTTTGTGATGTTACATATATATACACATTGTACACTGTTATGTTAGACCTATAAATACTGGTGGTTGTGCAACCTTACAACCTTAACACCAGCCGCCACTGTATGTAAGACTTGGACGGTACATAGACTTTAATTTTTATATTAACCCTGAGAAAAAGAGTTTTCATGTTATCAAACCAAAAGGAGCTACAACCTAAGAAAGGGACATTGAATGTTAATACAATTAAATATATGTCAAAGAGAAAGTATCAATAAATTTTATTGAATCTCAAACAAGTTAGAAAAGGAGTTTGATTCTTTATTTCAACATAACGACATCTAAGCATACTCAACTCGTCCTATGAAATATTACAAAATTGGCACCAACAACTTGGGGCTAACAGAAACATAAATAAATTACCATACACAAATTTAGTGAGACTTAGTTGTTATATTACAATAATATAAAGTTAAAATTTAAAAATACGTGTTTCCTATTTCAAAGTCAATACATACTCCTAGGCCCAAACTTTTAGTTTTCCGTAAACAAATTGCAATTCACAATAACCATTTATAATTAGGTCAATACTGTTACTTACACTTAATTGATTATGTATTAACTTAGTACTGAATATAAGCCCATCATTACTTTTAAACAATTTTTTACTTTTTGCAACTTTATAAATTTAACCTATTCCAAACTTCAACCTAACCCAAAATTATCATAAAACTAATCCTGTCCCTAACTTAACCCTAACCTAAACTCGATTTAACACTACACCAATCTCAAACTTAAACCTACTTTAAACTTGACCTTGCCTTTAAAGATTGTACATTTTCCCTCGCTTGTCAGGAAAATTTCAAATAGCAATATAAATGGTGTGAAGTAGTTCATGAGTACAAACTGACGTTGCTTCAAGAAATCGACTCACTTAATGCAAATGCCTAGAACACTTACTTACTTAGGCTCATAGAAGTGCTACCAATTCATAGAAGACACTGTGTTACCTACCCACTGGAGAACTGAAATCAATCAGCTATAAGTTACAAGGGTGATTTGAAAAGTTCGCGACCTACCATATAAACGAATGTGTGGCGTTTCTGTTTTTTACCGCATCATGGTGCCACATTCGCCCCACGAACAGTGAACAGCTGTGAAGAGTCAAGTCAGGTCAGGTCATTGTTGCAGAGAAACTGCTGTATAAATAAGGTTATCTCACAGCAACGCTGAAAATGGAGAAAATTGAACATCGTGCAGTGATCAAATTTTTTGTTAAGGAAGGTTTAACGAAAACAGAAATTTTTAATGAGATAAAGAATGTGTTGGTTGATGCTGGACCTCCATTTATTACAGTGAAAAAAAAAAGAGCTGTGCAAGTTTGGAAGATGACCCACGTACTGAGCATCCGAAAAGTGCCACTACACCAGAAATCTTTAATAAAGTGCACGATATTGTTTTGAAAGATTGCCGTTTGAAGGTTTTGAAATTTTTAAGCCTGTGGGTATCTCAGATGAAAGGGTACATCACATTCTTACTGAGGAATTAGGTATGAAAAAGCTGTTTGCAAGATGGGTGCCGCATTTGTTAAGTGACCGTTGACAAGTGACCAAAATTGCATGCGAATGCAAGCTTCTCAGGAATGTTTGGACCATTTTAAGAAAAATCCAAAAGATTTTATCATACGTTTGTAACAACTGATGAAACTTAGGTCCACTGCTTCACTCTAGAAACAAAACAACAGTCAAAACAATGGATGTATAGTGATTCGATGCCTCCAAAAACTGTAAAATCAATTTTGTCAGCTGGAAAGTGTATGGATCCATTTTTCTGGGATGCTAAGGGGATATTGTTACTAGATTGCCTTGAAAAGGGTCAAACGATACAAGGAGAGTATTACACTAACCTTTTGGGCCAATTAAATGTAAAAATTCGAGAAAAAAGACCAGGTTTAGCAAAGAAGATCATTTTCCATCAGGATAATGCATGCCCTCACATATGCGTTGTGTCTATGGCAAAAATCGCCGAGTTGAAGTACGATCTGTTGCACCATCCGCCTTATTCGCCTGATTTAGCGCCATCTGACTTTCTTCTATTCCCAAACCTCAAAAAATTTTTGGGAGGAAGCAATTTTCCTCAGATGACGAGCTGAAAGCAAGCAGTAATCGGTTATTTTGAGGACCTAGAAGAATCGGACTTCTTCAATGGGGTAAGTGATGGGGTAATGACTTGACACTTCACTGCTGTTCGTGGGGCGAACGTGGCACCACGATGCGGAAAAAACAGAAACGCCACACATACGTTTCTATGGTAGGCCGCGAACATTTTAAATCACCCTCACATTGGTCCCTGTTAGAAAAGGAAGACACTTGGGTATATAAAAAACATTTTTGGAATCAAGTCCTTGAAAAGAATTGAAAGTTAGTGACTGAGAAAAAATTGGGAAATTATTTTGTTAAAAATAGATGAGGGTACTGAAAAAAATCTAGATCACTGTTGCTAACATACATGAGGTAAAGGATCATATTGAAACTATGCCATCAAAACTTAGTTGCAATAATTATTCACAGATTACTAACCACACCTCTTGATGAAAACAATTTAATTGATGAGTTAAATATGAGGGTAAGTCAATAAATATCTGCAATTTCGTTAAAATCATCTGTAGATTGGCAGTACCACTTAGTGCTTTTGTATGCAGACAGATGGTGCCATTGTCTCCACTTGTGGACTGCTGTACCGTCCGTTGCATAAGTCAGCTGATGATTCTTGCACAATAAACATGGCTTCCCCTCTTTCCATTTGCACCAACAAAGAACAGCATGCAGTGATCTCGTATCTGTGGTCTCAAGGTGTATCAGGAGCCAAAATCTATAGAAGACTTTCGAAACAATATGAGGATAATATTTTACAACAGCGAAGTGTGTACGTATGAATGAATCAAAAGATTCAAAAATGGTAGAGAAGAGTCACAGATGAGGAAAGATCAGGACGCCCAACCTCCTCCGCTACTAATCCATTATTAAACAACTTAATGCCATGATTCACACCAACTGAAGAGTGACTATCAATGAAGTGGTGTATCATCCGCAAATTAGTCATGGTTCCGCACATCAAATTATCCATAACAGGCTTGGCTTTCATAAAGTCTGTGCAAGATGGATCCCAAAACAACTCACTGAAGAGCACAAGCACAATGTGTGGCCATTTGTCAATGCTTACTACACTGACAAATGTAGTAATGATTGCTATGCTAATGCATAAGTAAATGGGCCACTATGCTAATGAAGGTGAAGCTTTTTTGAAGTGAATATCACTGAAGAAAAAATGTGCATCCACCACTTTCAGCCTGAAAGTAAACACCAGAACATGGAATGGAAACACCCCGAATCTCCAGTCAAAAAGAAATTCAAGAGTCAACTCCCTGCACGAAAGGCAATGCTCACAGTATTCTGGGACTCAAAGGGCCAATACTGCAATGGAACTTGGAGACAGGATCAACAGTAAATAGTCCAAAGTTACAAAGAGATGCTGTCCAACAAACTGAAGCCAGCAATTCGATTCAAATGCTAAGGCCTATTGTCGGAAGGAGTGCTTTTATTACATGACGTGCGCCCACATAATGCCACTTACACTGTCCAAACCCTTTCAGAAATTGTGTTACAAGGTGTTGGAGCATCTTGCATACAGCCCCGATTTTGATATTGGATTTTTAACTGATAGCAACCTCCTACGAGGGATATTTTAAGATCTGATGATGAAGCATATTCTTTAAAACATATCTTCAATATAAAAAATAAGTCACAAAGCGGATTTAAAAGGTTGAAGTGTACTTTCACTGCTTTCTTCATAAATGATGTTGTATCAGTAATAAAAAGGCATACATTATCATACTTAATACCCTTTGGCCACAACAAATGCATGTTTCATTGAAAAACCTAGCAACTGTAACATGATTTGCTGCTGACATTTCTTTACAAACCATTAAAAATGAAAGTTCAGAAACTATTTTGTCATTTTTAAGCACACCAGTAACTACATTCCCACTTTTCTTCCTGTTGAGTCCATAGTTTCATCAACACTTACCCATCTGTTCTCATTTTCATACACAGCTCTGACAATTTCTAATGTTTCTTCATAGTAGTTCGGAAGGTAGTGTTTTCTTCCAAAAGGCAGTATCTTTCCAACATAGTATCTATCCATCTGAACTGAATATACCTTTAAATTCTTCAACATACTGCTATAACCGGGCACTGTCACTAAATTTTACCTTCAGCATTCTGGCGAGCACTGTATACGACGCAACAAGAACACCATAAAGTAACAAGAGAACTGACATACAATGACAATAAATTAGGTAATTAGCTGGCTTACCATTCATGAAATGAACAATTGTCTTCCGCCCTTCATCGTGACTACATCACTGTTTATAAACATTTTCAGGAGTATTATTGAGTTGCCAGTTGTGTTACTTAATTTTTCTGCGGTAACATGGAGACAAATTTGTTGTATGTTTATACTTAGAGCCACTTAAACATGAAATTATGTCAATAAACATGAACTATTTCAATTTGAAACAGCCGCAGTGAGTATACCTATTAAGCGTTTACTATGACACTATAGTTATGTGGGCAGAAATATATAATTCTAGGAAGTGCATGTTTTACATATGGACAACAGGCACTTCACTGAGTAAACCAAGACATAATGGCTCATTCTCCTGTAAAAGTGAATTACAGAGAAGTTAGACCATTACTATGCAACACTGTGAACAGCACATGGATGTTATTCCCGAAAAACTTAACACTGAAATGTTAAAAATATTGTATATCTTAATAACCTATTTTAAAACATATTTAATTATCTATATATTAATACGTGAAGAGAAAACTTTGTACCCCTTTTTAAGCATATTGCGCGCACGGAGGAGTGTGAGATTTGGCATAGTTAAAGTTTATATGGAGAAGGAGTGCAGAAAGCTAAAATTTATATATAATATGTGTTACAAATACATTAAATAAAATAAAATAAAACATTCATTTGCACTTGAAAATTCATTTAAACTTTTTCAAACAATGGTAATTGTTTGGTAATTGGTAATAAAAATAAAATAATTTTGTTGCCAGGCAATAAAATTATAATTTTTTCATTTTAGTGTACGTTCATACCGCCAATGTCAAACACATAATAGTCTGTCGTTTGTTTACGTTCATACTGCCAATGTCAAACACATAATAGTCTGTGGTCAAACAGTCGCACAGAGTAGAGATTGTCGCCAAAGAATTTTAAAATGTTGCCAACAAATAATTACTGACAGATTGACTGAATGAGCTGTGAATTTTGTGTGATTTCAAATGTTCCTTTTTCAATAGTCTGTGGAGTGTATGTCAAGGCAAAAAAGCGTTTATTTTATATTTTGTATATTAGATATCTGTGTTTTATATATTAATGTGCAGTTGAAAGTGAAATACAGCTTGCTTAATATACACCTGTTGCAAAAGGAAAATTTTGTAGCAGCAATTTGAATTGACTTACTCTCGCCTAATTATTATTGGTGGTTTCAAAAAAGTGAGTACATTTTATTATTTTTAAATTAAACCCTGTCTAATCTTAGTTTCAGTAATTTCATTACATGTTTTTTTTTACATTCAGATATTCGCACCTACTTCCATTATGCCTCGACATAGAACATTGACGGGTCGGAGTGAGAGACAAAGAAGAAGGAATATATATTCGCGTGAAAGTCAAAATGATAATAGACCAAATGCAAATTTAAATAGTGTAAATAGTATAACATTGACGGGTCGGAGTGAGAGACAAAGAAGAAGGAATATATATTCACGTGAAAGTCAAAATGATAATAGACCAAATGCAAATTTAAATAGTGTAAATAGTATACAAAATGATGAAATTATTTTGAGGGATACTTTTAAATATGCACTGAATGTCATTCCAAGAAATTTTAATACTTTTGATTGTGGATTAATGCATTTACAATGCAGGTTTTGCAATGCAAAACATTTCGAATCTGAGGTCACTTTAGGTGAAAGGACTGCATTCACTTCATGTTGTCATAAGGGTAAAGCAATATTACCGGCCTTAAGTCAAAATGAATACTTTAAATCATTGTATGATGGACTTACTTCAAATGAACCTTCAATAAAAAGAAAGTCAAAAAATTATTTTGAAAACATTCGTAAATACAATTCATCATTTGCTATGGTTAGCTCAGAAGCTAAAATTTCGGATACTGTTACGCGTGGAGTGTATCATTTTAAAATATATGATGTTTTTTATCACAGATCAGGTCCAATGACTGCTGGATATGGTCGCTCACCATGTTATGCGCAATTATATTTTTACAATGTTGACACTGCTGTCAATTATAGATTACGTGAACACTATAATTAAACATGCAATAACAATATAATGCGCGAAATCTCTCTTGAATTGGAACGCATTAATCCTTTCGTTCGGCCATTCATTGCAATGAAAGATCATTGTCAGAGAGTTGAAAATCAAAATAAAGAAATTTGTATCCTCATTTAAGTAAATCGTGATTTAGATCTATGCCGTTATAATGATGCAGTTCAAACTGATGTAGCAGTAATATTTAGTACAGTTGATGGTGAGCCACCCTTTGAACGAAATATGGTTTCGTTTTCAAAAGTTAATGGTACCATTAAAAATATCTCTGTTTTGGATTCATCATTGGACCCTTTAGCGTATCCATTACTTTTTCCAAATGGTGATACTGGGTGGCATATCAATACTTCTCATAATGTACCAACTACATCTAATTCAAGAGCGCCCAGAAATAAATTAACCATGCTTCAGTATGCAGCCTATCGACTTGCAATTAGAGAAGATTTTAGCATGTTGCACCATTCACAAAAATTATTTCTGCAGTGGATAGTTGATATGTATGTGAGAATAGAGGGTACAAGGTTACATTTCATTCGACAAAATCAAACAAGTCTTAGGTCTGAAGTTTACAACAATTTAACAGATTAATTAGAATTGAACCCCAATGCCAATAATGTTGGCCGTAGAGTAATTTTACCATCTTCATTCAATGGATCTCCTAGAAATATGTATCAGAATTATTTAGATGCAATGTCAATTGTACAACATTTCGGAAAGCCTTCTTTGTTTATTACAATGACTTGCAATCCAAGTTGGCCTGAAATAGTTAGCAATATTGGTGTAGGTGAGTCAGCTAATTTTCGACCTGATATTGTTGTGCGTGTATTCAAGTCCAAACTGAAAGCATTAATTGAGGGCCTTACACTAAAAAAAAATCTTCGGTAAAGTTGAAGCACTCATTTATACAATTGAGTTTCAAAAGAGAGGATTGCCTCATGCTCACATTTTACTCTCTTTAAATGAGCAAGATAAAATTGTTAACGCTACCGATATTGATAAAGTTGTATCTGCGGAGATTCCTAACATTCAAACACATCCTACATTACATGAATATGTTGTAAAACACATGATGCATGGTCCATGCGGTGTACTTAATCCAAATTCTGTATGTATGAGAGATAGAAAATACACAAAAGATTATCCAAAACGATTTAATGAATTTATATGTGAATCATTAAATGGATATCCATTAAACAGAAGGCGTGATAATGGTATTAATGCTGAAGTTAGTTGCCTCGACAATCGTTATGTTGTACCATACAATCCGTATTTACTTGCCAAATTTCATTGCCATATAAATGTTGAAGTATGCACTACAGTTAAAAGTGTTAAATACATTTATAAATACGTGTATAAAGGCTATGACAGTGCATCTGTTGAATTAGGTTCAGAGAGAAATGAACCAGGTCAAGAAATACAAATTGATGAAGTTAAAAATTTTTTAAATGGCCATTATGTCGGATCAACTGAAGCTGTATGGCGCATCTATGAATTACCAATGCATTTTCAATCACATGTCATTGTTAGACTTGACATTCATTTACCGCGTAGACAGAATGTTTACTTTCGAGAAGGGCAAGAACGTCAAGCAATTGAAAATGCAAGACAAACAAAATTATTAGCATTTTTTGAATTGAATCGATCAGATCCATCAGCGCATGAATATAAGTATATTGAAATTCCTTTGCATTATGTGTGGGAAGATTCCCAAAAAAAATGGAAGAAGAGAAGGCGTGGAGGTGATAAAATCATTACACGCATATATGTAGTATCACCAAAAGACATCGAGCTTTTCCATTTACGATTGCTTTTATTACATGTCTGTGGTCCAAAATCATTTGAGGATGTTAGAACATACAATGGAATTATACACACTTCTTTTGTTGAAGCATGCCATGCTCGCGGCATTGCTTCAAATGATAATGAATGGCGCGAATGTTTAAATGAAGCAAAAGAATTACATTCACCAAAACAAATGCGAAATTTGTTTGGTTACATTTGTGCATTAAATGTGCCAGCCAATGCATTGGCGTTATGGAATGAATTTAAAGTATATCTTAGTGAAGATTTTTTGAGAGATTACAACGAAGAAGTAACCTTTAACACAGCTCTATTAGAAATTGAAGATATTTTGAATGTTCATAATTTGTCATGTCAAGAACTTGGTTTACCAGTTCCCACGTATTCGCAGAGAACAGACGAAGCAAATGCTATTGATCCAATAGAACAAGAGTTTCTGTTTTGTGAGCATTATGAAACTGCAAATATTGAACAGCGTAATCTAATTGATCGTGTGATTCGTGAAGTTTTGCACCATGATACTGGATCTAATGTTTTTTGTTTAACCGCACATGCAGGTTGTGGAAAAACATTCACACAAACAGCAATCATTCACAAATTAAATTCGCTTAATCTTAGTTGCATTACAACAGCGTTCAGTGGCATAGCTTCAACTCTATTACTTGGAGGTAGAACTTTACACAATGTGTTTAAATTGCCTGTACCCATTTTGGAAAATTCTGTAGCGAATATTACCGCAAATAGTAGCTATGGACGTTACATAAATTCATCATCATTGATAATTATTGATGAAATTTCTATGTGTCCACTGCAAGTGTTGAAAATCATAGATAGATTATTGCAGGATCTATGCGATGAAAATGATAAACATAAACCATTTGGAGTGAAAACAATACTTCTGTGCGGTGATTTTCAGCAAATCTTACCAGTTGTCCCACATGGATCACGTGCAACTTTAATTGTAAATTGTGTCACGAGTTGGCATAAATTTGTTTATTTTCATAAAGTAACGTTTACTCAAAATATGAGAGCCTTACCAAGTGAAATAGAATTTGTCGAATTCTTGAAAAAAATTGGTAATGATGAAGCCCCACAATTCCCTCAGTTTGGTGAAAATATTATTGAAATACCTCAGCAATTAATAGCAGATGAAAATAATATTATTAATGAGGTGTATGGAAATATTTCTGAAAACATACTCTCAGATAACATATTGAAGTCAGTTATTTTAGCACCTAAAAATGATGATTGTACTTTTATTAATACTGATATACTTAATCGAATACCAGGTGAACAGAAAACATATCATAGCTATGATAAAATAATTTGTGATGATGACAATGAAATCAATAACTATCCAGTAGAGTTTTTGAATTCTTTGACTATTAGTGGTTTGCCACCACATAAGTTAGTATTGAAAGTTAATTGCATCGTTTTACTGATCAGAAACTTAAATACAAAGGAAGCATTAGTCAATGGAACAAGAATGCGCATCAAGTGTATGCACGTAATGCTATTGATTGCGAAGTTTTAACTGGAACCGCACGCAATAAGAGAATTTTGATTCCACGTATAAATTTAACATATTCCGGTACTGTTTTACCATTTAACTTTCAAAGAACTCAATTCCAATTATACCTGCATTTGCGATGACAATCAATAAGTCTCAAGGACAAACATTCGAAAAAATTGGAATTTTATTGAGGCAGCCAGTTTTTACACATGGTCAATTGTACGTCGCAGCAAGTAGAGTTCGATCATTCGATGGTTTGAGATTTTATATTTCCGAATATAATGGCCAAGGGCATTTAGCAAATGATGAAAGAGTTTTTACAAAAAACATCATTTACACAGAAGTTCTGAATCATTAAATTCACTTTCAAACTATTTTAAGTTCAATGAACAACATTTATTTTTTTAACCGCCCGGTTTTTTTTATTTAATGAAAAATATATGAAAAAATACGAGGCACGTATTTTTTATTTCATTTTTTATTTTGTATTAATTTTTTATTTAAATTTTATATAATTCGAAAAAGATAGGCAAAATAACTGTGTAGCCTTGGCGAAACCTGGTCAGTATGGCAATAAAAAAAACCCAAGGAAATGTCAAAAAACGTGTTATTGCTTTTTAAATATGGCTTAGCCAAGCTAAACCTCATTTTTCCTATCTTTCATATTTTTCAAATAACTCAAAAATTAATGCATAGAAAAAAAAATTAAAAAATTATATAAGCTTTGTAGCAGATAATCTTCAAACAGTTTTCGAATTTTGTACCTTACCAAAAATGAAATGTAATCCACTGGAATTGAAAACAATGTATCTTATACTTCTATGAATGTCAAGTCTCATTTTTATTAGCGTTTATTTGATTCAATAATAACATGAAAAAATTAAAACTGACAATGAATTATATCAAAAAATAAATACGAATACAAGCTGTAATTGTGTTTTTTTTCAACTGTTACTAACATTAAATTTTAAATTTCATAGGTATTGCAGGGAATTAAGGCAAACAACACATGCTAATGACATATTTGTACACGCTTGAAAAAAGAGTATTGGTGATAATTTAGATATCCTACATAAATGTAAAAAGTCACTAAGGCTAGACACCCTCGAACGGTTCGAGATATATAAAGCTATAAAGGAGGATCACAATCGTGTCCTAAACGAAAAAGCAATACATACAAATAATATTTTGTTTAATAGAATCGATCATATAGAACGAGAAATTGGCTATATCACACCGATAAAATTGAACGAAGGTCAAGCCGGTATTGATTAGTTTTACCGTGGGAGCGTTCCTGTGCAGGTTCGTTACAGCCGCATGTTGCTTTTATTTCATTGTTATTTTGTTTTAATATGTGTTATTTATTATTTTTATACAATGTATGTGTTGTTTTTTAATATTTGACGAGATGAATATACATCGATTAATGTTTTAACCTTAATCATATTGGGTCTGATGATGACACCATTGGTGTCGAAACTCAAGTAATCCCGTATAGGATTCAGAGAAACGTTGACAGAAGGTAATTAACCTATTTTATAGTCTTAACTGTTTCTGGAGGCAAATAAAATGTTTAAAAAGGAATAATTCAATCTAGCCAAGCAGTAACACTCATACTCTTGTAATTTATCTGCCAAAGGTTTTTCTGAAGTCAAAGATGACGCATTCAGATATGTACTATGGTATATCCATCAGATATCACCTACAATTTTGGTATAGCTGACGCTAGTGAGCTTGTGACAGGAGGGGCAGTTTCAACAGGAGGAAATCAGATGGCTCTCTCCTTGTTCAGGGCTATTAATAATATAGATTTAAGAAATGCATTCTAGTTTTCTGGAGCAATAACTGCTACAGACTGGTAACCAGGGTGCCGCTGATTTTTTGTACAAGTATCAAATTAGTACTGACTTGTTTGCCAGAGTAGAATATAAACTTCTCACTGCAAGTCAGTTTTTCGTCTTCTGATAAACAATTTTCAATTATAAGAAAACATTGGAAATATGTATGTAATGTGCCAATTGAAGATGACACAAATCTACACATTGAAGATGGAATGTCTTATAACTTTCAGCATGCCACAAAAGAGCGTTTAAAGTTCTAGACATAAATGAGCAGTTTCTTGACACTACATCTGCAGCTACTGGTATAATAAATATGAAAAACTGAGTATTTCTAAAGATTCCCAGTATTTCTTGCTCTATACAAATTAAACAGAACTAGGCATGGTACTAACAAAGTGGACATTCAGTAACATCAAAGAGTGGGAAAACCATAATATTTTAAAACTTATCAGATCAATTACTCTTCATTCTTTATCCCCAAAGAAATAAGTATGCTAAGAAAGGTGATTTACAAAAAATAATCTGATTCATGAAAGCTTAAAGAGGAAAATAAAGTTTTATTTCAGGATAATTTTTTGGCCTGATAACCACCAAGAACTATGCAGAATATTTGACTGCATATTACTATAATCTTTTTTTGAGTAAATTTTACTTATACTTTCAAAAGAAGTAGAACACATTTCTTAACACAACACTTTTTTGTATGATTACATTTTCACTTACAATAAATCCTTAAACTGCCAGTGGTTTATTTTTTATATCCTGGACTTAATCAGAGGTGCACTCGTAAATTTTCCAGTACCGGAACGATTTTTTTTTTTTTTTTTTTTTTAAGCATACGGCAAGACTATGGTCCACAGCCAATGTCGGCTACATAGTCACTCCATAACGGATAACATATCACTGAAAGTAAAGTGATGGTTGGAATCTAACTAAACACTTGTAATATTCACAAAAAATATTTATTACTTGAACATTTGAACAACATAATTTAACTTACCTTAATCACAAATATTTAGCAAATGGATTGGATTCTTCCAGAGTGGTTGGTTTTGCTTGTTTTGTTTGGGTGTCGTCTGCAGTCTGGTGTTTTCGGAGCCATGTTTTTACATATGGCTCTGGATCCCAGTCACTCAAGTTTGGGCCATGTAGTTTAACAAACATCAAACTTGACACATGTGGCACTGTCAGTCTTGTACGGGTGGGTGTAATGATGAGATTCATTAAACTGAATCCACTTTCGCAATCAGCTGAACTGCAAGGGATCAGTTTTGTACAGTTAAGCAAAGGTGTTAAATGTTTTGGTATTGTTGTATGGTTTTCGACAAAATCCCTGTAGCTGTTTTTGATTTTGGGTATGTTTAACTTAAACCTTCTGCACAACTTCTCAATCTCTGGTTCGCCAAAGCCTGCAGGTTTTTCAGTAGGCCATGTATCTGGTTCCAGCACTTTTAATTCATCTAAAAGTGATTCTATTTCTTTTATGAATTTGCAAAGACCTGAAGGTTTTAAGACCTGAAGATGTCAGTAATGACGAAAAGCTTAGTCAAACAATAAAAAATTATAGCAGTTAGCAAATTCATAAAAGAAATAGTACGGATGGCTGCTAATTTAAACAATACGAAGAATAAAAGTGATTCGTAAGCTTCATGATGATGTGATGGCGCACTTGACCGATGGGGTTCGTGGCTAGAAACTGTAGTAAACATTATTCTTTTTAAGTTATTTATGACACTTGTTATTAACTGCTGATGATTGATGGTTGGAATTGTGTGATTTTCTATGAGTGGAACGCCATTAAATGTTCCTTCCCTGATGCAAATTTTTGCTTCCAAAGTCTTAGTACCGGGATTTTCCTTCATAGCCTCAAAAAACCGGACACTTCGTCGTATAAGTTTATCAGCATAGATTACTGTTGTTTCTTGGTTTTGTAAGGATTCTGACAGCATCGACAGTTCAGCCAAAATATCATACATTATAGCCAAATCTAGCAAAAACTGAGGTGATGAACATCGTTTTGATAGTCCACTGTACATGGCTCGCTCTGTCAAATTTCTGCTCTTATCGGCTTTAGCAAAGTCAAAGTGTCTGTTTAAGGCACTGTATCCATACCAAGTAGCTGACACAGCTCTAAATGAACTTGCTACCCAACGTGTCCCTAAAATTTTCCCGATTTTATTTATTTCTTGATCTAGGCCACTAGCACATTCTGCTAACTCCCTTTGATTCTTTGGAGACCTGCTATAAACGGAGTACACTTTGTCCATAAAAATTTGGAAATGGTTTACAGCTCCCACTTCGTTTATTGGATCACTCAGAGCTAACTCAAGTCTGTGGTTCATGCAGTGCCAAATAATAAGGCTTGGATATTTTTCAAGCAATCTTTCTGCGACTCCTGATTTTTTCCCCAGCATAACACTTGCACCGTCACTTGCAAATGCAACAAAGTTTTCTTTTAAGTTGTTATCTTCAAAACCGTATTTGCTTAAGCAATCAAGGAGATTTTCTGCTTCGGTCTTAGACGTTTGGTCAGATAGTTCTAGGAGATCTAAGAATAAGAAATGTGGAGAGTCCTCTTTGCAAACTTCACACTTCAAATATACTATCAGAGTAGACTTGCTGCCGAGAGTGGTCGATTCGTCTATCAGGACTGAAATTTTGCCTGATACACCTACAATTTATTTCACGACTCTTTTCTTCATTTCGTGTGACAAATTATTTCCATTGCAATTCTTTTAGAGTGTAGCCCCACACCTATATCCAAGCCATTCAATTTTGGCATCTGCAACAGATCAAAATGGTCAGTGCAAGGCGTATTGTTTTTCGCAATGAAGTAAGCAGTTCTAAAGACAATTTTTGTTGTCACTAAGTGGGCTGCATTCATTTAATCAAAAACCTTGTCTATTGACTCTTTTTTGGCTTCAGCAGCAATTCTTTCAGCTATTGTGTGACCAAAAGAATTTTTATGTTCAAATATTTTTTTTCTCAACGATGTAAGTTGAGAGGTTTTACTTGATCCATTAAATGTGATTAGGAACAAACGCCATTCTTTTAATATGCTCATGTGCTCTTTTTTAAATGTGCCAAGTTGAGCAACTTCTTTACAAACATTACAGCCAAGTTTGCCGTTGATACAATCAAGCCAAGGAAAAGCATTCTTTTTTTTTACGTTCCCACATTTCTTCTGTCCAAATGGAAGGCCAACGAGATATAGTTGAGTCCTCAGTTGATGAACTCGGTACAGACAGAGAATTATCAATAACACAAATACCTTCGGTTTCTGTATGCTGCACAAACGAGCTTTCGCCAGGTTTAAGGAGAGTATTTGCATCGCGAGAAGCAAAGGTTGAAGACTCGCACGAAGACTGTATAGTCCCTCTACTGAAGAACGACGTTAGAGTTTTTTGCTTCTTATTGGCAGATTCCATGACTGTTGTAGCACTGAATAAACACACGTAACAGTTCACAACAGCGATTTACAACTGACAAGCAAGACGCGGGAACCACTAATGACTCATCAGTAAATACTGAGTTGAGTAGTGAGCCGATTGGTGGAAGGTACCCCCTCCACTGCACTGCCCGCTGGTCTACACTTCAAGGTCATCCTGCATCCAAAATAGATCTCATGTGCGTTGTGTTCGGCGCCGTTCGGTGAGCCTAGTGCATAGTTACCAAATGATTGTTATTTTTTATTTTCTTTTGTCAGTTTTAATTTTCGATCTCGGCGATGGTCATTGAGATGAATAATGTGTATAAACAAAATTAACAGTAAAACTAAAAGGAATTATTTGTCGAATATGTTAATATTTCTTCATTATCTTGCAATAAGAAGTATAATAACAGTGAGTACTAAATCTTAAAATAATACGTGGACCAGATTTTTGAGTAAAAACACATTTCATGTGAAAGAAAATAATTCTTTTTCTCAAAAAGCAGTACCGGAATGGCGTTCCGGTGCATTCCGGTACCAGTGCACCCCTGGACTTAGTGTGTTCAGAACAGTTTTGTAGATGGTACTTTTTCAGAATTCTCATATTTTAAAATTTGTTTCAAAAACTTACCACACTAAATACTGGGTTATAACTGACAAAAATTAGATATGTATTTGAACATACATTTAAATACTAACATTAATTTATTATGAACCACTCATTTAGTCTGAAAGTAAGACAATTTTTTTGTTGATACAACAAAAAACAAAATTTGGTACTTAGCTCCTTTTGGAAGGCTTTGGATGGTTTTTGGAAGGCTTAAAATAAATTGTAAACCTACATACCTGTAACTCCAAAACAGTAAGGATCTGATGGATGTTGGTTCACATAAAATTCATGAGAGATTCTACCATCAGGAGGGAGTCTTGCACCAAACCCAAGAACAGGAAACTGTTTTGATGAATGGTAATCCTGCAAAATACATTAAACATGTACAATACACTACACGAACATGTACAATACGCTTAAAAGTAATATTTTGGGAGATACTATTACAGTAACTAATATTAACCTCAGTATGACAAAGTTGGAAAGGACTCAGTCAAATAATGAATATTTATTTAATAGGTTGTATGACAAGCTATTTAGAAATACTTAGAACAATACAATATCATTTCATCTCAATTGTATACTTTAGGTAAAAGCTATTTCAACTGTCTAAAAGCTTACATTATTAACATATGTTTACTACTTCGGGCTAAATCAAATTCAAAAAAAAAAAATCTTTACACCTAAAAATGTTCACTATTTCTTTTCCTGATGATGTCAGAGATGACGAAAAGCTTTGTCTGAACAAAAAATTGTAGCAGTTTAGCAACTTTATAAAAGAAATAGTAAGGATGGCTGCTAATTCAAATAATACGAAGAATAAAAATGTTCAGTTTTATACACATATACATATCTTACAAAAATATAATTGGGAAAATGTTAAGATAGCTTGTGACAAACATTTCCTTTTTCCTTTAAAAAGGAAAAAACATTTGGGGCAAACATTTTGGGCCCAAATTTCCAGTGCCAAAAAAGAGGACATTTTAAACTTTTCAGTAATTTTAATTACAATTTTACAATAATAATTTTGTAATATTTGAGAACAGATAATAATTATAGTACCGCTCTCAGCTCAATCACACATTTCAGTTGACCTGATCTTTTTTTTAACAGTTGTTCATTACTTTTAGTAGAATCTTTAACAAAAATGTATATTTTACGACTTCAAACCTGTACTGCATAAACAAAATTCCTTAATGATAAACTTCTTTGTCCACTGGCTTTTCATTAGTGACACTCTATGTTTGTATGGCATGCCAGAATAACAAACAAAAATTGAGCTATTTTAATCAATTCTGAATAGCAGTCTTTGTTGTTAGAGCAGATTGCTGAAAATATATTATCACATCTCATGTATAAATAATTTGTCTAATTCTTTGTCCCCTATCAAATTAAGTGTTTACAAATTGATATATTCAAGAAATGTATGTAGGTGGTAATGCACAATAAAATTCTATACAACAAACTAAAACATCATTTCATTTTAAAACACAGAAATAAAATTGCAAAATATTGAAAGTACATTAAATCCAAGATAATTTCATTTTATTAGACAGAAATTTTATGGTTAAGAAAAAGCATGTGCAGGAAAAGAGAGCATGTGGTAACTCTACTTTAAAATCATATAGCAGAACGTACTATAAATATTTTAGTAATCTGCTGACTCATCACTATTTTAACAATCTAGCAGTGCCTCATCAATTCATCATATGGTTAATAAGCTTTACTATGATCTCACTTAGTACTAGGAGATAACACTTTGGGTTAATTGCAGCTAACATAAAACACTTGTTAACCAAATTAACTGAACATGCTCTCTAAGATTTCAGTGTTCAGCACACCATATTCATAGAATAACAATAAAATACAAATACTTGTAGATAATAACAGCTTTAATGCTGATTTAGGTGAAGTAACAGTGGCTAATGATTGACAAGCACTGTGATTAGTTCTTTTTGTTAGCGTGACTGTAGGTATGACAACAACCTTTATGTAACTGAGTCCACAAATCACTATGCTGTTTGATGTTTTCAAAGACGTGTAAAGATCATTGTAATAAATAAATATTAAACATAATAAATATTAAACCTAAATAGCTGAGGCCTGTAAAGATCACAATACTTTTTTATTCTGCTACTGTGAGTCTGCAAACTCATTAGGAATATCTGAAAAAATTTTACAAACACCCATTTCTAGGAAAAGTGCAAAATTATTATTTATATATAAGAGTTGTATTATTTTGTATTATCATCATAAATTTTAGGAATGAAACATTAATTGTAACAGAAGTTTAACATTATGCTTAAAATAACCAATAAAGCTCTTGAGTTTTAGTTTGAGTATAGTAAGTTTCTTTCTAAAATAATAAACTTAATAATTTGCCATGCCATAAAGTAAAGAAGTAGAAAGTTTCAATGGTGGTCTACAAAGAAATATAAAAAAAGTATAAATTTCACACACAAAAATATTTACGCCCTTAGTTTGTGGATGCAGGTTTTTTTATTTGTAATCTGAATTGAACAATTGGATCTAGATATTGCTGTCTTAAAATCTGATACAGCTAAATACTACAAACTATTTTGCATGCTACACTGTAAAACCATATATGAAAATAATATTTAAGAAAAATGATCAATATGAACTGAAAGATTTTTAAAATTTGGCATCATACGGTGTTTCAAAAGTTCATTAAGAAGGGTTTTATTTTTTTTTAAATGAGGCTTAAATAGATGTTAGAAAGAGGCAAGACATATTTAAAAATAAATCAGCATTCTTGAATTTCAAAAAAGAATAATAATATACATTAAGTTTTTTTAATACATTAATCTATAGGGTCGGCCATTTGTCACTTGACACTAGCAGTTATTCAGTTCTCCATTGACTATATTAGTACCTGCTTGACAATAACAGGTTTGTGAGGTTATGTGAACTTGGTGAATTATACGTTGTAAGAAGTGATTTTATACAGCATTAATCTGTGTCAATCTGTGTTACATCTGGCTGCCTGACCACAATTACAAAGATGTGATTGAGTTATTTGTGCAGCATTTTCCAAACACTGTACCTCCATTTCAACAAGCAATTTTTAAATTGAATAAAAGGTTTGAACAGACTGGGTCTGTAGCAGATATTCTTGATCAAGTAGGCCTAAATCTACCACTACAGAAGAAAATCATATGGCTGTAGTGTAAAATGTTGTACACCCTTCTTTAAAATCAACACAAAAAGCATCCAGTGAGCATGTTATATCAAGAAAAAGCATTCAAAGGATGCTGAAAATGTTAGGGCTGAAGCTACTACCGGCCTACTTTACTTCAAGGTCTCAATGTGGACGATCCTGATGAGCGTACAGGATTCAGAGAGTGGTACGTAATATGACAAGATGCTGATAACAATTTTTATAAAACCATTCTGTGGGGCAATGAGGCAACTTTTAAACTGAATGGGAAAGTGAATAGACACAACTATGTCTATTGATATTCTGAAAATCCGCATTTGGTTATGGAGACTGAACTAATTGCTCATGGTGTGACTGTGTGGGAATTTTTGCTGGTAGTCTTAGGCACTGTATTTTTTTGAACAAACTGTTAATTCTGAAAATTATCTTGAAATGTTCTATGAAGTGATGATTGAACTGGAAAACAGTCCTGTATTTATAAACCTACAACCACTTTGTGAAAAAATAATATGGCAACAAAATGGTGCACCTCCTCACTTCGAAAACACTGTAAAGGGGTTCCTAAATGATAAATTTAATGAATGGACTGGCAGGCGAGGTACCACTGAATGGCCTGGCATTCACCAGATCTCAGTCCAATGGATTTCTCAGTATGGGGAATAATGAAAGATAGCATTTAAAAGAACGTATAACATTTGAATTTGACAAATTATCATCCCAGAACATTACTGAGGTTATATGTGCTTCTGCACTAAAAAGATGTAATTTGTGCATTGAGAATGAAGGACGACACTTTGAGAACCTAATGTGGCTAAGCTGAATCCATGTTGTGATATTTTATATACAGCTATCCACTTGCAATAATTTCATAGTGGACAAATAAATACTTTAATATAAAAATGTATTTTTGTCAAGTGACTTATGGCTCACTCTGTATTACAACCTAGCATTAGTCTTAAATGCAAATACAGTTACTTCAAAGGAAGAAAAAAAAGAATAATTAAGAATTAGTACATGAAACAAACAAACAATTTGTTACGGTACAATTCTGGTCCTATAAGATTTTGGGAAATAATTGTTATAAAGTATAATTGTTATAATTGTTTTTAAAGCCCTATAAAGAAAACAGCGTAAAGTTGTCCAAAAGTTTTCAACGACGTAATATTGAGCGGACAGGATTTGTGTCGAGGTCAGGGGAAAATCACAGTAATAGCAAAAAACAGTTCGTCATATTAAAGTAAACAAGCCTAACCCAATGGTGACATCAGCTACAGGAATGCGATACACAATAAATACATTTGTAAACAACAGGGTTTGGCCGTTTCGAACAAAGGACCATTGACGTAGTTTGCCCCACCTCCACATTGCAAAGACTACTAACCGCTAGCAGTCTCGTCTCATCAGAGTAGCGCGCCGGCCGGCAACTCTCTAAAAAGCTACTTATATCTAAATTTTACACAACCAAGAGTTTGTTAAATATGTAAAAGTGTAGTATTTTTTTAAAATAACAGTTCGATGTAGACTCGACATAAAATTTTGGGTTACGACAACATCGAGAGTGTGAGATCAACGATGGGACATCTTCGAAGAATTTCCAGCTGTCATAAAAATGGGGAGGTCCAAAAAGTCCAACTAAGGGTTTAGATAATCTTTTCTGTACAATTAAATTCATTAAAATGAGCTCAATTTTGGGGAAGTCAATTAACTAAAACTTTGTACCATGAATGAGAGTGCGAGTGAGACGATAATACATTACAATAATTAATAAGTGCTGGGTTGTGAAGTCATTTATTTAATAACTATATATTATGTTTATTATGTAATAAGTATAAAACATGTTATTTTGGAGGGCTTATAAAATGTTTAAGGGATATTACATGTTTACAAAATAAATGGGACTACGCCCCGAGGCATAGTAACGTGCGTGTTTGGCACATAGTTCAGTAGAGTCATTTTCATATGTACGTAGAGTCTTTTTGATAATAAAGGGTAATGTCATTGGTAAACAATATAAGCCAGAGTGAGTTATTTCAGATAATACATTCCGGAAGTACTGGTTCGCTAACACGAATTCTGACCTTAGGTAAGTATACATATTTTGTTGTACTGTGTGACAACATGGCGCCCGATGAAAATTTCAAAATTATCGATATTACAAAATAATAAAGTAACTAATAAAATAAAGTTACATTGGCGCCCGAACAGGGACTCGACATAAAATATAATTTTATGTGGGGTGTGCCTACCAGAAAAGCGGAATAATTACCTGGAGTAATATTTTGAAAGTACGTAAACACGTGCGTAAGGTAGAGTTAAGTTACGAGCTATATGCATATATGCGTTAGCAGTATTGTATTGTTAGAGATATAATAAACAAAGAAAATGAGTACCAATGACAATAAAACAATAGAAATCAGTGTAACTGATGAAAATTTGACTAGTGAGATGGATGTTCCATTAACACAAATTAGTCAGATTGGTGGATCGAGTGCGAATGAATCTGTAGAGGTAGAGAAAGTAACAGCAACATCCATCTCAAGTCATGAAAATAAAACAGATGACATAACGGCAATGATGCAGTTGCTATTAAAGATCGATAGTAAATGTGACAAACAGAATGAAAATTTTAATAATTTCAAAAGTGAAATAAAAGATGAAATTAAAAACAAAATATGCAAACTAAAAATGAAATTAAAAGTGATTTTACTGAGAAGTTTGATGAAATAAAAAATGAAATTAAAAAACGAAATGATAATATTGATAAACAATGTGACGAAGTGAATAAAAGGTTAGATGAGAGATTAAGTCAAATACGGAATAAGAAGGTAAGTAGCAGTGACAATATGACAAAAAACAAGGTGATAATCAACAAGGTGAGTAACAATGATAATTTGAATAATGAGTTTACAGATAATAATAATGATATAATTAAGAACATGGTGTTAGAAAATGATGATGAGAATATTGGGAGTGATAATGAGATGTTTGTGTGTATTGAGTCAGAGAGAGAGCTGAGAGAAAGTATATTTGTAAAAGGGATGCAGGGGGTAGAATTTTCCCTTGATATTGTAGTTGGGGTTGAAGTAAAGTCTTCACGTATGTTTAAGAAGGACGAGAGTTCCTTAGATTTATATTTGGGAGACGATAGGTCTACAAATAGAGTTCCCTGGTGTTTTTGTGTACCTCATAGGTGGTGCAGTAATTATGAGTTAGTGACCCCTGCATATTTGGAGAGAGAGAGTGTAGCTTGGTGTTATGGGGAGAAATATATTGAGAGAGAGAGAAAGAGAGTAATAGAGATTTTTAAGATAAATAGAAAGTATAGAGAATTTGTAGAAAGGTTAGGAGTAGAGATGGTGGATAATTATAGTGAATACTTACCTTGTAGTGAAATTGAGATAGCAATAATAGTAGATGATTATAATAATGATAACAATTACTTACCTTGGGAAGTAATGGGTGTCGTAGTAGATAATTATGAGGACGATAGTAATGACTATATGACTTACATGATTATGACAGATAATACTGAGGTAGATAAACCATACCCGATGATGACATGGTACATGATAAATTGATATGGAATAAACCTATTAATTCAAACGACATTGTGGAAGAATATAAAAATTTAGATAAATATTATATTGATAATAATAATATCATTTATTTAATAAAAAATAAGTTGTATAGACCTAAGATTCGACTGTTATTCAATGATGGAGGATAGATTGTTTTATTGTGTAATGAACATTTAACTATGTGAACAGTGGTTTTGAAATGGACTGTATATGAACTGATTTTGGTCAATGATAAAATAATAAGTTGGATTGTATATTTTTTTTGTGTATTAATGTCAATGTATTTGTGTATTTTTGATATTGTGTATTACAGGTAAATTTTATGTACACCATGTATGTAACAGTAAATTATAGTTTAATTGATTTAATAATTAACAATTAACATGTTTTTGTTTTGACTAAACAAGTGAAAGTAATGGTGAAATTTTAAATAATTGAATTAAATAATTGAAGATTAATTACTCAATTAATGTGGTACAAAAGAAAGTTTGTGTAATGAAGTTAAATTATTAATTTGTAATGAAGAAAGTTTCTAATGAATAATAAATGATTAAGCATATATATATATATATATATATTTGAATATTGAGATGTATTGTTATTAGTAGGTGAGGGATGAATTTTCTAATGCAATTGTCAATGATCACAGAAATGTAAAGTGTTTAAAAAGTGATAGAGATTGGGTGATAATTATTAAAATAAAGGCATTTGAGTTAGTCAATCAAAGTTAATGGGAGTTAGATAAATAAGAATTTTGAAATACCAGTAACACACAAAGAGGGTGTTAGATATTTTAGGGACACAGTAGTAGTGATTATATGTAGAGAGGTGAGTAAAGTAAAGGGTAAACATATATTTTTTGATGATGATATTTTGTAGTGGGGGTGAGGTGATAAGGAGTGGCCAACGTATAGCGTTGTGGCAGGTAATAGCGTAGTTTAAGGGAGTGTTTGCCGATATTTTGGAGGGCAAATGGTTAGGTATGTATATGGCCAGGTAGGGAACACACATCCTAGTACAAAGACGAGCGGTGCCAGAGGATTTAAATGGAATTAGTGAAGGTGTTTATAATTGAGAGATTGGTGTCATGATATGTAAATCTGGTTGTTAGTAGTGGTTAGTAGAAAGAAAGTTGAGTAAGATTATAAATGTTAGTGCCTATATAATAAGTCAAATCATAGTGAATACAGGAGTCACCCAGACTAATCAATGATAAAAATGTAAAGGGTTAAGTAGAAAATTCATAGTAGAAAAGTAATAAGAAATGAAATAATAATAATGTAATATGAATGTTAATAATAAATTTGAATTTGTGAAGAATTTTATAGAATTAAATGATAAATAATTGATGGCTAATTAATAAAAATTTAATAATTAAAGTATTAATTAATTAATTAATTAATTAAAATGTAATGTTATAATTTTATACGCAAATTTAAAGATGTAGGGTGTGTAAATTTTAATCAAGCTTAAATGCGAGTTGTTTATTTTAATGTGATAATCGCAATGTTAATTATGAGTGTATCATTATGTATTATGTTTATTATGTATTAGTGTAGGAATTTGTACGTATGTATAAATTGTTAGTTTTAGGGTAGTTACAAATGTAACTGCATATGACACAACGTGTCAAACTATTGCGATTCCCCATATTTCGGGCGATTACTGTCTTACCAGCACTAATTGTGGTTTTGGACGACAACCAGCTGTGGGCAGAATTTGTAAAACCTGACAATAGTTGGTTGCCTATGAAATTGGTTCAACTTAGAAATTTAATGGGAGATTCAGGGGAATCTAAGATTATTTGTTTGCACAGGCTATTTTCACCTAAGTATGGGTGGTAGACCTTAGGGGCATGTAATAAAACAATAAGTAGGGGTATTGACCTTGAAGTTTCTGTAACGCCGAAGCAAGGATGGGAGAGAGAGAAAAGAAAAAAGTGCTCACTCCTTCGGCCTCAGTCCTTGTGGAGGCAACTGAACGCAACAGTTCAGGGGGGGAAATAGTGTGTGTGGAGGAGAAAGAGGGGTAAATATTGTTAACGGCGCCGGATTACTTACTGTTAATGATAATATTAATAATAATAATAATAATAATAGTAAATTTTTTTTATAAAATGTTTTAGGAAGAGGGGGATTTTGGTAATTGTATCCATAAATTTTGGATTATATGTTTCAATTGTAATATAAAGATTTGTGTTTCTTCTATAATTATATTAATTATGAAAACAAAAAAGGGTTAATTATTATCGATGGGAATCGAAAAAATTTTATAATGTTAGGGGTAGTCAATGAAGAGAATGGCACTTCTATATAATTCTTGTTGAGTTGAAGCAAACCCAGTGCTTCTTAACACAAACCAGCACATAGCTAAGGGGAAACAGATCAGTTAGGGATATAGTATTATATCAGGCCACTATTTTGATATTTTTGATTTATTGTTTCAGTGTTTGGTGATGTTGTGACGGCGGTCCTGAGCTGGCCAGCGCGTCAGAGCAGGAGCGTAAAGACCCTGATTGGCCTTATGGTGTTGGGATCTCGTAGGAGAAGCCCAATAAGGTCATGCAGGTACTGTCACCATCATCGGACCACGGGTGAGTTATTGTATTCTTTTCATATAAATAGTAAGGGGGTTGTGGCGACACATCCTAGCTGATCCCTTTAGGAAGTACGAATGTGTCAATGAGAGTTTTTATGCTTCGGCATAAAATCTTTCATTGAGGGGGTTTTGTAACGGTACAATTCTGGCCCTATAAGATTTTGGGAAATAATTGTTATAAAGTATAATTGTTATAATTGTTTTTAAAGCCCTATAAAGAAAACAGCGTAAAGTTGTCCAAAAGTTTTCAACGACGTAATATTGAGCGGACAGGATTTGTGTCGAGGTCAGGGGAAAATCACAGTAATAGCAAAAAACAGTTCGTCATATTAAAGTAAACAAGCCTAACCCAATGGTGACATCAGCTACAGGAATGCGATACACAATAAATACATTTGTAAACAACAGGGTTTGGCCGTTTCGAACAAAGGACCATTGACGTAGTTTGCCCCACCTCCACATTGCAAAGACTACTAACCGCTAGCAGTCTCGTCTCATCAGAGTAGCGCGCCGGCCGGCAACTCTCTAAAAAGCTACTTATATCTAAATTTTACACAACCAAGAGTTTGTTAAATATGTGAAAGTGTAGTATTTTTTTAAAATAACAGTTCGATGTAGACTCGACATAAAATTTTGGGTTACGACAACATCGAGAGTGTGAGATCAACGATGGGACATCTTCGAAGAATTTCCAGCTAAGTCATAAAAATGGGGAGGTCCAAAAAGTCCAACTAAGGGTTTAGATAATCTTTTCTGTACAATTCAATTCATTAAAATGAGCTCAATTTTGGGGAAGTCAATTAACTAAAACTTTGTACCATGAATGAGAGTGCGAGTGAGACGATAATACATTACAATAATTAATAAGTGCTGGGTTGTGAAGTCATTTATTTAATAACTATATATTATGTTTATTATGTAATAAGTATAAAACATGTTATTTTGGAGGGCTTATAAAATGTTTAAGGGATATTACATGTTTACAAAATAAATGGGACTACGCCCCGAGGCATAGTAACGTGCGTGTTTGGCACATAGTTCAGTAGAGTCATTTTCATATGTACGTAGAGTCTTTTTGATAATAAAGGGTAATGTCATTGGTAAACAATATAAGCCAGAGTGAGTTATTTCAGATAATACATTCCGCAAGTACTGGTTCGCTAACACGAATTCTGACCTTAGGTAAGTATACATATTTTGTTGTACTGTGTGACAACATGGCGCCTGATGAAAATTTCAAAATTATCGATATTACAAAATAATAAAGTAACTAATAAAATAAAGTTGCAAATTGTTACATAGATGGTACTGTAATGTTGGGTTTTGTATAAGGAAGTCATAATATTGTGACTGATAAATGTAATGTAATGTAATGTATTCTTAATAGAAGTGTTTTTTTATGAATATAAGATTTATTTAATATAAAATCTGAGTCAGCCCATGAGGATCCAAAAATTTTAATTGGTGTTGATGATGATAAATTCAATTGTAATGAACAATTAGCTTTAATACTTTTTTTGGTGTCAACAGCGGAGAAGGGAACACTGCTATCCAAAAATGTTAAAAACTAAAAATTGACAAGAAAGCAATGGCATTAAATATTGCAGACAACAATATGGCGTACATCTCTAAACTAAAAAAGTTGTTCCGGTTCGTTAAAATTAAATGAATACAATTAGAGCTTGGCATGCAAACTTTCCGATTATAATGTCAACTAGGCTATATTGTATCAGAGACCATCATGTAGCTGTAGAAGGGCAATTAAGTTATCGTATCGTGGTACATCACGTAGCCGTAGAATCACAAGTAAGCCTACATTATGTATTGATCAGTACCGTATAAGTTATTACTTTATATTACACTACAATTTACAAGATCAGTGTAAATCTTTTTATAAATGACTGTCTCCTAAGACTCCATAAAATGTAAAGTTATTGTTGTACATTTTTTTTAGTTCATCTATAACATGTCACTAAGTTTGTATGAATATACCAGTAAAATTAGGAGGAATAAAGGGGTATTTGCCCATTTGCGCATTTCTAAAATTGTGTATTTAGAAAGAATGAGGAAAGTCAAAAAATGGATATTAACTCGAGGCATTTTTATAGTTAAAGTGAAAATATTGGTACAATTAAATTATAAGTGTACATATGAAATTAGGTTTCAACCCAATGTACTTTTAATTTTAATCCCTGAATAAGAACATGTTTGCTATCATCCCTTCCTGCCCCTATTAAATGAGTGAAATATCACTCACACTAGTACACTGCTTCATTCTTAAACATAATCAACACATGTTATAACACTGACTATAATAGTACTGTTATCCAATAATGGAACATTCTTATACAGCAATTGTGTCGTTCTACATGCTTCTTGACTACCCTAGCAGGTGCATCTTTCTGCCAAGGCCATGCTCAAGTATTCTCTAGAGTTTTTGAGTGCTTGTTAAAGACGCATATTATGGAACCCTCCATGCTATAAGTAAGCAAAAGCTGCCACTTAGAAGTCAGTTTACGTCGGGAGATTTACTCAGTGCGACTCACTCAAGTGGTCATTAGTGAAAAGTGACTCTATACGGTGAGTGAAGCGTATTACAGCAAGAGGCTTTCTAAATCAGACAGACATTACTGTGTTACAAGGAGAGAGTTGCTGGCAATTTTCAGACCTTTGGAGCACTTCCATAAATACCTCTATGGGAGAGAGTTTTCACTACACACTGACCATGCTGTGCTTGCATGGCTCTTGAGATTGAAAAATCTGGAAGGGCAGTTGGCAAGGTGGCTTGAACGGCCGAAGAGTACAACTTCAAGGTACAACACAGGTGGGGGCACCTGCACGGTAATGCAGATGCCTTATCTCGGAGACCGTGCTTGGAAAACTGCGGAGGACTTGCTGCAGAAAGGAAGAACAGAACGCAAGTGAACATGTTCAAGCAATAATTGTAGATTTTCTGGCAGATGGATGGACGACACAAGACTTTCGACAAGAACAGATGACTGATGAAGACATTGGACCAATCTTGACAGCAAAAGAGGAAGGACGCCGGCTGGATTGGCAAGATGTCTGCCATGGTTCTGAAGTGCTGAAGGGCTACTGGGCACAATGGAAATATCTATTCTTGGAGAACAGATTGTTGATAAGGGCTTGGGAATGTGCAGTCTGTTTTGAAGGAGGTGCATGTTGGAACGTCTGGAGGTCATCTTGCCATTTAATACAACCGTTGACAAAATACGGAAGCAATTCTATTTGGCTTCATCTTCGCCACAATGTAGAGGAATGGTGTCAGACATGTGAAATATGTGCTGCAAGCAAGAAAATGAGACACTATAACGTTGGACTGCCATCTGAGAGAATTGTCATAGACACTGCTGGACCTTTCCCAGTTACTGATGATGGAAACCGGTACATCATGGTTATAGGTGACTATTTTGCTAAGTGGGTAGAAGCTTACACAATTCTAAATCATGAGGCTACTGCTGTAGCAAAGGCACTAGTTCACAACTTCTGTTGCCATTATGGAATCCCTATGGAAATCCATACGGATCAAGGGAGGAGTTTCGAATCAGGAGTGTTTAAAGAGTTATCCGTCTACTCGGAATTTGAAAGACCATACTTCTCCATCCTCAGTCAGACGGAATGGTTGAGAGGTTCAATAGGACACTTGAGACACAGCTTTCAAAAATTGTTGACAAGAACCAAACAGATTGGGATCAATGCTGTAGCATAACAGAATTTTCATCCTGAATATAACTTAATACAACCTTGAAAAGAAAAGGAAGAAACAATCTGTAGTGAGTAATAACAAAATGGTTAAAAATAAATTGATCATTATAGTAAATCAAATGCTGACAATAGACTCTACAAAAAAAAAAACTCTTGGTCCAAATAAAATGAACAATCTATACCAACCACATGATGATTAAAACCCCAGTACATCATCAGTATACCCAGTAAGATAAGGAGCAGTAAGGAAAGATAATCATGGATGAATTATTAAGATAACCACATCAAAGGATCCAAACATAAAACAATACCATACTCATTGAAGGAGAATAAAAGGACCAACTAATTCAAGCTTTGTACAAAGAGTGTAGTATTAGGGAAGGTTACTTCGCAAATCTTATGACAAATAGGTACAATTTAATTAGATTCAAAATAATGACACAAAACCCTAAATCCCAGTAACCCAAGTTACAGGATACATTACATATAGATAAAGAATGTAAATTAAATATAGAAATAACACCAGTGTAGAAAGTAGAATATTAAGAAGAAAAGATTAAAGACTACCATTAGTGTAGGTGATAAAGAATGCCTCAGTGAGAAGTAAAGTGGTATCAACTATAAACTATAATAGTGAAATACCAAAACTAGTGATAATAAATTGTGAATTTCCCTATTCTTTAAAAAAAAAACAATCATTATAACAAACTGTAATAGAGAATAATGCGGTTAGGAGGTAGCTTAAAGTGAAGTCACAATCAAACAAACGAAAAGACAGAAAATGACTGAAATATTATTAATTGTAATAAAGTATTTAGATATAAGACGTAAGGATTGTTTCATAATAATATAAATGTGGCAACATGAACTTTCATTATATGTAATTGAAAATGTTAGATTATAAGATGTTTTGTTATAGTTAAATAATGTTAATTTGTGTTAAAGTTTTGTTAAGGTGGGAAAGGCAAGGAAGTAATCATAATATCTTTTAAATTGTAAACCGTAGAAATAATAAGGAAGCAAACTAGTTATAATATCAGTAGCAAAGCAAAACTGATTTTTAGGCCAAATTCAACTTTTACTATGTAATCAAATCCAAAAGGATAAGTTAGATAAAACTTTATAAAATTAACAGACATTAGTCAGTTTAGAATAAAGATACTTAATTATAATTATCACAGAAATATATAATAGTAAATGTAATGATCAGAGGATAAAATTGACTTTATTGGAAATATGTAATATAATGCCTAATAGAGGACACAGTACAAATAAAATGTAAATTAATCAGTATTGGTTTGTTGCAGTGGCGCAACCAGGGGGGTTTTGGGGGTTAGAACCCCCCCAAAATCTGGAAAAATGTTTGTAATCAACGTATGTACAAACAGTAAGAACATAATAAATAAAGTATCTTCTTTATATGTTAATTACTATATTCTTACAAAGTAACCTTTTTACTAAACTAAATGATAAACTAAAATTCAGCATAGGTAAGTTTACCAGACGTGAATAAATTGTTCTTTTGCCAACGGCGCATGATATATAATTGTGTTCGTACTTTTCAAAAAACACCAGTTTTCATCAAAAGCGTAGCGTTTAATTTATTGCTATATTTTCCGGTTTTGGAGAGTGAACTAGATCAATCTAGATGGCCTGTCAATTTCAGTGCAAAGGAAAGTCATGCATAGTTAGAGTCGAAAAATAATGTATAACGTGTACAAGTTTATTAAATCGGGAGATAAGAGAATATCAGAAAGAAAGTTGCAGGAAAGGGTAACTCAGGCATGCGGTGTGTCTCTAAGTAGTGTTTTTAGAATTATTAAAGAAGCATCCGCGTATACGGCTGACATAAAATCTGTCAGTACTTCCCATAAAAAGTGCTCAATTAAGGAAATAAAAACTTTGACAAGTGTACTATTTGATTAATTATTTACGAATATCAATTCATAGAAGGGGAAACACCAACATTCAAAGTAATTTAAACAATTTTTATGAGATAAATTAATTATAATGGTAGTGCATCTAGTCTGAGCCACATTATTCGTCAAATGAGATTTCGATGAAAACGTCCCAAAAGCAATAGAAAACTTTTAATTGAATAACTCATTAGAAAGTTAAGAGAAAATATATAAGAAAATTACGGCAATTCAGAGAAGAACAGCGGCCTATAGTTTACATAGACGAAACTGAATTCAACGTCAGTTAAAAAAACGTGGATAGACGTCGTTCTTCTCTCAATTGCCATAATTTTCTTATATTTTTTCTCTTAACTTTCTATTGTGTTATTCTATTAAAAGTTTCCTATTGCTTTTGGCACGTTTTCATCGACAAATGTGGCTGAAAATTTCAATGAATAAATAAATCCACCTGCAACATCATTAACAAAAAGACAAACACGATTAACTGGTTAGTGAATAATGTGATTTCTTTAGTCCATTTATCTTAACCTGAGTTCTATTCACTAATTAAACAAAGTAAACCAACATACATACAGAACTCTTATAGTAACCACTGTTTTGGTAAACCATGGACATTGCGTTTTACAACTTCCACTCTATCATCCTGACTTCCTGATCTTAATCCTAGAACTGATTTAGGCAGTCGTGAAGAAGAGTGCTAAAAAAACGTGCATTTTCCATAGACAGCGTTAGAAACTTAGCAAAAAAGGAATTTGAGTCTATTTCTTTCGTTGATTGCACATCAAGATGTTACCATGCCATGAAAATTGAAAAGATTACGTGAGATCAGACCAAAGAGTGTATAATGTAACAGTTCGTTTCAAAATTAATAAATAACGGGATAGCAGCAGTGAAGATGATTTGAGTTATAATAACAGCGAAGGAAACATTAGTGGGATGGAAGAATTGAGCTAAATATTTGTAACTGGTTGTGATTAAATGCTATATTACTTAAACAGTTTTGGTATAATTTTTTCATTAATATTGTCTCTCCTGTTCTTTATAGACAATTTACATTTGTTGTTTTTTTTTAAAACACACACAGTCATTTCACATTCGAGCCTGTTATTGATGTTACTTATTCAAACAAATTAAGTTGCAAGGGTAATGTTGACTATATTCTTGGATTTTGTTGTCCATGACGTGTCCGTTGATTAACTAATTATAAATATATAGCTACTGACTCGGAACACTAATTTTTTATTGGTAAAAATGTTAAACTTTCACCTTGTAGCTTGAACTACAAGTAGTTTTCGTCAGCTTCGTCAGAGGCTCATTTTTACCGATATTACGTTTTTTCCTGAATCGTAACATGTACACAAACTATTATGTACTTCAAAATATACAATGTTTGTTAATGTCTAGGCTCGACTAGAAGATCTGGAGAAAGACTGCAATAGACACAACATGCCAAATCACTGTTTACAAAATAATTGCAGTAGGCCTACTAAATGTTAAAACATTTTCTAACTCTGTGATGTATAGTACCTCTGTTGTATCTATTGCTAGTTTCATCTTACAAAACGTCCATATGTACTGTTTAGTAGAAATAGAAATCAAAATCAAAACCTCCGTACGTAGATTCGTCATTCAGGGAGAAGGCTAATATTTTCAAAAGGGCTTTTTCTACTGACCTGTATAACATACTTCCCGGCTTATCCCCACTACAAAGTGCGCAACTGCTTTATGTCTGATTACGTTAACTCTACATTATTGTATTATTACTTCAATAAAGTCGGCGTCTACTGATTAAGTAATTTAGATTATTCAATAATCATATGCAAATTTGTAAGGCTGTGCTTAACATGATTTTAACTCATAATTCTCACAAACATTGTGTGTAGGCTATGATTATAATTATTACACGTGCAGTATGCCTTTGCAGCATTATAGGTGGAACGTACATGAGTGAAATTCTATGAAGTAAAGTTAATTTGTACCTATTTTTGCAACATTGGCTCCTTATAAGTTGGGTATTGTCGTTTCTCCAGGAAAAAGCCCTCCTTGTAAAGAAAAGAACGAGGAAAACCAAAATTGTGCACCTTCTTTTGAAATTTTCAAAACCCCCGCCGAAAAAAAATCCTGGGTGCGCCACTGCTTTGTTGTAACAACAAATTGTTAAAGACAAAGAATAATGATGTAATAAGTAATCTTATTTAAGGACAATGTTAACATAAAACGACTTGTAAGCCATTTAATTTATAACTATGTGAATTATAATAAGGCCTATAAGAAATGTCAAAAAATGCCAATTTTAACCTTAATTGAAATTAAAATCGGTCATGTTGGATATTGATTTATGTAAAATTAGAACAGGAATATTGCTAGGTACATAAATTTTCATGAAATTAAAAAAATAATTAAATTATAGCCATAAAACAGAAAAAAATGTCATATATTTCTATTAGATCAGACCTGGACACAGACGAACAGCTGATTTCAGACAATGGAATAGGATACCAAAATATTTCTGGAATTACTATATTAAATAACGATTTCATTTAGCAGTTGATTGTTAAATGCGAACCAGAATGGATGGGGACGTGCAGAAGGGAGATCTAAAAAATATAATAATTTGAACTAAGTTGAAAGTACCCTATGCAGAGTTACAGAAGAGGTTATAAACCTAAAATTAATAAAAATAACTCAACCAATTAACGAAGTGAAGAACCAGTAAAAAGATACATATAATCAAACACCAAAGACACCAAGAATCATCCACCATGTTGGAATTTTTAAATTAATACTATTCCATTGAACAACGAACTTAGCCAGATTTCGAACACTTAATACGACATTAGTAATACCGCATCAAACTACCTCTCTGAGCGAAAAAGAACATTACAATTGAAGAATCCAGAGGAACTACACTGTCGCAGAAGAAAATATCCACAAGTACATTTGGTGAGAGGAAAAATCCAGGAGCCGGCATAGTTGGGTGAAATCCTAAGTCGATGGCGGCCATGTTTCGAGTTCATCTTGCCAACAGTACAATGCCACTGTAAGTCAACAGCTACGTGACGTCATACACAGCCAACTGGTTCGATTTTTGAAATGACATTATTTTCAAATATAATTTTCTTTTACGTAATAGTAATTAAGTATTAATTAATTGTAAGTATAGTATTTTGTAACTTGCCTTTCCCTGACCATTTCTACAGCTCAAAGAACCTTGTTAATCAATATTTTAATTTTATATATTTTGTTAGTTGACACAATCGACATGGGAATTGAGTCTCAGCCGCAGCAATAGTCGATGCACATAAGATTATCGCATCACTTTTAATAAATGTCATTACTGTTTCTAAATACGAGTTTCCTTAATTATTTGAGTAATTAAATTAATTTATTCCATTTTTAATTTAACTTAGAAAGTAATAGCTAAAGAAATTGAGAAGAAGAAGAAAAAAAAGAGCTGAGTTAGAAGTGACTACAAATCGACCCAGCTTTGACATAATCTGATTAACACAATAGAATAAACATTTCTTTACAGAGCCTAGCAAAATAATACACAGAAATAAATTACTATTATAACTTTAAATAAGTAATATTAAATAATAAAAACTAATTAAGTAATTAAATAAAATAATTAAAATATATAACTTATAAAAAAAATTATAATAAATTTGTAACTTATAAATTTTCTCAGACCTTAATTTTTATTAAAAACAAACATAAATTTTATTCATAACACGAGTTTAGTTGCGGATTGCCGCTCCAACGCGGGGCTTAAGGAAATATAACTGCTACATAGAGAGGCAAGAACCAGGAGATCAGAACCTGCAGTTATCATTAACGGAGTCGAGAGTTGTAGCTCATCGTATATCATTCAAAACCCATCAAATTTGTTTTAGTTACAAAGATAGGGATTGATAGGCCAATAAATAAAAACAATTTGCCCAATTTCCTATTTTTAGCTGGCAGCTGTTAACAGGTCGGGAGAGTAAGCAAGATGCACAGGAGAGCAACATCTAAGAAAAGGGCGGCGGAGGCCGAGAAGGAAATAGATATGGAGGATAAGGAGGCGACTCCTGTGGAAGATGTGGAGTTGATATTACCTCCAGCAGAACCAACCGAACCAGCACCCCAAGGGAAACAACCTGACAAGCCGACACAAACCAGAGAAGTAAATTACCAGGAAATATTAATGACCACATTGGCACAACTCAGCCAGAAAATGGAGGAAATAAAAACTGACAATAAGCAGTCAAAGGAAGAATTAGGCCACATAAGCGAAAATGGAGGGAATAAAAACTGACAATACGCAGTCAAAGGAAGAATTAGGCCAGATAAGCCAGAAAATGGAAGAAAATAGTAAGAAGGCAGAAGAAAACAGTAAGAAGATGGAGGAGAAGATGGACGAAATCAAAAACGACAATAAATTATTAATGGAGCAAAATATTAAGAATATAGAGGAGAAAATGGAGGAAATAAAAACTGACAATAAACAGTCGAAGGAGGAAATAAATCAGATAAGCCAGAAATTGGAAGAGACCAATAAAAAAATGGAAGAAACCAGTAAGAAAATGGAAAATGATAATCAACAGTTAAGAGAAGAATTAAGGGAGACTAACCAAGAGAATATGAACCGGTTAGATGGAAGGATGGAAGCATTAAAGGAAGAATTGAGTCAGAAGATGGCAGGGAATAATGAAACCATAAGCAAGAAGGTAGCAGAAGAAATGACTGTCATTGAACAAAAAATTACGAAAGCTGACGAAAAATGGAGTCAGACTGAAGGACAAGTGCAGAGTTTTAAAACAGAAATAAACACCAAGGTCACAAATATAGAAGAAACGAATCGGAAGAATTTAGAAGAAAAACTAAAAGAGACACGCAAAGAATGGCAAAGAGTGCAGAACCGATTCACAGAAAAATGTGACGGCATTGAAGCTGCTGTGACCAGTATAA
This sequence comes from Magicicada septendecula, assembly GCA_034769895.1. Lineage (NCBI taxonomy): Eukaryota > Metazoa > Arthropoda > Insecta > Hemiptera > Cicadidae > Magicicada > Magicicada septendecula. The sequence continues at coordinate 746,309,224 of CM068367.1, read as the reverse complement.
ATGGTCAGGTTCAACAAAATCAAACCGACATAGACCTTTTTCATAGTCGACCAACTAGCATCACCAGTTTTCCCAATACAGAAAATCGAGAAGGGATTAACTTCAGGCTATACAAAAACAAGCCTATGGAATTTATAGCTAGAATTGAAGAGTACTTCGCAAAACACCGAGGTAACCGGTGGAGCGCAAATAAGGAAGTACTAGATGAGTCATTCAAGGAAATAGCCGATATTTGGTGGATGGCGATAAGGGACAAAATTACGGACTATCAGCAATTCAAGAGATTGTTTAAGGCTAAATATTGGTCCGAGTCTACGCAGAACATCGCAAGAGACGGAATATGTCATGGGAAGTATAACTCGTATCGGGGTAAAACATTGACCGCATATTTCTTAGGAAAGGTGTGTGTGGCCAAACACTTAGAGCCCAAAATACCCGAAGAGTGCCTGGTCAGCAAACTATCCTACCATTATGAGGAGGACATAACAAGAGTTCGCCGCAACAGTCAGATTAAAACCATACAAGCAATGACGGAGTTACTCGAGATGTACAAGCACGAAGACTATTACCGCCAAAGTAGAAGGAGATATGAGAAACCTGAATTTAGAAATAACAACTATACTAATAATAATAATAATCAGAACGGTAATAATAATAATAATAATTATAGATCTGCGAGCTGGGATAATGTAGGATACAATAATAATAATAATAATAATAATAATAATAATAATCGGAATAATAATAATAATAATAATAATAATAACAGTCAACCAAATAGAAACGGTTATTATAATAATAATAATTATGGTTCTAATGGTCAGAGGAATCCAAACCCACCATATAACAACCACTATCATAATAATAACAGAAATTACCCAGCAGGAAGTAATGATAACCACAGGACATATAGACCTCGAGTAAATTATATCAGAGCAGAAGGTAGTGGCCAGCGGAGGTACCATCATCAGCGGAGGAGTAGGTTCTATGAGTATGAAACACCTCAAGTAAACCAGGGAGGTAACAATCATAGAGGATATGAACACAGACACAGTTCGAGCCTGGATAATCAAAGGAGACAACCAGTAAATGAAGCACAGCTAGATGACCGAATTGAACCAAACGAGGCAGTTCCAGGACTCCAGATTGACGCTGCTATCAGCCATATCCGTAACGATACGGAAAATTTAAATGAGAGGAGGCAGTAATAAACAATTACAACCATTTACTGCTCCTATCTACTGGGTATGGACAAGAGTCGAGTTTTAAAAAGGAAGATCAAAAATTTACTATTATTTATAATAATTATTTAAAAGATATTCGTAAGGATTTATTAGAAGAAAACGATACAAAGGTTAACAATCAGAACAATGAAATCATTTACATAGTTGTGGTATTTATTAAAAATCATTTAATAAATTTATAACTTATATATTTTCTCAAACCTTAATTTTTATTAACCACAAACATAAATTTTATTCGTAACACGAGTTTAGTTGCGGATTGCCGCTCCAATGCGGGGCTTAAGGAAATATAACCGCTACATAGAGACGCAAGAACCAGGAGATCAGAACCTGCAGTTATCATTGATGGAGTCGAGAGTTGTAGCTCATCGTATATCATTTAAAACCCATCAAATTTGTTTTAGTTACAACGTATACCACTATTCCTTATGGCATATAGTCATCAGTACACGACACAACTGACATGACTCCAGCAAAATTGGTGTTTGGGTGGGAGATCCATCTTCATGGAGACTTGGTGTTTGGATCATCTGAGACTCAGTCCCAAGAGCCACAGAACTATTCCTCGCAACTAGAAAGCCAACTGCGAGAAATGAATCGCTTGATAAGAGGACGGCTGGAGATAGCCAGTGATAAAATGAAAACTTGGTATGACATTCACAGCAATAGTGTGGTTTTCGAAGAAAGAGATCAGGTTTGGTTGTACAATCCAAAGTTCCATCATGGTCGCTCACCTAATTTTCAAACTAACTGGGAAGGATCTTACACTGTGAAAAAGAGAATCAATGATGTTGTTTATCAGATTCAATAGGAAGGAAAGCGAAAATTCAAGGTTGTCCACCTACATCGCCTGGCCAAGTATTACTTCAGAGACTGTTTGCCAGTTCAGGACGAACAGGCATAAGGAGGGGGCAGTGTTATGCAATTACAGAATATTCTTGTACAGTCGATAGTGTTGTTCTACATGCTTCTCGACTAACCCAGCAGGCGCGTGTTTCTGTCAAGGCTGCGCTCAAGTAGCCTCTAGGTTTTTCAAGTACTTGTTAAGGACACATATTATGGAACCCTGAAGGCTATAAATAGGCAACAGCTGTTGCTTAGAAGTCAGTTTACGTCGGGCGATTTACTCAGTGCGCTCAAGTGGTTATTAGTTAAAACTGACTATTGTGCAACGCTCTATTAGTTGACATTATTATTGCGTGTGGAGAAATTTAATTTGAATTATATAAGAGTATAATCTTGTTGAATAGCTTGTTTATTACAAACTGTTATTTGTGATTAATTAAAGCTGGTCGTTAGTGATTTCATTGGTGTCTGTAGTTTGTTTTCCACTGTACCATATGACGATCAGTGAAACCATTGTAACAATATACACTGAATTTCATCAAAAGTTTCTAGGGTGTAAAGAAAGTTAAGTCATGTCAAACAAATGAGACTCGTGTCAAGTTTCAAGAGCCCTGGCCATTACACTGCTGAGTACACTGTGGCAGTTGTAATCAAAATACTTGGATAACATGGTTCTGTACTGACCATGGCTTTAGATATCAGAAATACACTATTGACGTATGAAAGGTAACATTAAAAAATCGGTATGGAGAACCATACATGACTTCTACGTTCTAAGATTTATATTTAAAATCATTTACTTGAATTTGGTTCAATAATTTCTAAAAAAAATATCCCCCACCTTGTAAATTGAGTTTTTGTTTGACAACTTGAAATGAAATATTTCCATAGAAACTAATTCTTTGTAGCTGATAACATAGTATACATATAACAAGAAGGAGAGCTAGATATGGTGACAAAACATCAAATAATGCTTGGGTTCTGAAGAAATGACGTATCTGCTAAAACAGTATGTCTTCATGCATAGACAATTTAAATTAAGTAGAAAAATTACAATCTTATTGCCTGGCAACAAAATTATTTTATTTTTAAGCATTGCCATCATTGTTTTAAAGAGTTTAAATGCATTTTTATTTTTATTTAATTTCATCAAACTTGTTAAATTGATACCAAACGTGAAAAAATTATCCCCTCCCCTTCAACTACCCTTTACATTTATAAATATTTCATTTACCTTTCTACAGTGGATTATTATGACCTTCTTTTCAGTATACTTTATTTATCAAAATTAAGTACTTTACTCTTGTTAAAACGTAAAACGTTGCAAGTAAACTACCCCTCCCCCTTAACCAATCTTCACCAAAATCAATAGGCTTTGAGTCCTCTACAACTCAAACACATATGCAAAAAATTATTTGATTGTGTTTGAATTTGCGGCAGTCATCACACACCACAGAAAAAATTCTACACACAAGACACTTTTCTGAAATTCTGAAATCTTTATGTTTTGAGGGTAGTACAATCAGAATCTGCCCTTATTTGAACACTATTTTTTTCACGATCACCATACTTCCATTTCCTTCCAGAACATGGAAGTAAAACGTGTTGGAATCTGTAACGGGGCAGACTGGGATGAGGGATTTTCAATTTGATTGTAGAATACAACCATAATTATACCAGTTTTGCACAAAATTTAAAACCTTTACATTACTGTAAGAAAGGACGCTTTATGGATGCAATGGAAGAATTTATAATTTACAAAGCAAGTAAATTCCATCATGACAAGCTATTGAATGATATGTTGTCATTTAAATCCAATGTCTTCTACGACACAGTAATACGCACACAACAAGAAGAATGCAGACGACTGCCTATGTAGGTTTGCGATAACAAAATCAGTCGACTTTTAACTTTACGATGACGCGCACGTGTGTGAATGCACATAGCTATGTGTTCGCGTGAATTCGAATGTTGTGCAGTGTTTTATTTTAAACTTAATGATGAGTGATTAGTTCATGATTTCATTTTTATAACCTGATGATGGGACTGTGTTCCTGAAACGCGTCGTTATGCAAACAATCAAAAGTTGCAAGGAAGGAATTAGATAAAGGTAATTACCAGTCTATATAACTTATTAAAATACGCAACTTGGAGACCAAACCAAAAATGAACTTTGAAGCCTATCCAGCATTACTGGTCTATAAATACAAGAACACCAAAGTTAAGTTAATAAAAACCACTAATAAGATTAAATTTAACAAAATGTGTCTGCGAAACAACATAACACCTAAATACGCTGTTACCAACATCAATAGCAAATCAAAGGCGGCGTACTTGGCTCAACAAACAGCACAAAAAACTTGGATAAAACAAGAGATTAATAGTTTATATATAAAGAAAATCAACCTCAATCATGAGTTATATAAACTTCATTTGGAATTGCTTAATTCAATGCACCCTGCGGTTAGTGACAATGTGCTCGAAGTAATCGAACAACAGATCAAACGCATCACAAGTAAAATATTATTTACTCATAATAAAAAGTTTCGTTCTCTACACTAGTGGTCTCCAAACTTTTTTGGTCGCGTACCCCTAAGACAGAAAAAATTTATAGTGCGGACCCATGAAAATACAGTAGAGTCTCGGTTATCCGCCGTTCCGTGTTATCCGCCGCCCAAGCGGAATAAAAAAATGTAAACGTAAAAAATATTTTCTTTAATTACTGCAACGAAAATAGTGTGCCAATAGTTTGCGGCATGAGTGTACGTGCTCTCTTTGTGATTGCTCCTGACTGTACCGCAGGAATTTGGCCTACTGCCCATCGCCTATTATAGCCTAGCTGTGACTCATGTGTCATTCACCCCACCCCACCCCCAACATCCAACGCTATCGCTCACATGCTCATCGCTTAGTAGACTGCAGTTTCTTGTTGTGTGCTGTAGTGAGCAGTGAGGCTATTTTTACGCGGTGTGTCCGTGAGTGACTAGTGCAGTTTTGGTGAAAGTGTCGTAGTGTAGTCTTGTTAATAGTGTTGCGATTATGGCTACGAAAAGGAAGAAAATTCTTTTATCAATAAAAGACAAGCTTGAGGCATTAAAAAGACTGGATAAAGGGGAAACGCTGCAGAAGGTGGCTGACCACTACGGCGTCGGTCATCGCACAGTTGGAGATTGGAAGAAGAGACGATTAGACTTAGAAAAATGGTGTTCCTCACGAGTTACTGAGACTGCTTTTAAAGATAGAAAAACTATGAAAAATAGTGATTATAAAAAAGTTAGCGAAGCGTTGTACATTTGGTTTACACAGTTCAGGGAGAAAGGGGTGCCTATTTCGGGACCTATCTTAAAAGAAAAGGCGTTGCAGTTTCAAAAAGAATTTAACGAAGGTGATGCAGATTTTACATCAAGCGTTGGCTGGCTTGATAGATGGAAGAAGCGTTATGGAATCCGTCAGTTGCATATTTGCGGCGAGAAACTGTCATCAAACTTTCAAGAAATGGAGCAGTTTAAGAAAAAATTTCAAGACTTTGTTGAAACTGAAAGCTTAACAGGAGATCAAGTATTTAATTGTGATGAAACAGGCCTTAATTTCAAAATGTTACCGAGTAAGAGCCTTGCAGCTAGAACTGAAGCTGCAGCTCCTGGCTATAAACGTAGTAAAGAGAGAGTGACTATTTTAGCATGCAGTAATGCCACAGCAAACCATAAAATGGACCTGGCAATGATTGGAAAGTCCAAAAACCCTAGGGCTTTTAAAACCATTTCAAAACATGCTCTTCCAGTAAAATATTTAAATCAAAAAAGTGCATGGATGACTAGTGAAATTTTTACGGAATGGTTTTTTAAAGAGTTTGTTCCTTCTACAGAGAAGTTTTTAAAAGACAACAACCTACCCAGAAAAGCAGTTTTACTGCTAGACAATGCCCCAACTCACCCTGATCCAGACGAACTTAGAGATGGGGACATAAAGGCTATGTTTTTGCTACCAAATGTGACTGCCATTTGTCAGCCTATGGACCAGGGTGTTTTGGAAACACTTAATCGAAACTATCGAAGAAAGCTTCTGTCAACAGTCATACAAGAAATTGAAGATGGGCAAAACTTGATTAAGAAGTTGAAAAGTATAAATTTGAAGGATGTCGCTTATTGGGTCGCAAGGGCCTGGGCCGATGTCGGGGCACAAACAATTGCAAAGTCGTGGCATAAGCTGTTGGGTGAGGACGAAAATATGGCTGAAAGCATGCTGGATGAACTTCATGAAAGTATTTTGCCCTTGGTGCAACGTATCCCTGGATGTGAGGATGCATCGTTGGATGAAATAAGGAATTGGCTTTCAGGAGACGACCAATATGAAATAACTGACGAAGAAATTGTAACACTTGTTAATAGCGATGCTGTTGTTGAAGATCAAGACTCTGAAACTGTTGAGCCCCAAAAGATCACACACAAAGAAGGGGTTAAACCTCTTGAAGCAGCCATTCAGTACGTTGAGCAGCAAGAGGAAGCCAGGGTTGTCGACATAATGATGCTCCAAAGATGGCGAGACTTGGCAGCAAAGAAGCGGGAATCATCAGGGAGGCAGTCGAAGATCACTAATTTTTTTCACTCATCATGAACTGAACTCTCACTTCCAACATTTCTGACAGTGTAAGTCAATTTTATTACGTACACATTGTAACAGTACAGAATGACCCAGTACCAGAATTATGGGAATTAAGGGGATTTTCAATGTTTGTATTATGTAATTATTAAACATGCAGAATGGTTAGGTACATTGTCCCTCTGGAAAAAGGAACCACGCAAATTCGGCCAGAGTAAAACACCAAGGTCTCCGGTGGACGTGAAAACATCAAAATATACCATGGCGGTGTTTATGACGAAGTACAACAATATGAATTATGATTGGGCTATAGCACCGCTCCGTCATCGCTAAGAACAATGACGCACTGAGTACAATGTGTGTAACCCGGCGTTGTCCAGCAAGACAAAGCTGGATGACGTAAGAATTACACACACAAGCGCAATTTTACATTTGCCTCGTTCTCATTTCAATGCCATTCTTCATAGCAGCCACAGCGATGTATCGTTGTGTGCATAAAATTTTACAATAGTTAAAAAATAATTGGCAAAATGTTGGCCACTATAGTGGAGCAAGAAAGGCTCATGTAACTTGGTAACATACAGATACTAAATATGTAAATTCAGTGTAAACATCAACCTAATTGAACGGCAGACTAAAAAAGGCGAACACCGGCCATCACCATGGGCAGCAAGCACAACCAACGGATGGACATCAGCACCGATTAACCAGAGAAGTTCCTTTTATTATTTTCTATATCATGAGCTCATTAATATAAAATTGTTAATTAAAGAATGTACGGGTCTAAAATTGAGTGTGCAAATGAGAGAGTGAATGCATGGCCATAAAAAACATATGCCGAGGGCATTGGTTTGTGTAAGAAATTTAAAAATCTATTAATTCATAATTTTGAAGCTGCAGCAGTAATGTTAAATTGATATTAATCCCACAAATAAAGAAAGTAAAAGAATACCAAGAGATATAAAAAGGCAACCGCCATTTTGTTTGAGTCAGGTCACCTGACGTCATTATTGTGAACACATGGTTCTGTATGTATGAACGTAGAGTAAAATTAAAATTGATGGTTAACCTCCAGAATATTGTGTTATCAATTGTGTCTTATATTACAATTGACGCCCTCACTGGGACATGATAAATTATAATTATGGGTAAGATAATATTATTTATGTATTTAAAGTTTATTGACGAATTGCGTCCAGAACAGGTAGTTAATAAGTTTATTGACAAAGGTAGTATTGATACATACAAATATAAATACATTAATATTATAAGTAGTAATTTTTGAATATTACAACATTAGTCTGATTCCATATTAATTTTTAGTAAATTTTTCTTGTTAAAATTTACTGAATTCTTAAACTTGAAGCGTGAAGTACTAAAGTAGGCATAATTGTTTTCTCTTTTTTTGTAAGTGTATAACTTTAATATTGTTGCTTGTTCTCTAAAATGTTTTACTATAATTTTGTAATATAACTGTACAGTACTGTATTGTTTTCTCTTGATTTGTTGTAAAACGTGATGTTTATTAATTACATTTACAAAATTACAACGTAATTTTATGATAAATTTGCGTTTTATTTAACTCTCCCTATTATCCGCCATTCCAGATTATCCGCCCTTCCGCCAGCCCTTATGGCGGATAACCGGGACTCTACTGTGTGTGTATATATATATATTTCAATCACTTTCTGCTACAGTCCGTTTCTTGATGTATATAATACTTTAATATTTATAACTAAATTTACCTCAAGATATACTTTTTTCCTTTAGGAACATGTTTCGAGAGATCTTGTTCTCTCATCTTCAGCCTTCGCCATCTTGTTTCTGGTGAAGTATTTGTGTGTTGGCTTCTGGATGTTATTAAGGTAGTTTGTTGGTCTTTGGTCGTTCAATTTATGATAAATTTGCGTTTTATTTAACTCTCCCTATTATCCGCCATTCCAGATTATCAGCCTTCACCAGAAACAAGATGGCGAAGGCTGAAGATGAGAGAACAAGATCTCTCGAAACATGTTCCTAAAGGAAAAAAGTATATCTTGAGGTAAATTTAGTTATAAATATTAAAGTAATATATATATATATATTATAACTCTATTTTACTTTGCTTTTGTACGTACTCTTTATTTATTTTTATCAATATAAGCATATAAATGATTGTAATGTGAAATGACCTACCTGCTGTGTGTTCTTGCGACTTCTTCCGACTAAGGGCGTAGGAATTTGTGTTTTGAATTCACAAGTAGGTTAATTCAAAAGTACAAAAAAAAAACAACAATACAGTTATAATTATTTTGGATAGTTTTGTGATGTTGGTAGGCTTGTAGTATAGCAAAAACAATACAGTGTTGGGTATAAAATTGGGGTTTATTACTCTAATAGCACATATGAATGAAAAACTTATAGTTAGAGCAATCCTTACGTACTAAAACAGTAATTAGTATCTTGTATAATGTTTTCTGAATGGGTATTAGCATTCAGAAAACGAGCTTATTTATTTTTTTTTTGAATTTATACGAATTATATTTTTATTGATTTCAAAAAAGTTAATTTTAAAATAATTTAATTTATGAATATGCAATGCTTTTATACTGATTTTATTACTTTAAGATGCTTTTAAAATACTTTGAAATAAATTAGCCGTGAATCTAGTTCAACATGCTTTTTATTTACTTGTGATTTGTTTCATGTATACTGCAGTATAAGTCTCTAAGTAATTCAATCTTAATATTTATATAGCGCTTGTTATCTACGTCTAATTCTTATCTATTGATTATTACTTAAGCTTATACGTGTTATACAGATTATCACAATATGAATGTTTCTTATTAATTTAGAGTCTCTGTTTTATCGGCATCTGAATTAATTTAACTTTACAATGATTTAAAAAGAAAAAGAAAAATAATCTTTTGAGAAGTGTATAAATTGTTTTTGACTTTCCTGGTACCGAAGATCGTGATGAGGTCCTCCTGGAATCCCTCGGTGTCCTGGTCCAATCGGCTAGTGGCGATGATTTCCTCTGCGTCTTGGGTTCCCAGCAAAGAGTTCGGGAATCATCAACACTCCTCCTTCTGCAACTGTTGATGGTTTACCGTCCGTGATTTTAACAGCTGCAACTGCTTCAGGCCCTCGGTCCGGTACACGCTGCACTCCTGGTGTGTGTATCTCGTCTCGGGTGTTGCTCTGCTACGTCAGTTCTTCAGCTCGTACCATGTACTAGACGGCCTCGTGCTGTTGTACTCTTGATGTGACTTCACGTAGTATATACTTGATCTCTTACATGCATACGCCAACAGGTTAATGTATTGAGCTGTACGCTTATTTGTTGACAAATAAGAGTATCGTAAGTAGACGTCTTCCCAGTTCCAGTCGTTACCGTCGAGTTAAATAAGACTGTCGTGAGTATACGTGTTAACTGGTCGAGTTGTTACAGATGAGTTAACTAAGATGATCATAAGTAGACGTCTTCACACGTCGAGTCTTTTTAGATGAGTCCTTGTGTTCAGCCCGAATCTAACGGTTCGTCCAAATTTTTAGAATGATCTGATTGGCTCCCCCTTCTACTTGTAATTTAATCACCTCACTTCGTGAGAACGAAAAATAATTCCCACAGTTTGAGAATTGTTATTATTCTTAATATTCTGGAAAACACCGGATTCAATTTGTCGGTCCGGATGTCCGATTGCAATTTGTATTGCGATTATCTTGGCTGCAAGCCAAGTTATGCTTATTCTAAATATACATCTGATTGATAATTTTTATAACTATAACATATTCAAAGCTCTACCCCGTAGCTCACTCACTATGGGAGTTATTTAAATAAAATTTATTATCTCTTTTAATCTTTAATTATATGCATTGAAATTTGCACACCCTATTACTAATATTTCGGCAAACATTTTGGCTATTTTGGTTTTTGCCTACATTTATCGGTTTCTGAAATATTAATAATTTAAAATTAGGGCGTGTCCCTAATTATTATAACGGTGTGTGCTTACGTAACGCCACCGGACATTGCCGTTGGTCGCTGTACAATTCATTTGAATGCTCGCTACAGCACGAGACATGATTCTAACGATTTAAATTTATTCTACATTTGATTTTGAAAACCTTTTACATATAACTCCAAATCTATGAGATTTGATAACGTTATATACAACCCCACCCGTTTAAAAAAAAAAATGAATGTAGACTATAGTTATTTTTTTTTTCTACAAGTACATTCGTTATGGTTTCAAATCATACATTGTTCTATTTATTTACTAAAACATACACTGATATAAATACCCTTCATCATACAAGATTCATATACAACTTAGTTCTAATAAATTAACATCATGTGCTAAAAATACTGTGTAACAATGTTTGTAGCATGGGTAGTAGTTTATAGCAACATTTAAGAAAGAATTTCATAGATAGTGACAGACAATTGCGGGCACGCGCGCTCAGGAATGCGCTTCCGTTTGCCTACACTTTTATCATAGTGCTGACGCCGTTAATAGCCTGTGCGTTTAAAAACCAGCTGTGTTTACTAGTACACGTGTCGTCGCATTGTAAGTGCATTTCCTGCTATGGTCCGCTTTCTCACGCCAGTATGTTGTAAGAGCGTACGCATGCATTTGTGTGTGCGTTTGTTCCAGCGCTACGAACTGATTGTTATTCATTTAAAACTTATCTACAATTATTATTATTTATTTCCAATACATTTAATTTTTGTGTTGGTGTGTGTGCTGTGTTTAAATTGAAAATGTAACTAGTGTCGTTAATGTTGCATTTTAACAGGCATTCTCTAATGTTGATTTCCGCGTGTATTTGCTGCAATACATCAACTCCCAATAATACGTCACATATTAAATTTTTTATCTCTACTACACACACTTCAAATTGCACATTTTGTACAGCAATTGTTAAATAACGTTGAGTGTCAATTTTTTCTCTAGTGTCTGTAGCTGTGCGTATGTAGAATTGGTTGATTGGAAGCGATGGGTTTGTTCGCACGTAAAAACCTTTCGCTAATACCGGATATGACACTACCGGTATCCAGAAGTACCTGCGTGGGAACGCCGTTTACATGCGCCTGTAATACCGGACACGCTGTGCTAGGCGGGCTTTGTTGTGTTGTATTGGACTTTAACAACGGCTCTCTTACATCCGGCAGGAACACATTGTTAACGGGTACACACGTTACATTACAAAAATCACATTTTTCACATATAATTTTATTCTTATATCTAACACTTTTATTTCTAAACATTTTTGCAGGGCTTATTGCACATCCTTTTTGGATGTGCCTGGTTGCACGTTTTTTGTAGGGTGATAGTGTTTTACATTTGCGACAGGGTCTCTAACGGTTTCTGCTTCGCTCGTTTGTGTGGTCGTACCGGTGTTTGATATAGCGACTGTTTGAATGGTTCTCGTTGGAGTCCCATCGTTGCCTCTGTTTTGTGGTTTCTGCCTGCCAAAATTTTGCTTACCCTTATACTCAAAGGGTTTATTTGGTGGTTTTGGCGGTGTTTGTTGTGGAGCCGAACTGGTATTGGGCCTCAGATTGGTTTGAGTATGATATTGTCCACGTCTATTTTGGCCATCATTATTTTGATTATAATTCGGGTTATACCTCCACCCGCCGAAATCGAAAACAGTTTCGCTTTGAGATACTAATATTAATAATTCATCAACCATGCGTATTCCTTGCGTAAATGCGGCTACACGAATATTATGGTTAAAGTGGTACGCCAATTTAGTGACTATGTCGACTTCGGAAAATGCTGGTGTTAAATGTTTAGCGCGTTCAACTTGTTGTATAATATAATTTTCATGCGTTATACCCTGCTTCCGGTCATAACGTCCGTATTCAAGTTCGTTTCGCAAAAGCCTCTGCGTGTGCGAATTCCAATAACAGTTTTCGAACATCTGTCTGAATTACGCGTATGTGGTAATTTTATCACGTACTATATTATACCATCTCCTCGCTGAATACCGCAACGCGTTAACAATCCATTGTATCCGGTCTTGGTCCTCTAATCGCGAACCTACTCTTGCCATTTCGTTTTCGAAATATTAATAATTAAAAATTAGAAAATGTCCCTAATTGTTATAACAGTGTGTGCTTACGTAACGCCACCGGACATTGCCGTTGGTCGCTGTACAATTCATTTGAATGCTCGCTACAGCACGAGACATGATTCTAACGATTTAAATTTATTCTACATTTGATTTTGAAAACCTTTTACATATAACTCCAAATCTATGAGATTTGTAACGTTATAATATATACATATATATTGTAACATAACATAACTAAGGTCTCCTGCGTTACATAAAAGCTTTATAATTATCAAAATAAAACAACACTAATTGTCCGTTATAATAAAGGTTAGAAAAGTAAACTTCAGAAAATAAATAAATCAATAATACCAAGTAAGGTTACTAGGTAATAAAAAAAAAAAATAGAAATGTTTATAAATACAAACTATGAAGTGGCCAGTGGAAAGTGTAAGCGATAAATATTGTCAAACAATGTGAAAATACTATAGACAGATTAATTAATTGTCTATAGATAATTAGTATAATTATATACTACTACAGAGGAGACTAATTAATTGGTATTTAATATTTTATAATAATGTGCAAGTTATTATGTTTTGTCATGTTATTTTGTTTTCATGGTAGTTATTTTGTCTTTTGTATGTAGCTGGAGTGAAGCAATTGCTTTGAGAAAGCATCAATTCATGGATGTTAATTTCATTTATGTTAAACTTTATAAGAGTAAATATTTGGGTACTTACTTTGAATAAATAATAGAGATATTATTAGATTATATTTGTAAACTTGGCCATGAAGGCAATAATTGTTGATAAATTTCCAAAGGGTTATTGTAATTATGGTATAAACTGATGAAGGGTTCAATACTAAAATAAATAATAATAAATTGAAATCAGGATGAAATAAACTCGGAATGATTGGCCATAAACCAGTGACACGTCAGATCAGAAAAGTTAAATAACTAAAAAATGTAAAACATTCAATGTAATATAATAAATTAAAGGAAAGCAGTAGTATTAATTAATAAAAGGATAAGTGACTTAAAATACAAAAAAAATTATAACACATGTAATAAAACAAATAGGCCTAAAATTAGTATTTTGTAAAGGGAAAATAATACCTATTAGACTAGGACAATCAAGAAGAAAATGTAGCAAAATGTATATAGTTTAATAACACAGATTATGTGAAAGTTTTATATGATGTAATGTAATTTTAGTAAGGGAGTATTTTATTAAGTAAGTGCAAGAACATTTTTCTAATTTCAGCTCTAGGATAACAAATATTATCCAATAACAGAACGAAGAATGGTTGTCATGGACGACAAAATACGAGATATCTTGTTGATTCAACACACAATTGTTATATATGAACGAGGACAGTTCAGTTGTTATAAATCTCGAAAAAACCAAGAAGCCTAATGAATAAAATTACTATCAATCAAAATTAATACATAGGAACTGATTAAAAAGACGGTTGATCGAAATTCTACCTATCAATAAAATTAAAACCAAATTTTCTAAAGAATAAATTAACTAATTCGCTATCGTCAAATGAGTAATAATGAAAAATAATAAATAAATGAAGACAACCCAAGACCTGGAGAAGTCAAAGTAAATAAATACCTTAAAACGAAAATAATGTCCACTACATCCTGGGACACCAACACCAAACTTTTATTGAGAAGCTGGAGGTTGATATATTCAAGACATTCGTCATCATTCTGCTCTCCGTCACCGTTCAGTGGAACACCGCCATAACGAGTATCTTGTAAACGTACAGTAAAAAACCAGCTCATGTTTATATTTTATTTAATAAGATTTTAACTAAATTGTAATACCTTGTAACCTTAACTTGCATTTTCTGACCTTACTAATAGTCACAAGAACTCCATGTACCCTGAGATTAAGAAAAAGTTAATAATATAATTAAACTTAAAAAACATCTAAACCCGAATTCAATAACTAATTGATTCAGTCCTGTTTGATCGATGTGTTGTACCTGTGCCATGAGAAAACATCTGTTTTGAGAAAAAAATATAAAAAAATAATGAATCTTTCCTGAACTTGATGAGTGTTAACGATTTAGTGTATTTTAAGGAACTTATAGTGTATAAAGGGAGAAACGAGAGGAACACCAGGCTCAATAATAACTGGCTGACTGTAAACAACAGCGCTAGTCCGCGGACAGCTGGTGAATTACGAGAGAAGAGAAAACTAATTCGCGGCAGCCGCTCTCCGCTCTCTCAATGCTGGATGCAGACTAGGCCTGAATAATAACGATAGAATTACCCAATATATTAACTGGTGTGGAACGTTATTCTTTCATAAATTACTTAATTACTATATAATATTGAGATATTATCCTTAACTGAATAACATCACCCATATAAAAAATAATAATTCTTTATAAACAGATTGATATTGCGGTGCTTAAGAGAGACCACTCACAACTTCATAAATAAGAAAAACACACATTGAAATAAAAAAGTTATATTACAAATTGATGCCGACAACAGTGTGGCTTTTAAACATTCTCAAATTTAATTTGTTCTAGTGATAAAGTTTATTACAAATTGGTGAACCCAACAGTGGGGCTTAAGAAATAAACTAAAGACGGGAGTTATTATATTATATCAATAGCGGAGCTATACAAATTGGCGCTCAACTGGTAGGGCTTGAGTTAAGTAAAAAATTGACTATATCGCTATTACTTAACTTGAGCAGGCGACTATTAGAGGCACAGGGATGCATACGAGAGGTGTTTCTAAAAGGATGGCGAAAGACCAAGAAACGGAAGAAGATAGACGGGAAGAAGCAGAGATAGTTACGGAAGGTGAGATGGAACAACAGGCGGGTGACAAGGAGGAAGCCAGAGGAGATATGGATTTACTAAAACTATGGGAAGTAATTAAAGAAGATTCCAAGAAACAGAAGGAAGAATTAAATAAAAAATTTGAAGCCAATAATGAAAATTTTAAACGAATGGAGGAAAACTCAAAGAAACAAAACGAAATTTTGAGTGAGAACTTAATCAAACTAATGAATGAGAAGTTTGGCAAAAATAAAGAGGAAACTAATGAGAATAACCGACAAATAAATGAAAGATAAAACCAAATTAATGAAAGGCTTGGCAGGAATGACGAGAGCTTAAGGCAGATTCAGGAAAATAACAAACAAAGAGACGAAAAAATTGAAAACAGTAATAAGGATTTGCGGCAAATTATAAATGAACAAAACCAAGCGTTGAGAGAAATCATAAATGAAAGGATTGCAAATGTCAATGAAACACTTAGCAAAAGGGTGGATGATTACAAAGAGGAAGTAAGAAAACAAATAGCTGAAACCAAGGTAGGTCTAGAAAAGACTGATGAAACCATCATACAACTCGGAGTGGAAGTAGAGGCCAGAATAAACCAAGTAGAAAACAATAACGAAACTAGAGTAAAAGAGGTACGTCTAGAAACCCAAGAAAAATTAAACGAAGTACAAATTAAAATAGCCGGAAGAATAGAACAGGTTAACAATGAAATGAAGACAATGAAAATGAGACAAACACGTCAAAGGAAATTAATGAATACACGGGAAGGATTGGAGATGATTAAGGGGGGATTAGTTAAAATGCATAATATACCAATTATGGAACCAAGAAAAGTAAGTCAATTTAGAAACTCTAAACAAACCCCAATTGAATTGCCGGAGAGATTAGAAGAGCCGAAAAAGCCAAAACTAACCGAGTAGCATGGAGGACTTATGGAGAGTATGTATGAACCATTCGAACGATTAAGAAATAATATGGAGGAACCAGTGAAGAAGATAATGGAAATATTCCTGGAAGATAACGAAAAACGCAGGGAAAGATTTTGCCGGAAAATACACAAAATACATAAAAGAATGAATGAGAACCACCAACCATTGATAAAAGAAATAAACCAGGATGGGAAACCGTCGTTGGAACAGCTAAACCAGAAAATAGAAGAAGAATTAACAAGAACAGAATCAGCTCGAAAAACGACGGTAGACTTTAGCATAAATGAAAATTTTATAGCAACAAAATGGAAACACCAGATGATAGTGAGATATGTCACAAGGACAGAAATAATTCTGCACACCAGAGAAGTCCGAACAATCAGTACAGAGGAAATAATGGACCATGGTTAAACAGATTCCAAACAAAATATAGAGAAAAGGGACGGATTTTATGAATAACAAATAAAGCAAATCAAAGGAAAATAATGAGAAACTAATTAAAATATATTAAATTAACTATTAAATGAAATAAACTAATTACATGATACTTCAGAGAAATTATTTGGAATCAATTTAAAAACAACAAAATTCTAAAAATAAGTAAGAACACCGTACTATATAATTCAGAAGAAATTATTTTAAACTAATAATCATAAAAGAAGAGAAGGACGGGTAGGTAATAACCATAATAATTATGTGAACAACCATATTAATCAGGATAATTACAACGATAAAAACAATTAAGACTAGTTGCTATTTAAGAAGGGTTACAAATGAGTTGGATGAAGGAACAATATGCCAATACAATTTATGATAAGGAGGAGATTCAGTGTTTAATTGCAGAAGTAAATGGGAGTGAATCAAAAATAGTAAAATACGTATGCTAAAGAATAATTAATTGACAGCACGGAACTAAGGAGAATTTAAAATAAATATTGAACAGATTTAACTACTATACCTGTGAATAATATGATAAATGGAACTACAGAACAACGAGATAAATAAGTTAAGAAAAGTATTAGGATACCTCAGAAATAATAGTAATCATCCCTTGAATATAAGTTTGTAGCGAAGGAGCTACCTTATAGGCAATAATTATATGTATTGTGTTGTGATAGTGCAACTTTTATTTTTTTTCTGGACAGATATGAAGTTCCTCTGATCTCAGAAGATATAGTTAGGGAAACGGCAGAGTAATGGAAGCCAAGAGTGCCCCTCTGATTCCGTACCAGCTATGATATTAGGGAAAAATGTTAGGGAAATATAGTATTTTAGGGATTATACACCAAGCGAGGGAATTAAATATAAATATGATAATAAGAAATGATGGCGTAATACGCTAGAAGAAGTTATGAGTTCCAGAGAAAAGAGACAGGTCTACAACTGAGTGAGGTACCAGTAGCGAATTTAATGACAAGATATACAATGAGTGTCAACACAGTTTTCCAGTGCAATTAAAAGTTTAAAGAGTATAAATATAAAATGAATCCCAAGAAACCCATTGAATTTCATACTAAAGCTGAAATAAAAAAATACTACGATTAAGAAGAAAACATTCCCAGACATGAAACTATAAGTTTATTTTATCCAAACCACATTCCGCTAAAATAAACTTCTTTTGGAGGGGGAGTATTATGTAACGTAACAAAACTAAGGTCCCCTATGCTACATAAAAACTTTATAATTATCAAAATAAAACAACACTAATTGTCCGTTATAATAAAGGTCAGAAAAGTAAACCTTCATAAAATAAATAAATCAATAATACCAAGTAAGGTTACTAGGTAATAAAAAAAAAATAGAAATGTTTATAAATACAAACTATGAAGTGGCCAGTGGAAAGTGTAAGCGATAAATAGTGTCAAACAATGTGAAAATACTATAGACAGATTAATTAATTGTCTATAGATAATTAGTATAATTATATACTACTACAGAGGAGACTAATTAATTGGTATTTAATATTTTATAATAATGTGCAAGTTATTATGTTTTGTCATGTTATTTTGTTTTCATGGTATTTATTTTGTCTTTTGTATATAGCTGGAGTGAAGCAATTGCTTTGAGAAAGCATCAATTCATGGATGTTAATTTCATTTATGTTAAACTTTATTAGACTAAATATTTGGATACTTACTTTGAATAAATAATAGAGATATTATTAGATTATATTTGTAAACTTGGCCATGAAGGCAATAATTGTTGATAAATTGCCAAAGGGTTATTGTAATTATGGTATAAACTGATGAAGGGTTCAATACTAAAATAAATAATAATAAATTGAAATCAGGATGAAATAAACTCGGAATGATTGGCCATAAACCAGTGACACGTCAGATCAGAAAAGTTAAATAACTAAAAAATGTAAAACATTCAATGTAATATAATAAATTAAAGGAAAGCAGTAGTATTAATTAATAAAAGGATAAGTGACTTAAAATACAAAAAAAATTATAACACATGTAATAAAACAAATAGGCCTAAAATTAGTATTTTGTAAAGGGAAAATAATACCTATTAGACTAGGACAATCAAGAAGAAAATGTAGCAAAATGTATATAGTTTAATAACACAGATTATGTGAAAGTTTTATATGATGTAATGTAATTTTAGTAAGGGAGTATTTTATTAAGTAAGTGCAAGAACATTTTTCTAATTACGGCTCTAGGATAACAAATATTTTCCAATAACAGAACGAAGAATGGTTGTCATGGACGACAAAATAGGAGATATCTTGTTGATTCAGGACTCAATTGTTATATATGAACAAGGACAGTTCAGTTGTTATAAATCTCGAAAAAACCAAGAAACCTAATGAATAAATTTAATATCAATCAAAAATTAATACATAGTAACTGATTAAAAAGACGGTTGATCGACTTCCGAGGCTCTCACTCTGAGAATATAATTCTACCTATCAATAAAATTAAAACCAAATTTTCTAAAGAATACATTAACTAATCCGCTATCGTCAAATGAGTAATAATGAAAAATAATAAATAAATGAAGACAACCCAAGACCTGGAGAAGTCAAAGTAAATAAATCTCTTTAAATGAAAATAAAGAAAATTAAAATTACGTCCAAAACCTCACTTTCTACAACGGAGCGAAGACTTAATACTACATAAATTCCATTGGGACCTGTGACCACCAGAAACGTAAAAATTAGCGAAGATCAAGAACTGAACCTTCCACTACATCCTGGGACACCAACACCAAACTTTTATTGAGAAGCTGGAGGTTGATATATTCAAGACATTCGTCATCATTCTGCTCTCCGTCACCGTTCAGTGGAACACCGCCATAACGAGTATCTTGTAAACGTACGGTAAAAAACCAGCTCATGTTTATATTTTATTTAATAAGATTTTAACTAAATTGTAATACCTTGTAACCTTAACTTGCATTTTCTGACCTTACTAATAGTCACAAGAACTCCATGTACCCTGAGATTAAGAAAAAGTTAATAATATAATTAAACTTAAAAAACATCTAAACCCGAATTCAATAACTAATCGATTCAGTCCTGTTTGATCGATGTGTTGTATCTGTGCCATGAGAAAACATCTGTTTTGAGAAAAAAATATAAAAAAATAATGAATCTTTCCTGAACTTGATGAGTAATTATTCTGTGTTAACGATTTAGTGTATTTTAAGGAACTTAGAGTGTATAAAGGGAGAAACGAGAGGAACACCAGGCTCAATAATAACTGGCTGACTGTAAACAACAGCGCTAGTCCGCGGACAGCTGGTGAATTACGAGAGAAGAGAAAACTAATTCGCGGCAGCCGCTCTCCGCTCTCTCAATAGTGGATGCAGACTAGGCTTGAATAATAACGATAGAATTACCCAATATATTAACTGGTGTTGAACGTTATTCTTTCGTAAATTACTTAATTACTATATAATATTGAGATATTATCCATAATTAAATAATATCACCCATATAAAAAATATTATTTCTTTATAAATAGATTGATATTGCGGTGCTTAAGAGAGACCACTTACAACTCCATAAATAAGAAAAACACACACTGAAATAAAAAAGTTATATTACAAATTGACACCGACAACGTTGGGGCTTTTAAACCTTCTCAAATTTAATTAATAACATAAACTATTTGTAACAAATTGGTGAACCCAACAGTGGGGCTTAAGAAATAAACTAAAGACG
Source organism: Magicicada septendecula (assembly GCA_034769895.1). Classification (NCBI taxonomy): domain Eukaryota; kingdom Metazoa; phylum Arthropoda; class Insecta; order Hemiptera; family Cicadidae; genus Magicicada; species Magicicada septendecula. The sequence goes on along the minus strand of CM068367.1, from coordinate 746,288,570 downwards.
GGAGTTATTATATTATATCAATAGCGGGGCTATACAATATATACATACGTACAAATTTCATGGATTGGCAGCCTTAAATAAAATAAATATATTTATTTTATTACATATTATTTTTTTTATGAACAGTTTACACACGTATTAATTTTTCTCATTGCAATTTAATGTGAACAATGTGACTGCATTTGTTTCATAAGAAGACTGCAGTGTCTCCTCGCACTTAGCTATTAAAGATTTGCTGTCAGCCTCTTCTACGAGTACCCGATAGTGTCGCCGCTGTCAATTCCTCGTCTATTTGATATTCATGGTCATGTAATTTAAAAATGCAAGTTATTATCTGTTCATCTTTAATTCATTTTCTTATTTTTTTTGTCACTTGGCGTACCCCCAAGTATTGACTCGCGTACCCCCTGGGGTACGCGTACCACACTTTGGTGACCACTGCTCTACACGATAATCAACAGAACAATATAAGCATACGAAGTCATCATACTTTCTATAGACGTGTAGCAAATTTATCTAATATAAACCTAACAAACGCAGAAACAATATTACTAAGTAAAGGTTTATCGTACAATTTGCCTAGATTTGATAAAGATCACCTTGTACATGAGGTTGTGAATGCAGAAGCTACCATAAGGATGTTATCTGATACAAATACACAAAACGAAGCCCGTACGATAATAAATAATAAACTCAACCGACTATTGAAAATTAATAATATAAACCAAAGACTTAAAGATAAATACAGCAGCGACTATAGACACATCAGAAATATAAAAGATAAAATAAATGATAGTAATGTCATAATAACAAAAGCAGATAAAGGCAACACAGTGGTTTTATTACCACAGCAAGAATACATAAATAAAATCCATGAGTTTATCGATAGTAATAATATTGAGACATTGGCCGACGACCCTACTAAACGTTATGTTAAGATTTTGAACGAAACAATTAATAAATGCACTAATTTATTGAAATATCCCTATAAGACCGCTCATTAATTACACAACAGCCCCAAGTTACAAGATAGCTAAGTTACTACAACAAATTATAAAAAATAATATTGATTTCATAAATAAAATAAAGGTAACAAAATTGCTACCTCAATATAAAATTGCCTCTTTTGACATAGAAAACGTATACACAAATGTGCCAGTCACAGATACTATTGAAATTCTAAAAGAAAATTTAATAAGAAAAGCCACAATGAACATTCAAGAAATAAATGAACTCATTATATTGGTTCAAAAAATCCTAAAACAGAACTATTTCACCTTCAGTGATCAGTTTTATTCACAAAGTGAGGGGCTCGCTATGAGTTCTCCCCTAAGTGGTACATTAGCAGAAGTGTATCTCAACCATTTAGAAAATAAATATCTATTATCGAACAACAATATACATCATAAGAATATTATAGCCTATCATCGATATTCTGATGACACATTTTGTGTTTTTAACGGTTCATAAGACAACTTGAAAACATGAGAAGAATAGTATAAACACCCAAATCAAATTTACTCTAGAAACCGAAGATAATAATTGTTTGAAATTCTTAGATTTAACTTTAATTAAACAGAAAGATTGCTTTAAGTTTAATATCTATAGAAAGCCTACAACAACCAATATTACCATACATGCAGACTCATACCATCCATGGTCACAAAAAATGGCTGCTTATAACGCGTTCATCCACAGACTCCTTTATATACGCCTAGAGAAGGAGGATTTTATCAGAGAAATAGACACCATAAAAAGCATAACAATCACCAACGGATATAGCAGCACAACTGTCGACAAGTTGATCGATAAACACAGACGCAAAAAGAATCTAGAACAAACAAACCGAGACATGACAATAAATTTATGTCTGTTGAATACACTAACTTGATACCACAAATCATTAAAAATCAATTAAAAAAATATAACATTACAGTAACTTTTAAAACAAACAATAATATTCAAAACGTATTATGAACAAAAAGAAACAAAAATCCTGAAACATGTTCCGGCATATTGTTACAACACAAATAAGCCACCCCAATACCAGGGATAAAAAAGATGAATCTGAATATAAAAAAGTAATTCGTATAAAATAAAATGTTTAATATAATGAAAATAAAATGACGATGACACGACAAACGACGACATGACCTAACCCAAGTGATTGAACAAAATAAAAAGAACCAAAAGAAGAAGGGAACAACGAAACCAAACAAGAATGAAACAAATTGAAGGAATTGAATGACTCAATGCAACCTAATAAAATAAACCCAAAGGAGAAGGTGGAAAACCAAGATATAAATGAAATACACTGAAAGTGAAGAAGGAGAAAAAAGGAAAAAGAAACAAACCAACGATAAAGGGAAATAAAATGAAATCAAATGATAAGGCACAAACAAGTAATATAGAATACAAGCAGGAGAAATGGTACACTCAAATGTAATATTGGAAACGAAACCAATAACTAACCCAAGTAAATAATAAATATTATTATCAATTAATTGATAAAGGTAACTGATATGTGAGGAAACCCAATTAAATACTATTAGAAATAAAAATACACTAACCCACAAATTAGAGTAAGATGTAATGATGAAATCGATAGAGACATAAACTTGTTAATATTATTAATGATATTTGTAATGAAAGAGATAGTACGGTAGTGAGAAAATAAACTTTAGTAAATGAGAAAGAGAAAGTAATTACAGGGATTACCCATTTAGAAACACTTAAAATAAAAACATTTAAGGAGTGCAAAAGTGGAAGTGCAAAAACCCCAAAGTAAAGTGATAAAGAAAAAACACTACATAAATTATAATAAACAATAGATAATTTAAAAGTGAAGGTAATGAATAAATAAGAATAGTGTAAATGATAGTGTTATGAAAAGTAGTTGTTTAACACCCAAAAAATAGTATAAAAGGAAATGAATTGTAAACTAACACTACATAATAATTGTTAAATAATTGTTTAATCAAATTTATGAATAGGATATGGCTGGAGAAATTGTACAGACCATAGGCCTAGATGTTATATTCTATGTGATAAAAAATAGTAAGTAATAGCCATATTGTTAACAATGGCAAGTTAAATAAACATGCAAAACTTAGAAAACAAGAAAATCAGTTAGTAAATAATTAGCAATCCATGATGTGTAAAATAATAGTAACATACAAATAACACAAAAACAGATCCAAAACACATCAACAAATAACACAACCAATTATAATAACAAAGCAAAACTCATTAGGTTAAAATGAAATGTAATTTGTAGGAAATAAGTAAATATAAGCAATGGCTATATAGGCCTAGGAAATGCCTAACTGTCAAAAACAAACAACTACAAATTGTAACAAATTAACAAAGAAAGTAACAAATCTAAGGCGAGTAATTAACCAAGGATAATTTGTAAATCTTATTAAAAGAAAAATGTTATTATAAGGATTTAAATTAAAAAAGAAATGTAATTAACACATGTTAACATAATGGTACAAAAGTTAATATCTTATAGAACCCAACCTTATGGGGTATCAAAACAATCTTTGAAAGGAAATAATAACAGTAGTGATAATATTTAATATGTAGGGAGGAAGACAGAAGAATATAAGCAATCAGAAGATATACAGCTATTTTGAATAATAATTCAAATTTGATAACAATGGTAATAAACCAAGATTAACCAATCAAATTTAACACGTAACCATGACAACACACGTTGGTTATGAATATTTCCGTTAATTTATACTACTCAAAAAGTGACGCTCGTCAAGATTAGACGCCAAATATTGAATGACCTAAATTTTCATTTTTAACGTATAAAAGTAATCTAAATTCAAAAATATGTACCAATAAGAAGAAGACGAGGGACCATAATGTTTAACTAATGCCAAGGACCATTTTACACGAGAATTAAATGAAAAATCGTCTACATCTAACATGAAAAGGACGCAAGACATACTTAACCCCCAAGATTATTGAAAATTGATGACTAATGCAGCCCAATTACATTTTTGACTGACGACTGTTAATACCAAGTCGTCTGATTTGATAAGTATAATTGAATTACCCAAATTCCAGGAATAAACTCACTTTAAATATTTCTCACAGTAAATTGAACTCTCACTATAAACCATATATTCTCTTTCAAAGATTAATTAAGAAAAATAAAACACTGAAAATTTATTAACTTAGAATATAACCTGTTGATCGAATACGAACTTTAGAAACACACTTAACTACACTACAGAACAAATTATAACCAAACACATTATTATTTAAGTACAAATAATGTAAGGTAATGTACTTTTTATTGTAATCATAATTAATATTTGTCTTGTAATCAAAAGAACTCCAGATTTTGAAAGAGTACAATTGTAAACTAACAAAACAGTAGCCATACTGGACTGAATATCTCGTTACAAAATCGATTTTGTCAACCCAAGAGAAATTGTTTCATAACTAATGTCGGTGCAAATTTATTAATAAACAAGTATAATTTTCTTGTCAGACTGAAACATTACAAATCAATAATTAAAGTAACTAGTACAGAGTGTAACCATTGTTTTTAATTCATAGGGAGTGTATTGTATAATTTGTGCTTGTTAGTAAACAACTAGATTTGACAGCCAGCGCTCACACTGCAATTCGACAAACTACCTGCTCGATTCAGGAGGTCGAACAGGCGGCAATAAATTTGAATGCCCCGGCCGTCATCGCTGAGAACACCTTTTTAACACATTATTTAATAAGTTTAATTGTTTTCAATAAACAATTTGGCGCCACCCGGGATTCACAAAACCTTGTTTAATAACAGGTAAGGTTACTACTGCGTTGTACTGGTAATTAAAACATCGCTACGGACTTCGTTAGTGCAAGGATTGAAGTAACGACACCAGTGTGAGGCGAACACACTACATATACATCCATTCGTTATAGATTGGCTTCCATCGCAGGGCTTGAATGAGACGGACGTACACATCTATTCGTTACAATATATAAAATTGTATGTGATGACTGCGATAAATTCTATATTCGACAAACAGGAAGAGGTTTTAAAGACAGATATACAGAACATCTACCCAAGAAGAATATCAATAATATAAAGTCCAGTTATGCGCAGCACTTAATAGAATACAACCATAATTATACCAGTTTTTCACAAAATTTAGAACCTTTACATTACTGTAAGAAAGGACGCTTCATGGATGCAATGGAAGAATTTATAATTTACAAACCAAGTAAATTCCAGCATGACGAGCTACTGAATGATATGTTGTCATTTAAATCCAATGTCTTTTACGACACAGTAATACACACACAACAAGAAGAAAGCAGACGACTGCCTGTGTAGGTTTGCGATAACAAAATCAATCGACTTTTAACTTTACGACGACGCGCACGTGTGTGAATGCACATAGCTATGTGTTCGCGTGAATTCGAATCTTGTGCAGTGGTTTTATTTTAAACTTAATGACGAGTGATTAGTTCATGATTTCATTTTTATAACCTGATGATGGGACTGTGTTCCTGAAACGCGTCGTTACGCAAACAATCAAAAGTTGCAAGGAAGGAATTAGATAAAGGTAATTACCAGTCTATATAACTTATTAATAGGAGGCTTTCTCCTCTCCGACTCACTGTGACAGAACCATGCTTATAGATCTGGATGGACTCCATATGCAGCCGAAGGAAGTAGCCACTTACCAAAGACAGGATCTTGGTGTCCTCAAAGAGAACTTGTTGAACAGCATTGAAGAGTGCATGCTCGGTGACCGCACACTTCCCCGGCTGCCTCAAGTGGTCTAGGAACTGCTGTATCTTCCTGGTCGGTTTGAAGACGGTTCTTATGCCCCACCGACTTAGAAGTCTGCCAATGCTGGCCATCACATTGAACTGGTGGGACCTGGTGAACACCGTACCAGTGAACCTTTCCAACTGTTTATACTAAACGTGGCCTCCAATGGTGGGGCCAAAACGTCAGTTCAAATTAACAGCATTCGACCACGACATAATAACCCAGCAATGAGTAATAGCTTTGCTGATGCCAGCTGCGAGAGCCTAAGGCATCAGTTAATTAAACAATATTTAATAGATAATAACACACAAACATTTATCAATAATGGAAGTAACACAATAATCAAACACAGACCCCTAAGGAAGAAAGGTTAAAACAATATGGTTACCTGCATAAATATATTTAGAATAATGGATGGTCATCAGGAAAATCCTAGGAGGCATTACTCAATCACTTCATGGTTATTAAATGTCTCTAATGCTAGGCCCTGTGATTTTTGGCAAATCAACATGCTACTTGCTTGGACAGCAACTTATGACAAACTGCATATACACAGTAACCACAACTGGAAGCTACTCCCAAAAAAACACACAAAATGATTTATGTACTCCTGACAATAAAAAATTATCTAGGTATGAATTCACATGACTAAAATACTGAACATTATTCTTTACATAACATATACACACACATTGTAACATTACATTTGGAACAACATAATATCGTACCTGATTTAATGAAGACTTTGGTTAAGAAGCTAACAAGGAGAACAATATCTTCCAAGATGATAGTGAAGAGGAACGACTAACAATTTTAGACTGACTAGTAAGACAACTGACCGTACCCAAATTAATGATTTAGGTTAAGTGATGCAAAATATCTTCAACCCCAATGATGACATGAATTTTCAGTAATGACCAAACAAAGAATTATAAAGACAGACGGCTTATGAACCAGTACCATAAAGAAACAAATGGTTTCATTTAATGTATCATAATATCTAGATAATCAAAATACAAATTCAGGGATAACAGGCCCAAACATGTAATATTATGTAAAAGAAATATTGGTAAATAATTAAGTTAATTGATGTAATGAAAATATAAATACACCTGATTATAGATACATGAACCATACAAATAATTGTCACATATAGTGTTCATAGGATTGTCCAGTAAACAACAAGGAATAACTTGGTCACAATAACATTTATAACAAGAGTGAAACCCATATAAACAGTAAATGTAACAAGATTATTAGAACTGTGTGGTGAGGTGGAGCAACAGTGTTCAATTTATTGTAATTTTTGTAACTCAGACATCAGTAAGTATACAGATGTTGAAACCCATATAAACAGTAAATGTAACAAGGCAGTGTCAGAGTAATTAGTAAATTAACTGACAAAAGACCAATTAATTAGTGTAGAATTTGTTTTATAAATGTGCATATTTTATGTTTTAGCACAGTGTTTTATATCATAGTATTTGTGTTGTGTTTTTTGTATGTAGCAGGTGATACAGTTAGTTTAAAGGAATGTCAATTTAATGATATTAATTCCATTTTTTTTATGTTGTGTTAACAAATATAACCATAGAACTGGTGTTAAACCATGGTAAATTGACTGACAAAGCAGAATGGACTATATAAAGATGTTTTGTTAAGTGTCAAACACTTATACAGTTTGAGTAGAAAACAGTTATTTGTGCAAGGATTTGGTAAAATCATAGCCATGTGGGTATGAATTTAACTATTAGAATAATATATCTTTTGTGTTGTTAAAATAACATTATATGTTAAACAATTTTGATGAGTGTTAAAAGTTAATTTAATTGTTAAAGATTTTAAAACATGGTGATGAAAATAATACCATTACATAGGCCAGGTGAAACCAACTTTAGTAAATTTTGAATAATAATGTTAGAAATTTTGTAAAACAAATGTGAAAGGGTAGATGTATTTATAGGTAATAATGTATACAAGGAATATAGAAACAAAATAACACATATCAAGTTATTTAAGAAAATTTCAAATAAAAAAATTGTAACATCTATAGTTCTTAAGTAAAAGTAGGCATGTTTAGTGTCTAAATATAACAAATGTGAAGATCAAAATAATGCTGATAATGGTTTTAAATTCCCATTCAGTATAGAAAAGTTATGTTAATTTAAAGATTTTGAACAAATTTTAGACTTTGAAATAATGAAAGTATATGAAAATGTATATCCGAATTAGCCAACCAGATTCCAAGTTTACCCTTAGCAACCAGAAATTTCGAATAAATAAAATGAGACTTCTTTGACAACGATCTTAGCGGATAGACGCGTTTTTAAAACGTCCTGCATTATATAATATAAATTGTGAAAAAACGAAACAAACATATAAATACAGTTAGAGGTACACTACACGAACTTTTTACAATAGCAGAACACCCATTATATGGATTAGAAGACACAAGAACCAGGAAGAAGATCTGAAGTGGACGAGGGACGAGGAAGAAGATCTGACGTGGACGTGGGCCCTATCTTCAACCAGGAAGAATACAAGAAGAGGATTTGGTGATTTTGACAAATTATTATATTGTACTTCAACACCCACATTTGTATACACGACTTTTAAGTAATAATCAACTAAACTACAGACACCATATAACACAAACACTAAGAACAATCACTAATAACACTATATAAGATTAACACCTTTTCAAACACAACAAGAACTTTTAATTTACATAATAATTATTAAAGCCTGAACTGGACATAACCTTTTAAAACTGGTAACCACTATACAACTCCTGTATGCACGTAACACTCTAACATTGTAATATCCTGTAATTGTAAAACTTGTATTTTGATTAATAGTGTAATATTTTGTTTAATTATAATCCCCGAACCATATACGCCCTGAGATAATTAATATTTTATTAGAAACGTTAACGAAGCATTGTTTTGGTCTCGTAGAAATACTGAACAGCTACTGCTGCCAACTGGTAAAAGAAAACTTATAGTTTGCGTTACAATTGTGATTATCCTGTTTAAATTTATTAAAACAGTTAACCAGTGTTTTTTCCGAATAAAGGATTCCATAAGGATATATGTTTGATGGTATTTGTGTGTCGTTATTATTGCTGTTACATTTAGGAAATAAAATTCACAGATTGCAGCGGACACGACAGTTGGCATCGTTGAGTGACGTCACGGAAACGTGCGGCATAGTGGGAGCAAGCGGCAATTTCCAAAACCATTCGCCGTTCAACATAACACATTAATCATTACACATTGACGACTCCAGTGCGAGTTTGTCGCTACATTATTTATCTATATTACAAGTTGACACTTCCAACGGGCGGTGTAATTCAAGTGCACACGACATAGATACAAGTAACCTATTACTAATAACATTGTACGTAACGAAATATTCTTATCGTTAACGAATTCAAGTTGACGAACTTGAAGTGAGGCTACATTTCAATTAGAAGTAACCCTATAACGAAAAATCTTATCGTTACAACATTTATAAAACACCCATGGCATGTATAGTCCCAATACCTGTAATTATTTCTGTGTGGCTTGTGTACACATCCTTGAAATACAATAAATTCTGTCAAAACATTGACACAAATGTTTAGACTTTGTAACGGAATTTATCTTTTTCAAATCTACCCGCCCAAAATATCACCTACCTTATCGATTTAATTCTCGCACCTACCTTACATCTCATCAATACGTCATAGGGCCGCCAGCATATTTAGAGCTAATATGCAACTATTCCACGCTTTTCACTATACAATACCGGTATGATTTAAACCCTTTATTTCCCTGGACTCAGAAGACTCTAGAATTTCGTTAGGCGAGATTTGGATGCAGCAAACAGACGAGGTTGCAGCGCAATAATTACATTCAACACGAGTTCTTTGTGATATAGAAATTTGTTTTTATTATCTTTTTTTGCAATTCAAACGGGCGTTGCCCTTATATATCTAAGTGATTAATCAAGCACTCAACATGGAACATATATAATCATATTTTGCACAAGATTACTTGACTTAAATCTACAAAGGCAAACCAGCACTTCGCTTTCACGCTCTCACTCACTCTTTAAAAACCCCCCTTAGATGTGAGCTCTCATTTCGATCTGAATTTATTGGTTTAATGTTGTATACATTTTTGTTAATTGCTGTCTGGTCGATTTAGTTTCAAATTTACTTATCTGGAGACGTTATTCCACACGTGGCATCATCATTCTTGTAGTTCACTTTTGTTGCAATACTCAGTGAACTGTTAAAACTGTTAATTAATTTTGATGATTATCTCAAGTACTCTGAGAAACTTATTTAGCACTGTTTTAATTACTGTTACTTTTTTCACTATTTTGTAGACCTACACGCCAATTTGTTGTGTAGGCCTCCTGACGCTACTGCACTGCCTTAAGCTGTTCGTAGACTGAAGATGGCAATCTCGGAATGTACTCTACATCAGCCGGTCATGTGGTACCCCTACTTTGCTGGCCGGATCATACCGAAGATTCTAGAACATCGTCAAAGTTTGTATTGCATCTCTGTATTATAAAACACTCGTTCATGTCATTATATTGTTGTGACATCATCTCGAATATAAAAGTTTGTGCCCATGTATGGCTTGGTTTATAGCTCGAAGACGACGATGCCTACGTCACTCTGACTGATTCATACACTTCCCATTTCGGAAGTCATATTTTATTCAGTTTTACTTAGATCGTGTTATTGCACAATATAAAATAATTATCCCCATTTTGTACTGTCACAGCTTTTGTCTAGTTAATACTAAACCTAACAAAGCCTTCCGTATTTTAGTGGTCACTATTAAACTAAGGATATTGTATTATCACTATTACACTAAGGATATTATAATATCACTATTAAACTAAGGATATTGTAATATCAAGCAACACAAAAAAACAACAAATAAAAACCAATGTTATGAGCATTGGCTTTTTGACACATGGAGATTGTGCACAATAATATGGTCAAACCCTCAATTCACAGTTCTACTGTGGTGTTCTTTTTGCCTTTGAAAGAACATAAGACAGTGATATCCTGGTCTTTTATGAAATAATGTTTTGACAATCGTACATTTTCACACCACTAAAGAAAGTCACAAGTGTTTGATATGCCAGTCAAAATGTATTTCAAGAAGTTTTCTAAGAAGCACTGGAATCAGTTGAGCATATGGAGAAGGAAATTATTTTCAAGGTGATGTAAGCCTTGCTAAGGAAGTTAATTAAATTGTTAAGGAATGAGTTAAGATTTAAATTTTGCATGGTGTCAATCCAGAATATTTTGGAAGCACTTTGTATATACATTCATACTCACATCAGCTTCTCCTTCTTATTCTCATATACTATTGTCTAGTATTCACATATACATGTTTGTACATGCGTGCAAGCATGTGTCTGATACTACTCAGTAACAGTGTGATGTTTTAATTACATTTACATGTCTCTTAATCTCTTCTACATGACTAATCTCTTCTACATGACTAATCTCTTCTACATCTGTTACGTACTCATGAATGATACAGAACATTTGTGGACATACATATCCTCTAGACAATACATAAAACAGCAAGAAATATCAAAAATTAAATATCACTATAGTATTGACGACTCGGAACACTTAGTTAAGTAACGGACACGTCATGGACAACGAAATCCAAGAAATATCAAAAATATAATTAAACATTAATTCTGGCCTTTTCTGGTAACAACTGCCTCAAAACGTACTTTACAACCTGGAAAAATCACACACAGTCACTCAGTGATAAACTTTGTACAACCATAGTGACTAATTTCATACCTGAATGATTTCCACAACTGCTGTTAATGCAAGTTCATACTGATTTGGATGCCACTCGTTAATATAGTGCAATGAATTAGTAAGATTTGGATCTCCATTTGAAGCTGTAATTGTATAATTATATAATTAGGTACAAAAAACACATTATAAGTAGAAACAGCACATTATTAAATTTAAAAATAAACTGTACATAAGTGTAGGCTACTGGCAGTCACCTGGGTAACTGCCTCACTGCCCTTGGGGATGCCAAACTGAAGTCTAATAAAATAAAATAAATTTATTTTTGACTTTTCAGATACAATTTTTAACTTCTTATGCTAATTTGTTTTTCTGTTAGAGTTGGCCTTCATCCCGTGCTTCAGAAAAAATTTAATTGGACTCAGTAAATTAAATAATGTAAATATTATTTTATGATTTGTTTTCTTTTTCTCCTTCTTATTACATGTTAATGTTAATATAGTCAAGTTTGTGCAAGTTTGTTTAACATTTCAAATGTTACACTACAGTTTAGACGTATTTACTGATTTACAGCTATTAGGGAAAGGTTAAACTTTTAAAAAACAACTTATTGGTAAAATAAGGTTTACCAATAACCATACCTGCACTAGTTTTCGATATTTCAGTTACAAGACAGTCGGTATTGATATATTGTGAAAATCGCAAATAATTTTAGTAAAATAATAGTAAGTATGTTAATTTATTGTTTACGTTAAAAAACTGTTTGCATTCTGTTGCATAATTTACAAACATTTGAAGCCATTTTTATATGGTGTCCTGACTTGTACAGCCTCAAATATTACATTGGACACAAATCTGTCTATTAGTTTACATTTTTATGCAGGCTGGTAACGTACATAAGTAAATCTTGTTACTTTTATAGGCAACATTTATTTCACTGTGTTGTCATCACCATTATACCCTGTTTGGCCAGTGGCTAGTACAATATAATACAATACATGTAGCATGTACCAGTAGCAATATCATGACAGACTATAGTTAACTAATTAGTCACGACTACATGCCAAGTGGGATATAATGCAGATGGTGTTGTGTTATATGAACATACTGTTCTAATGTCAAATATGGCCAAACCAGTAAAATCTATACCAAATCTGTACAACAGAAAATGAAATCTGTACCAAATTAAGTTACAAATTCTATCCTTCAATAATACAGAAAACAGTCACTAACAAGAAAATCATAGAACATGATTAAAATGTTGCATTTATGTGTTATAATAAAACTAAGTTAATTCAATTTGTACTTATACTGTAATAATATGAATATACTAACTTATTATTATACAGTACCAGTACAAATATAGTTTAATCATTTTTATATAACCAAAAATTACTGAAGGCAGACTAACTAACTGGGAGAGTATATTAAACACCACTAATCTGGGCAGAATTAGTTGAAAACCGTAAGTATAAGGAAACCTAGATAAACAATTTATTGTTTGGATATTTGAATGCTGCTTCCTTTATAGCATACCATATGTTTTAATTTTGCTCACAAACTACAAGGCAAAGTAAACAGCGTTTGAGGAAAAGAAACATGTAAAAAGATGTACATACTCAGCAAAAAGACAGTCGCTCCAACACATTCAAACAATTTTCTGTGTTGGACCATCTGCTGACACACACACACAGAGTTGATACAGCAAATACTCACTTGTCAGGTACAAAATAATGTGTTCCTGTATGGTTGGGCACATGATATGCACATGTGACTCAACCTTTTCACACGTTCTTTTCATAGGAAATTTTGGAATATGAAAGTTATTATTCAGAATTTATTAAACTTGTAACAGTACAAAAGACTATGTATTGTGCACGAGTTCATGTATCGGTAGTGCAGTTACGGTATCAAAAGACAGTGCATGATTGGAAGTATCATATAATTATTAAAGGGTTAGAGAAAACATTTTGCTATATGTTTGTTTGGGAAAGAAATTACCACCACATAAATAAAAGTTAGTTTGGCAAAATATCAAGGAAAGATGGTAAAAATAAAGTTTTATGTGAATGTGGTTCACACCAAAAGCCGGCACTGAGACTGAGTCACATGATCCCTTACTTTGGTTCCTGCCACTCACCTAAACCTTATTCAATGATATACAGCTCTGCCATTTGTGCTGAAGATAAAATAATATTTTAACATGTAAAAATGCAAAATTATATTTTGAATGCATGAGTAGAATAAGGAACAATGTTTGATGGAGCAAACCTAGTGAAACTACTGTGATAAAAAAGAACTAGTAATTGAAAAGTGAGTATGCAAGTATGGCTGACCACATTTATGTACAATGTAGTTCATTGTACGAGGGGTGTTTAATAAGTCTGTGCAAAGTCAGGAGATGGCACTCACAGAGATGATGTCATTTTTAGTTTCCTGCTAGGAGTGTACACCACGTTTCAGTAACATAATTCTATTGTTGTCTATCGTTTTAATTGATGAAGAATTGTGATTTCCAAAAAATGAATGAAAGAGAATTTCGTGTGGCGATGAAACATTACTTTTTGAAAGGCAAAACCACACAGGAAACTAAATCCAAGCTGGATAAATATTATGGTGAGTCAGCTTCACCGACAGAACAGTTTACAAATGGTTTGGTTATTTTCGTAGTGGTCACATGAGCACAAACGACGCTGAACATTCCAGATGGCCTGTTGAGGTTACAACTGCAGAAAATATAGAAGAAATCCATGATATGGTGATGGAGGGCAGAAGATTGAAAGTGTGTGAAATTGCTAAGATAATAGGCATCTCAGCTGAATGGGTGCATCATATTTTACACGAACATTTACATATTGTAATGGGGCGAATTAGGAGGTTTTTTATTTTTTATCAATTTTGGCCCTGATCTAAGTAAAATTGCACAATTCACTTCATATATGTGAGCCACCCCAGTTTAATTTTATATTAATTCAAATCATCCATTCAATCACTTTCAAATTGCCAGACTTCACCTGTGAGGAGCCCCCAGTACAGCAATGCACATTGTTAGCCAAAACAATTGCACAGACGTATTGCGTAACCACCCCAGCAGCAGGCTTTTTGTGAAACACAGTCTGCAGTCTGCTATCAGAGAGTGAATAGTAGATAGCCAGCAGCAGCATAAAGTGCCGGAAACAGAAAAACACAGTGGCCTCGGGAGTGTAAGATAGGCCGTAATAATAAGTCGGCCTATCTATTCAAGTGTTAAAACAATTAATAAAAAGAGTACAAACAGTATAAAGTTTGCCGCCCAGTCAACTACTAACACAGACCGCGCGCGGTCGCCTAAAACTTTATACCCGGACAAAATTTTGTTCCATCAAGTCAGCCGACTAATCAAGCTTATATCGGAGTTGTAAAGCAGTTTAAAAGTATACTAGAATAAGAAAAATGTTTAAATAAATGTGCATGTTGTATCTGTCTTAAAAGGAGAGAAAGTTGAGTTCTAATTGAAATTCTATTTAAAAGGAAATAATTAGATAATAAAATTTTTTTATTCCATCAAACAAATGAGTGTAGCGTACGTTTGTTGGGTAACCTGATAATCATACTTGCATCTTAAAGTTCGTGTGCCGGATCCTGGTAGAAAACAGAAGGTAGGTGATAAAATAATTTTATGTATTTATATTTGTATGTATTAAAATGTAATTAACATTACATCTGGTGCCCGAACAGGGACTCGAGTTTAT
Source organism: Magicicada septendecula (assembly GCA_034769895.1). Taxonomy (NCBI): domain Eukaryota; kingdom Metazoa; phylum Arthropoda; class Insecta; order Hemiptera; family Cicadidae; genus Magicicada; species Magicicada septendecula. The sequence continues at coordinate 746,273,254 of CM068367.1, read as the reverse complement.
AAATGTAACTTTGAATAAACCGCACCTAAATGTGAATATAAGCGTGGGTTAGGAGTACGTAAAAAAGTACGAAAAGTGAGGTTATACGTAAGTAATAATTAAGGGATACTTAAGGTATGTAAGATAAGAAGTGTTAAAATATAGTATAATAAAATAAATGTGGTAATTTTACAATTAAAAATGGCAGGAATGAATGAAAACAATATAAATGAAACGACTAGTGTCAAAAATTGTGACGATTCTAATTTTATGAATAACGTTGAAACCCACTCGACTCCAAACGTGAGTCAGGAAAATAAAACAAAAAATAATGCAACTGAAACAAAGAGTACAGACGATTCGGGGATACAAATAACGCCAAAATTGAGTAGGGAAAGTGAAATGAATAATGAAGAAGTCAGCTTCACTGACAAAAATGTAGCAGCACAATTTACTCCAACGACAACACGAGTCAAAGAGTTGTCGATGGACGATATATTTATTTTAATAAAAACAATGTCTGAGAGTTTGAGTAGTATCAATGTAAAATTCGACGTTCAAAAGAATAGTTTTGACAGCAAATTAGATGTACATAATGACAAATTTAACGAATTAAATAACAAGTTGAATGAAATTAAGACCGAAATTAAAAGTGAATTTAATTGTAAATTTGATGTACTCAAATTTGACATTGATGAAGTAAAAATGAAATGCAAAAGTAGTTGTAACGAATTGAAACAAGATATTGAGAGAATAGTAGAGTCAGTAGAAGAACGGATCAAAAGTAAGAGTAATAATGACAGTAAGAAATTAACAAGTGATAACAATAATGTCGAAAATGAGAATATAATTAACAATGTGGTAGTAGAGTAAGATAACAAATATTAACAATGATATTGAAAGTGGTAATGTGACTGAAAGGGTGGTATCAGAGAGTGATACGTTGAAAATAGATAGTGAAATAGTGAGTTCAAATAGTGAGAGAGAGAGATATGTTGTAATGAGGTAGTAATTAGTGTTGATGAATTAGAAAAAGAATGGAAAGAAAGAGTAGATGAATGTGTAGGGCAGAGGGTAAATTTTCCCCTTATTGGTGATGAACCAAGGTGTTCAAAAATGTTATTATTGGAGGGCAAGAGACCCTATTTAATAGTTGATTTGAGTTGTTTTTCTTTGTTGTATAAATTAGTACCCTCTGTGTGGAATGATGTTGAAAGTGCGAGATGGTGTTTTGATGAGAGAGATTTAGATAGAGAAGTGTGTGTTGATAAAGAGATAGAATTATATAAACTAATGAGAGATTATAATGAGTTGAAAGAGATGCTAAATGGTATGAAATACTTACCTGTTAAAATAGAGAGTGAAGATTATTTTGATGATACATGTTTAAATAATAATTATTTACTTTATGATGAAAAAATAACTGACTTGATAATGAATATAATTACTGATGGAGACTTAACCGATGTACTTAACGTTGACTTGTTTTATGATTATTTTGGTAAAATGAAGGAATTTGGTTTTTATGGTGACGACACACAAGACAGTAATTTGTGTGTTAATGAAATTGAACAATGCTATATAAAACAAAGACTTATCTATGACGATGGAGGATAGGCTATAAAACGATAAAGGACAGTTATAAATATTTTGTTTTATGGTTTTGACCTGGCAGATTTGGACAATGAAGTGTGGAAAACGGAACAGTGAATAACAAAAGTTTGTAAATAATTGTAGTGAAATTATTTGTATGTATTATAAAATGTTAGATAAACAATGTATGTATGTAGTAGAAATTGTCATGATGATAATAATAATATTAATATTTTGCAGCTTAAATAAATAACAAAAACAATGTGGAAGAAGATAATGAATGAGTTGTAGTCATTGCAATGGGTGAAGGTAATTAAAATGTTGTATTTTTAATAATTAATTTAATTAAAATAATTTGAAATGTTTAACTATTCTGATTGATTTAAAGGTTGTATAATTGAATTTTCTAATGGATTTAAATTGTTTTATGAGACTTGATATTAATTAATAAATAAGTGGTAAATTGTTTGAGATGAAATAATATTGTTGTTAAATGTTTCAGAGGTTACGTGGAGATATTGGTGTGTGTGTGTGTGTGGTGTGTATTCTGTGATCAGGTCAATAGGGGATAATGTATTGTAAGTATAAAGTTCATAATACCAATCAGATAAAATAAAATGCTTACAGGTGTGGAAAGAGTTTAACCCAATAATATAAATGAATTGTGATAATGGTATTAAATAGAAATTGTAATTAAAAAAGAAATAATAATTGAAAGGTGAATTAAAATTATATTTGGTTTGAACTGTAAGAAATAGACATTGATAAATATGTTATCTAAAAGATTTATAAAAATTAAGAAGTGAAGTACAGGTGTTAGTATGATGTAACCATGAATGTTGAAACTGAGAGTGTTGATAACACCAGTCTGGCAGACTATTGTTTATGTAAACAGGTGTGCTGTATGTTGTGACTAATGTTGAATTGACAATAACAAAATGTGGCAGTATGTTGAATCATTGCCATGAGCAGATTCTATTAGGAAATATAATAGAAACCTCAGATTTGATGGAATGTAGATAATTTTTTTTTTTTGGCCTTTGTAAAAAGTTTCTTAAATAAATAAAGTTGTTTCGAACAAATGAGATTGAAATAATGTAGGTAATATTTTATGTCGGATCCTTTTGAAAAATGTAATTAATTTTGAAAGTGTTAATTATATTTAATATGATATGAATTAAATTCAATGAAAGGTAATTCAATAAATTAAAAGGATAATTTTTGATAATGACTTTAAATCTATGTTGATCTGAATTTTGATTGTAATGATAAAATAAATAATTGATAAAAACATAATGATTAAAATATGCATTTAAAATTGAAATTTGAAGGAAATGTTTGAGCTGAAACGGTGTTTGGAAAATAAGATGTGTATATTACTGCCCAAGTAACTTGTATCAATGACAATCTAGGTTTTATGTTTAACTGTAGACTCTCCACCTAAGTGCGGTCATGACCTCACCGGATCATGACCGTGAAAGTAGTTAATTGTGGCAAATCATAAATTTTACTTGATATAACCGGCTTGTGGTTTGTTTTATTTTGCTAACCCTGGTTTGTTAGACTTAGTAGGGGGGTTATTTTTTGGGGAATCTACCAAATTTTGGAACAGGTCTATTTTCACCCAGATAGGGGTGGTAGTCCATTAGGGGTGTATAAATAAAAAGTAGTAGGTGTAATACCGAATTTTATTGTAACGCCGAAGCAAGGATGGGGGTGGAATAAAAGAAAAAAATGTCCACCCCTTACGCATCACTCCTTGTGATAGCAACTAGACGCTACAGTCTAGGGGGGGTAATAGTGAGTGTGGATGGGCGGCGACCCAGTTACAGGTCACGAGGGAGATGTGATTACGGCTAGATTGAGGTCTGCGAAGGCCAAGAAGTCTAGTACTGCACACAGTAGAATGTAACGGGTATCAGGGGTTAAGGGATAAAAAGGGGTAGAAAAAAAAAAAGTTTTTGGTGCCTGCCATCAAATTGATGTTTGTATTAATTCTGATTGTATTATTGTTTATGCGTATTAATAGCGTTATTGAATTATATTGTTTAGGATATAGGTATAATCAAATGTTAAGATAAGGCAGTTCATGTTTTAATTAAATATTCAATTTATTTGTTTTTTTTTCAGTAATAATAACAAAGAGATTTAATCCATTTAGATAAGAGATTTTGTTTTGTTTTGATACGATCTGATTTTGAACTTAAATTTTAAAGGATGAGTTTGTTTAGAAAATATTATGAGAGTGCGTACAAGCCCAGTATCTGCTAAAGGCAGCCCAGTTTGCATGTAAGGGGACACATATCGGTTGAGGATCTGGTATGATCTAAGCCAGGGATTTGGAGTTTGGGGAGGCATGTTAGGAGGCGAGGTGCGCTGTGGTATGTATCTGTTCGATTTTTTGGTGTTGGGATCTCGCACAGAGAAGTCCAGTGATCTCGTTCAGGTGCGTTCATAGTCACCGAGCCAGGGGGGTCGTGTACCCATGAGGAGTAAGAACAAAAGGGGGTTGTTGGCACCAGTTCCTCACCGGTCCTCTTAAGGGTTTTAGCAATGAGATTTCTTCTGTTTCGACAGAAGACTTCTCATTGGGGGGGGGGGTATTGTAATCGGGCGAATTAGGAGGTTTTTTATTTTTTATCAATTTTGGCCCTGATCTAAGTAAAATTGTACAATTCACTTCATATATGTGAGCCACCCCAGTTTAATTTTATATTAATTCAAATCATCCATTCAATCACTTTCAAATTGCCATACTTCACCTGTGAGGAGCCCCCAGTACAGCAATGCACATTGTTAGCCAAAACAATTGCACAGACGTATTGCGTAACCACCCCAGCAGCAGGCTTTTTGTGAAACACAGTCTGCAGTCTGCCATCAGAGAGTGAATAGTAGATAGCCAGCAGCAGCATAAAGTGCCGGAAACAGAAAAACACAGTGGCCTCGGGAGTGTAAGATAGGCCGTAATAATAAGTCGGCCTATCTATTCAAGTGTTAAAACAATTAATAAAAAGAGTACAAACAGTATAAAGTTTGCCGCCCAGTCAACTACTAACACAGACCACGCGCGGTCGCCTAAAACTTTATACCCGGACAAAATTCTGTTCCATCAAGTCGGCCGACTAATCAAGCTTATATCGGAGTTGTAAAGCAGTTTAAAAGAGTGAGATGGACAATTAACGCCATAAAATCAAGTGAGTTCGGAGTAAAAAATGAACTAATAACAGTTTGGACATAGTGCAAGTAATTTACTGGACGCGCCATGTGGTCGACAGTGACGCTGTTTAGGAAAGTAACACTATTCTTTTACATATATTCTTATGTTCTCTAAAAAGGGGTTTTAAAGGTCTGAATGTGAGAGTGTGGCAAGCTGGGTGCGCCTTGATTAATTAAAAGTATACTAGAATAAGAAAAATGTTTAAATAAATGTGCATGTTGTATCTGTCTTAAAAGGAGAGAAAGTTGAGTTCTAATTGAAATTCTATTTAAAAGGAAATAATTAGATAATAAAATTTTTTTATTCCATCAAACAAATGAGTGTAGCGTACGATTGTTGGGTAACCTGATAATCATACTTGCATCTTAAAGTTCGTGTGCCGGATCCTGGTAGAAAACAGAAGGAAGGTGATAAAATAATTTTATGTATTTATATTTGTATGTATTAAAATGTAATTAACGTTACATCTGGCGCCCGAACAGGGACTCGAGTTTATAAATGTAATTTTGAATAAACCGCACCTAAATGTGAATATAAGCGTGGGTTAGGAGTACGTAAAAAAGTACGAAAAGTGAGGTTATACGTAAGTAATAATTAAGGGATACTTAAGGTATGTAAGATAAGAAGTGTTAAAATATAGTATAATAAAATAAATGTGGTAATTTTACAATTAAAAATGGCAGGAAAGAATGAAAACAATATAAATGAAACGACTAGTGTCGAAAATTGTGACGATTCTAATTTTATGAATAACGTTGAAACCCACTCGACTCCAAACGTGAGTCAGGAAAATAAAACAAAAAATAATGCAAATGAAACAAAGAGTACAGACGATTCGGGGATACAAATAACCCCAAAATCGAGTAGGGAAAGTGAAATGAATAATGAAGAAGTCAGCTTCACTGACAAAAATGTAGCAGCACAATTTACTCCAACGACCACACGAGTCAAAGAGTTGTCGATGGACGATATATTTATTTTAATGAAAACAATGTCTGAGAGTTTGAGTACTATCAATGTAAAATTCGACGTTCAAAAGAATAGTTTTGACAGCAAATTAGATGTACAGAATGACAAATTTAACGAATTAAATAACAAGTTGAATGAAATTAAGACCGAAATTAAAAGTGAATTTAATTGTAAATTTGATGTACTCAAATTTGACATTGATGAAGTAAAAATGAAATGCAAAAGTAGTTGTAACGAATTGAAACAAGATATTGAGAGAATAGTAGAGTCAGTAGAAGAACGGATCAAAAGTAAGAGTAATAATGACAGTAAGAAATTAACAACTGATAACAATAATGTCGAAAATGAGAATATAATTAACAATGTGGTAGTAGAGAGTAAGATAACAAATAGTAACAATGATATTGAAAGTGGTAATGTGACTGAAAGGGTGGTATCAGAGAGTGATACGTTGAAAATAGATAGTGAAATAGTGAGTTCAAATAGTGAGAGAGAGAAATATGTTGTAATGAGGTAGTAATTAGTGTTGATGAATTAGAAAAAGAATGGAAAGAAAGAGTAGATGAATGTGTAGGGCAAGGGTAAATTTTCCCCTTATTGGTGATGAACCAAGGTGTTCAACAATGTTATTATTGGAGGGCAAGAGACCCTATTTAATAGTTGATTTGAGTTGTTTTTCTTTGTTGTATAAATTAGTACCCTCTGTGTGGAATGATGTTGAAAGTGCGAGATGGTGTTTTGATGAGAGAGATTTAGATAGAGAAGTGTGTGTTGGTAAAGAGATAGAATTATATAAACTAATGAGAGATTATAATGAGTTGAAAGAGATGCTAAATGATATGAAATACTTACCTGTTAAAATAGAGAGTGAAGATTATTTTGATGATACATGTTTAAATAATAATAATTTACTTTATGATGAAAAAATAACTGACTTGATAATGAATATAATTACTGATGGAGACTTAACCGATGTACTTAACGTTGACTTGTTTTATGATTATTTTGGTAAAATGAAGGAATTTGGTTTTTATGGTGACGACACACAAGACAGTAATTTGTGTGTTAATGAAATTGAACAATGCTATATAAAACAAAGACTTATCTATGACGATGGAGGATAGGCTATAAAACGATAAAGGACAGTTATAAATATTTTGTTTTATGATTTTGACCTGGCAGATTTGGACAATGAAGTGTGGAAAATGGAACAGTGAATAACAAAAGTTTGTAAATAATTGTAGTGGAATTATTTGTATGTATTATAAAATGTTAGATAAACAATGTATGTATGTAGTAGAAATTGTCGTGATGATAATAATAATATTAATATTTTGCAGCTTAAATAAATAACAAAAATAATGTGGAAGAAGATAATGAATGAGTTGTAGTCATTGCAATAGGTGAAGGTAATTAAAATGTTGTATTTTTAATAATTAATTTAATTAAAATAATTTGAAATGTTTAACTATTCTGATTGATTTAAAGGTTGTATAATTGAATTTTCTAATGGATTTAAATTGTTTTATGAGACTTGATATTAATTAATAAATAAGTGTTAAATTGTTTGAGATGAAATAACATTGTTGTTAAATGTTTCAGAGGTTACGTGGAGATATTGGTGTGTGTGTGTGTGTGTGTGGTGTGTATTCTGTGATCAGGTCAATAGGGGATAATGTATTGTAAGTATAAATTTCATAATACCAATCAGATAAAATAAAATGCTTACAGGTGTGGAAAGAGTTTAACCCAATAATATAAATGAATTGTGATAATGGTATTAAATAGAAATTGTAATTAAAAAAGAAATAATAATTGAAAGGTGAATTAAAATTATATTTGGTTTGAACTGTAAGAAATAGACATTGATAAATATGTTATCTAAAAGATTTATAAAAATTGAGAAGTGAAGTACAGGTGTTAGTATGATGTAACCATGAATGTTGAAACTGAGAGTGTTGATAACACCAGTCTGGCAGACTATTGTTTATGTAAACAGGTGTGCTGTATGTTGTGACTAATGTTGAATTGACAATAACAAAATGTGGCAGTCTGTTGAATCATTGCCATGAGCAGATTCTATTAGGAAATATAATAGAAACCTCAGATTTGATGGAATGTAGATAATATTTTTTTTTTGGCCCTTTGTAAAATGTTATTTAAATAAATAAAGTTGTTTCGAACAAATGAGATTGAAATAATGTAGGTAATATTTTATGTCGGAGCCTTTTGAAAAATGTAATTAATTTTGAAAGTGTTAATTATATTTAATATGATATGAATTAAATTCAATGAAAGGTAATTCAATAAATTAAAATGATAATTTTTGATAATGACTTTAAATCTATGTTGATCTGAATTTTGATTGTAATGATAAAATAAATAATTGATAAAAACATAATGATTAAAATATGCATTTAAAATTGAAATTTGAAGGAAATGTTTGAGCTGAAACGGTGTTTGGAAAATAAGATGTGTATATTACTGCCCAAGTAACTTGTATCAATGACAATCTAGGTTTTATGTTTAACTGTAGACTCTCCACCTAAGTGCGGTCATGACCTCACCGGATCATGACCGTGAAAGTAGTTAATTGTGGCAAATCATAAATTTTACTTGATATAACCGGCTTGTGGTTTGTTTTATTTTGCTAACCCTGGTTTGTTAGACTTAGTAGGGGGGTTTATTTTTGGGGAATCTACCAAATTTTGGAACAGGTCTATTTTCACCCAGATAGGGGTGGTAGTCCATTAGGGGTGTATAAATAAAAAGTAGTAGGTGTAATACCGAATTTTATTGTAACGCCGAAGCAAGGATGGGGGTGGAATAAAAGAAAAAAATGTCCACCCCTTACGCATCAGTCCTTGTGAAAGCAACTAGACGCTACAGTCTAGGGGGGGTAATAGTGAGTGTGGATGGGCGGCGACCCAGTTACAGGTCACGAGAGAGATGTGATTACCGCTAGATTGAGGTCTGCGAAGGCCAAGAAGTCTAGTGCTGCACACAGTAGAATGTAACGGGTATCAGGGGTTAAGGGATAAAAAGGGGGTAGAAAAAAAAAAGTTTTTGGTGCCTGCCATCAAATTGATGTTTGTATTAATTCTGATTGTATTATTGTTTATGCGTATTAATAGCGTTATTGAATTATATTGTTTAGGATATAGGTATAATCAAATGTTAAGATAAGGCAGTTCATGTTTTAATTAAATATTCAATTTATTTGTTTTTTTTTCAGTAATAATAACAAAGAGATTTAATCCATTTAGATAAGAGATTTTGTTTTGTTTTGATACGATCTGATTTTGAACTTAAATTTTAAAGGATGAGTTTGTTTAGAAAATATTATGAGAGTGCGTACAAGCCCAGTATCTGCTAAAGGCAGCCCAGTTTGCATGTAAGGGGACACATATCGGTTGAGGATCTGGTATGATCTAAGCCAGGGATTTGGAGTTTGGGGAGGCATGTTAGGAGGCGAGGTGCGCTGTGGTATGTATCTGTTCGATTTTTTGGTGTTGGGATCTCGCACAGAGAAGTCCAGTGATCTCGTTCAGGTGCGTCCATAGTCACCGAGCCAGGGGGGTCGTGTACCCATGAGGAGTAAGAACAAAAGGGGGTTGTTGGCACCAGTTCCTCACCGGTCCTCTTAAGGGTTTTAGCAATGAGATTTCTTCTGTTTCGACAGAAGACTTCTCAATGGGGGGGGGGGTATTGTAATCGGGCGAATTAGGAGGTTTTTTATTTTTTATCAATTTTGGCCCTGATCTAAGTAAAATTGTACAATTCACTTCATATATGTGAGCCACCCCAGTTTAATTTTATATTAATTCAAATCATCCATTCAATCACTTTCAAATTGCCATACTTCACCTGTGAGGAGCCCCCAGTACAGCAATGCACATTGTTAGCCAAAACAATTGCACAGACGTATTGCGTAACCACCCCAGCAGCAGGCTTTTTGTGAAACACAGTCTGCAGTCTGCCATCAGAGAGTGAATAGTAGATAGCCAGCAGCAGCATAAAGTGCCGGAAACAGAAAAACACAGTGGCCTCGGGAGTGTAAGATAGGCCGTAATAATAAGTCAGCCTATCTATTCAAGTGTTAAAACAATTAATAAAAAGAGTACTAACAGTATAAAGTTTGCCGCCCAGTCAACTACTAACACAGACCGCGCGCGGTCGCCTAAAACTTTATACCCGGACAAAATTCTGTTCCATCAAGTCGGCCGACTAATCAAGCTTATATCGGAGTTGTAAAGCAGTTTAAAAGAGTGAGATGGACAATTAACGCCATAAAATCAAGTGAGTTCGGAGTAAAAAATGAACTAATAACAGTTTGGACATAGTGCAAGTAATTTACTGGACGCGCCATGTGGTCGACAGTGACGCTGTTTAGGAAAGTAACACTATTCTTTTACATATATTCTTATGTTCTCTAAAAAGGGGTTTTAAAGGTCTGAATGTGAGAGTGTGGCAAGCTGGGTGCGCCTTGATTAATTAAAAGTATACTAGAATAAGAAAAATGTTTAAAGAAATGTGCATGTTGTATCTGTCTTAAAAGGAGAGAAAGTTGAGTTCTAATTGAAATTCTATTTAAAAGGAAATAATTAGATAATAAAATTTTTTATTCCATCAAACAAATGAGTGTAGCGTACGTTTGTTGGGAAACCTGATAATCATACTTGCATCTTAAAGTTCGTGTGCCGGATCCTGGTAGAAAACAGAAGGTAGGTGATAAAATAATTTTATGTATTTATATTTGTATGTATTAAAATGTAATTAACGTTACATCTGGTGCCCGAACAGGGACTCGAGTTTATAAATGTAATTTTGAATAAACCGCACCTAAATGTGAATATAAGCGTGGGTTAGGAGTACGTAAAAAAGTACGAAAAGTGAGGTTATACGTAAGTAATAATTAAGGGATACTTAAGGTATGTAAGATAAGAAGTGTTAAAATATAGTATAATAAAATAAATGTGGTAATTTTACAATTAAAAATGGCAGGAAAGAATGAAAACAATATAAATGAAACGACTAGTGTCAAAAATTGTGACGATTCTAATTTTATGAATAACGTTGAAACCCACTCGACTCCAAACGTGAGTCAGGAAAATAAAACAAAAAATAATGCAAATGAAACAAAGAATACAGACGATTCGGGGATACAAATAACCCCAAAATCGAGTAGGGAAAGTGAAATGAATAATGAAGAAGTCAGCTTCACTGACAAAAATGTAGCAGCACAATTTACTCCAACGACCACACGAGTCAAAGAGTTGTCGATGGACGATATATTTATTTTAATGAAAACAATGTCTGAGAGTTTGAGTACTATCAATGTAAAATTCGACGTTCAAAAGAATAGTTTTGACAGCAAATTAGATGTACAGAATGACAAATTTAACGAATTAAATAACAAGTTGAATGAAATTAAGACCGAAATTAAAAGTGAATTTAATTGTAAATTTGATGTACTCAAATTTGACATTGATGAAGTAAAAATGAAATGCAAAAGTAGCTGTAACGAATTGAAACAAGATATTGAGAGAATAGTAGAGTCAGTAGAAGAACGGATCAAAAGTAAGAGTAATAATGACAGTAAGAAATTAACAAGTGATAACAATAATGTCGAAAATGAGAATATAATTAACAATGTGGTAGTAGAGAGTAAGATAACAAATATTAACAATGATATTGAAAGTGGTAATGTGACTGAAAGGGTGGTATCAGAGAGTGATACGTTGAAAATAGATAGTGAAACAGTGAGTTCAAATAGTGAGAGAGAGAAATATGTTGTAATGAGGTAGTAATAAGTGTTGATGAATTAGAAAAAGAATGGAAAGAAAGAGTAGATGAATGTGTAGGGCAAAGGGTAAATTTTCCCCTTATTGGTGATGAACCAAGGTGTTCAACAATGTTATTATTGGAGGGCAAGAGACCCTATTTAATAGTTGATTTGAGTTGTTTTTCTTTGTTGTATAAATTAGTACCCTCTGTGTGGAATGATGTTGAAAGTGCGAGATGGTGTTTTGATGAGAGAGATTTAGATAGAGAAGTGTGTGTTGGTAAAGAGATAGAATTATATAAACTAATGAGAGATTATAATGAGTTGAAAGAGATGCTAAATGATATGAAATACTTACCTGTTAAAATAGAGAGTGAAGATTATTTTGATGATACATGTTTAAATAATAATAATTTACTTTATGATGAAAAAATAACTGACTTGATAATGAATATAATTACTGACGGAGACTTAACCGATGTACTTAACGTTGACTTGTTTTATGATTATTTTGGTAAAATGAAGGAATTTGGTTTTTATGGTGACGACACACAAGACAGTAATTTGTGTGTTGATGAAATTGAACAATGCTATATAAAACAAAGACTTATCTATGACGATGGAGGATAGGTTAAAAAAGGATAAAGGACAGTTATAAATATTTTGTTTTATGGTTTCGACCTGGCAGATTTGGACAATGAAGTGTGGAAAATGGAACAGTGAATAACAAAAGTTTGTAAATAATTGTAGTGAAATTATTTGTATGTATTATAAAATGTTAGATAAACAATGTATGTATGTAGTAGAAATTGTCGTGATGATAATAATAATATTAATATTTTGCAGCTTAAATAAATAACAAAAACAATGTGGAAGAAGATAATGAATGAGTTGTAGTCATTGCAATGGGTGAAGGTAATTAAAATGTTGTATTTTTAATAATTAATTTAATTAAAATAATTTGAAATGTTTAACTATTCTGATTGATTTAAAGGTTGTATAATTGAATTTTCTAATGGATTTAAATTGTTTTATGAGACTTGATATTAATTAATAAATAAGTGTTAAATTGTTTGAGATGAAATAACATTGTTGTTAAATGTTTCAGAGGTTACGTGGAGATATTGGTGTGTGTGTGTGTGTGTGGTGTGTATTCTGTGATCAGGTCAATAGGGGATAATGTATTGTAAGTATAAAGTTCATAATACCAATCAGATAAAATAAAATGCTTACAGGTGTGGAAAGAGTTTAACCCAATAATATAAATGAATTGTGATAATGGTATTAAATAGAAATTGTAATTAAAAAAGAAATAATAATTGAAAGGTGAATTAAAATTATATTTGGTTTGAACTGTAAGAAATAGACATTGATAAATATGTTATCTAAAAGATTTATAAAAATTGAGAAGTGAAGTACAGGTGTTAGTATGATGTAACCATGAATGTTGAAACTGAGAGTGTTGATAACACCAGTCTGGCAGACTATTGTTTACAGGTGTGCTGTATGTTGTGACTAATGTTGAATTGACAATAACAAAATGTGGCAGTCTGTTGAATCATTGCCATGAGCAGATTCTATTAGGAAATATAATAGAAACCTCAGATTTGATGGAATGTAGATAATTTTTTTTTTTTGGCCCTTTGTAAAATGTTTTTCAAATAAATAAAGTTGTTTCGAACAAATGAGATTGAAATAATGTAGGTAATATTTTATGTCGGATCCTTTTGAAAAATGTAATTAATTTTGAAAGTGTTAATTATATTTAATATGATATGAATTAAATTCAATGAAAGGTAATTCAATAAATTAAAAGGATAATATTTGATAATGACTTTAAATCTATGTTGATCTGAATTTTGATTGTAATGATAAAATAAATAATTGATAAAAACATAATGATTAAAATATGCATTTAAAATTGAAATTTGAAGGAAATGTTTGAGCTGAAACGGTGTTTGGAAAATAAGATGTGTATATTACTGCCCAAGTAACTTGTATCAATGACAATCTAGGTTTTATGTTTAACTGTAGACTCTCCACCTAAGTGCGGTCATGACCTCACCGGATCATGACCGAGAAAGTAGTTAATTGTGGCAATTCATAAATTTTACTTGATATAACCGGCTTGGGGTTTGTTTTATTTTGCTAACCCGGTGGTTTGTTAGACTTAGTAGGGGGGTTATTTTTGGGGGAATCTACCAAATTTTGGAACAGGTCTATTTTCACCCAGATAGGGGTGGTAGTCCATTAGGGGTGTATAAATAAAAAGTAGTAGGTGTAATACCGAATTTTATTGTAACGCCGAAGCAAGGATGGGGGTGGAATAAAAGAAAAAAATGTCCACCCCTTCCGCATCAGTCCTTGTGAAAGCAACTACACGCTACAGTCTAGGGGGGGTAATAGTGAGTGTGGATGGGCGGCGACCCAGTTACAGGTCACTAGGGAGATGTGATTACGGCTAGATTGAGGTCTGCGAAGGCCAAGAAGTCTAGTGCTGCACACAGTAGAATGTAACGGGTATCAGGGGTTAAGGGATAAAAAGGGGGTAGAAAAAAAAAATGTTTTTGGTGCCTGCCATCAAATTGATGTTTGTATTAATTCTGATTGTATTATTGTTTATGCGTATTAATAGCGTTATTGAATTATATTGTTTAGGATATAGGTATAATCAAATGTTAAGATAAGGCAGTTCATGTTTTAATTAAATATTCAATTTATTTGTTTTTTTTTCAGTAATAATAACAAAGAGATTTAATCCATTTAGATAAGAGATTTTGTTTTGTTTTGATACGATCTGATTTTGAACTTAAATTTTAAAGGATGAGTTTGTTTAGAAAATATTATGAGAGTGCGTACAAGCCCAGTATCTGCTAAAGGCAGCCCAGTTTGCATGTAAGGGGGAACATATCGGTTGAGGATCTGGCATGATCTAAGCCAGGGATTTGGAGTTTGGGGAGGCATGTTAGGAGGCGAGGTGCGCTGTGGTATGTATCTGTTCGATTTTTCAGTGTTGGGATCTCGCACAGAGAAGTCCAGTGATCTCGTTCAGGTGCGTCCATAGTCACCGAGCCAGGGGGGTCGTGTACCCATGAGGAGTAAGAACAAAAGGGGGTTGTTGGCACCAGTTCCTCACCGGTCCTCTTAAGGGTTTTAGCAATGAGATTTCTTCTGTTTTGACAAAAGACTTCTCATTGGGGGGGGGTTTGTAATGGGGCGAATTAGGAGGTTTTTATTTTTTATCAATTTTGGCCCTGATCTAAGTAAAATTGTACAATTCACTTCATATATGTGAGCCACCCCAGTTTAATTTTATATTAATTCAAATCATCCACTCAATCACTTTCAAATTGCCAGACTTCACCTGTGAGGAGCCCCCAGTACAGCAATGCACATTGTTAGCCAAAACAATTGCACAGATGTATTGCGTAACCACCCCAGCAGCAGGCTTTTTGTGAAACACAGTCTGCAGTCTGCCATCAGAGAGTGAATAGTAGATAGCCAGCAGCAGCATAAAGTGCCGGAAACAGAAAAACACAGTGGCCTCGGAAGTGTAAGATAGGCCGTAATAATAAGTCGGCCTATCTATTCAAGTGTTAAAACAATTAATAAAAAGAGTACAAACAGTATAAAGTTTGCCGCCCAGTCAACTACTAACACAGACCGCGCGCGGTCGCCTAAAACTTTATACCCGGACAAAATTCTGTTCCATCAAGTCGGCCGACTAATCAAGCTTATATCGGAGTTGTAAAGCAGTTTAAAAGAGTGAGATGGACAATTAACGCCATAAAATCAAGTGAGTTCGGAGTAAAAAATGAACTAATAACAGTTTGGACATAGTGCAAGTAATTTACTGGACGCGCCATGTGGTCGACAGTGACGCTGTTTAGGAAAGTAACACTATTCTTTTACATATATTCTTATGTTCTCTAAGAAGGGGTTTTAAAGGTCTGAATGTGAGAGTGTGGCAAGCTGGGTGCGCCTTGATTAATTAAAAGTATACTAGAATAAGAAAAATGTTTAAATAAATGTGCATGTTGTATCTGTCTTAAAAGGAGAGAAAGTTGAGTTCTAATTGAAATTCTATTTAAAAGGAAATAATTAGATAATAAAATTTTTTATTCCATCAAACAAATGAGTGTAGCGTACGTTTGTTGGGTAACCTGATAATCATACTTGCATCTTAAAGTTCGTGTGCCGGATCCTGGTAGAAAACAGAAGGTAGGTGATAAAATAATTTTATGTATTTATATTTGTATGTATTAAAATGTAATTAACGTTACACCTGGCGCCCGAACAGGGACTCGAGTTTATAAATGTAAGTTTGAATAAACCGCACCTAAATGTGAATATAAGCGTGGGTTAGGAGTACGTAAATAAGTACGAAAAGTGAGGTTATACGTAAGTAATAATTAAGGGATACTTAAGGTATGTAAGATAAGAAGTGTTAAAATATAGTATAATAAAATAAATGTGGTAATTTTACAATTAAAAATGGCAGGAAAGAATGAAAACAATATAAATGAAACGACTAGTGTCGAAAATTGTGACGATTCTAATTTTATGAATAACGTTGAAACCCACTCGACTCCAAACGTGAGTCAGGAAAATAAAACAAAAAATAATGCAAATGAAACAAAGAGTACACACGATTCGGGGATACAAATAACCCCAAAATCGAGTAGGGAAAGTGAAATGAATAATGAAGAAGTCAGCTTCACTGACAAAAATGTAGCAGCACAATTTACTCCAATGACCACATGAGTCAAAGAGTTGTCGATGGACGATATATTTATTTTAATGAAAACAATGTCTGAGAGTTTGAGTAGTATCAATGTAAAATTCGACGTTCAAAAGAATAGTTTTGACAGCAAATTAGATGTACAGAATGACAAATTTAACGAATTAAATAACAAGTTGAATGAAATTAAGACCGAAATTAAAAGTGAATTTAATTGTAAATTTGATGTACTCAAATTTGACATTGATGAAGTAAAAATGAAATGCAAAAGTAGTTGTAACGAATTGAAACAAGATATTGAGAGAATAGTAGAGTCAGTAGAAGAACGGATCAAAAGTAAGAGTAATAATGACAGTAAGAAATTAACAAGTGATAACAATAATGTCGAAAATGAGAATATAATTAACAATGTGGTAGTAGAGAGTAAGATAACAAATATTAACAATGATATTGAAAGTGGTAATGTGACTGAAAGGGTGGTATCAGAGAGTGATACGTTGAAAATAGATAGTGAAATAGTTAGTTCAAATAGTGAAAGAGAGAAATATGTTGTAATGAGGTAGTAATTAGTGTTGATGAATTAGAAAAAGAATGGAAAGAAAGAGTAGATGAATGTGTAGGGCAGAGGGTAAATTTTCCCCTTATTGGTGATGAACCAAGGTGTTCAAAAATGTTATTATTGGAGGGCAAGAGACCCTATTTAATAGTTGATTTGAGTTGTTTTTCTTTGTTGTATAAATTAGTACCCTCTGTGTGGAATGATGTTGAAAGTGCGAGATGGTGTTTTGATGAGAGAGATTTAGATAGAGAAGTGTGTGTTGATAAAGAGATAGAATTATATAAACTAATGAGAGATTATAATGAGTTGAAAGAGATGCTAAATGATATGAAATACTTACCTGTTAAAATAGAGAGTGAAGCTTATTTTGATGATACATGTTTAAATAATAATAATTTACTTTATGATGAAAAAATAACTGACTTGATAATGAATATAATTACTGATGGAGACTTAACCGATGTACTTAACGTTGACTTGTTTTATGATTATTTTGGTAAAATGAAGGAATTTGGTTTTTATGGTGACGACACACAAGACAGTAATTTGTGTGTTGATGAAATTGAACAATGCTATATAAAACAAAGACTTATCTATGACGCTGGAGGATAGGCTATAAAACGATAAAGGACAGTTATAAATATTTTGTTTTATGGTTTCGACCTGGCAGATTTGGACAATGAAGTGTGGAAAATGGAACAGTGAATAACAAAAGTTTGTAAATAATTGTAGTGAAATTATTTGTATGTATTATAAAATGTTAGATAAACAATGTATGTATGTAGTAGAAATTGTCGTGATGATAATAATAATATTAATATTTTGCAGCTTAAATAAATAACAAAAATAATGTGGAAGAAGATAATGAATGAGTTGTAGTCATTGCAATAGGTGAAGGTAATTAAAATGTTGTATTTTTAATAATTAATTTAATTAAAATAATTTGAAATGTTTAACTATTCTGATTGATTTAAAGGTTGTATAATTGAATTTTCTAATGGATTTAAATTGTTTTATGAGACTTGATATTAATTAATAAATAAGTGTTAAATTGTTTGAGATGAAATAACATTGTTGTTAAATGTTTCAGAGGTTACGTGGAGATATTGGTGTGTGTGTGTGTGTGTGTGTGTGTGTGGTGTGTATTCTGTGATCAGGTCAATAGGGGATAATGTATTGTAAGTATAAAGTTCATAATACCAATCAGATAAAATAAAATGCTTACAGGTGTGGAAAGAGTTTAACCCAATAATATAAATGAATTGTGATAATGGTATTAAATAGAAATTTTAATTAAAAAAGAAATAATAATTGAAAGGTGAATTAAAATTATATTTGGTTTGAACTGTAAGAAATAGACATTGATAAATATGTTATCTAAAAGATTTATAAAAATTGAGAAGTGAAGTACAGGTGTTAGTATGATGTAACCATGAATGTTGAAACTGAGAGTGTTGATAACACCAGTCTGGCAGACTATTGTTTATGTAAACAGGTGTGCTGTATGTTGTGACTAATGTTGAATTGACAATAACAAAATGTGGCAGTCTGTTGAATCATTGCCATGAGCAGATTCTATTAGGAAATATCATAGAAACCTCAGATTTGATGGAATGTAGATTTTTTTTTTTTTTTGGCCCTTTGTAAAATGTTATTTAAATAAATAAAGTTGTTTCGAACGAATGAGATTGAAATAATGTAGGTAATATTTTATGTCGGATCCTTTTGAAAAATGTAATTAATTTTGAAAGTGTTAATTATATTTAATATGATATGAATTAAATTCAATGAAAGGTAATTCAATAAATTAAAAGGATAATTTTTGATAATGACTTTAAATCTATGTTGAGATGAATTTTGATTGTAATGATAAAATAAATAATTGATAAAAACATAATGATTAAAATATGCATTTAAAATTGAAATTTGAAGGAAATGTTTGAGCTGAAACGGTGTTTGGAAAATAAGATGTGTATATTACTGCCCAAGTAACTTGTATCAATGACAATCTAGGTTTTATGTTTAACTGTAGACTCTCCACCTAAGTGCGGTCATGACCTCACCGGATCATGACCGTGAAAGTAGTTAATTGTGGCAAATCATAAATTTTACTTGATATAACCGGCTTGTGGTTTGTTTTATTTTGCTAACCCGGTGGTTTGTTAGACTTAGTAGGGGGGTTATTTTTTGGGGAATCTACCAAATTTTGGAACAGGTCTATTTTCACCCAGATAGGGGTGGTAGTCCATT
Organism: Magicicada septendecula; assembly: GCA_034769895.1. Lineage (NCBI taxonomy): Eukaryota > Metazoa > Arthropoda > Insecta > Hemiptera > Cicadidae > Magicicada > Magicicada septendecula. Next base: position 746,254,161 of record CM068367.1, on the reverse strand, counting down.
AGGGGTGTATAAATAAAAAGTAGTAGGTGTAATACCGAATTTTATTGTAACGCCGAAGCAAGGATGGGGGTGGAATAAAAGAAAAAAATGTCCACCCCTTACGCATCAGTCCTTGTGAAAGCAACTAGACGCTACAGTCTAGGGGGGTAATAGTGAGTGTGGATGGGCGGCGACCCAGTTACAGGTCATGAGGGAGATGTGATTACGGCTAGATTGAGGTCTGCGAAGGCCAAGAAGTCTAGTGCTGCACACAGTAGAATGTAACGGGTATCAGGGGTTAAGGGATAAAAAGGGGGTAGAAAAAAAAAATGTTTTTGGTGCCTGCCATCAAATTGATGTTTGTATTAATTCTGATTGTATTATTGTTTATGCGTATTAATAGCGTTATTGAATTATATTGTTTAGGATATAGGTATAATCAAATGTTAAGATAAGGCAGTTCATGTTTTAATTAAATATTCAATTTATTTGTTTTTTTTCAGTAATAATAACAAAGAGATTTAATCCATTTAGATAAGAGATTTTGTTTTGTTTTGATACGATCTGATTTTTAACTTAAATTTTAAAGGATGAGTTTGTTTAGAAAATATTATGAGAGTGCGTACAAGCCCAGTATCTGCTAAAGGCAGCCCAGTTTGCATGTAAGGGGGAACATATCGGTTGAGGATCTGGGATGATCTAAGCCAGGGATTTGGAGTTTGGGGAGGCATGTTAGGAGGCGAGGTGCGCTGTGGTATGTATCTGTTCGATTTTTCGGTGTTGGGATCTCGCACAGAGAAGTCCAGTGATCTCGTTCAGGTGCGTCCATAGTCACCGAGCCAGGGGGGTCGTGTACCCATGAGGAGTAAGAACAAAAGGGGTTGTTGGCACCAGTTCCTCACCGGTCCTCTTAAGGGTTTTAGCAATGAGATTTCTTCTGTTTCGACAGAAGACTTCTCATTGGGGGGGGGTATTGTAATGGGGCGAATTAGGAGGTTTTTTATTTTTTATCAATTTTGGCCCTGATCTAAGTAAAATTGTACAATTCACTTCATATAAGTGAGCCACCCCAGTTTAATTTTATATTAATTCAAATCATCCACTCAATCAATTTTAAATTGCCAGACTTCACCTGTGAGGAGCCCCCAGCACAGCAATGCACATTGTTAGCCAAAACAATTGCACAGATGTATTGCGTAACCACCCCAGCAGCAGGCTTTTTGTGAAACACAGTCTGCAGTCTGCCATCAGAGAGTGAATAGTAGATAGCCAGCAGCAGCATAAAGTGCCGGAAACAGAAAAACACAGTGGCCTCGGAAGTGTAAGATAGGCCGTAATAATAAGTCGGCCTATCTATTCAAGTGTTAAAACAATTAATAAAAAGAGTACAAACAGTATAAAGTTTGCCACCCAGTCAACTACTAACACAGACCGCGCGCGGTCGCCTAAAACTTTATACCCGGACAAAATTCTGTTCCATCAAGTCGGCCGACTAATCAAGCTTATATCGGAGTTGTAAAGCAGTTTAAAAGAGTGAGATGGACAATTAACGCCATAAAATCAAGTGAGTTCGGAGTAAAAAATGAACTAATAACAGTTTGGACATAGTGCAAGTAATTTACTGGACGCGCCATGTGGTCGACAGTGACGCTGTTTAGGAAAGTAACACTATTCTTTTACATATATTCTTATGTTCTCTAAGAAGGGGTTTTAAAGGTCTGAATGTGAGAGTGTGGCAAGCTGGGTGCGCCTTGATTAATTAAAAGTATACTAGAATAAGAAAAATGTTTAAATAAATGTGCATGTTGTATCTGTCTTAAAAGGAGAGAAAGTTGAGTTCTAATTGAAATTCTATTTAAAAGGAAATAATTAGATAATAAAATTTTTTATTCCATCAAACAAATGAGTGTAGCGTACGTTTGTTGGGTAACCTGATAATCATACTTGCATCTTAAAGTTCGTGTGCCGGATCCTGGTAGAAAACAGAAGGTAGGTGATAAAATAATTTTATGTATTTATATTTGTATGTATTAAAATGTAATTAACGTTACACCTGGCGCCCGAACAGGGACTCGAGTTTATAAATGTAAGTTTGAATAAACCGCACCTAAATGTGAATATAAGCGTGGGTTAGGAGTACGTAAATAAGTACGAAAAGTGAGGTTATACGTAAGTAATAATTAAGGGATACTTAAGGTATGTAAGATAAGAAGTGTTAAAATATAGTATAATAAAATAAATGTGGTAATTTTACAATTAAAAATGGCAGGAAAGAATGAAAACAATATAAATGAAACGACTAGTGTCGAAAATTGTGACGATTCTAATTTTATGAATAACGTTGAAACCCACTCGACTCCAAACGTGAGTCAGGAAAATAAAACAAAAAATAATGCAAATGAAACAAAGAGTACAGACGATTCGGGGATACAAATAACCCCAAAATCGAGTAGGGAAAGTGAAATGAATAATGAAGAAGTCAGCTTCACTGACAAAAATGTAGCAGCATAATTTACTCCAATGACCACACGAGTCAAAGAGTTGTCGATGGACGATATATTTATTTTAATGAAAACAATGTCTGAGAGTTTGAGTAGTATCAATGTAAAATTCGACGTTCAAAAGAATAGTTTTGACAGCAAATTAGATGTACAGAATGACAAATTTAACGAATTAAATAACAAGTTGAATGAAATTAAGACCGAAATTAAAAGTGAATTTAATTGTAAATTTGATGTACTCAAATTTGACATTGATGAAGTAAAAATGAAATGCAAAAGTAGTTGTAACGAATTGAAACAAGATATTGAGAGAATAGTAGAGTCAGTAGAAGAACGGATCAAAAGTAAGAGTAATAATGACAGTAAGAAATTAACAAGTGATAACAATAATGTCGAAAATGAGAATATAATTAACAATGTGGTAGTAGAGAGTAAGATAACAAATATTAACAATGATATTGAAAGTGGTAATGTGACTGAAAGGGTGGTATCAGAGAGTGATACGTTGAAAATAGATAGTGAAATAGTTAGTTCAAATAGTGAAAGAGAGAAATATGTTGTAATGAGGTAGTAATTAGTGTTGATGAATTAGAAAAAGAATGGAAAGAAAGAGTAGATGAATGTGTAGGGCAGAGGGTAAATTTTCCCCTTATTGGTGATGAACCAAGGTGTTCAAAAATGTTATTATTGGAGGGCAAGAGACCCTATTTAATAGTTGATTTGAGTTGTTTTTCTTTGTTGTATAAATTAGTACCCTCTGTGTGGAATGATGTTGAAAGTGCGAGATGGTGTTTTGATGAGAGAGATTTAGATAGAGAAGTGTGTGTTGATAAAGAGATAGAATTATATAAACTAATGAGAGATTATAATGAGTTGAAAGAGATGCTAAATGATATGAAATACTTACCTGTTAAAATAGAGAGTGAAGCTTATTTTGATGATACGTGTTTAAATAATAATAATTTACTTTATGATGAAAAAATAACTGACTTGATAATGAATATAATTACTGATGGAGACTTAACCGATGTACTTAACGTTGACTTGTTTTATGATTATTTTGGTAAAATGAAGGAATTTGGTTTTTATGGTGACGACACACAAGACAGTAATTTGTGTGTTGATGAAATTGAACAATGCTATATAAAACAAAGACTTATCTATGACGATGGAGGATAGGCTATAAAACGATAAAGGACAGTTATAAATATTTTGTTTTATGGTTTCGACCTGGCAGATTTGGACAATGAAGTGTGGAAAATGGAACAGTGAATAACACAAGTTTGTAAATAATTGTAGTGAAATTATTTGTATGTATTATAAAATGTTAGATAAACAATGTATGTATGTAGTAGAAATTGTCATGATGATAATAATAATATTAATATTTTGCAGCTTAAATAAATAACAAAAATAATGTGGAAGAAGATAATGAATGAGTTGTAGTCATTGCAATAGGTGAAGGTAATTAAAATGTTGTATTTTTAATAATTAATTTAATTAAAATAATTTGAAATGTTTAACTATTCTGATTGATTTAAAGGTTGTATAATTGAATTTTCTAATGGATTTAAATTGTTTTATGAGACTTGATGTTAATTAATAAATAAGTGTTACATTGTTTGAGATGAAATAACATTGTTGTTAAATGTTTCAGAGGTTACGTGGAGATATTGGTGTGTGTGTGTGTGTGTGTGTGTGTGTGTGGTGTGTATTCTGTGATCAGGTCAATAGGGGATAATGTATTGTAAGTATAAAGTTCATAATACCAATCAGATAAAATAAAATGCTTACAGGTGTGGAAAGAGTTTAACCCAATAATTTAATGAATTGTGATAATGGTATTAAATAGAAATTGTAATTAAAAAAGAAATAATAATTGAAAGGTGAATTAAAATTATATTTGGTTTGAACTGTAAGAAATAGACATTGATAAATATGTTATCTAAAAGATTTATAAAAATTGAGAAGTGAAGTACAGGTGTTAGTATGATGTAACCATGAATGTTGAAACTGAGAGTGTTGATAACACCAGTCTGGCAGACTATTGTTTATGTAAACAGGTGTCCTGTATGTTGTGACTAATGTTGAATTGACAATAACAAAATGTGGCAGTCTGTTGAATCATTGCCATGAGCAGATTCTATTAGGAAATATCATAGAAACCTCAGATTTGATGGAATGTACATAATTTTTTTTTTTTTGGCCCTTTGTAAAATGTTATTTAAATAAATAAAGTTGTTTCGAACGAATGAGATTGAAATAATGTAGGTAATATTTTATGTCGGATCCTTTTGAAAAATGTAATTAATTTTGAAAGTGTTAATTATATTTAATATGATATGAATTTAACATTAACATTCAATGAAAGGTAATTCAATAAATTAAAAGGATAATTTTTGATAATGACTTTAAATCTATGTTGAGATGAATTTTGATTGTAATGATAAAATAAATAATTGATAAAAACATAATGATTAAAATATGCATTTAAAATTGAAATTTGAAGGAAATGTTTGAGCTGAAACGGTGTTTGGAAAATAAGATGTGTATATTACTGCCCAAGTAACTTGTATCAATGACAATCTAGGTTTTATGTTTAACTGTAGACTCTCCACCTAAGTGCGGTCATGACCTCACCGGATCATGACCGTGAAAGTAGTTAATTGTGGCAAATCATAAATTTTACTTGATATAACCGGCTTGTGGTTTGTTTTATTTTGCTAACCCTGGTTTGTTAGACTTAGTAGGGGGGTTATTTTTTGGGGAATCTACCAAATTTTGGAACAGGTCTATTTTCACCCAGATAGGGGTGGTAGTCCATTAGGGGTGTATAAATAAAAAGTAGTAGGTGTAATACCGAATTTTATTGTAACGCCGAAGCAAGGATGGGGGTGGAATAAAAGAAAAAAATGTCCACCCCTTACGCATCAGTCCTTGTGAAAGCAACTAGACGCTACAGTCTAGGGGGGTAATAGTGAGTGTGGATGGGCGGCGACCCAGTTACAGGTCACGAGGGAGATGTGATTACGGCTAGATTGAGGTCTGCGAAGGCCAAGAAGTCTAGTGCTGCACACAGTAGAATGTAACGGGTATCAGGGGTTAAGGGATAAAAAGGGGGTAGAAAAAAAATTGTTTTTGGTGCCTGCCATCAAATTGATATTTGTATTAATTCTGATTGTATTATTGTTTATGTGTATTAATAGCGTTATTGAATTATATTGTTTAGGATATAGGTATAATCAAATGTTAAGATAAGGCAGTTCATGTTTTAATTAAATATTCAATTTATTTGTTTTTTTTCAGTAATAATAACAAAGAGATTTAATCCATTTAGATAAGAGATTTTGTTTTGTTTTGATACGATCTGATTTTGAACTTAAATTTTAAAGGATGAGTTTGTTTAGAAAATATTATGAGAGTGCGTACAAGCACAGTATCTGCTAAAGGCAGCCCAGTTTGCATGTAAGGGGGAACATATCGGTTGAGGATCTGGCATGATCTAAGCCAGGGATTTGGAGTTTGGGCAGGCATGTTAGGAGGCGAGGTGCGCTGTGGTATGTATCTGTTCGATTGTTCGGTGTTGGGATCTCGCACAGAGAAGTCCAGTGATCTCGTTCAGGTGCGTCCATAGTCACCGAGCCAGGGGGGTCGTGTACCCATGAGGAGTAAGAACAAAAGGGGGTTGTTGGCACCAGTTCCTCACCGGTCCTCTTAAGGGTTTTAGCAATGAGATTTCTTCTGTTTCGACAGAAGACTTCTCATTGGGGGGGTATTGTAATGGGGCGAATTAGGAGGTTTTTTATTTTTTATCAATTTTGGCCCTGATCTAAGTAAAATTGTACAATTCACTTCATATATGTGAGCCACCCCAGTTTAATTTTATATTAATTCAAATCATCCACTCAATCACTTTCAAATTGCCAGACTTCACCTGTGAGGAGCCCCCAATACAGCAATGCACATTGTTAGCCAAAACAATTGCACAGATGTATTGCGTAACCACCCCAGCAGCAGGCTTTTTGTGAAACACAGTCTGCAGTCTGCCATCAGAGAGTGAATAGTAGATAGCCAGCAGCAGCATAAAGTGCCGGAAACAGAAAAGCACAGTGGCCTCGGGAGTGTAAGATAGGCTGTAATAATAAGTCGGCCTATCTATTCAAGTGTTAAAACAATTAATAAAAAGAGTACAAACAGTATAAAGTTTGCCGCCCAGTCAACTACTAACACAGACCGCGCGCGGTCGCCTAAAACTTTATACCCGGACAAAATTCTGTTCCATCAAGTCGGCCGACTAATCAAGCTTATATCGGAGTTGTAAAGCAGTTTAAAAGAGTGAGATGGACAATTAACGCCATAAAATCAAGTGAGTTCGGAGTAAAAAATGAACTAATAACAGTTTGGACATAGTGCAAGTAATTTACTGGACGCGCCATGTGGTCGACAGTGACGCTGTTTAGGAAAGTAACACTATTCTTTTACATATATTCTTATGTTCTCTAAAAAGGGGTTTTAAAGGTCTGAATGTGAGAGTGTGGCAAGCTGGGTGCGCCTTGATTAATTAAAAGTATACTAGAATAAGAAAAATGTTTAAATAAATGTGCATGTTGTATCTGTCTTAAAAGGAGAGAAAGTTGAGTTCTAATTGAAATTCTATTTAAAAGGAAATAATTAGATAATAAAATTTTTTATTCCATCAAACAAATGAGTGTAGCGTACGTTTGTTGGGTAACCTGATAATCATACTTGCATCTTAAAGTTCGTGTGCCGGATCCTGGTAGAAAACAGAAGGTAGGTGATAAAATAATTTTATGTATTTATATTTGTATGTATTAAAATGTAATTAACGTTACATCTGGCGCCCGAACAGGGACTCGAGTTTATAAATGTAAGTTTGAATAAACCGCACCTAAATGTGAATATAAGCGTGGGTTAGGAGTACGTAAAAAAGTACGAAAAGTGAGGTTATACGTAAGTAATAATTAAGGGATACTTAAGGTATGTAAGATAAGAAGTGTTAAAATATAGTATAATAAAATAAATGTGGTAATTTTACAATTAAAAATGGCAGGAAAGAATGAAAACAATATAAATGAAACGACTAGTGTCGAAAATTGTGACGATTCTAATTTTATGAATAACGTTGAAACCCACTCGACTCCAAACGTGAGTCAGGAAAATAAAACAAAAAATAATGCAAATGAAACAAAGAGTACAGACGATTCGGGGATACAAATAACCCCAAAATCGAGTAGGGAAAGTGAAATGAATAATGAAGAAGTCAGCTTCACTGACAAAAATGTAGCAGCACAATTTACTCCAACGACCACACGAGTCAAAGAGTTGTCGATGGACGATATATTTATTTTAATGAAAACAATGTCTGAGAGTTTGAGTAGTATCAATGTAAAATTCGACGTTCAAAAGAATAGTTTTGACAGCAAATTAGATGTACAGAATGACAAATTTAACGAATTAAATAACAAGTTGAATGAAATTAAGACCGAAATTAAAAGTGAATTTAATTGTAAATTTGATGTACTCAAATTTGACATTGATGAAGTAAAAATGAAATGCAAAAGTAGTTGTAACGAATTGAAACAAGATATTGAGAGAATAGTAGAGTCAGTAGAAGAACGGATCAAAAGTAAGAGTAATAATGACAGTAAGAAATTAACAAGTGATAACAATAATGTCGAAAATGAGAATATAATTAACAATGTGGTAGTAGAGAGTAAGATAACAAATATTAACAATGATATTGAAAGTGGTAATGTGACTGAAAGGGTGGTATCAGAGAGTGATACGTTGAAAATAGATAGTGAAATAGTGAGTTCAAATAGTGAGAGAGAGAAATATGTTGTAATGAGGTAGTAATTAGTGTTGATGAATTAGAAAAAGAATGGAAAGAAAGAGTAGATGAATGTGTAGGGCAGAGGGTAAATTTTCCCCTTATTGGTGATGAACCAAGGTGTTCAACAATGTTATTATTGGAGGGCAAGAGACCCTATTTAATAGTTGATTTGAGTTGTTTTTCTTTGTTGTATAAATTAGTACCCTCTGTGTGGAATGATGTTGAAAGTGCGAGATGGTGTTTTGATGAGAGAGATTTAGATAGAGAAGTGTGTGTTGATAAAGAGATAGAATTATATAAACTAATGAGAGATTATAATGAGTTGAAAGAGATGCTAAATGATATGAAATACTTACCTGTTAAAATAGAGAGTGAAGATTATTTTGATGATACATGTTTAAATAATAATAATTTCCTTTATGATGAAAAAATAACTGACTTGATAATGAATATAATTACTGATGGAGACTTAACCGATGTACTTAACGTTGATTTGTTTTATGATTATTTTGGTAAAATGAAGGAATTTGGTTTCTATGGTGACGACACACAAGACAGTAATTTGTGTGTTATTGAAATTGAACAATGCTATATAAAACAAAGACTTATCTATGACGATGGAGGATAGGCTATAAAACGATAAAGGACAGTTATAAATATTTTGTTTTATGGTTTTGACCTGGCAGATTTGGACAATGAAGTGTGGAAAACGGAACAGTGAATAACAAAAGTTTGTAAATAATTATAGTGAAATTATTTGTATGTATTATAAAATGTTAGATAAACAATGTATGTATGTAGTAGAAATTGTCGTGATGATAATAATAATATTAATATTTTGCAGCTTAAATAAATAACAAAAATAATGTGGAAGAAGATAATGAATGAGTTGTAGTCATTGCAATAGGTGAAGGTAATTAAAATGTTGTATTTTTAATAATTAATTTAATTAAAATAATTTGAAATGTTTAACTATTCTGATTGATTTAAAGGTTGTATAATTGAATTTTCTAATGGATTTAAATTGTTTTATGAGACTTGATATTAATTAATAAATAAGTGTTAAATTGTTTGAGATGAAATAACATTGTTGTTAAATGTTTCAGAGGTTACGTGGAGATATTGGTATGTGTGTGTGTGTGTGTGTGGTGTGTATTCTGTGATCAGGTCAATAGGGGATAATGTATTGTAAGTATAAAGTTCATAATACCAATCAGATAAATAAAATGCTTACAGGTGTGGAAAGAGTTTAACCCAATAATATAAATGAATTGTGATAATGGTATTAAAAAGAAATTGTAAATAAAAAAGAAATAATAATTGAAAGCTGAATTAAAATTATATTTGGTTTGAACTGTAAGAAATAGACATTGATAAATATGTTATCTAAAAGATTTATAAAAATTGAGAAGTGAAGTACAGGTGTTAGTATGATGTAACCATGAATGTTGAAACTGAGAGTGTTGATAACACCAGTCTGGCAGACTATTGTTTATGTAAACAGGTGTGCTGTATGTTGTGACTAATGTTGAATTGACAATAACAAAATGTGGCAGTCTGTTGAATCATTGCCATGAGCAGATTCTATTAGGAAATATAATAGAAACCTCAGATTTGATGGAATGTAGATATTTTTTTTTTTTGGCCCTTTGTAAAATGTTATTTAAATAAATAAAGTTGTTTCGAACAAATGAGATTGAAATAATGTAGGTAATATTTTATGTCGGATCCTTTTGAAAAATGTAATTAATTTTGAAAGTGTTAATTATATTTAATATGATATGAATTTAACATTAACATTCAATGAAAGGTAATTCAATAAATTAAAAGGATAATTTTTGATAATGACTTTAAATCTATGTTGATCTGAATTTTGATTGTAATGATAAAATAAATAATTGATAAAAACATAATGATTAAAATATGCATTTAAAATTGAAATTTGAAGGAAATGTTTGAGCTGAAACGGTGTTTGGAAAATAAGATGTGTATATTACTGCCCAAGTAACTTGTATCAATGACAATCTAGGTTTTATGTTTAACTGTAGACTCTCCACCTAAGTGCGGTCATGACCTCACCGGATCATGACCGTGAAAGTAGTTAATTGTGGCAAATCATAAATTTTACTTGATATAACCGGCTTGTGGTTTGTTTTATTTTGCTAACCCGGTGGTTTGTTAGACTTAGTAGGGGGGTTATTTTTTGGGGAATCTACCAAATTTTGGAACAGGTCTATTTTCACCCAGATAGGGGTGGTAGTCCATTAGGGGTGTATAAATAAAAAGTAGTAGGTGTAATACCGAATTTTATTGTAACGCCGAAGCAAGGATGGGGGTGGAATAAAAGAAAAAATGTCCACCCCTTCCACATCGGTCCTTGTGAAAGCAACTAGACGCTACAGTCTAGGGGGGTAATAGTGAGTGTGGATGGGCGGCGACCCAGTTACAGGTCACTAGGGAGATGTGATTACGGCTAGATTGAGGTCTGCGAAGGCCAAGAAGTCTAGTGCTGCACACAGTAGAATGTAACGGGTATCAGGGGTTAAGGGATAAAAAGGGGGTAGAAAAAAAAAATGTTTTTGGTGCCTGCCATCAAATTGATGTTTGTATTAATTCTGATTGTATTATTGTTTATGCGTATTAATAGCGTTATTGAATTATATTGTTTAGGATATAGGTATAATCAAATGTTAAGATAAGGCAGTTCATGTTTTAATTAAATATTCAATTTATTTGTTTTTTTTTCAGTAATAATAACAAAGAGATTTAATCCATTTAGATAAGAGATTTCGTTTTGTTTTGATACGATCTGATTTTGAACTTAAATTTTAAAGGATGAGTTTGTTTAGAAAATATTATGAGAGCGCGTACAAGCCCAGTATCTGCTAAAGGCAGCCCAGTTTGCATGTAAGGGGGAACATATCGGTTGAGGATCTGGCATGATCTAAGCCAGGGATTTGGAGTTTGGGGAGGCATGTTAGGAGGCGAGGTGCGCTGTGATATGTATCTGTTCGATTTTTCGGTGTTGGGATCTCGCACAGAGAAGTCCAGTGATCTAGTTCAGGTGCGTCCATAGTCACCGAGCCAGGGGGGTCGTGTACCCATGAGGAGTAAGAACAAAAGGGGGTTGTTGGCACCAGTTCCTCACCGGTCCTCTTAAGGGTTTTAGCAATGAGATTTCTTCTGTTTCGACAGAAGACTTCTCATTGGGGGGGGGGGTATTGTAATGGGGCGAATTAGGAGGTTTTTTATTTTTTATCAATTTTGGCCCTGATCTGAGTAAAATTGTACAATTCACTTCATATATGTGAGCCACCCCAGTTTAATTTTATATTAATTCAAATCATCCACTCAATCACTTTCAAATTGCCATACTTCACCTGTGAGGAGCCCCCAGTACAGCAATGCATATTGTTAGCCAAAACAATTGCACAGACGTATTGCGTAACCACCCCAGCAGCAGGCTTTTTGTGAAACACAGTCTGCAGTCTGCCATCAGAGAGTGAATAGTAGATAGCCAGCAGCAGCATAAAGTGCCGGAAACAGAAAAACACAGTGGCCTCGGGAGTGTAAGATAGGCCGTAATAATAAGTCGGCCTATCTATTCAAGTGTTAAAACAATTAATAAAAAGAGTACAAACAGTATAAAGTTTGCCGCCCAGTCAACTACTAACACAGACCGCGCGCGGTCGCCTAAAACTTTATACCCGGACAAAATTCTGTTCCATCAAGTCGGCCGACTAATCAAGCTTATATCGGAGTTGTAAAGCAGTTTAAAAGAGTGAGATGGACAATTAACGCCATAAAATCAAGTGAGTTCGGAGTAAAAAATGAACTAATAACAGTTTGGACATAGTGCAAGTAATTTACTGGACGCGCCATGTGGTCGACAGTGACGCTGTTTAGGAAAGTAACACTATTCTTTTACATATATTCTTATGTTCTCTAAAAAGGGGTTTTAAAGGTCTGAATGTGAGAGTGTGGCAAGCTGGGTGCACCTTGATTAATTAAAAGTATACTAGAATAAGAAAAATGTTTAAATAAATGTGCATGTTGTATCTGTCTTAAAAGGAGAGAAAGTTGAGTTCTAATTGAAATTCTATTTAAAAGGAAATAATTAGATAATAAAATTTTTTTATTCCATCAAACAAATGAGTGTAGCGTACGTTTGTTGGGTAACCTGATAATCATACTTGCATCTTAAAGTTCGTGTGCCGGATCCTGGTAGAAAACAGAAGGTAGGTGATAAAATAATTTTATGTATTTATATTTGTATGTATTAAAATATAATTAACGTTACATCTGGCGCCCGAACAGGGACTCGAGTTTATAAATGTAATTTTGAATAAACCGCACCTAAATGTGAATATAAGCGTGGGTTAGGAGTACGTAAAAAAGTACGAAAAGTGAGGTTATACGTAAGTAATAATTAAGGGATACTTAAGGTATGTAAGATAAGAAGTGTTAAAATATAGTATAATAAAATAAATGTGGTAATTTTACAATTAAAAATGGCAGGAAAGAATGAAAACAATATAAATGAAACGACTAGTGTCGAAAATTGTGACGATTCTAATTTTATGAATAACGTTGAAACCCACTCGACTCCAAACGTGAGTCAGGAAAATAATACAAAAAATAATGCAAAGAAACAAAGAGTACAGACGATTCGGGGATACAAATAACCCCAAAATCGAGTAGGGAAAGTGAAATGAATAATGAAGAAGTCAGCTTCACTGACAAAAATGTAGCAGCACAATTTACTCCAATGACCACACGAGTCAAAGAGTTGTCGATGGACGATATATTTATTTTAATGAAAACAATGTCTGAGAGTTTGAGTAGTATCAATGTAAAATTCGACGTTCAAAAGAATAGTTTTGACAGCAAATTAGATGTACAGAATGACAAATTTAACGAATTAAATAACAAGTTGAATGAAATTAAGACCGAAATTAAAAGTGAATTTAATTGTAAATTTGATGTACTCAAATTTGACATTGATGAAGTAAAAATGAAATGCAAAAGTAGTTGTAACGAATTGAAACAAGATATTGAGAGAATAGTAGAGTCAGTAGAAGAACGGATCAAAAGTAAGAGTAATAATGACAGTAAGAAATTAACAAGTGATAACAATAATGTCGAAAATGAGAATATAATTAACAATGTGGTAGTAGAGAGTAAGATAACAAATATTAACAATGATATTGAAAGTGGTAATGTGACTGAAAGGGTGGTATCAGAGAGTGATACGTTGAAAATAGATAGTGAAATAGTTAGTTCAAATAGTGAAAGAGAGAAATATGTTGTAATGAGGTAGTAATTAGTGTTGATGAATTAGAAAAAGAATGGAAAGAAAGAGTAGATGAATGTGTAGGGCAGAGGGTAAATTTTCCCCTTATTGGTGATGAACCAAGGTGTTCAAAAATGTTATTATTGGAGGGCAAGAGACCCTATTTAATAGTTGATTTGAGTTGTTTTTCTTTGTTGTATAAATTAGTACCCTCTGTGTGGAATGATGTTGAAAGTGCGAGATGGTGTTTTGATGAGAGAGATTTAGATAGAGAAGTGTGTGTTGATAAAGAGATAGAATTATATAAACTAATGAGAGATTATAATGAGTTGAAAGAGATGCTAAATGATATGAAATACTTACCTGTTAAAATAGAGAGTGAAGCTTATTTTGATGATACGTGTTTAAATAATAATAATTTACTTTATGATGAAAAAATAACTGACTTGATAATGAATATAATTACTGATGGAGACTTAACCGATGTACTTAACGTTGACTTGTTTTATGATTATTTTGGTAAAATGAAGGAATTTGGTTTTTATGGTGACGACACACAAGACAGTAATTTGTGTGTTGATGAAATTGAACAATGCTATATAAAACAAAGACTTATCTATGACGATGGAGGATAGGCTATAAAACGATAAAGGACAGTTATAAATATTTTGTTTTATGGTTTCGACCTGGCAGATTTGGACAATGAAGTGTGGAAAATGGAACAGTGAATAACAAAAGTTTGTAAATAATTGTAGTGAAATTATTTGTATGTATTATAAAATGTTAGATAAACAATGTATGTATGTAGTAGAAATTGTCGTGATGATAATAATAATATTAATATTTTGCAGCTTAAATAAATAACAAAAATAATGTGGAAGAAGATAATGAATGAGTTGTAGTCATTGCAATAGGTGAAGGTAATTAAAATGTTGTATTTTTAATAATTAATTTAATTAAAATAATTTGAAATGTTTAACTATTCTGATTGATTTAAAGGTTGTATAATTGAATTTTCTAATGGATTTAAATTGTTTTATGAGACTTGATGTTAATTAATAAATAAGTGTTACATTGTTTGAGATGAAATAACATTGTTGTTAAATGTTTCAGAGGTTACGTGGAGATATTGGTGTGTGTGTGTGTGTGTGTGTGTGTGTGTGGTGTGTATTCTGTGATCAGGTCAATAGGGGATAATGTATTGTAAGTATAAAGTTCATAATACCAATCAGATAAAATAAAATGCTTACAGGTGTGGAAAGAGTTTAACCCAATAATTTAATGAATTGTGATAATGGTATTAAATAGAAATTGTAATTAAAAAAGAAATAATAATTGAAAGGTGAATTAAAATTATATTTGGTTTGAACTGTAAGAAATAGACATTGATAAATATGTTATCTAAAAGATTTATAAAAATTGAGAAGTGAAGTACAGGTGTTAGTATGATGTAACCATGAATGTTGAAACTGAGAGTGTTGATAACACCAGTCTGGCAGACTATTGTTTATGTAAACAGGTGTCCTGTATGTTGTGACTAATGTTGAATTGACAATAACAAAATGTGGCAGTCTGTTGAATCATTGCCATGAGCAGATTCTATTAGGAAATATCATAGAAACCTCAGATTTGATGGAATGTACATAATTTTTTTTTTTTTGGCCCTTTGTAAAATGTTATTTAAATAAATAAAGTTGTTTCGAACGAATGAGATTGAAATAATGTAGGTAATATTTTATGTCGGATCCTTTTGAAAAATGTAATTAATTTTGAAAGTGTTAATTATATTTAATATGATATGAATTTAACATTAACATTCAATGAAAGGTAATTCAATAAATTAAAAGGATAATTTTTGATAATGACTTTAAATCTATGTTGAGATGAATTTTGATTGTAATGATAAAATAAATAATTGATAAAAACATAATGATTAAAATATGCATTTAAAATTGAAATTTGAAGGAAATGTTTGAGCTGAAACGGTGTTTGGAAAATAAGATGTGTATATTACTGCCCAAGTAACTTGTATCAATGACAATCTAGGTTTTATGTTTAACTGTAGACTCTCCACCTAAGTGCGGTCATGACCTCACCGGATCATGACCGTGAAAGTAGTTAATTGTGGCAAATCATAAATTTTACTTGATATAACCGGCTTGTGGTTTGTTTTATTTTGCTAACCCTGGTTTGTTAGACTTAGTAGGGGGGTTATTTTTTGGGGAATCTACCAAATTTTGGAACAGGTCTATTTTCACCCAGATAGGGGTGGTAGTCCATTAGGGGTGTATAAATAAAAAGTAGTAGGTGTAATACCGAATTTTATTGTAACGCCGAAGCAAGGATGGGGGTGGAATAAAAGAAAAAAATGTCCACCCCTTACGCATCAGTCCTTGTGAAAGCAACTAGACGCTACAGTCTAGGGGGGTAATAGTGAGTGTGGATGGGCGGCGACCCAGTTACAGGTCACGAGGGAGATGTGATTACGGCTAGATTGAGGTCTGCGAAGGCCAAGAAGTCTAGTGCTGCACACAGTAGAATGTAACGGGTATCAGGGGTTAAGGGATAAAAAGGGGGTAGAAAAAAAATTGTTTTTGGTGCCTGCCATCAAATTGATATTTGTATTAATTCTGATTGTATTATTGTTTATGTGTATTAATAGCGTTATTGAATTATATTGTTTAGGATATAGGTATAATCAAATGTTAAGATAAGGCAGTTCATGTTTTAATTAAATATTCAATTTATTTGTTTTTTTTCAGTAATAATAACAAAGAGATTTAATCCATTTAGATAAGAGATTTTGTTTTGTTTTGATACGATCTGATTTTGAACTTAAATTTTAAAGGATGAGTTTGTTTAGAAAATATTATGAGAGTGCGTACAAGCACAGTATCTGCTAAAGGCAGCCCAGTTTGCATGTAAGGGGGAACATATCGGTTGAGGATCTGGCATGATCTAAGCCAGGGATTTGGAGTTTGGGCAGGCATGTTAGGAGGCGAGGTGCGCTGTGGTATGTATCTGTTCGATTGTTCGGTGTTGGGATCTCGCACAGAGAAGTCCAGTGATCTCGTTCAGGTGCGTCCATAGTCACCGAGCCAGGGGGGTCGTGTACCCATGAGGAGTAAGAACAAAAGGGGGTTGTTGGCACCAGTTCCTCACCGGTCCTCTTAAGGGTTTTAGCAATGAGATTTCTTCTGTTTCGACAGAAGACTTCTCATTGGGGGGGTATTGTAATGGGGCGAATTAGGAGGTTTTTTATTTTTTATCAATTTTGGCCCTGATCTAAGTAAAATTGTACAATTCACTTCATATATGTGAGCCACCCCAGTTTAATTTTATATTAATTCAAATCATCCACTCAATCACTTTCAAATTGCCAGACTTCACCTGTGAGGAGCCCCCAATACAGCAATGCACATTGTTAGCCAAAACAATTGCACAGATGTATTGCGTAACCACCCCAGCAGCAGGCTTTTTGTGAAACACAGTCTGCAGTCTGCCATCAGAGAGTGAATAGTAGATAGCCAGCAGCAGCATAAAGTGCCGGAAACAGAAAAGCACAGTGGCCTCGGGAGTGTAAGATAGGCTGTAATAATAAGTCGGCCTATCTATTCAAGTGTTAAAACAATTAATAAAAAGAGTACAAACAGTATAAAGTTTGCCGCCCAGTCAACTACTAACACAGACCGCGCGCGGTCGCCTAAAACTTTATACCCGGACAAAATTCTGTTCCATCAAGTCGGCCGACTAATCAAGCTTATATCGGAGTTGTAAAGCAGTTTAAAAGAGTGAGATGGACAATTAACGCCATAAAATCAAGTGAGTTCGGAGTAAAAAATGAACTAATAACAGTTTGGACATAGTGCAAGTAATTTACTGGACGCGCCATGTGGTCGACAGTGACGCTGTTTAGGAAAGTAACACTATTCTTTTACATATATTCTTATGTTCTCTAAAAAGGGGTTTTAAAGGTCTGAATGTGAGAGTGTGGCAAGCTGGGTGCGCCTTGATTAATTAAAAGTATACTAGAATAAGAAAAATGTTTAAATAAATGTGCATGTTGTATCTGTCTTAAAAGGAGAGAAAGTTGAGTTCTAATTGAAATTCTATTTAAAAGGAAATAATTAGATAATAAAATTTTTTATTCCATCAAACAAATGAGTGTAGCGTACGTTTGTTGGGTAACCTGATAATCATACTTGCATCTTAAAGTTCGTGTGCCGGATCCTGGTAGAAAACAGAAGGTAGGTGATAAAATAATTTTATGTATTTATATTTGTATGTATTAAAATGTAATTAACGTTACATCTGGCGCCCGAACAGGGACTCGAGTTTATAAATGTAAGTTTGAATAAACCGCACCTAAATGTGAATATAAGCGTGGGTTAGGAGTACGTAAAAAAGTACGAAAAGTGAGGTTATACGTAAGTAATAATTAAGGGATACTTAAGGTATGTAAGATAAGAAGTGTTAAAATATAGTATAATAAAATAAATGTGGTAATTTTACAATTAAAAATGGCAGGAAAGAATGAAAACAATATAAATGAAACGACTAGTGTCGAAAATTGTGACGATTCTAATTTTATGAATAACGTTGAAACCCACTCGACTCCAAACGTGAGTCAGGAAAATAAAACAAAAAATAATGCAAATGAAACAAAGAGTACAGACGATTCGGGGATACAAATAACCCCAAAATCGAGTAGGGAAAGTGAAATGAATAATGAAGAAGTCAGCTTCACTGACAAAAATGTAGCAGCACAATTTACTCCAACGACCACACGAGTCAAAGAGTTGTCGATGGACGATATATTTATTTTAATGAAAACAATGTCTGAGAGTTTGAGTAGTATCAATGTAAAATTCGACGTTCAAAAGAATAGTTTTGACAGCAAATTAGATGTACAGAATGACAAATTTAACGAATTAAATAACAAGTTGAATGAAATTAAGACCGAAATTAAAAGTGAATTTAATTGTAAATTTGATGTACTCAAATTTGACATTGATGAAGTAAAAATGAAATGCAAAAGTAGTTGTAACGAATTGAAACAAGATATTGAGAGAATAGTAGAGTCAGTAGAAGAACGGATCAAAAGTAAGAGTAATAATGACAGTAAGAAATTAACAAGTGATAACAATAATGTCGAAAATGAGAATATAATTAACAATGTGGTAGTAGAGAGTAAGATAACAAATATTAACAATGATATTGAAAGTGGTAATGTGACTGAAAGGGTGGTATCAGAGAGTGATACGTTGAAAATAGATAGTGAAATAGTGAGTTCAAATAGTGAGAGAGAGAAATATGTTGTAATGAGGTAGTAATTAGTGTTGATGAATTAGAAAAAGAATGGAAAGAAAGAGTAGATGAATGTGTAGGGCAGAGGGTAAATTTTCCCCTTATTGGTGATGAACCAAGGTGTTCAACAATGTTATTATTGGAGGGCAAGAGACCCTATTTAATAGTTGATTTGAGTTGTTTTTCTTTGTTGTATAAATTAGTACCCTCTGTGTGGAATGATGTTGAAAGTGCGAGATGGTGTTTTGATGAGAGAGATTTAGATAGAGAAGTGTGTGTTGATAAAGAGATAGAATTATATAAACTAATGAGAGATTATAATGAGTTGAAAGAGATGCTAAATGATATGAAATACTTACCTGTTAAAATAGAGAGTGAAGATTATTTTGATGATACATGTTTAAATAATAATAATTTCCTTTATGATGAAAAAATAACTGACTTGATAATGAATATAATTACTGATGGAGACTTAACCGATGTACTTAACGTTGATTTGTTTTATGATTATTTTGGTAAAATGAAGGAATTTGGTTTCTATGGTGACGACACACAAGACAGTAATTTGTGTGTTATTGAAATTGAACAATGCTATATAAAACAAAGACTTATCTATGACGATGGAGGATAGGCTATAAAACGATAAAGGACAGTTATAAATATTTTGTTTTATGGTTTTGACCTGGCAGATTTGGACAATGAAGTGTGGAAAACGGAACAGTGAATAACAAAAGTTTGTAAATAATTATAGTGAAATTATTTGTATGTATTATAAAATGTTAGATAAACAATGTATGTATGTAGTAGAAATTGTCGTGATGATAATAATAATATTAATATTTTGCAGCTTAAATAAATAACAAAAATAATGTGGAAGAAGATAATGAATGAGTTGTAGTCATTGCAATAGGTGAAGGTAATTAAAATGTTGTATTTTTAATAATTAATTTAATTAAAATAATTTGAAATGTTTAACTATTCTGATTGATTTAAAGGTTGTATAATTGAATTTTCTAATGGATTTAAATTGTTTTATGAGACTTGATATTAATTAATAAATAAGTGTTAAATTGTTTGAGATGAAATAACATTGTTGTTAAATGTTTCAGAGGTTACGTGGAGATATTGGTATGTGTGTGTGTGTGTGTGTGGTGTGTATTCTGTGATCAGGTCAATAGGGGATAATGTATTGTAAGTATAAAGTTCATAATACCAATCAGATAAATAAAATGCTTACAGGTGTGGAAAGAGTTTAACCCAATAATATAAATGAATTGTGATAATGGTATTAAAAAGAAATTGTAAATAAAAAAGAAATAATAATTGAAAGCTGAATTAAAATTATATTTGGTTTGAACTGTAAGAAATAGACATTGATAAATATGTTATCTAAAAGATTTATAAAAATTGAGAAGTGAAGTACAGGTGTTAGTATGATGTAACCATGAATGTTGAAACTGAGAGTGTTGATAACACCAGTCTGGCAGACTATTGTTTATGTAAACAGGTGTGCTGTATGTTGTGACTAATGTTGAATTGACAATAACAAAATGTGGCAGTCTGTTGAATCATTGCCATGAGCAGATTCTATTAGGAAATATAATAGAAACCTCAGATTTGATGGAATGTAGATATTTTTTTTTTTTGGCCCTTTGTAAAATGTTATTTAAATAAATAAAGTTGTTTCGAACAAATGAGATTGAAATAATGTAGGTAATATTTTATGTCGGATCCTTTTGAAAAATGTAATTAATTTTGAAAGTGTTAATTATATTTAATATGATATGAATTAAATTCAATGAAAGGTAATTCAATAAATTAAAAGGATAATTTTTGATAATGACTTTAAATCTATGTTGATCTGAATTTTGATTGTAATGATAAAATAAATAATTGATAAAAACATAATGATTAAAATATGCATTTAAAATTGAAATTTGAAGGAAATGTTTGAGCTGAAACGGTGTTTGGAAAATAAGATGTGTATATTACTGCCCAAGTAACTTGTATCAATGACAATCTAGGTTTTATGTTTAACTGTAGACTCTCCACCTAAGTGCGGTCATGACCTCACCGGATCATGACCGTGAAAGTAGTTAATTGTGGCAAATCATAAATTTTACTTGATATAACCGGCTTGTGGTTTGTTTTATTTTGCTAACCCGGTGGTTTGTTAGACTTAGTAGGGGGGTTATTTTTTGGGGAATCTACCAAATTTTGGAACAGGTCTATTTTCACCCAGATAGGGGTGGTAGTCCATTAGGGGTGTATAAATAAAAAGTAGTAGGTGTAATACCGAATTTTATTGTAACGCCGAAGCAAGGATGGGGGTGGAATAAAAGAAAAAATGTCCACCCCTTCCACATCGGTCCTTGTGAAAGCAACTAGACGCTACAGTCTAGGGGGGTAATAGTGAGTGTGGATGGGCGGCGACCCAGTTACAGGTCACTAGGGAGATGTGATTACGGCTAGATTGAGGTCTGCGAAGGCCAAGAAGTCTAGTGCTGCACACAGTAGAATGTAACGGGTATCAGGGGTTAAGGGATAAAAAGGGGGTAGAAAAAAAAAATGTTTTTGGTGCCTGCCATCAAATTGATGTTTGTATTAATTCTGATTGTATTATTGTTTATGCGTATTAATAGCGTTATTGAATTATATTGTTTAGGATATAGGTATAATCAAATGTTAAGATAAGGCAGTTCATGTTTTAATTAAATATTCAATTTATTTGTTTTTTTTTCAGTAATAATAACAAAGAGATTTAATCCATTTAGATAAGAGATTTCGTTTTGTTTTGATACGATCTGATTTTGAACTTAAATTTTAAAGGATGAGTTTGTTTAGAAAATATTATGAGAGCGCGTACAAGCCCAGTATCTGCTAAAGGCAGCCCAGTTTGCATGTAAGGGGGAACATATCGGTTGAGGATCTGGCATGATCTAAGCCAGGGATTTGGAGTTTGGGGAGGCATGTTAGGAGGCGAGGTGCGCTGTGATATGTATCTGTTCGATTTTTCGGTGTTGGGATCTCGCACAGAGAAGTCCAGTGATCTAGTTCAGGTGCGTCCATAGTCACCGAGCCAGGGGGGTCGTGTACCCATGAGGAGTAAGAACAAAAGGGGGTTGTTGGCACCAGTTCCTCACCGGTCCTCTTAAGGGTTTTAGCAATGAGATTTCTTCTGTTTCGACAGAAGACTTCTCATTGGGGGGGGGGGGTATTGTAATGGGGCGAATTAGGAGGTTTTTTATTTTTTATCAATTTTGGCCCTGATCTGAGTAAAATTGTACAATTCACTTCATATATGTGAGCCACCCCAGTTTAATTTTATATTAATTCAAATCATCCACTCAATCACTTTCAAATTGCCATACTTCACCTGTGAGGAGCCCCCAGTACAGCAATGCATATTGTTAGCCAAAACAATTGCACAGACGTATTGCGTAACCACCCCAGCAGCAGGCTTTTTGTGAAACACAGTCTGCAGTCTGCCATCAGAGAGTGAATAGTAGATAGCCAGCAGCAGCATAAAGTGCCGGAAACAGAAAAACACAGTGGCCTCGGGAGTGTAAGATAGGCCGTAATAATAAGTCGGCCTATCTATTCAAGTGTTAAAACAATTAATAAAAAGAGTACAAACAGTATAAAGTTTGCCGCCCAGTCAACTACTAACACAGACCGCGCGCGGTCGCCTAAAACTTTATACCCGGACAAAATTCTGTTCCATCAAGTCGGCCGACTAATCAAGCTTATATCGGAGTTGTAAAGCAGTTTAAAAGAGTGAGATGGACAATTAACGCCATAAAATCAAGTGAGTTCGGAGTAAAAAATGAACTAATAACAGTTTGGACATAGTGCAAGTAATTTACTGGACGCGCCATGTGGTCGACAGTGACGCTGTTTAGGAAAGTAACACTATTCTTTTACATATATTCTTATGTTCTCTAAAAAGGGGTTTTAAAGGTCTGAATGTGAGAGTGTGGCAAGCTGGGTGCACCTTGATTAATTAAAAGTATACTAGAATAAGAAAAATGTTTAAATAAATGTGCATGTTGTATCTGTCTTAAAAGGAGAGAAAGTTGAGTTCTAATTGAAATTCTATTTAAAAGGAAATAATTAGATAATAAAATTTTTTTATTCCATCAAACAAATGAGTGTAGCGTACGTTTGTTGGGTAACCTGATAATCATACTTGCATCTTAAAGTTCGTGTGCCGGATCCTGGTAGAAAACAGAAGGTAGGTGATAAAATAATTTTATGTATTTATATTTGTATGTATTAAAATATAATTAACGTTACATCTGGCGCCCGAACAGGGACTCGAGTTTATAAATGTAATTTTGAATAAAC
The DNA here is from genome assembly GCA_034769895.1 of Magicicada septendecula. Classification (NCBI taxonomy): domain Eukaryota; kingdom Metazoa; phylum Arthropoda; class Insecta; order Hemiptera; family Cicadidae; genus Magicicada; species Magicicada septendecula. The sequence continues at coordinate 746,230,880 of CM068367.1, read as the reverse complement.
CGCACCTAAATGTGAATATAAGCGTGGGTTAGGAGTACGTAAAAAAGTACGAAAAGTGAGGTTATACGTAAGTAATAATTAAGGGATACTTAAGGTATGTAAGATAAGAAGTGTTAAAATATAGTATAATAAAATAAATGTGGTAATTTTACAATTAAAAATGGCAGGAAAGAATGAAAACAATATAAATGAAACGACTAGTGTCGAAAATTGTGACGATTCTAATTTTATGAATAACGTTGAAACCCACTCGACTCCAAACGTGAGTCAGGAAAATAATACAAAAAATAATGCAAAGAAACAAAGAGTACAGACGATTCGGGGATACAAATAACCCCAAAATCGAGTAGGGAAAGTGAAATGAATAATGAAGAAGTCAGCTTCACTGACAAAAATGTAGCAGCACAATTTACTCCAATGACCACACGAGTCAAAGAGTTGTCGATGGACGATATATTTATTTTAATGAAAACAATGTCTGAGAGTTTGAGTAGTATCAATGTAAAATTCGACGTTCAAAAGAATAGTTTTGACAGCAAATTAGATGTACAGAATGACAAATTTAACGAATTAAATAACAAGTTGAATGAAATTAAGACCGAAATTAAAAGTGAATTTAATTGTAAATTTGATGTACTCAAATTTGACATTGATGAAGTAAAAATGAAATGCAAAAGTAGTTGTAACGAATTGAAACAAGATATTGAGAGAATAGTAGAGTCAGTAGAAGAACGGATCAAAAGTAAGAGTAATAATGACAGTAAGAAATTAACAAGTGATAACAATAATGTCGAAAACGAGAATATAATTAACAATGTGGTAGTAGAGAGTAAGATAACAAATATTAACAATGATATTGAAAGTGGTAATGTGACTGAAAGGGTGGTATCAGAGAGTGATACGTTGAAAATAGATAGTGAAATAGTGAGTGAGAGAGAGAGAGAGAAATATGTTGTAATGAGGTAGTAATTAGTGTTGATGAATTAGAAAAAGAATGGAAAGAAAGAGTAGATGAATGTGTAGGGCAGAGGGTAAATTTTCCCCTTATTGGTGATGAACCAAGGTGTTCAAAAATGTTATTATTGGAGGGCAAGAGACCCTATTTAATAGTTGATTTGAGTTGTTTTTCTTTGTTGTATAAATTAGTACCCTCTGTGTGGAATGATGTTGAAAGTGCGAGATGGAGTTTTGATGAGAGAGATTTAGATAGAGAAGTGTGTGTTGATAAAGAGATAGAATTATATAAACTAATGAGAGATTATAATGAGTTGAAAGAGATGCTAAATGATATGAAATACTTACCTGTTAAAATAGAGAGTGAAGATTATTTTGATGATACATGTTTAAATAATAATAATTTACTTTATGAAGAAAAAATAACTGACTTGATAATGAATATAATTACTGATGGAGACTTAACCGATGTACTTAACGTTGACTTGTTTTATGATTATTTTGGTAAAATGAAGGAATTTGGTTTTTATGGTGATGACACACAAGACAGTAATTTGTGTGTTAATGAAATTGAACAATGCTATATAAAACAAAGACTTATCTATGACGATGGAGGATAGGCTATAAAACGATAAAGGACAGTTATAAATATTTTGTTTTATGGTTTTGACCTGGCAGATTTGGACAATGAAGTGTGGAAAATGGAACAGTGAATAACAAAAGTTTGTAAATAATTGTAGTGAAATTATTTGTATGTATTATAAAATGTTAGATAAACAATGTATGTATGTAGTAGAAATTGTCGTGATGATAATAATAATATTAATATTTTGCAGCTTAAATAAATAACAAAAATAATGTGGAAGAAGATAATGAATGAGTTGTAGTCATTGCAATAGGTGACGGTAATTAAAATGTTGTATTTTTAATAATTAATTTAATTAAAATAATTTGAAATGTTTAACTATTCTGATTGATTTAAAGGTTGTATAATTGAATTTTCTAATGGATTTAAATTGTTTTATGAGACTTGATATTAATTAATAAATAAGTGTTAAATTGTTTGAGATGAAATAACATTGTTGTTAAATGTTTCAGAGGTTACGTGGAGATATTGGTGAGTGTGTGTGTGTTGTGTGTATTCTGTGATCAGGTCAATAGGGGATAATGTATTGTAAGTATAAAGTTCATAATACCAATCAGATAAAATAAAATGCTTACAGGTGTGGAAAGAGTTTAACCCAATAATATAAATGAATTGTGATAATGGTATTAAATAGAAATTGTAATTAAAAAAGAAATAATAATTGAAAGGTGAATTAAAATTATATTTGGTTTGAACTGTAAGAAATAGACATTGATAAATATGTTATCTAAAAGATTTATAAAAATTGAGAAGTGAAGTACAGGTGTTAGTATGATGTAACCATGAATGTTGAAACTGAGAGTGTTGATAACACCAGTCTGGCAGACTATTGTTTATGTAAACAGGTGTGCTGTATGTTGTGACTAATGTTGAATTGACAATAACAAAATGTGGCAGTCTGTTGAATCATTGCCATGAGCAGATTCTATTAGGAAATATAATAGAAACCTCAGATTTGATGGAATGTAGATTTTTTTTTTTTTTTGGCCCTTTGTAAAATGTTATTTAAATAAATAAAGTTGTTTCGAACAAATGAGATTGAAATAATGTAGGTAATATTTTATGTCGGATCCTTTTGAAAAATGTAATTAATTTTGAAAGTGTTAATTATATTTAATATGATATGAATTAAATTCAATGAAAGGTAATTCAATAAATTAAAAGGATAATTTTTGATAATGACTTTAAATCTATGTTGATCTGAATTTTGATTGTAATGATAAAATAAATAATTGATAAAAACATAATGATTAAAATATGCATTTAAAATTGAAATTTGAAGGAAATGGTTGAGCTGAAACGGTGTTTGGAAAATAAGATGTGTATATTACTGCCCAAGTAACTTGTATCAATGACAATCTAGGTTTTATGTTTAACTGTGGACTCTCCACCTAAGTGCGGTCATGACCTCACCGGATCATGACCGTGAAAGTAGTTAATTGTGGCAAATCATAAATTTTACTTGATATAACCGGCTTGTGGTTTGTTTTATTTTGCTAACCCGGTGGTTTGTTAGACTTAGTAGGGGGGTTATTTTTTGGGGAATCTACCAAATTTTGGAACAGGTCTATTTTCACCCAGATAGGGGTGGTAGTCCATTAGGGGTGTATAAATAAAAAGTAGTAGGTGTAATACCGAATTTTATTGTAACGCCGAAGCAAGGATGGGGGTGGAATAAAAGAAAAAATGTCCACCCCTTCCGCATCAGTCCTTGTGAAAGCAACTAGACGCTACAGTCTAGGGGGGGTAATAGTGAGTGTGGATGGGCGGCGACCCAGTTGCAGGTCACTAGGGAGATGTGATTACGGCTAGATTGAGGTCTGCGAAGGCCAAGAAGTCTAGTGCTGCACACAGTAGAATGTAACGGGTATCAGGGGTTAAGGGATAAAAAGGGGGTAGAAAAAAAAAAAGTTTTTGGTGCCTGCCATCAAATTGATGTTTGTATTAATTCTGATTGTATTATTGTTTATGCGTATTAATAGCGTTATTGAATTATATTGTTTAGGATATAGGTATAATCAAATGTTAAGATAAGGCAGTTCATGTTTTAATTAAATATTCAATTTATTTGTTTTTTTTTCAGTAATAATAACAAAGAGATTTAATCCATTTAGATAAGAGATTTTGTTTTGTTTTGATACGATCTGATTTTGAACTTAAATTTTAAAGGATGAGTTTGTTTAGAAAATATTATGAGAGCGCGCACAAGCCCAGTATCTGCTAAAGGCAGCCCAGTTTGCATGTAAGGGGGAACATATCGGTTGAGGATCTGGCATGATCTAAGCCAGGGATTTGGAGTTTGGGGAGGCATGTTAGGAGGCGAGGTGCGCTGTGATATGTATCTGTTCGATTTTTCGGTGTTGGGATCTCGCACAGAGAAGTCCAGTGATCTCGTTCAGGTGCGTCCATAGTCACCGAGCCAGGGGGGTCGTGTACCCATGAGGAGTAAGAACAAAAGGGGGTTGTTGGCACCAGTTCCTCACCGGTCCTCTTAAGGGTTTTAGCAATGAGATTTCTTCTGTTTCGACAGAAGACTTCTCATTGGGGGGGGGTATTGTAATGGGGCGAATTAGGAGGTTTTTTATTTTTTATCAATTTTGGCCCTGATCTAAGTAAAATTGTACAATTCACTTCATATATGTGAGCCACCCCAGTTTAATTTTATATTAATTCAAATCATCCACTCAATCACTTTCAAATTGCCAGACTTCACCTGTGAGGAGCCCCCAGTACAGCAATGCACATTGTTAGCCAAAACAATTGCACAGACGTATTGCGTAACCACCCCAGCAGCAGGCTTTTTGTGAAACACAGTCTGCAGTCTGCCATCAGAGAGTGAATAGTAGATAGCCAGCAGCAGCATAAAGTGCCGGAAACAGAAAAACACAGTGGCCTCGGGAGTGTAAGATAGGCCGTAATAATAAGTCGGCCTATCTATTCAAGTGTTAAAACAATTAATAAAAAGAGTACAAACAGTATAAAGTTTGCCGCCCAGTCAACTACTAACACAGACCGCGCGCGGTCGCCTAAAACTTTATACCCGGACAAAATTCTGTTCCATCAAGTCGGCCGACTAATCAAGCTTATATCGGAGTTGTAAAGCAGTTTAAAAGAGTGAGATGGACAATTAACGCCATAAAATCAAGTGAGTTCGGAGTAAAAAATGAACTAATAACAGTTTGGACATAGTGCAAGTAATTTACTGGACGCGCCATGTGGTCGACAGTGACGCTGTTTAGGAAAGTAACACTATTCTTTTACATATATTCTTATGTTCTCTAAAAAGGGGTTTTAAAGGTCTGAATGTGAGAGTGTGGCAAGCTGGGTGTGCCTTGATTAATTAAAAGTATACTAGAATAAGAAAAATGTTTAAATAAATGTGCATGTTGTATCTGTCTTAAAAGGAGAGAAAGTTGAGTTCTAATTGAAATTCTATTTAAAAGGAAATAATTAGATAATAAATTTTTTTTATTCCATCAAACAAATGAGTGTAGCGTACGTTTGTTGGGTAACCTGATAATCATACTTGCATCTTAAAGTTCGTGTGCCGGATCCTGGTAGAAAACAGAAGGTAGGTGATAAAATAATTTTATGTATTTATATTTGTATGTATTAAAATATAATTAACGTTACATCTGGCGCCCGAACAGGGACTCGAGTTTATAAATGTAATTTTGAATAAACCGCACCTAAATGTGAATATAAGCGTGGGTTAGGAGTACGTAAAAAAGTACGAAAAGTGAGGTTATACGTAAGTAATAATTAAGGGATAATTAAGGTATGTAAGATAAGAAGTGTTAAAATATAGTATAATAAAATAAATGTGGTAATTTTACAATTAAAAATGGCAGGAAAGAATGAAAACAATATAAATGAAACGACTAGTGTCGAAAATTGTGATGAATCTAATTTTATGAATAACGTTGAAACCCACTCGACTCCAAACGTGAGTCAGGAAAATAAAACAAAAAATAATGCAAATGAAACAATGAGTACAGACGATTCGGGGATACAAATAACCTCAAAATTGAGTAGGGAAAGTGAAATGAATAATGAAGAAGTCAGCTTCACTGACAAAAATGTAGCAGCACAATTTACTCCAATGACCACACGAGTCAAAGAGTTGTCGATGGACGATATATTTATTTTAATGAAAACAATGTCTGAGAGTTTGAGTAGTATCAATGTAAAATTCGACGTTCAAAAGAATAGTTTTGACAGCAAATTAGATGTACAGAATGACAAATTTAACGAATTAAATAACAAGTTGAATGAAATTAAGACCGAAATTAAAAGTGAATTTAATTGTAAATTTGATGTACTCAAATTTGACATTGATGAAGTAAAAATGAAATGCAAAAGTAGTTGTAACGAATTGAAACAAGATATTGAGAGAATAGTAGAGTCAGTAGAAGAACGGATCAAAAGTAAGAGTAATAATGACAGTAAGAAATTAACAAGTGATAACAATAATGTCAAAAATGAGAATATAATTAACAATGTGGTAGTAGAGAGTAAGATAACAAATATTAACAATGATATTGAAAGTGGTAATGTGACTGAAAGGGTGGTATCAGAGAGTGATACGTTGAAAATAGATAGTGAAATAGTGAGTGAGAGAGAGAGAGAGAAATATGTTGTAATGAGGTAGTAATTAGTGTTGATGAATTAGAAAAAGAATGGAAAGAAAGAGTAGATGAATGTGTAGGGCAGAGGGTAAATTTTCCCCTTATTGGTGATGAACCAAGGTGTTCAAAAATGTTATTATTGGAGGGCAAGAGACCCTATTTAATAGTTGATTTGAGTTGTTTTTCTTTGTTGTATAAATTAGTACCCTCTGTGTGGAATGATGTTGAAAGTGCGAGATGGTGTTTTGATGAGTGAGATTTAGATAGAGAAGTGTGTGTTGATAAAGAGATAGAATTATATAAACTAATGAGAGATTATAATGAGTTGAAAGAGATGCTAAATGATATGAAATACTTACCTGTTTAAATAGAGAGTGAAGATTATTTTGATGATACATGTTTAAATAATAATAATTTACTTTATGATGAAAAAATAACTGACTTGATAATGAATATAATTACTGATGGAGACTTAACCGATGTACTTAACGTTGACTTGTTTTATGATTATTTTGGTAAAATGAAGGAATTTGGTTTTTATGGTGACGACACACAAGACAGTAATTTGTGTGTTAATGAAATTGAACAATGCTATATAAAACAAAGACTTATCTATGACGATGGAGGATAGGCTATAAAACGATAAAGGACAGTTATAAATATTTTGTTTTATGGTTTTGACCTGGCAGATTTTGACAATGAAGTGTGGAAAACTGAACAGTGAATAACAAAAGTTTGTAAATAATTGTAGTGAAATTATTTGTATGTATTATAAAATGTAGATAAACAATGTATGTATGTAGTAGAAATTGTCGTGATGATAATAATAATATTAATATTTTGCAGCTTAAATAAATAACAAAAATAATGTGGAAGAAGATAATGAATGAGTTGTAGTCATTGCAATAGGTGAAGGTAATTAAAATGTTGTATTTTTAATAATTAATTTAATTAAAATAATTTGAAATGTTTAACTATTCTGATTGATTTAAAGGTTGTATAATTGAATTTTCTAATGGATTTAAATTGTTTTATGAGACTTGATATTAATTAATAAATAAGTGTTAAATTGTTTGAGATGAAATAACATTGTTGTTAAATGTTTCAGAGGTTACGTGGAGATATTGGTGTGTGTGTGTGTGTGTGGTGTGTATTCTGTGATCAGGTCAATAGGGGATAATGTATTGTAAGTATAAAGTTCATAATACCAATCAGATAAAATAAAATGCTTACAGGTGTGGAAAGAGTTTAACCCAATAATTTAATGAATTGTGATAATGGTATTAAATAGAAATTGTAATTAAAAAAGAAATAATAATTGAAAGGTGAATTAAAATTATATTTGGTTTGAACTGTAAGAAATAGACATTGATAAATATGTTATCTAAAAGATTTATAAAAATTGAGAAGTGAAGTACAGGTGTTAGTATGATGTAACCATGAATGTTGAAACTGAGAGTGTTGATAACACCAGTCTGGCAGACTATTGTTTATGTAAACAGGTGTGCTGTATGTTGTGACTAATGTTGAATTGACAATAACAAAATGTGGCAGTCTGTTGAATCATTGCCATGAGCAGATTCTATTAGGAAATATAATAGAAACCTCAGATTTGATGGAATGTAGATTCTTTTTTTTTTTGGCCCTTTGTAAAATGTTATTTAAATAAATAAAGTTGTTTCGAACAAATGAGATTGAAATAATGTAGGTAATATTTTATGTCGGATCCTTTTGAAAAATGTAATTAATTTTGAAAGTGTTAATTATATTTAATATGATATGAATTAAATTCAATGAAAGGTAATTCAATAAATTAAAAGGATAATTTTTGATAATGACTTTAAATCTATGTTGATCTGAATTTTGATTGTAATGATAAAATAAATAATTGATAAAAACATAATGATTAAAATATGCATTTAAAATTGAAATTTGAAGGAAATGGTTGAGCTGAAACGGTGTTTGGAAAATAAGATGTGTATATTACTGCCCAAGTAACTTGTATCAATGACAATCTAGGTTTTATGTTTAACTGTGGACTCTCCACCTAAGTGCGGTCATGACCTCACCGGATCATGACCGTGAAAGTAGTTAATTGTGGCAAATCATAAATTTTACTTGATATAACCGGCTTGTGGTTTGTTTTATTTTGCTAACCCGGTGGTTTGTTAGACTTAGTAGGGGGGTTATTTTTTGGGGAATCTACCAAATTTTGGAACAGGTCTATTTTCACCCAGATAGGGGTGGTAGTCCATTAGGGGTGTATAAATAAAAAGTAGTAGGTGTAATACCGAATTTTATTGTAACGCCGAAGCAAGGATGGGGGTGGAATAAAAGAAAAAAATGTCCACCCCTTCCGCATCAGTCCTTGTGAAAGCAACTAGACGCTACAGTCTAGGGGGGGTAATAGTGAGTGTGGATGGGCGGCGACCCAGTTGCAGGTCACTAGGGAGATGTGATTACGGCTAGATTGAGGTCTGCGAAGGCCAAGAAGTCTAGTGCTGCACACAGTAGAATGTAACGGGTATCAGGGGTTAAGGGATAAAAAGGGGGTAGAAAAAAAAAAAGTTTTTGGTGCCTGCCATCAAATTGATGTTTGTATTAATTCTGATTGTATTATTGTTTATGCGTATTAATAGCGTTATTGAATTATATTGTTTAGGATATAGGTATAATCAAATGTTAAGATAAGGCAGTTCATGTTTTAATTAAATATTCAATTTATTTGTTTTTTTTTTCAGTAATAATAACAAAGAGATTTAATCCATTTAGATAAGAGATTTTGTTTTGTTTTGATACGATCTGATTTTGAACTTAAATTTTAAAGGATGAGTTTGTTTAGAAAATATTATGAGAGCGCGTACAAGCCCAGTATCTGCTAAAGGCAGCCCAGTTTGCATGTAAGGGGGAACATATCGGTTGAGGATCTGGCATGATCTAAGCCAGGGATTTGGAGTTTGGGCAGGCATGTTAGGAGGCGAGGTGCGCTGTGATATGTATCTGTTCGATTTTTCGGTGTTGGGATCTCGCACAGAGAAGTCCAGTGATCTCGTTCAGGTGCGTCCATAGTCACCGAGCCAGGGGGGTCGTGTACCCATGAGGAGTAAGAACAAAAGGGGGTTGTTGGCACCAGTTCCTCACCGGTCCTCTTAAGGGTTTTAGCAATGAGATTTCTTCTGTTTCGACAGAAGACTTCTCATTGGGGGGGGGTATTGTAATGGGGCGAATTAGGAGGTTTTTTATTTTTTATCAATTTTGGCCCTGATCTAAGTAAAATTGTACAATTCACTTCATATATGTGAGCCACCCCAGTTTAATTTTATATTAATTCAAATCATCCACTCAATCACTTTCAAATTGCCAGACTTCACCTGTGAGGAGCCCCCAGTACAGCAATGCACATTGTTAGCCAAAACAATTGCACAGACGTATTGCGTAACCACCCCAGCAGCAGGCTTTTTGTGAAACACAGTCTGCAGTCTGCCATCAGAGAGTGAATAGTAGATAGCCAGCAGCAGCATCAAGTGCCGGAAACAGAAAAACACAGTGGCCTCGGGAGTGTAAGATAGGCCGTAATAATAAGTCGGCCTATCTATTCAAGTGTTAAAACAATTAATAAAAAGAGTACAAACAGTATAAAGTTTGCCGCCCAGTCAACTACTAACACAGACCGTGCGCGGTCGTCTAAAACTTTATACCCGGACAAAATTCTGTTCCATCAAGTCGGCCGACTAATCAAGCTTATATCGGAGTTGTAAAGCAGTTTAAAAGAGTGAGATGGACAATTAACGCCATAAAATCAAGTGAGTTCGGAGTAAAAAATGAACTAATAACAGTTTGGACATAGTGCAAGTAATTTACTGGACGCGCCATGTGGTCGACAGTGACGCTGTTTAGGAAAGTAACACTATTCTTTTACATATATTCTTATGTTCTCTAAAAAGGGGTTTTAAAGGTCTGAATGTGAGAGTGTGGCAAGCTGGGTGCGCCTTGATTAATTAAAAGTATACTAGAATAAGAAAAATGTTTAAATAAATGTGCATGTTGTATCTGTCTTAAAAGGAGAGAAAGTTGAGTTCTAATTGAAATTCTATTTAAAAGGAAATAATTAGATAATAAATTTTTTTTATTCCATCAAACAAATGAGTGTAGCGTACGTTTGTTGGGTAACCTGATAATCATACTTGCATCTTAAAGTTCGTGTGCCGGATCCTGGTAGAAAACAGAAGGTAGGTGATAAAATAATTTTATGTATTTATATTTGTATGTATTAAAATATAATTAACGTTACATCTGGCGCCCGAACAGGGACTCGAGTTTATAAATGTAATTTTGAATAAACCGCACCTAAATGTGAATATAAGCGTGGGTTAGGAGTACGTAAAAAAGTACGAAAAGTGAGGTTATACGTAAGTAATAATTAAGGGATAATTAAGGTATGTAAGATAAGAAGTGTTAAAATATAGTATAATAAAATAAATGTGGTAATTTTACAATTAAAAATGGCAGGAAAGAATGAAAACAATATAAATGAAACGACTAGTGTCGAAAATTGTGACGATTCTAATTTTATGAATAACGTTGAAACCCACTCGACTCCAAACGTGAGTCAGGAAAATAAAACAAAAAATAATGCAAATGAAACAATGAGTACAGACGATTCGGGGATACAAATAACCCCAAAATTGAGTAGGGAAAGTGAAATGAATAATGAAGAAGTCAGCTTCACTGACAAAAATGTAGCAGCACAATTTACTCCAATGACCACACGAGTCAAAGAGTTGTCGATGGACGATATATTTATTTTAATGAAAACAATGTCTGAGAGTTTGAGTAGTATCAATGTAAAATTCGACGTTCAAAAGAATAGTTTTGACAGCAAATTAGATGTACAGAATGACAAATTTAACGAATTAAATAACAAGTTGAATGAAATTAAGACCGAAATTAAAAGTGAATTTAATTGTAAATTTGATGTACTCAAATTTGACATTGATGAAGTAAAAATGAAATGCAAAAGTAGTTGTAACGAATTGAAACAAGATATTGAGAGAATAGTAGAGTCAGTAGAAGAACGGATCAAAAGTAAGAGTAATAATGACAGTAAGAAATTAACAAGTGATAACAATAATGTCAAAAATGAGAATATAATTAACAATGTGGTAGTAGAGAGTAAGATAACAAATATTAACAATGATATTGAAAGTGGTAATGTGACTGAAAGGGTGGTATCAGAGAGTGATACGTTGAAAATAGATAGTGAAATAGTGAGTGAGAGAGAGAGAGAAATATGTTGTAATGAGGTAGTAATTAGTGTTGATGAATTAGAAAAAGAATGGAAAGAAAGAGTAGATGAATGTGTAGGGCAGAGGGTAAATTTTCCCCTTATTGGTGATGAACCAAGGTGTTCAAAAATGTTATTATTGGAGGGCAAGAGACCCTATTTAATAGTTGATTTGAGTTGTTTTTCTTTGTTGTATAAATTAGTACCCTCTGTGTGGAATGATGTTGAAAGTGCGAGATGGTGTTTTGATGAGTGAGATTTAGATAGAGAAGTGTGTGTTGATAAAGAGATAGAATTATATAAACTAATGAGAGATTATAATGAGTTGAAAGAGATGCTAAATGATATGAAATACTTACCTGTTTAAATAGAGAGTGAAGATTATTTTGATGATACATGTTTAAATAATAATAATTTACTTTATGATGAAAAAATAACTGACTTGATAATGAATATAATTACTGATGGAGACTTAACCGATGTACTTAACGTTGACTTGTTTTATGATTATTTTGGTAAAATGAAGGAATTTGGTTTTTATGGTGACGACACACAAGACAGTAATTTGTGTGTTAATGAAATTGAACAATGCTATATAAAACAAAGACTTATCTATGACGATGGAGGATAGGCTATAAAACGATAAAGGACAGTTATAAATATTTTGTTTTATGGTTTTGACCTGGCAGATTTTGACAATGAAGTGTGGAAAACTGAACAGTGAATAACAAAAGTTTGTAAATAATTGTAGTGAAATTATTTGTATGTATTATAAAATGTAGATAAACAATGTATGTATGTAGTAGAAATTGTCGTGATGATAATAATAATATTAATATTTTGCAGCTTAAATAAATAACAAAAATAATGTGGAAGAAGATAATGAATGAGTTGTAGTCATTGCAATAGGTGAAGGTAATTAAAATGTTGTATTTTTAATAATTAATTTAATTAAAATAATTTGAAATGTTTAACTATTCTGATTGATTTAAAGGTTGTATAATTGAATTTTCTAATGGATTTAAATTGTTTTATGAGACTTGATATTAATTAATAAATAAGTGTTAAATTGTTTGAGATGAAATAACATTGTTGTTAAATGTTTCAGAGGTTACGTGGAGATATTGGTGTGTGTGTGTGTGTGTGTGGTGTGTATTCTGTGATCAGGTCAATAGGGGATAATGTATTGTAAGTATAAAGTTCATAATACCAATCAGATAAAATAAAATGCTTACAGGTGTGGAAAGAGTTTAACCCAATAATTTAATGAATTGTGATAATGGTATTAAATAGAAATTGTAATTAAAAAAGAAATAATAATTGAAAGGTGAATTAAAATTATATTTGGTTTGAACTGTAAGAAATAGACATTGATAAATATGTTATCTAAAAGATTTATAAAAATTGAGAAGTGAAGTACAGGTGTTAGTATGATGTAACCATGAATGTTGAAACTGAGAGTGTTGATAACACCAGTCTGGCAGACTATTGTTTATGTAAACAGGTGTGCTGTATGTTGTGACTAATGTTGAATTGACAATAACAAAATGTGGCAGTCTGTTGAATCATTGCCATGAGCAGATTCTATTAGGAAATATAATAGAAACCTCAGATTTGATGGAATGTAGATTCTTTTTTTTTTTGGCCCTTTGTAAAATGTTATTTAAATAAATAAAGTTGTTTCGAACAAATGAGATTGAAATAATGTAGGTAATATTTTATGTCGGATCCTTTTGAAAAATGTAATTAATTTTGAAAGTGTTAATTATATTTAATATGATATGAATTAAATTCAATGAAAGGTAATTCAATAAATTAAAAGGATAATTTTTGATAATGACTTTAAATCTATGTTGATCTGAATTTTGATTGTAATGATAAAATAAATAATTGATAAAAACATAATGATTAAAATATGCATTTAAAATTGAAATTTGAAGGAAATGGTTGAGCTGAAACGGTGTTTGGAAAATAAGATGTGTATATTACTGCCCAAGTAACTTGTATCAATGACAATCTAGGTTTTATGTTTAACTGTGGACTCTCCACCTAAGTGCGGTCATGACCTCACCGGATCATGACCGTGAAAGTAGTTAATTGTGGCAAATCATAAATTTTACTTGATATAACCGGCTTGTGGTTTGTTTTATTTTGCTAACCCGGTGGTTTGTTAGACTTAGTAGGGGGGTTATTTTTTGGGGAATCTACCAAATTTTGGAACAGGTCTATTTTCACCCAGATAGGGGTGGTAGTCCATTAGGGGTGTATAAATAAAAAGTAGTAGGTGTAATACCGAATTTTATTGTAACGCCGAAGCAAGGATGGGGGTGGAATAAAAGAAAAAAATGTCCACCCCTTCCGCATCAGTCCTTGTGAAAGCAACTAGACGCTACAGTCTAGGGGGGGTAATAGTGAGTGTGGATGGGCGGCGACCCAGTTGCAGGTCACTAGGGAGATGTGATTACGGCTAGATTGAGGTCTGCGAAGGCCAAGAAGTCTAGTGCTGCACACAGTAGAATGTAACGGGTATCAGGGGTTAAGGGATAAAAAGGGGGTAGAAAAAAAAAAAGTTTTTGGTGCCTGCCATCAAATTGATGTTTGTATTAATTCTGATTGTATTATTGTTTATGCGTATTAATAGCGTTATTGAATTATATTGTTTAGGATATAGGTATAATCAAATGTTAAGATAAGGCAGTTCATGTTTTAATTAAATATTCAATTTATTTGTTTTTTTTTCAGTAATAATAACAAAGAGATTTAATCCATTTAGATAAGAGATTTTGTTTTGTTTTGATACGATCTGATTTTGAACTTAAATTTTAAAGGATGAGTTTGTTTAGAAAATATTATGAGAGCGCGTACAAGCCCAGTATCTGCTAAAGGCAGCCCAGTTTGCATGTAAGGGGGAACATATCGGTTGAGGATCTGGCATGATCTAAGCCAGGGATTTGGAGTTTGGGGAGGCATGTTAGGAGGCGAGGTGCGCTGTGATATGTATCTGTTCGATTTTTCGGTGTTGGGATCTCGCACAGAGAAGTCCAGTGATCTCGTTCAGGTGCGTCCATAGTCACCGAGCCAGGGGGGTCGTGTACCCATGAGGAGTAAGAACAAAAGGGGGTTGTTGGCACCAGTTCCTCACCGGTCCTCTTAAGGGTTTTAGCAATGAGATTTCTTCTGTTTCGACAGAAGACTTCTCATTGGGGGGGGTATTGTAATGGGGCGAATTAGGAGGTTTTTTATTTTTTATCAATTTTGGCCCTGATCTAAGTAAAATTGTACAATTCACTTCATATATGTGAGCCACCCCAGTTTAATTTTATATTAATTCAAATCATCCACTCAATCACTTTCAAATTGCCAGACTTCACCTGTGAGGAGCCCCCAGTACAGCAATGCACATTGTTAGCCAAAACAATTGCACAGACGTATTGCGTAACCACCCCAGCAGCAGGCTTTTTGTGAAACACAGTCTGCAGTCTGCCATCAGAGAGTGAATAGTAGATAGCCAGCAGCAGCATAAAGTGCCGGAAACAGAAAAACACAGTGGCCTCTGGAGTGTAAGATAGGCCGTAATAATAAGTCGGCCTATCTATTCAAGTGTTAAAACAATTAATAAAAAGAGTACAAACAGTATAAAGTTTGCCGCCCAGTCAACTACTAACACAGACCGTGCGCGGTCGCCTAAAACTTTATACCCGGACAAAATTCTGTTCCATCAAGTCGGCCGACTAATCAAGCTTATATCGGAGTTGTAAAGCAGTTTAAAAGAGTGAGATGGACAATTAACGCCATAAAATCAAGTGAGTTCGGAGTAAAAAATGAACTAATAACAGTTTGGACATAGTGCAAGTAATTTACTGGACGCGCCATGTGGTCGACAGTGACGCTGTTTAGGAAAGTAACACTATTCTTTTACATATATTCTTATGTTCTCTAAAAAGGGGTTTTAAAGGTCTGAATGTGAGAGTGTGGCAAGCTGGGTGCGCCTTGATTAATTAAAAGTATACTAGAATAAGAAAAATGTTTAAATAAATGTGCATGTTGTATCTGTCTTAAAAGGAGAGAAAGTTGAGTTCTAATTGAAATTCTATTTAAAAGGAAATAATTAGATAATAAATTTTTTTTATTCCATCAAACAAATGAGTGTAGCGTACGTTTGTTGGGTAACCTGATAATCATACTTGCATCTTAAAGTTCGTGTGCCGGATCCTGGTAGAAAACAGAAGGTAGGTGATAAAATAATTTTATGTATTTATATTTGTATGTATTAAAATATAATTAACGTTACATCTGGCGCCCGAACAGGGACTCGAGTTTATAAATGTAATTTTGAATAAACCGCACCTAAATGTGAATATAAGCGTGGGTTAGGAGTACGTAAAAAAGTACGAAAAGTGAGGTTATACGTAAGTAATAATTAAGGGATACTTAAGGTATGTAAGATAAGAAGTGTTAAAATATAGTATAATAAAATAAATGTGGTAATTTTACAATTAAAAATGGCAGGAAAGAATGAAAACAATATAAATGAAACGACTAGTGTCGAAAATTGTGACGATTCTAATTTTATGAATAACGTTGAAACCCACTCGACTCCAAACGTGAGTCAGGAAAATAAAACAAAAAATAATGCAAATGAAACAATGAGTACAGACGATTCGGGGATACAAATAACCCCAAAATTGAGTAGGGAAAGTGAAATGAATAATGAAGAAGTCAGCTTCACTGACAAAAATGTAGCAGCACAATTTACTCCAATGACCACACGAGTCAAAGAGTTGTCGATGGACGATATATTTATTTTAATGAAAACAATGTCTGAGAGTTTGAGTAGTATCAATGTAAAATTCGACGTTCAAAAGAATAGTTTTGACAGCAAATTAGATGTACAGAATGACAAATTTAACGAATTAAATAACAAGTTGAATGAAATTAAGACCGAAATTAAAAGTGAATTTAATTGTAAATTTGATGTACTCAAATTTGACATTGATGAAGTAAAAATGAAATGCAAAAGTAGTTGTAACGAATTGAAACAAGATATTGAGAGAATAGTAGAGTCAGTAGAAGAACGGATCAAAAGTAAGAGTAATAATGACAGTAAGAAATTAACAAGTGATAACAATAATGTCAAAAATGAGAATATAATTAACAATGTGGTAGTAGAGAGTAAGATAACAAATATTAACAATGATATTGAAAGTGGTAATGTGACTGAAAGGGTGGTATCAGAGAGTGATACGTTGAAAATAGATAGTGAAATAGTGAGTGAGAGAGAGAGAGAAATATGTTGTAATGAGGTAGTAATTAGTGTTGATGAATTAGAAAAAGAATGGAAAGAAAGAGTAGATGAATGTGTAGGGCAGAGGGTAAATTTTCCCCTTATTGGTGATGAACCAAGGTGTTCAAAAATGTTATTATTGGAGGGCAATAGACCCTATTTAATAGTTGATTTGAGTTGTTTTTCTTTGTTGTATAAATTAGTACCCTCTGTGTGGAATGATGTTGAAAGTGCGAGATGGTGTTTTGATGAGTGAGATTTAGATAGAGAAGTGTGTGTTGATAAAGAGATAGAATTATATAAACTAATGAGAGATTATAATGAGTTGAAAGAGATGCTAAATGATATGAAATACTTACCTGTTTAAATAGAGAGTGAAGATTATTTTGATGATACATGTTTAAATAATAATAATTTACTTTATGATGAAAAAATAACTGACTTGATAATGAATATAATTACTGATGGAGACTTAACCGATGTACTTAACGTTGACTTGTTTTATGATTATTTTGGTAAAATGAAGGAATTTGGTTTTTATGGTGACGACACACAAGACAGTAATTTGTGTGTTAATGAAATTGAACAATGCTATATAAAACAAAGACTTATCTATGACGATGGAGGATAGGCTATAAAACGATAAAGGACAGTTATAAATATTTTGTTTTATGGTTTTGACCTGGCAGATTTTGACAATGAAGTGTGGAAAACTGAACAGTGAATAACAAAAGTTTGTAAATAATTGTAGTGAAATTATTTGTATGTATTATAAAATGTAGATAAACAATGTATGTATGTAGTAGAAATTGTCGTGATGATAATAATAATATTAATATTTTGCAGCTTAAATAAATAACAAAAATAATGTGGAAGAAGATAATGAATGAGTTGTAGTCATTGCAATAGGTGAAGGTAATTAAAATGTTGTATTTTTAATAATTAATTTAATTAAAATAATTTGAAATGTTTAACTATTCTGATTGATTTAAAGGTTGTATAATTGAATTTTCTAATGGATTTAAATTGTTTTATGAGACTTGATATTAATTAATAAATAAGTGTTAAATTGTTTGAGATGAAATAACATTGTTGTTAAATGTTTCAGAGGTTACGTGGAGATATTGGTGTGTGTGTGTGTGTGTGGTGTGTATTCTGTGATCAGGTCAATAGGGGATAATGTATTGTAAGTATAAAGTTCATAATACCAATCAGATAAAATAAAATGCTTACAGGTGTGGAAAGAGTTTAACCCAATAATATAAATGAATTGTGATAATGGTATTAAATAGAAATTGTAATTAAAAAAGAAATAATAATTGAAAGGTGAATTAAAATTATATTTGGTTTGAACTGTAAGAAATAGACATTGATAAATATGTTATCTAAAAGATTTATAAAAATTGAGAAGTGAAGTACAGGTGTTAGTATGATGTAACCATGAATGTTGAAACTGAGAGTGTTGATAACACCAGTCTGGCAGACTATTGTTTATGTAAACAGGTGTGCTGTATGTTGTGACTAATGTTGAATTGACAATAACAAAATGTGGCAGTCTGTTGAATCATTGCCATGAGCAGATTCTATTAGGAAATATAATAGAAACCTCAGATTTGATGGAATGTAGATTCTTTTTTTTTTTTGGCCCTTTGTAAAATGTTATTTAAATAAATAAAGTTGTTTCGAACAAATGAGATTGAAATAATGTAGGTAATATTTTATGTCGGATCCTTTTGAAAAATGTAATTAATTTTGAAAGTGTTAATTATATTTAATATGATATGAATTAAATTCAATGAAAGGTAATTCAATAAATTAAAAGGATAATTTTTGATAATGACTTTAAATCTATGTTGATCTGAATTTTGATTGTAATGATAAAATAAATAATTGATAAAAACATAATGATTAAAATATGCATTTAAAATTGAAATTTGAAGGAAATGTTTGAGCTGAAACGGTGTTTGGAAGGTAAGATGTGTATATTACTGCCCAAGTAACTTGTATCAATGACAATCTAGGTTTTATGTTTAACTGTAGACTCTCCACCTAAGTGCGGTCATGACCTCACCGGATCATGACCGAGAAAGTAGTTAATTGTGGCAAATCATAAATTTTACTTGATATAACCGGCTTGTGGTTTGTTTTATTTTGCTAACCCGGTGGTTTGTTAGACTTAGTAGGGGGGTTATTTTTTGGGGAATCTACCAAATTTTGGAACAGGTCTATTTTCACCCAGATAGGGGTGGTAGTCCATTAGGGGTGTATAAATAAAAAGTAGTAGGTGTAATACCGAATTTTATTGTAACGCCGAAGCAAGGATGGGGTGGAATAAAAGAAAAAATGTCCACCCCTTCCGCATCAGTCCTTGTGAAAGCAACTAGACGCTACAGTCTAGGGGGGGTAATAGTGAGTGTGGATGGGCGGCGACCCAGTTACAGGTCACTAGGGAGATGTGATTACGGCTAGATTGAGGTCTGCGAAGGTCAAGAAGTCTAGTGCTGCACACAGTAGAATGTAACGGGTATCAGGGGTTAAGGGATAAAAAGGGGGTAGAAAAAAAAATGTTTTTGGTGCCTGCCATCAAATTTGTGATGGTACAATCATGGTACATTTTATAATTACCTAAAATATGGTAACGAGATCATAAATATTGTATTTTTTCTATTTTTTGACATACCCAACCCAACCTCAAACACCCGATATCGAATCTACAGTGAGTGGACTATATCACAATATTTGCCAGGATTTGAACTAATTCGTAGCAGAATCTGTAAAATGTCATAAAAACAGTGTGCAGTTATTGCGATAAGCAAGCCAAGCCTTAATTACGTCAGAGGCTGAGAATGTGTTGACCACGACCAAACTGCGATGTCAACTAGTTAAACAAAGAAAATGTGATGTCAGTACACCCCACTTCCGCAGAATCCAACAAGGAATTGTCGTCATTTCTGCTGCAGCAACTGATCAGCGCCGGCCGGCTGCCCATTCACTTACGGGTGAATTTTAACTTTTTAGACCACTATAGGTGGTTAATAAACTGTGTAAAACACCGTACAGTGCGTCGATTACAAAAATGTGACCGAGACGAGTAAACGTAAAACTCGCGGTACTGGACGCGAAGTTTTACCGCCAGCTATAACAACCAGCAACACGAAATGGGTGAGAACGTTCCTTAATTCCTGATTTCATAATTTCCCAATATCATTTTATTGTAGAAATTCATTTTATTTTAAAATTTCAATCTAATAAAAGGAGCTCCAAAATTTATAAAAGTTATAAAAGTTTGTACCATGAGGATGAAAGGGTGAGTGGTTGTGTGCGTGCGTAATAATTTCTAAGTGCTGGGTTGAGTAACACATAACTTATAACTATATATCTATATAATTTTGTCATATACTTATTATACTTACAGAAGGTAATATTACACTATGTTTTTATTTTGGAAGGGTTAAAGATATGTAAAACAAATACTTAATAAAAGGGGTATTTCATTGGTAACAATTAGAACAGCTGTTTTGTTATTTCAAGCAATTTCCGTTTCCTAATAACTTCGCGTAACGAAATTCTGGCCCATGACTTAGGTAATAAATAAAGATGGCGTCCTAGTTTATGTATACATAACCACATTTGTGAGATATAATATATCGTATCTATAAATCAAAATAAACGTAAGTATACAGGTGGCTTCTGGAACAGGGACATTAGGTGGTATTATTTAAACATATTATTACCTAATGTACGCCTAGAAAGAACGGAACAAATTGCTTGAGGTAACGGACACAAAATTTTATAATTCGTAAACATAACCCCACAATTAGGTTATACAATTGTATGCATGCAGGTATGGCAAAATTGCCAACATGAGTACTAGTGACAATATTGTAGTAGAAACCAGTACCTCTGAGATAAATTTAACTAATGAAATGGAGGTACAAACACCTCAAACTAGTCAGACTGATGCGGCAAGTACGCCTGTATCTGTAGAAATAACGAAAGTCAATACATCCATTTCAACTATGTCAGATAGTAAGCAGGATGAAACTAATGCAATGATGCAACTTTTATTAAAGAAATTTGACAGTTTAGACAAAAAACTAGATGAGCAGAATAACGAAATTAAAGAAATTCAAAATAGTTTTGAAATTAATTTCAATGAGATGAAAAATGAAATTCAATTGGGTCACAACAAACTTATTAGGAAATGTGACCAGCTTATTACAAAACTCGATAATTTAAATGTGGTAGAAAATCAAGTAGAAACCCAGAAAGTCAATAGCGGTACCCAGCAAAATAATAATTCCAATAATGAATGTAGTATAGATAATCCAAATAATACAAGTAGTAAGATTGTGGTGTTAGAAAAGGATAAACATGATAATGAAAGTATAATGAATGATAATGAAATATTTGAATTTATGAAGTCAGAAAGAAAGTTGAGAGAAAGTATTTTAGTACAAGGAATGCAGGGGGTAGAATTTTCTTTTAATGTTGTATTAGGGGGTGAAGACAAGTCTTCATGTAATTGTTATAAGGATAAGAATGCCTTTAATTTATATTTGATAGACGATAGTTCTACAAATAAAGTTTCTTTATGTTTTTGTGTACCTAAGAAGAGGTACAACAATTTTATGATAGGGACCCCTGCATATTTGGAGAGAGAAAGTGTATTTTGGTGTTATGGAGAGAAATGTATTAAGAGAGAAAGTGTAGAGAGATATTGTGAGAGTAAAAGAGTAATAGAAATATTTAAAGTAAACAGAAATTACAGACAATGGTTAGAAAGGTTAGGGTTAGATGTGGTATATGAAAATGATGAATACTTACCTGATAATAACAATAAATTGGAAATAACAAGAAATGAGAATAAAGACATTAGGTACTTACCTGTGGTGGAATATTATGGGGATAATTATAGTATAAACCGATTAATGACATATGATACTAAGACAAACGGAACCCTACTTGATCGTGACTGGAAATATTTGATTAATAACAATTGCATACAGGAATATGAATATAATGTTGCAAATAATAAAATATGTTTATTAAATAAGAATTTATTTAGACCTAAGATTCGTTTGTTGTTTAATGATGGTGGATAGACTGTTGTATTGTGAAATGAACATTAAATAATAATATGAAAAGTGGTATTGAATTGGACTGCTATGGACTGATTTCGATTAATGACACAATAATGAAGTTGGAGTGTATATTTTTCATTGTATTCACTGTATTTATATATCCATGTATTTTTGATATGTATTATGTATTACAGGTATATTTACACCAGTATGTATTATTATATATTTTACATATATGACATGTTTAATAATAATATTTTAAATTTTGATTGGTATTGAAAGTAATTTCTAATAAATGTTTAAGTAAGTATATATATTTGAAAAGTGAGAGGTATTGTTATAAAGAGGTACGAGAGGAATTTTATAAGAGAATTGTCAATGATTAAAGTAAGTGTTTAAACAGGGATAGAGCCTGAGTATAGATAAATGCAGGTGAGTAATGCAATTAATGTAAATGGAGTTAGAAAGATAAGAATTTTTAAGAAAATACAAAGAGAATTATTAAATATTTAGGGACACAGTAGTTAGTGATTATTTGTAGAGAAGGTGTTTAAGTAAAGGTATAAACATATAATTATTGTTGATGAATTCTGTAGTGGGGGTGAGGTGATAAAGAGTAGCCAACCAATAGTGTTGTGGCAGGTAATAGCGTAGTTTTAGGGAGTGTTTGCCGAATTATTTGGAAGGGCAAAATATTAGAGATGTATATAGCCAGTTAGGGAACACCCAACCCATTGCAAAGACGAGCGGTGCCATAGGATTTAAATGAAAGTAGTAATGGAATATATAATTGAGATATTGGTGTCAATGATAGGTAAATTTGATGGTCAGTTAGAAGAAGGTGAGTAACATTATAATAAAAAAAAAAAAAGTATAGTGAATAAAGGAGTTATCCAGACTAAACAGTGATAGAAGGTGAAAGGTTAGGTAGTTAGGTAGGTAGAAAGTTCAGAGTATAGAGAAAGTAAGAAGTGAATAATGAAATAATAATAATAATGTAGTATGAATACTAATAATAAATTTGAAATAAATATTAATAATTCATTATAATAAAATTGATGTATAATTAATGACTTAAGTGAAATTGTAAATTTTAAATGATTTAAATTAAAATGAATCAAGAATATTTAATGTATTAATATATCAGTGTTAATTATTAATGTATTATTATTATGTAAAATGTATTTATGTTATAGAAATTTCAACATGATGTTATAACATGGGAATAATATGTAAAAAAAAAAAAAATTTTTTTTAACTGGCGCTGTTAATAATACAAATAAACCAAATAATTACCTGTTAATAATAAGAATAATAATAATAATAATTTTTTTTGTTTTATCATGCACTAAGAGTATTCAATAAATAAATATATAGAGTTATTAATTCTTTTATAATTTGTTTTTCTCCAGATTTGGGAGATTATAATGTGTAATTTTCCTATTATATTTTCAATTATATTTTATTCAATTTTGGTAACTATATTATATTAATGTGCTTATGTTACAATTCTAGTAATTGTAAAAGAATGAGGATAAATATTATCGATAGGAATTGAAACCATTTTTCAACTCAGGGTAGAAGTATTTTGTAATATGAAGAAGAGATATTCTTTTTAATTCTTGAAGATTATAATTTTATAAATATATTAAGCCAACCCAGTGCTTATTGGCACAAACCAGCACTTAGCTAAGGGGAACTAGATCAGTTGAGGATGGAGTGATTTACTAAGCCACTATTTTAATATTTATTATATATTGTTTCAGTGTTTGGTGGTGTGACAGCGGTCCTGAGCTGGCCAACGCGTCAGAGCAGGGGCGTTAAGAGCCTAAGTGGCCTTATGGTGTTGGGATCTCGCAGGAGAAGTCCAGTAAGGTCATCTAGGTACGGTCATCATCACCAGACCAAGGGTGAGTTGTTGTTATTTTTTATGTAAATTTGTAAGGGGGTTGTGGCGACTTGTCCTGGCTGATCCCTTTAGGAAGTATGAAAGGGTCAATGAAAGTTTGTGTGCTTCGTCACACCATCTTTCATTGAGGGGGTTTTGTGATGGTACAATCATGGTACATTTTATAATTACCTAAAATATGGTACGAGATCATAAATATTGTATTTTTTCTATTTTTTGACATACCCAACCCAACCTCAAACACCCGATATCGAATCTACAGTGAGTGGACTATATCACAATATTTGCCAGGATTTGAACTAATTCGTAGCAGAATCTGTAAAATGTCATAAAAACAGTGTGCAGTTATTGCGATAAGCAAGCCAAGCCTTAATTACGTCAGAGGCTGAGAATGTGTTGACCACGACCAAACTGCGATGTCAACTAGTTAAACAAAGAAAATGTGACGTCAGTACACCCCACTTCCGCAGAATCCAACAAGGAATTGTCGTCATTTCTGCTGCAGCAACTGATCAGCGCCGGCCGGCTGCCCATTCACTTACGGGTGAATTTTAACTTTTTAGACCACTATAGGTGGTTAATAAACTGTGTAAAACACCGTACAGTGCGTCGATTACAAAAATGTGACCGAGACGAGTAAACGTAAAACTCGCGGTACTGGACGCGAAGTTTTACCGCCAGCTATAACAACCAGCAACACGAAATGGGTGAGAACGTTCCTTAATTCCTGATTTCATAATTTCCCAATATCATTTTATTGTAGAAATTCATTTTATTTTAAAATTTCAATCTAATAAAAGGAGCTCCAAAATTTATAAAAGTTATAAAAGTTTGTACCATGAGGATGAAAGGGTGAGTGGTTGTGTGCGTGCGTAATAATTTCTAAGTGCTGGGTTGAGCAACACATAACTTATAACTATATATCTATATAATTTTGTCATATACTTATTATACTTACAGAAGGTAATATTACACTATGTTTTTATTTTGGAAGGGTTAAAGATATGTAAAACAAATACTTAATAAAAGGGGTATTTCATTGGTAACAATTAGAACAGCTGTTTTGTTATTTCAAGCAATTTCCGTTTCCTAATAACTTCGCGTAACGAAATTCTGGCTCATGACTTAGGTAATAAATAAAGATGGCGTCCTAGTTTATGTATACATAACCACATTTGTGAGATATAATATATCGTATCTATAAATCAAAATAAAGTAAGTATACAAATTGATGTTTGTATTAATTCTGATTGTATTATTGTTTATGCGTATTAATAGCGTTATTGAATTATATTGTGTAGGATATATATAGGTTTGTTAGACTTAGTAGGGGGGTTATTTTTGGGGGAATCAACCAAATTTTGGAACAGGTCTATTTTCACCCAGATAGGGGTGGTAGTCCATTAGGGGTGTATAAATAAAAAGGAGTAGGTGTAATACCGAATTTTATTGTAACGCCGAAGCAAGGATGGGGGTGGAATAAAAGAAAAAATGTCCACCCCTTCCACATCGGTCCTTGTGAAAGCAACTAGACGCTACAGTCTAGGGGGGGTAATAGTGAGTGTGGATGGGCGGCGACCCAGTTACAGGTCACTAGGGAGATGTGATTACGGCTAGATTGAGGTCTGCGAAGGCCAAGAAGTCTAGTGCTGCACACAGTAGAATGTAACGGGTATCAGGGGTTAAGGGATAAAAAGGGGGTAGAAAAAAAAAAGTTTTTGGTGCCTGCCATCAAATTGATGTTTGTATTAATTCTGATTGTATTATTGTTTATGCGTATTAATAGCGTTATTGAATTATATTGTTTAGGATATAGGTATAATCAAATGTTAAGATAAGGCAGTTCATGTTTTAATTAAATATTCAATTTATTTGTTTTTTTTTTCAGTAATAATAACAAAGAGATTTAATCCATTTAGATAAGAGATTTTGTTTTGTTTTGATACGATCTGATTTTGAACTTAAATTTTAAAGGATGAGTTTGTTTAGAAAATATTATGATAGCGCGTACAAGCCCAGTATCTGCTAAAGGCAGCCCAGTTTGCATGTAAGGGGGAACATATCGGTTGAGGATCTGGCATGATCTAAGCCAGGGATTTGGAGTTTGGGGAGGCATGTTAGGAGGCGAGGTGCGCTGTGATATGTATCTGTTCGATTTTTCGGTGTTGGGATCTCGCACAGAGAAGTCCAGTGATCTCGTTCAGGTGCGTCCATAGTCACCGAGCCAGGGGGGTCGTGTACCCATGAGGAGTAAGAACAAAAGGGGGTTGTTGGCACCAGTTCCTCACCGGTCCTCTTAAGGGTTTTAGCAATGAGATTTCTTCTGTTTCGACAGAAGACTTCTCATCGGGGGGGTATTGTAATGGGGCGAATTAGGAGGTTTTTTATTGTTTATCAATTTTGGCCCTGATCTGAGTAAAATTGTACAATTCACTTCATATATGTGAGCCACCCCAGTTTAATTTTATATTAATTCAAATCATCCATTCAATCACTTTCAAATTGCCATACTTCACCTGTGAGGAGCCCCCAGTACAGCAATGCACATTGTTAGCCAAAACAATTGCACAGACGTATTGCGTAACCACCCCAGCAGCAGGCTTTTTGTGAAACACAGTCTGCAGTCTGCCATCAGAGAGTGAATAGTAGATAGCCAGCAGCAGCATAAAGTGCCGGAAACAGAAAAACACAGTGGCCTCGGGAGTGTAAGATAGGCCGTAATAATAAGTCGGCCTATCTATTCAAGTGTTAAAACAATTAATAAAAAGAGTACAAACAGTATAAAGTTTGCCGCCCAGTCAACTACTAACACAGACCGCGCGCGGTCGCCTAAAACTTTATACCCGGACAAAATTCTGTTCCATCAAGTCGGCCGACTAATCAAGCTTATATCGGAGTTGTAAAGCAGTTTAAAAGAGTGAGATGGACAATTAACGCCATAAAATCAAGTGAGTTCGGAGTAAAAAATGAACTAATAACAGTTTGGACATAGTGCAAGTAATTTACTGGACGCGCCATGTGGTCGACAGTGACGCTGTTTAGGAAAGTAACACTATTCTTTTACATATATTCTTATGTTCTCAAAAAAGGGGTTTTAAAGGTCTGAATGTGAGAGTGTGGCAGGCTGGGTGCGCCTTGATTAATTAAAAGTATACTAGAATAAGAAAAATGTTTAAATAAATGTGCATGTTGTATCTGCCTTAAAAGGAGAGAAAGTTGAGTTCTAATTGAAATTCTATTTAAAAGGAAATAATTAGATAATAAAATTTTTTATTCCATCAAACAAATGAGTGTAGCGTACGTTTGTTGGGTAACCTGATAATCATACTTGCATCTTAAAGTTCGTGTGCCGGATCCTGGTAGAAAACAGAAGGTAGGTGATAAAATAATTTTCTGTATTTATATTTGTATGTATTAAAATGTAATTAACGTTACATCTGGTGCCCGAACAGGGACTCGAGTTTATAAATGTAATTTTGAATAAAACGCACCTAAATGTGAATATAAGCGTGGGTTAGGAGTACGTAAAAAAGTACGAAAAGTGAGGTTATACGTAAGTAATAATTAAGGGATACTTAAGGTATGTAAGATAAGAAGTGTTAAAATATAGTATAATAAAATAAATGTGGTAATTTTACAATTAAAAATGGCAGGAAATAATGAAAACAATATAAATGAAACGACTAGTGTCGAAAATTGTGACGATTCTAATTTTATGAATAACGTTGAAACCCACTCGACTCCAAACGTGAGTCAGGAAAATAAAACAAAAAATAATGCAAATGAAACAAAGAGTACAGACGATTCGGGGATACAAATAACCCCAAAATCGAGTAGGGAAAGTGAAATGAATAATGAAGAAGTCAGCTTCACTGACAAAAATGTAGCAGCACAATTTACTCCAATGACCACACGAGTCAAAGAGTTGTCGATGGACGATATATTTATTTTAATGAAAACAATGTCTGAGAGTTTGAGTAGTATCAATGTAAAATTCGACGTTCAAAAGAATAGTTTTGACAGCAAATTAGATGTACAGAATGACAAATTTAACGAATTAAATAACAAGTTGAATGAAATTAAGACCGAAATTAAAAGTGAATTTAATTGTAAATTTGATGTACTCAAATTTGACATTGATGAAGTAAAAATGAAATGCAGAAGTAGTTGTAACGAATTGAAACAAGATATTGAGAGAATAGTAGAGTCAGTAGAAGAACGGATCAAAAGTAAGAGTAATAATGACAGTAAGAAATTAACAAGTGATAACAATAATGTCGAAAATGAGAATATAATTAACAATGTGGTAGTAGAGAGTAAGATAACAAATATTAACAATGATATTGAAAGTGGTAATGTGACTGAAAGGGTGGTATCAGAGAGTGATACGTTGAAAATAGATAGTGAAATAGTGAGTGAGAGAGAGAGAGAAATATGTTGTAATGAGGTAGTAATTAGTGTTGATGAATTAGAAAGAGAATGGAAAGAAAGAGTAGATGAATGTGTAGGGCAGAGGGTAAATTTTCCCCTTATTGGTGATGAACCAAGGTGTTCAACAATGTTATTATTGGAGGGCAAGAGACCCTATTTAATAGTTGATTTGAGTTGTTTTTCTTTGTTGTATAAATTAGTACCCTCTGTGTGGAATGATGTTGAAAGTGCGAGATGGAGTTTTGATGAGAGAGATTTAGATAGAGAAGTGTGTGTTGATAAAGAGATAGAATTATATAAACTAATGAGAGATTATAATGAGTTGAAAGAGATGCTAAATGATATGAAATACTTACCTGTTAAAATAGAGAGTGAAGATTATTTTGATGATACATGTTTAAATAATAATAATTTACTTTATGAAGAAAAAATAACTGACTTGATAATGAATATAATTACTGATGGAGACTTAACCGATGTACTTAACGTTGACTTGTTTTATGATTATTTTGGTAAAATGAAGGAATTTGGTTTTTATGGTGACGACACACAAGACAGTAATTGTGTGTTAATGAAATTGAACAATGCTATATAAAACAAAGACTTATCTATGACGATGGAGGATAGGCTATAAAACGATAAAGGACAGTTATAAATATTTTGTTTTATGGTTTTGACCTGGCAGATTTGGACAATGAAGTGTGGAAAACTGAACAGTGAATAACAAAAGTTTGTAAATAATTGTAGTGAAATTATTTGTATGTATTATAAAATGTTAGATAAACAATGTATGTATGTAGTAGAAATTGTCGTGATGATAATAATAATATTAATATTTTGCAGCTTAAATAAATAACAAAAATAAGGTGGAAGAAGATAATGAATGAGTTGTAGTCATTGCAATAGGTGAAGGTAATTAAAATATTGTATTTTTAATAATTAATTTAATTAAAATAATTTGAAATGTTTAACTATTCTGATTGATTTAAAGGTTGTATAATTGAATTTTCTAATGGATTTAAATTGTTTTATGAGACTTGATATTAATTAATAAATAAGTGTTAAATTGTTTGAGATGAAATAACATTGTTGCTAAATGTTTCAGAGGTTACGTGGAGATATTGGTGTGTGTGTGTGTGTGTGTGTGGTGTGTATTCTGTGATCAGGTCAATAGGGGATAATGTATTGTAAGTATAAAGTTCATAATACCAATCAGATAAAATAAAATGCTTACAGGTGTGGAAAGAGTTTAACCCAATAATATAAATGAATTGTGATAATGGTATTAAATAGAAATTGTAATTAAAAAAGAAATAATAATTGAAAGGTGAATTAAAATTATATTTGGTTTGAACTGTAAGAAATAGACATTGATAAATATGTTATCTAAAAGATTTATAAAAATTGAGAAGTGAAGTACAGGTGTTAGTATGATGTAACCATGAATGTTGAAACTGAGAGTGTTGATAACACCAGTCTGGCAGACTATTGTTTATGGAAACAGGTGTGCTGTATGTTGTGACTAATGTTGAATTGACAATAACAAAATGTGGCAGTCTGTTGAATCATTGCCATGAGCAGATTCTATTAGGAAATATAATAGAAACCTCAGATTTGATGGAATGTAGATTCTTTTTTTTTTTTGGCCCTTTGTAAAATGTTATTTAAATAAATAAAGTTGTTTCGAACAAATGAGATTGAAATAATGTAGGTAATATTTTATGTCGGATCCTTTTGAAAAATGTAATTAATTTTGAAAGTGTTAATTATATTTAATATGATATGAATTAAATTCAATGAAAGGTAATTCAATAAATTAAAAGGATAATTTTTGATAATGACTTTAAATCTATGTTGATCTGAATTTTGATTGTAATGATAAAATAAATAATTGATAAAAACATAATGATTAAAATATGCATTTAAAATTGAAATTTGAAGGAAATGTTTGAGCTGAAACGGTGTTTGGAAAATAAGATGTGTATATTACTGCCCAAGTAACTTGTATCAATGACAATCTAGGTTTTATGTTTAACTGTGGACTCTCCACCTAAGTGTGGTCATGACCTCACCGGATCATGACCGTGAAAGTAGTTAATTGTGGCAAATCATAAATTTTACTTGATATAACCGGCTTGTGGTTTGTTTTATTTTGCTAACCCGGTGGTTTGTTAGACTTAGCAGGGGGGTTATTTTTTGGGGAATCTACCAAATTTTGGAACAGGTCTATTTTCACCCAGATAGGGGTGGTAGTCCATTAGGGGTGTATAAATAAAAAGTAGTAGGTGTAATACCGAATTTTATTGTAACGCCGAAGCAAGGATGGGGGTGGAATAAAAGAAAAAATGTCCACCCCTTCCGGATCAGTCCTTGTGAAAGCAACTAGACGCTACAGTCTAGGGGGGGTAATAGTGAGTATGGATGGGCGGCGACCCAGTTACAGGTCACTAGGGAGATGTGATTACGGCTAGATTGAGGTCTGCGAAGGCCAAGAAGTCTAGTGCTGCACACAGTAGAATGTAACGGGTATCAGGGGTTAAGGGATAAAAAGGGGGTAGAAAAAAAAAATGTTTTTGGTGCCTGCCATCAAATTGATGTTTGTATTAATTCTGATTGTATTATTGTTTATGCGTATTAATAGCGTTATTGAATTATATTGTTTAGGATATAGGTATAATCAAATGTTAAGATAAGGCAGTTCATGTTTTAATTAAATATTCAATTTATTTGTTTTTTTTCAGTAATAATAACAAAAAGATTTAATCCATTTAGATAAGAGATTTTGTTTTGATACGATCTGATTTTGAACTTAAATTTTAAAGGATGAGTTTGTTTAGAAAATATTATGAGAGCGCGTACAAGCCCAGTATCTGCTAAAGGCAGCCCAGTTTGCATGTAAGGGGGAACATATCGGTTGAGGATCTGGCATGATCTAAGCCAGGGATTTGGAGTTTGGGGAGGCATGTTAGGAGGCGAGGTGCGCTGTGATATGTATCTGTTCGATTTTTTGGTGTTGGGATCTCGCACAGAGAAGTCCAGTGATCTCGTTCAGGTGCGTCCATAGTCACCGTGCCAGGGGGGTCGTGTACCCATGAGGAGTAAGAACAAAAGGGGGTTGTTGGCACCAGTTCCTCACCGGTCCTCTTAAGGGTTTTAGCAATGAGATTTCTTCTGTTTCGCCAGAAGACATCTCATTGGGGGGGGGGTATTGTAATGGGGCGAATTAGGTTTTTTATTTCTTATCAATTTTGGCCCTGATCTAAGTAAAATTGTACAATTCACTTCATATATGTGAGCCACCCCAGTTTAATTTTATATTAATTCAAATCATCCACTCAATCACTTTCAAATTGCCATACTTCACCTGTGAGGAGCCCCCAGTACAGCAATGCACATTGTTAGCCAAAACAATTGCACAGACGTATTGCGTAACCACCCCAGCAGCAGGCTTTTTGTGAAACACAGTCTGCAGTCTGCCATCAGAGAGTGAATAGTAGATAGCCAGCAGCAGCATAAAGTGCCGGAAACAGAAAAACACAGTGGCCTCGGGAGTGTAAGATAGGCCGTAATAATAAGTCGGCCTATCTATTCAAGTGTTAAAACAATTAATAAAAAGAGTACAAACAGTATAAAGTTTGCCGCCCAGTCAACTACTAACACAGACCGCGCGCGGTCGCCTAAAACTTTATACCCGGACAAAATTCTGTTCCATCAAGTCGGCCGACTAATCAAGCTTATATCGGAGTTGTAAAGCAGTTTAGAAGAGTGAGATGGACAATTAACGCCATAAAATCAAGTGAGTTCGGAGTAAAAAATGAACTAATAACAGTTTGGACATAGTGCAAGTAATTTACTGGACGCGCCATGTGGTCGACAGTGACGCTGTTTAGGGATAATTAAGGGATACTTAAGGTATGTAAGATAAGAAGTGTTAAAATATAGTATAATAAAATAAATGTGGTAATTTTACAATTAAAAATGGCAGGAAAGAATGAAAACAATATAAATGAAACGACTAGTGTCGAAAATTGTGACGATTCTAATTTTATGAATAAAGTTGAAACCCACTCGACTCCAAACGTGAGTCAGGAAAATAAAACAAAAAATAATGCAAATGAAACAATGAGTACAGACGATTCGGGGATACAAATAACCCCAAAATCGAGTAGGGAAAGTGAAATGAATAATGAAGAAGTCAGCTTCACTGACAAAAATGTAGCAGCACAATTTACTCCAATGACCACACGAGTCAAAGAGTTGTCGATGGACGATATATTTATTTTAATGAAAACAATGTCTGAGAGTTTGAGTAGTATCAATGTAAAATTCGACGTTCAAAAGAATAGTTTTGACAGCAAATTAGATGTACAGAATGACAAATTTAACGAATTAAATAACAAGTTGAATGAAATTAAGACCGAAATTAAAAGTGAATTTAATTGTAAATTTGATGTACTCAAATTTGACATTGATGAAGTAAAAATGAAATGCAAAAGTAGTTGTAACGAATTGAAACAAGATATTGAGAGAATAGTAGAGTCAGTAGAAGAACGGATCAAAAGTAAGAGTAATAATGACAGTAAGAAATTAACAGGTGATAACAATAATGTCAAAAATGAGAATATAATTAACAATGTGGTAGTAGAGAGTAATATAACAAATATTAACAATGATATTGAAAGTGGTAATGTGACTGAAAGGGTGGTATCAGAGAGTGATACGTTGAAAATAGATAGTGAAATAGTGAGTGAGAGAGAGAGAGAAATATGTTGTAATGAGGTAGTAATTAGTGTTGATGAATTAGAAAAAGAATGGAAAGAAAGAGTAGATGAATGTGTAGGGCAGAGGGTAAATTTTCCCCTTATTGGTGATGAACCAAGGTGTTCAAAAATGTTATTATTGGAGGGCAAGAGACCCTATTTAATAGTTGATTTGAGTTGTTTTTCTTTGTTGTATAAATTAGTACCCTCTGTGTGGAATGATGTTGAAAGTGCGAGATGGTGTTTTGATGAGTGAGATTTAGATAGAGAAGTGTGTGTTGATAAAGAGATAGAATTATATAAACTAATGAGAGATTATAATGAGTTGAAAGAGATGCTAAATGATATGAAATACTTACCTGTTTAAATAGAGAGTGAAGATTATTTTGATGATACATGTTTAAATAATAATAATTTACTTTATGATGAAAAAATAACTGACTTGATAATGAATATAATTACTGATGGAGACTTAACCGATGTACTTAACGTTGACTTGTTTTATGATTATTTTGGTAAAATGAAGGAATTTGGTTTTTATGGTGACGACACACAAGACAGTAATTTGTGTGTTAATGAAATTGAACAATGCTATATAAAACAAAGACTTATCTATGACGATGGAGGATAGGCTATAAAACGATAAAGGACAGTTATAAATATTTTGTTTTATGGTTTTGACCTGGCAGATTTGGACAATGAAGTGTGGAAAACTGAACAGTGAATAACAAAAGTTTCTAAATAATTGTAGTGAAATTATTTGTATGTATTATAAAATGTAGATAAACAATGTATGTATGTAGTAGAAATTGTCGTGATGATAATAATAATATTAATATTTTGCAGCTTAAATAAATAACAAAAATAATGTGGAAGAAGATAATGAATGAGTTGTAGTCATTGCAATAGGTGAAGGTAATTAAAATGTTGTATTTTTAATAATTAATTTAATTAAAATAATTTGAAATGTTTAACTATTCTGATTGATTTAAAGGTTGTATAATTGAATTTTCTAATGGATTTAAATTGTTTTATGAGACTTGATATTAATTAATAAATAAGTGTTAAATTGTTTGAGATGAAATAACATTGTTGTTAAATGTTTCAGAGGTTACGTGGAGATATTGGTGTGTGTGTGTGTGTGTGGTGTGTATTCTGTGATCAGGTCAATAGGGGATAATGTATTGTAAGTATAAAGTTCATAATACCAATCAGATAAAATAAAATGCTTACAGGTGTGGAAAGAGTTTAACCCAATAATATAAATGAATTGTGATAATGGTATTAAATAGAAATTGTAATTAAAAAAGAAATAATAATTGAAAGGTGAATTAAAATTATATTTGGTTTGAACTGTAAGAAATAGACATTGATAAATATGTTATCTAAAAGATTTATAAAAATTGAGAAGTGAAGTACAGGTGTTAGTATGATGTAACCATGAATGTTGAAACTGAGAGTGTTGATAACACCAGTCTGGCAGACTATTGTTTATGGAAACAGGTGTGCTGTATGTTGTGACTAATGTTGAATTGACAATAACAAAATGTGGCAGTCTGTTGAATCATTGCCATGAGCAGATTCTATTAGGAAATATAATAGAAACCTCAGATTTGATGGAATGTAGATTCTTTTTTTTTTTTGGCCCTTTGTAAAATGTTATTTAAATAAATAAAGTTGTTTCGAACAAATGAGATTGAAATAATGTAGGTAATATTTTATGTCGGATCCTTTTGAAAAATGTAATTAATTTTGAAAGTGTTAATTATATTTAATATGATATGAATTAAATTCAATGAAAGGTAATTCAATAAATTAAAAGGATAATTTTTGATAATGACTTTAAATCTATGTTGATCTGAATTTTGATTGTAATGATAAAATAAATAATTGATAAAAACATAATGATTAAAATATGCATTTAAAATTGAAATTTGAAGGAAATGTTTGAGCTGAAACGGTGTTTGGAAAATAAGATGTGTATATTACTGCCCAAGTAACTTGTATCAATGACAATCTAGGTTTTATGTTTAACTGTAGACTCTCCACCTAAGTGCGGTCATGACCTCACCGGATCATGACCGTGAAAGTAGTTAATTGTGGCAAATCATAAATTTTACTTGATATAACTGGCTTGTGGTTTGTTTTATTTTGCTAACCCGGTGGTTTGTTAGACTTAGTAGGGGGGTTATTTTTTGGGGAATCTACCAAATTTTGGAACAGGTCTATTTTCACCCAGATGGGGGTGGTAGTCCATTAGGGGTGTATAAATAAAAAGTAGTAGGTGTAATACCGAATTTTATTGTAACGCCGAAGCAAGGATGGGGGTGGAATAAAAGAAAAAATGTCCACCCCTTCCGCATCAGTCCTTGTGAAAGCAACTAGACGCTACAGTCTAGGGGGGGTAATAGTGAGTGTGGATGGGCGGCGACCCAGTTACAGGTCACTAGGGAGATGTGATTACGGCTAGATTGAGGTCTGCGAAGGCCAAGAAGTCTAGTGCTGCACACAGTAGAATGTAACGGGTATCAGGGGTTAAGGGATAAAAAGGGGGTAGAAAAAAAAAATGTTTTTGGTGCCTGCCATCAAATTTGTGATGGTACAATCATGGTACATTTTATAATTACCTAAAATATGGTAACGAGATCATAAATATTGTATTTTTTCTATTTGTTGACATACCCAACCCAACCTCAAACACCCGATATTGAATCTACAGTGAGTGGACTATATCACAATATTTGCCAGGATTTGAACTAATTCGTAGCAGAATCTGTAAAATGTCATAAAAACAGTGTGCAGTTATTGCGATAAGCAAGCCAAGCCTTAATTACGTCAGAGGCTGAGAATGTGTTGACCCCGACAAAACTGCGTTGTCAACTAGTTAAACAAAGAAAATGTGACGTCAGTACACCCCACTTCCGCAGAATCCAACAAGGAATTGTCGTCATATCTGCTGCAGCAACTGATCAGCGCCGGCCGGCTGCCCATTCACTTACGGGTGAATTTTAACTTTTTAGACCACTATAGGTGGTTAATAAACTGTGTAAAACACCGTACAGTGCTTCGATTAAAAAAATGTGACCGAGACGAGTAAACGTAAAACTCGCGGTACTGGACGCGAAGTTTTACCGCCAGCTATAACAACCAGCAACACGAAATGGGTGAGAACGTTCCTTAATTCCTGATTTCATAATTTCCCAATATCATTTTATTGTAGAAATTCATTTTATTTTAAAATTTCAATCTAATAAAAGGAGCTCCAAAATTTATAAAAGTTATAAAAGTTTGTACCATGAGGATGAAAGGGTGAGTGGTTGTGTGCGTGCGTAATAATTTCTAAGTGCTGGGTTGAGCAACACATAACTTATAACTATATATCTATATAATTTTGTCATATACTTATTATACTTACAGAAGGTAATATTACACTATGTTTTTATTTTGGAAGGGTTAAAGATATGTAAAACAAATACTTAATAAAAGGGGTATTTCATTGGTAACAATTAGAACAGCTGTTTTGTTATTTCAAGCAATTTCCGTTTCCTAATAACTTCGCGTAACGAAATTCTGGCCCATGACTTAGGTAATAAATAAAGATGGCGTCCTAGTTTATGTATACATAACCACATTTGTGAGATATAATATATCGTATCTATAAATCAAAATAAACGTAAGTATACAGGTGGCTTCTGGAACAGGGACATTAGGTGGTATTATTTAAACATATTATTACCTAATGTACGCCTAGAAAGAACGGAACAAATTGCTTGAGGTAACGGACACAAAATTTTATAATTCGTAAACATAACCCCACAATTAGGTTATACAATTGTATGCATGCAGGTATGGCAAAATTGCCAACATGAGTACTAGTGACAATATTGTAGTAGAAACCAGTACCTCTGAGATAAATTTAACTAATGAAATGGAGGTACAAACACCTCAAACTAGTCAGACTGATGCGGCAAGTACGCCTGTATCTGTAGAAATAACGAAAGTCAATACATCCATTTCAACTATGTCAGATAGTAAGCAGGATGAAACTAATGCAATGATGCAACTTTTATTAAAGAAATTTGACAGTTTAGACAAAAAACTAGATGAGCAGAATAACGAAATTAAAGAAATTCAAAATAGTTTTGAAATTAATTTCAATGAGATGAAAAATGAAATTCAATTGGGTCACAACAAACTTATTAGGAAATGTGACCAGCTTATTACAAAACTCGATAATTTAAATGTGGTAGAAAATCAAGTAGAAACCCAGAAAGTCAATAGCGGTACCCAGCAAAATAATAATTCCAATAATGAATGTAGTATAGATAATCCAAATAATACAAGTAGTAAGATTGTGGTGTTAGAAAAGGATAAACATGATAATGAAAGTATAATGAATGATAATGAAATATTTGAATTTATGAAGTCAGAAAGAAAGTTGAGAGAAAGTATTTTAGTACAAGGAATGCAGGGGGTAGAATTTTCTTTTAATGTTGTATTAGGGGGTGAAGACAAGTCTTCATGTAATTGTTATAAGGATAAGAATGCCTTTAATTTATATTTGATAGACGATAGTTCTACAAATAAAGTTTCTTTATGTTTTTGTGTACCTAAGAAGAGGTACAACAATTTTATGATAGGGACCCCTGCATATTTGGAGAGAGAAAGTGTATTTTGGTGTTATGGAGAGAAATGTATTAAGAGAGAAAGTGTAGAGAGATATTGTGAGAGTAAAAGAGTAATAGAAATATTTAAAGTAAACAGAAATTACAGACAATGGTTAGAAAGGTTAGGGTTAGATGTGGTATATGAAAATGATGAATACTTACCTGATAATAACAATAAATTGGAAATAACAAGAAATGAGAATAAAGACATTAGGTACTTACCTGTGGTGGAATATTATGGGGATAATTATAGTATAAACCGATTAATGACATATGATACTAAGACAAACGGAACCCTACTTGATCGTGACTGGAAATATTTGATTAATAACAATTGCATACAGGAATATGAATATAATGTTGCAAATAATAAAATATGTTTATTAAATAAGAATTTATTTAGACCTAAGATTCGTTTGTTGTTTAATGATGGTGGATAGACTGTTGTATTGTGAAATGAACATTAAATAATAATATGAAAAGTGGTATTGAATTGGACTGCTATGGACTGATTTCGATTAATGACACAATAATGAAGTTGGAGTGTATATTTTTCATTGTATTCACTGTATTTATATATCCATGTATTTTTGATATGTATTATGTATTACAGGTATATTTACACCAGTATGTATTATTATATATTTTACATATATGACATGTTTAATAATAATATTTTAAATTTTGATTGGTATTGAAAGTAATTTCTAATAAATGTTTAAGTAAGTATATATATTTGAAAAGTGAGAGGTATTGTTATAAAGAGGTAAGAGAGGAATTTTATAAGAGAATTGTCAATGATTAAAGTAAGTGTTTAAACAGGGATAGAGCCTGGGTATAGATAAATGCAGGTGAGTAATGCAATTAATGTAAATGGAGTTAGAAAGATAAGAATTTTTAAGAAAATACAAAGAGAATTATTAAATATTTAGGGACACAGTAGTTAGTGATTATTTGTAGAGAAGGTGTTTAAGTAAAGGTATAAACATATAATTATTGTTGATGAATTCTGTAGTGGGGGTGAGGTGATAAAGAGTAGCCAACCAATAGTGTTGTGGCAGGTAATAGCGTAGTTTTAGGGAGTGTTTGCCGAATTATTTGGAAGGGCAAAATATTAGAGATGTATATAGCCAGTTAGGGAACACCCAACCCATTGTAAAGACGAGCGGTGCCATAGGATTTAAATGAAAGTAGTAATGGAATATATAATTGAGATATTGGTGTCAATGATAGGTAAATTTGATGGTCAGTTAGAAGAAGGTGAGTAACATTATAATAAAAAAAAAAAAGTATAGTGAATAAAGGAGTTATCCAGACTAAACAGTGATAGAAGGTGAAAGGTTAGGTAGTTAGGTAGGTAGAAAGTTCAGAGTATAGAGAAAGTAAGAAGTGAATAATGAAATAATAATAATAATGTAGTATGAATACTAATAATAAATTTGAAATAAATATTAATAATTCATTATAATAAAATTGATGTATAATTAATGACTTAAGTGAAATTGTAAATTTTAAATGATTTAAATTAAAATGAATCAAGAATATTTAACGTATTAATATATCAGTGTTAATTATTAATGTATTATTATTATGTAAAATGTATTTATGTTATAGAAATTTCAACATGATGTTATAACATGGGAATAATATGTAAAAAAAAAAAAAAAAATTTTTAACTGGCGCTGTTAATAATACAAATAAGCCAAATAATTACCTGTTAATAATAATAAGAATAATAATAATAATAATAATTTTTTTTGTTTTATCATGCACTAAGAGTATTCAATAAATAAATATATAGAGTTATTAATTCTTTTATAATTTGTTTTTCTCCAGATTTGGGAGATTATAATGTGTAATTTTCCTATTATATTTTCAATTATATTTTATTCAATTTTGGTAACTATATTATATTAATGTGCTTATGTTACAATTCTAGTAATTGTAAAAGAATGAGGATAAATATTATCGATAGGAATCGAAACCATTTTTCAACTCAGGGTAGAAGTATTTTGTAATATGAAGAAGAGATATTCTTTTTAATTCTTGAAGATTATAATTTTATAAATATATTAAGCCAACCCAGTGCTTATTGGCACAAACCAGCACTTAGCTAAGGGGAACTAGATCAGTTGAGGATGGAGTGATTTACTAAGCCACTATTTTAATATTTATTATATATTGTTTCAGTGTTTGGTGGTGTGACAGCGGTCCTGAGCTGGCCAACGCGTCAGAGCAGGGGCGTTAAGAGCCTAAGTGGCCTTATGGTGTTGGGATCTCGCAGGAGAAGTCCAGTAAGGTCATCTAGGTACGGTCATCATCACCAGACCAAGGGTGAGTTGTTGTTATTTTTTATGTAAATTTGTAAGGGGGTTGTGGCGACTTGTCCTGGCTGATCCCTTTAGGAAGTATGAAAGGGTCAATGAAAGTTTGTGTGCTTTGTCACACCATCTTTCATTGAGGGGGTTTTGTGATGGTACAATCATGGTACATTTTATAATTACCTAAAATATGGTAACGAGATCATAAATATTGTATTTTTTCTATTTTTTGACATACCCAACCCAACCTCAAACACCCGATATCGAATCTACAGTGAGTGGACTATATCACAATATTTGCCAGGATTTGAACTAATTCGTAGCAGAATCTGTAAAATGTCATAAAAACAGTGTGCAGTTATTGCGATAAGCAAGCCAAGCCTTAATTACGTCAGAGGCTGAGAATGTGTTGACCACGACAAAACTGCGATGTCAACTAGTTAAACAAAGAAAATGTGACGTCAGTACACCCCACTTCCGCAGAATCCAACAAGGAATTGTCGTCATTTCTGCTGCAGCAACTGATCAGCGCCGGCCGGCTGCCCATTCACTTACGGGTGAATTTTAACTTTTTAGACCACTATAGGTGGTTAATAAACTGTGTAAAACACCGTACAGTGCGTTCATTACAAAAATGTGACTGAGACGAGTAAACGTAAAACTCGCGGTACTGGACGCGAAGTTTTACCGCCAGCTATAACAACCAGCAACACGAAATGGGTGAGAACGTTCCTTAATTCCTGATTTCATAATTTCCCAATATCATTTTATTGTAGAAATTCATTTTATTTTAAAATTTCAATCTAATAAAAGGAGCTCCAAAATTTATAAAAGTTATAAAAGTTTGTACCATGAGGATGAAAGGGTGAGTGGTTGTGTGCGTGCGTAATAATTTCTAAGTGCTGGGTTGAGCAACACATAACTTATAACTATATATCTATATAATTTTGTCATATACTTATTATACTTACAGAAGGTAATATTACACTATGTTTTTATTTTGGAAGGGTTAAAGATATGTAAAACAAATACTTAATAAAAGGGGTATTTCATTGGTAACAATTAGAACAGCTGTTTTGTTATTTCAAGCAATTTCCGTTTCCTAATAACTTCGCGTAACGAAATTCTGGCCCATGACTTAGGTAATTAATAAAGATGGCGTCCTAGTTTATGTATACATAACCACATTTGTGAGATATAATATATCGTATCTATAAATCAAAATAAACGTAAGTATACAAATTGATGTTTGTATTAATTCTGATTGTATTATTGTTTATGCGTATTAATAGCGTTATTGAATTATATTGTGTAGGATATAGGTATAATCAAATGTTAAGATAAGGCAGTTCATGTTTTAATTAAATATTCAATTTATTTGTTTTTTTTCAGTAATAATAACAAAGAGATTTAATCCATTTAGATAAGAGATTTTGTTTTGTTTTGATACGATCTGATTTTGAACTTAAATTTTAAAGGATGAGTTTGTTTAGAAAATATTATGAGAGCGCGTACAAGCCCAGTATCTGCTAAAGGCAGCCCAGTTTGCATGTAAGGGGGAACATATCGGTTGAGGATCTGGCATGATCTAAGCCAGGGATTTGGAGTTTGGGGAGGCATGTTAGGAGGCGAGGTGCGCTGTGATATGTATCTGTTCGATTTTTCGGTGTTGGGATCTCGCACAGAGAAGTCCAGTGATCTCGTTCAGGTGCGTCCATAGTCACCGAGCCAGGGGGGTCGTGTACCCATGATGAGTAAGAACAAAAGGGGGTTGTTGGCACCAGTTCCTCACCGGTCCTCTTAAGGGTTTTAGCAATGAGATTTCTTCTGTTTCGACAGAAGACTTCTCATTGGGGGGGGGGTATTGTAATGGGGCGAATTAGGAGGTTTTTTATTTTTTATCAATTTTGGCCCTGATCTAAGTAAAATTGTACAATTCACTTCATATATGTGAGCCACCCCAGTTTAATTTTATATTAATTCAAATCATCCATTCAATCACTTTCAAATTGCCAGACTTCACCTGTGAGGAGCCCCCAGTACAGCAATGCACATTGTTAGCCAAAACAATTGCACAGACGTATTGCGTAACCACCCCAGCAGCAGGCTTTTTGTGAAACACAGTCTGCAATCTGCCATCAGAGAGTGAATAGTAGATAGCCAGCAGCAGCATAAAGTGCCGGAAACAGAAAAACACAGTGGCCTCGGGAGTGTAAGATAGGCCGTAATAATAAGTCGGCCTATCTATTCAAGTGTTAAAACAATTAATAAAAAGAGTACAAACAGTATAAAGTTTGCCGCCCAGTCAACTACTAACACAGACCGCGCGCGGTCGCCTAAAACTTTATACCCGGACAAAATTCTGTTCCATCAAGTCGGCCGACTAATCAAGCTTATATCGGAGTTGTAAAGCAGTTTAAAAGAGTGAGATGGACAATTAACGCCATAAAATCAAGTGAGTTCGGAGTAAAAAATGAACTAATAACAGTTTGGACATAGTGCAAGTAATTTACTGGACGCGCCATGTGGTCGACAGTGACGCTGTTTAGGAAAGTAACACTATTCTTTTACATATATTCTTATGTTCTCTAAAAAGGGGTTTTAAAGGTCTGAATGTGAGAGTGTGGCAAGCTGGGTGCGCCTTGATTAATTAAAAGTATACTAGAATAAGAAAAATGTTTAAATAAATGTGCATGTTGTATCTGCCTTAAAAGGAGAGAAAGTTGAGTTCTAATTGAAATTCTATTTAAAAGGAAATAATTAGATAATAAAATTTTTTTATTCCATCAAACAAATGAGTGTAGCGTACGTTTGTTGGGTAACCTGATAATCATACTTGCATCTTAAAGTTCGTGTGCCGGATCCTGGTAGAAAACAGAAGGTAGGTGATAAAATAATTTTATGTATTTATATTTGTATGTATTAAAATATAATTAACGTTACATCTGGCGCCCGAACAGGGACTCAAGTTTATAAATGTAATTTTGAATAAACCGCACCTAAATGTGAATATAAGCGTGGGTTAGGAGTACGTAAAAAAGTACGAAAAGTGAGGTTATACGTAAGTAATAATTAAGGGATACTTAAGGTATGTAAGATAAGAAGTG
The DNA here is from genome assembly GCA_034769895.1 of Magicicada septendecula. NCBI lineage: Eukaryota > Metazoa > Arthropoda > Insecta > Hemiptera > Cicadidae > Magicicada > Magicicada septendecula. Next base: position 746,187,805 of record CM068367.1, on the reverse strand, counting down.
TTAAAATATAGTATAATAAAATAAATGTGGTAATTTTACAATTAAAAATGGCAGGAAATAATGAAAACAATATAAATGAAACGACTAGTGTCGAAAATTGTGACGATTCTAATTTTATGAATAACGTTGAAACCCACTCGACTCCAAACGTGAGTCAGGAAAATAAAACAAAAAATAATGCAAATGAAACAAAGAGTACAGACGATTCGGGGATACAAATAACCCCAAAATCGAGTAGGGAAAGTGAAATGAATAATGAAGAAGTCAGCTTCACTGACAAAAATGTAGCAGCACAATTTACTCCAACGACCACACGAGTCAAAGAGTTGTCGATGGACGATATATTTATTTTAATGAAAACAATGTCTGAGAGTTTGAGTAGTATCAATGTAAAATTCGACGTTCAAAAGAATAGTTTTGACAGCAAATTAGATGTACAGAATGACAAATTTAACGAATTAAATAACAAGTTGAATGAAATTAAGACTGAAATTAAAAGTGAATTTAATTGTAAATTTGATGTACTCAAATTTGACATTGATGAAGTAAAAATGAAATGCAAAAGTAGTTGTAAAGAATTGAAACAAGATATTGAGAGAATAGTAGAGTCAGTAGAAGAACGGATCAAAAGTAAGAGTAATAATGACAGTAAGAAATTAACAAGTGATAACAATAATGTCGAAAATGAGAATATAATTAACAATGTGGTAGTAGAGAGTAAGATAACAAATATTAACAATGATATTGAAAGTGGTAATGTGACTGAAAGGGTGGTATCAGAGAGTGATACGTTGAAAATAGATAGTGAAATAGTGAGTGAGAGAGAGAGAGAAATATGTTGTAATGAGGTAGTAATTAGTGTTGATGAATTAGAAAAAGAATGGAAAGAAAGAGTAGATGAATGTGTAGGGCAGAGGGTAAATTTTCCCCTTATTGGTGATGAACCAAGGTGTTCAAAAATGTTATTATTGGAGGGCAAGAGACCCTATTTAATAGTTGATTTGAGTTGTTTTCTTTGTTGTATAAATTAGTACCCTCTGTGTGGAATGATGTTGAAAGTGCGAGATGGTGTTTTGATGAGAGAGATTTAGATAGAGAAGTGTGTGTTGATAAAGAGATAGAATTATATAAACTAATGAGAGATTATAATGAGTTGAAAGAGATGCTAAATGATATGAAATACTTACCTGTTTAAATAGAGAGTGAAGATTATTTTGATGATACATGTTTAAATAATAATAATTTACTTTATGATGAAAAAATAACTGACTTGATAATGAATATAATTACTGATGGAGACTTAACCGATGTACTTAACGTTGACTTGTTTTATGATTATTTTGGTAAAATGAAGGAATTTGGTTTTTATGGTGACGACACACAAGACAGTAATTTGTGTGTTAATGAAATTGAACAATGCTATATAAAACAAAGACATATCTATGACGATGGAGGATAGGCTATAAAACGATAAAGGACAGTTATAAATATTTTGTTTTATGGTTTTGACCTGGCAGATTTGGACAATGAAGTGTGGAAAACGGAACAGTGAATAACAAAAGTTTGTAAATAATTGTAGTGAAATTATTTGTATGTATTATAAAATGTTAGATAAACAATGTATGTATGTAGTAGAAATTGTCGTGATGATAATAATAATATTAATATTTTGCAGCTTAAATAAATAACAAAAATAATGTGGAAGAAGATAATGAATGAGTTGTAGTCATTGCAATAGGTGAAGGTAATTAAAATGTTGTATTTTTAATAATTAATTTAATTAAAATAATTTGAAATGTTTAACTATTCTGATTGATTTAAAGGTTGTATAATTGAATTTTCTAATGGATTTAAATTGTTTTATGAGACTTGATATTAATTAATAAATAAGTGTTAAATTGTTTGAGATGAAATAACATTGTTGTTAAATGTTTCAGAGGTTACGTGGAGATATTGGTGTGTGTGTGTGTGTGTGTGGTGTGTATTCTGTGATCAGGTCAATAGGGGATAATGTATTGTAAGTATAAAGTTCATAATACCAATCAGATAAAATAAAATGCTTACAGGTGTGGAAAGAGTTTAACTCAATAATATAAATGAATTGTGATAATGGTATTAAATAGAAATTGTAATTAAAAAAGAAATAATAATTGAAAGGTGAATTAAAATTATATTTGGTTTGAACTGTAAGAAATAGACATTGATAAATATGTTATCTAAAAGATTTATAAAAATTGAGAAGTGAAGTACAGGTGTTAGTATGATGTAACCATGAATGTTGAAACTGAGAGTGTTGATAACACCAGTCTGGCAGACTATTGTTTATGTAAACAGGTGTGCTGTATGTTGTGACTAATGTTGAATTGACAATAACAAAATGTGGCAGTCTGTTGAATCATTGCCATGAGCAGATTCTATTAGGAAATATAATAGAAACCTCAGATGTGATGGAATGTAGATAATATTTTTTTTTGGCCCTTTGTAAAATGTTATTTAAATAAATAAAGTTGTTTTGAACAAATGAGATTGAAATAATGTAGGTAATATTTTATGTCGGATCCTTTTGAAAAATGTAATTAATTTTGAAAGTGTTAATTATATTTAATATGATATGAATTAAATTCAATGAAAGGTAATTCAATAAATTAAAAGGATAATTTTTGACAATGACTTTAAATCTATGTTGATCTGAATTTTGATTGTAATGATAAAATAAATAATTGATAAAAACATAATGATTAAAATATGCATTTAAAATTGAAATTTGAAGGAAATGTTTGAGCTGAAACGGTATTTGGAAAATAAGATGTGTATATTACTGCCCAAGTAACTTGTATCAATGACAATCTAGGTTTTATGTTTAACTGTAGACTCTCCACCTAAGTGCGGTCATGACCTCACCGGATCATGACCGTGAAAGTAGTTAATTGTGGCAAATCATAAATTTTACTTGATATAACCGGCTTGTGGTTTGTTTTATTTTGCTAACCCGGTGGTTTGTTAGACTTAGTAGGGGGGTTATTTTTTGGGGAATCTACCAAATTTTGGAACAGGTCTATTTTCACCCAGATAGGGGTGGTAGTCCATTAGGGGTGTATAAATAAAAAGTAGTAGGTGTAATACCAAATTTTATTGTAACGCCGAAGCAAGGATGGGGGTGGAATAAAAGAAAAAAATGTCCACCCCTTCCGCATCAGTCCTTGTGAAAGCAACTAGACGCTACAGTCTAGGGGGGTAATAGTGAGTGTGGATATGCGGTGACCCAGTTACAGGTCACGAGGGAGATGTGATTACGGCTAGATTGAGGTCTGCGAAGGCCAAGAAGTCTAGTGCTGCACACAGTAGAATGTAACAGGTATCAGGGGTTAAGGGATAAAAAGGGGGGTAGAAAACAAAAATGTTTTTGGTGCCTGCCATCAAATTGATGTTTGTATTAATTCTGATTGTATTATTGTTTATGCGTATTAATAGCGTTATTGAATTATATTGTTTAGGATATAGGTATAATCAAATGTTAAGATAAGGCAGTTCATGTTTTAATTAAATATTCAATTTATTTGTTTTTTTTTCAGTAATAATAACAAAGAGATTTAATCCATTTAGATAAGAGATTTTGTTTTGTTTTGATACGATCTGATTTTGAACTTAAATTTTAAAGGATGAGTTTGTTTAGAAAATATTATGAGAGTGCGTACAAGCCCAGTATCTGCTAAAGGCAGCCCAGTTTGCATGTAAGGGGGAACATATTGGTTGAGGATCTGGCATGATCTAAGCCAGGGATTTGGAGTTTGGGGAGGCATGTTAGGAGGCGAGGTGCGCTGTGGTATGTATCTGTTCGATTTTTCGGTGTTGGGATCTCGCACAGAGAAGTCCAGTGATCTCATTCAGGTGCGTCCATAGTCACCGAGCCAGGGGGGTCGTGTACCCATGAGGAGTAAGAACAAAAGGGGGTTGTTGGCACTAGTTCCTCACCGGTCCTCTTAAGGGTTTTAGCAATGAGATTTCTTCTGTTTCGACAGAAGACTTCTCATTGGGGGGGGGGGTATTGTAATGGGGTGAATTAGGAGGTTTTTTATTTTTTATCAATTTTGGCCCTGATCTAAGTAAAATTGTACAATTCACTTCATATATGTGAGCCACCCCAGTTTAATTTTATATTAATTCAAATCATCCATTCAATCACTTTCAAATTGCCAGACTTCACCTGTGAGGAGCCCCCAGTACAACAATGCACATTGTTAGCCAAAACAATTGCACAGACGTATTGCGTAACCACCCCAGCAGCAGGCTTTTTGTGAAACACAGTCTGCAGTCTGCCATCAGAGAGTGAATAGTAGATAGCCAGCAGCAGCATAAAGTGCCGGAAACAGAAAAACACAGTGGCCTCGGGAGTGTAAGATAGGCCGTAATAATAAGTCGGCCTATCTATTCAAGTGTTAAAACAATTAATAAAAAGAGTACAAACAGTATAAAGTTTGCCGCCCAGTCAACTACTAACACAGACCGCGCGCGGTCGCCTAAAACTTTATACCCGGACAAAATTCTGTTCCATCAAGTCGGCCGACTAATCAAGCTTATATCGGAGTTGTAAAGCAGTTTAAAAGAGTGAGATGGACAATTAACGCCATAAAATCAAGTGAGTTCGGAGTAAAAAATGAACTAATAACAGTTTGGACATAGTGCAAGTAATTTACTGGACGCGCCATGTGGTCGACAGTGACGCTGTTTAGGAAAGTAACACTATTCTTTTACATATATTCTTATGTTCTCTAAAAAGGGGTTTTAAAGGTCTGAATGTGAGAGTGTGGCAAGCTGGGTGCGCCTTGATTAATTAAAAGTATACTAGAATAAGAAAAATGTTTAAATAAATGTGCATGTTGTATCTGCCTTAAAAGGAGAGAAAGTTGAGTTCTAATTGAAATTCTATTTAAAAGGAAATAATTAGATAATAAAATTTTTTTATTCCATCAAACAAATGAGTGTAGCGTACGTTTGTTGGGTAACCTGATAATCATACTTGCATCTTAAAGTTCGTGTGCCGGATCCTGGTAGAAAACAGAAGGTAGGTGATAAAATAATTTTATGTATTTATATTTGTATGTATTAAAATATAATTAACGTTACATCTGGCGCCCGAACAGGGACTCAAGTTTATAAATGTAATTTTGAATAAACCGCACCTAAATGTGAATATAAGCGTGGGTTAGGAGTACGTAAAAAAGTACGAAAAGTGAGGTTATACGTAAGTAATAATTAAGGGATACTTAAGGTATGTAAGATAAGAAGTGTTAAAATATAGTATAATAAAATAAATGTGGTAATTTTACAATTAAAAATGGCAGGAAATAATGAAAACAATATAAATGAAACGACTAGTGTCGAAAATTGTGACGATTCTAATTTTATGAATAACGTTGAAACCCACTCGACTCCAAACGTGAGTCAGGAAAATAAAACAAAAAATAATGCAAATGAAACAAAGAGTACAGACGATTCGGGGATACAAATAACCCCAAAATCGAGTAGGGAAAGTGAAATGAATAATGAAGAAGTCAGCTTCACTGACAAAAATGTAGCAGCACAATTTACTCCAACGACCACACGAGTCAAAGAGTTGTCGATGGACGATATATTTATTTTAATGAAAACAATGTCTGAGAGTTTGAGTAGTATCAATGTAAAATTCGACGTTCAAAAGAATAGTTTTGACAGCAAATTAGATGTACAGAATGACAAATTTAACGAATTAAATAACAAGTTGAATGAAATTAAGACTGAAATTAAAAGTGAATTTAATTGTAAATTTGATGTACTCAAATTTGACATTGATGAAGTAAAAATGAAATGCAAAAGTAGTTGTAAAGAATTGAAACAAGATATTGAGAGAATAGTAGAGTCAGTAGAAGAACGGATCAAAAGTAAGAGTAATAATGACAGTAAGAAATTAACAAGTGATAACAATAATGTCGAAAATGAGAATATAATTAACAATGTGGTAGTAGAGAGTAAGATAACAAATATTAACAATGATATTGAAAGTGGTAATGTGACTGAAAGGGTGGTATCAGAGAGTGATACGTTGAAAATAGATAGTGAAATAGTGAGTGAGAGAGAGAGAGAAATATGTTGTAATGAGGTAGTAATTAGTGTTGATGAATTAGAAAAAGAATGGAAAGAAAGAGTAGATGAATGTGTAGGGCAGAGGGTAAATTTTCCCCTTATTGGTGATGAACCAAGGTGTTCAAAAATGTTATTATTGGAGGGCAAGAGACCCTATTTAATAGTTGATTTGAGTTGTTTTCTTTGTTGTATAAATTAGTACCCTCTGTGTGGAATGATGTTGAAAGTGCGAGATGGTGTTTTGATGAGAGAGATTTAGATAGAGAAGTGTGTGTTGATAAAGAGATAGAATTATATAAACTAATGAGAGATTATAATGAGTTGAAAGAGATGCTAAATGATATGAAATACTTACCTGTTTAAATAGAGAGTGAAGATTATTTTGATGATACATGTTTAAATAATAATAATTTACTTTATGATGAAAAAATAACTGACTTGATAATGAATATAATTACTGATGGAGACTTAACCGATGTACTTAACGTTGACTTGTTTTATGATTATTTTGGTAAAATGAAGGAATTTGGTTTTTATGGTGACGACACACAAGACAGTAATTTGTGTGTTAATGAAATTGAACAATGCTATATAAAACAAAGACATATCTATGACGATGGAGGATAGGCTATAAAACGATAAAGGACAGTTATAAATATTTTGTTTTATGGTTTTGACCTGGCAGATTTGGACAATGAAGTGTGGAAAACGGAACAGTGAATAACAAAAGTTTGTAAATAATTGTAGTGAAATTATTTGTATGTATTATAAAATGTTAGATAAACAATGTATGTATGTAGTAGAAATTGTCGTGATGATAATAATAATATTAATATTTTGCAGCTTAAATAAATAACAAAAATAATGTGGAAGAAGATAATGAATGAGTTGTAGTCATTGCAATAGGTGAAGGTAATTAAAATGTTGTATTTTTAATAATTAATTTAATTAAAATAATTTGAAATGTTTAACTATTCTGATTGATTTAAAGGTTGTATAATTGAATTTTCTAATGGATTTAAATTGTTTTATGAGACTTGATATTAATTAATAAATAAGTGTTAAATTGTTTGAGATGAAATAACATTGTTGTTAAATGTTTCAGAGGTTACGTGGAGATATTGGTGTGTGTGTGTGTGTGTGTGGTGTGTATTCTGTGATCAGGTCAATAGGGGATAATGTATTGTAAGTATAAAGTTCATAATACCAATCAGATAAAATAAAATGCTTACAGGTGTGGAAAGAGTTTAACTCAATAATATAAATGAATTGTGATAATGGTATTAAATAGAAATTGTAATTAAAAAAGAAATAATAATTGAAAGGTGAATTAAAATTATATTTGGTTTGAACTGTAAGAAATAGACATTGATAAATATGTTATCTAAAAGATTTATAAAAATTGAGAAGTGAAGTACAGGTGTTAGTATGATGTAACCATGAATGTTGAAACTGAGAGTGTTGATAACACCAGTCTGGCAGACTATTGTTTATGTAAACAGGTGTGCTGTATGTTGTGACTAATGTTGAATTGACAATAACAAAATGTGGCAGTCTGTTGAATCATTGCCATGAGCAGATTCTATTAGGAAATATAATAGAAACCTCAGATGTGATGGAATGTAGATAATATTTTTTTTTGGCCCTTTGTAAAATGTTATTTAAATAAATAAAGTTGTTTTGAACAAATGAGATTGAAATAATGTAGGTAATATTTTATGTCGGATCCTTTTGAAAAATGTAATTAATTTTGAAAGTGTTAATTATATTTAATATGATATGAATTAAATTCAATGAAAGGTAATTCAATAAATTAAAAGGATAATTTTTGACAATGACTTTAAATCTATGTTGATCTGAATTTTGATTGTAATGATAAAATAAATAATTGATAAAAACATAATGATTAAAATATGCATTTAAAATTGAAATTTGAAGGAAATGTTTGAGCTGAAACGGTATTTGGAAAATAAGATGTGTATATTACTGCCCAAGTAACTTGTATCAATGACAATCTAGGTTTTATGTTTAACTGTAGACTCTCCACCTAAGTGCGGTCATGACCTCACCGGATCATGACCGTGAAAGTAGTTAATTGTGGCAAATCATAAATTTTACTTGATATAACCGGCTTGTGGTTTGTTTTATTTTGCTAACCCGGTGGTTTGTTAGACTTAGTAGGGGGGTTATTTTTTGGGGAATCTACCAAATTTTGGAACAGGTCTATTTTCACCCAGATAGGGGTGGTAGTCCATTAGGGGTGTATAAATAAAAAGTAGTAGGTGTAATAACAAATTTTATTGTAACGCCGAAGCAAGGATGGGGGTGGAATAAAAGAAAAAAATGTCCACCCCTTCCGCATCAGTCCTTGTGAAAGCAACTAGACGCTACAGTCTAGGGGGGTAATAGTGAGTGTGGATATGCGGTGACCCAGTTACAGGTCACGAGGGAGATGTGATTACGGCTAGATTGAGGTCTGCGAAGGCCAAGAAGTCTAGTGCTGCACACAGTAGAATGTAACAGGTATCAGGGGTTAAGGGATAAAAAGGGGGGTAGAAAACAAAAATGTTTTTGGTGCCTGCCATCAAATTGATGTTTGTATTAATTCTGATTGTATTATTGTTTATGCGTATTAATAGCGTTATTGAATTATATTGTTTAGGATATAGGTATAATCAAATGTTAAGATAAGGCAGTTCATGTTTTAATTAAATATTCAATTTATTTGTTTTTTTTTCAGTAATAATAACAAAGAGATTTAATCCATTTAGATAAGAGATTTTGTTTTGTTTTGATACGATCTGATTTTGAACTTAAATTTTAAAGGATGAGTTTGTTTAGAAAATATTATGAGAGTGCGTACAAGCCCAGTATCTGCTAAAGGCAGCCCAGTTTGCATGTAAGGGGGAACATATTGGTTGAGGATCTGGCATGATCTAAGCCAGGGATTTGGAGTTTGGGGAGGCATGTTAGGAGGCGAGGTGCGCTGTGGTATGTATCTGTTCGATTTTTCGGTGTTGGGATCTCGCACAGAGAAGTCCAGTGATCTCGTTCAGGTGCGTCCATAGTCACCGAGCCAGGGGGGTCGTGTACCCATGAGGAGTAAGAACAAAAGGGGGTTGTTGGCACTAGTTCCTCACCGGTCCTCTTAAGGGTTTTAGCAATGAGATTTCTTCTGTTTCGACAGAAGACTTCTCATTGGGGGGGGGGTATTGTAATGGGGTTAATTAGGAGGTTTTTTATTTTTTATCAATTTTGGCCCTGATCTAAGTAAAATTGTACAATTCACTTCATATATGTGAGCCACCCCAGTTTAATTTTATATTAATTCAAATCATCCATTCAATCACTTTCAAATTGCCAGACTTCACCTGTGAGGAGCCCCCAGTACAACAATGCACATTGTTAGCCAAAACAATTGCACAGACGTATTGCGTAACCACTCCAGCAGCAGGCTTTTTGTGAAACACAGTCTGCAGTCTGCCATCAGAGAGTGAATAGTAGATAGCCAGCAGCAGCATAAAGTGCCGGAAACAGAAAAACACAGTGGCCTCGGGAGTGTAAGATAGGCCGTAATAATAAGTCGGCCTATCTATTCAAGTGTTAAAACAATTAATAAAAAGAGTACAAACAGTATAAAGTTTGCCGCCCAGTCAACTACTAACACAGACCGCGCAAGGTCGCCTAAAACTTTATACCCGGACAAAATTCTGTTCCATCAAGTCGGCCGACTAATCAAGCTTATATCGGAGTTGTAAAGCAGTTTAAAAGAGTGAGATGGACAATTAACGCCATAAAATCAAGTGAGTTCGGAGTAAAAAATGAACTAATAACAGTTTGGACATAGTGCAAGTAATTTACTGGACGCGCCATGTGGTCGACAGTGACACTGTTTAGGAAAGTAACACTATTCTTTTACATATATTCTTATGTTCTCTAAAAAGGGGTTTTAAAGGTCTGAATGTGAGAGTGTGGCAAGCTGGGTGCGCCTTGATTAATTAAAAGTATACTAGAATAAGAAAAATGTTTAAATAAATGTGCATGTTGTATCTGTCTTAAAAGGAGAGAAAGTTGAGTTCTAATTGAAATTCTATTTAAAAGGAAATAATTAGATAATAAAATTTTTTTATTCCATCAAACAAATGAGTGTAGCGTACGTTTGTTGGGTAACCTGATAATCATACTTGCATCTTAAAGTTCATGTGCCGGATCCTGGTAGAAAACAGAAGGTAGGTGATAAAATAATTTTATGTATTTATATTTGTATGTATTAAAATATAATTAACGTTACAATATGTGAAAACTGTCCACAAGATGGGTGCCGCGTTTGTTCACAATCGATCAAAAGCATGAACAATAAACATTTCTAAACACGGTTTGGAGCTGTTTGAACACAATCAAGAAGAATTTTTGTAGCGTTTCATAACAGTTGATGAAACTTGGATACATCATTACCAACCTGAAACCAAGGAACAGTCAAAACAGTGGGTTGCAGTAGGAGAATGCACTAAAAAAAAGCAAAAACCATTCCATCAGCAGGTAAGGTGATGGCCACTATCTTTTGGGATGCTTGAGGCATAATCTTAATTGACTTTCTAGAGAAGGGTAAAACAATAACTGGGCAATATTATGCATCTCTGCTGGATTGTCTAAACGAGGAAATAAAGAAAAACTGACAACATTTGTTGAAAAAGAAGGTTCTTTTTCACAAAAGCAATGCACCAGCTCATTCTTCTGCGGATGTGACAGCAAAAAATTGTTTGAATTATGCTATGAAATTCTTCTGCACCCCGCCCCCTACTCACCAGATTTAGCACCTTTGGAATATTATCTGTTTCCAAATTTGAAGAAATGGCTTGCTGGAAAGAGATTTATGCGAAATGATGAAGTTATTGCTGAAACATCTGTGTATTTTGAAGACTTCGATAAATCATATTATAAGGATGGGGCAAAGATTGTGATATTGTTGCTGCGATCAATTTGGTTTAAACTACAAGGGATCTTTTCAACCAAATGCGTGAATCTGATACAGGTTTCACTTCTGTGTGGAAAGAAAGTATAGATGTAGCAACAAAAATAGGTGCTGATATTCCCACAGATTCCTCTACTCTTGGCAGAATTCGAAAGTTACCAAAACATCTTGTGGAATATGTTTGTGATTTGCCAAATAAAGACAGCTTGAAACCTGTACATCCAACTGATTTCAAGTCTCTGGTATTTGATGAAATTCTATATATCATAGACAGCAAACTTGAGAGACGTTTTATTTCAAACTCTGCAATAATTAAAGGAATCACTTGTCTGAATCCCAAAAGTAAAATGTTCCTGGATAGAGAAATGTTAATGCCGTTGGCACAAAATTGTTCATGCAACACTGATTCGTTGGAGGCAGAAATAAAAATACTAAAATATCTCATCCTAAGGCATCAACAACAAACCAGAGTGGAGACTGTGAATCTACTTGCATTGCTCAAGTTGTTTGAGCAGTACAAACTAGCGTTCAACGATTTGTACAAATTGACTCAAATAGCAGTCATGTGAGAGAACATTTCCATGTATGCAATGTGTAAAGAGTTATTTATGAAATTCGATGTCTAATGAACGTCTTAGCTATTTGTCTGTGCTCGCATTAGAATGGACTTTGACCAAGAAGAACACTGACTTGAAGAGTCGTTTATGATTTCACCGTTAATCACAGCAATCGAAGAATTAATCTGTTTTAAAAGTAAGTAAAAACCTGTTTACTATTTTACATTCATAGTATTTTATTTTGCTTAATATTTTAACGTAACGAAGCTAAGGTCCCCTACGTTACATGAAAACTTTATAATTATCAAAATAAAACAACATTAATTGTTTTATTATAATTAAGGTCAGAAAAGTAAACCTTCATAAAATAAACAAATCAGTAATACCAAGTAAGGTTACTAGGTAATAGAAAAATGGAAATGTCTATAATTACAAACTATGAAGTGGTCAGTGGAAAGTGTAAGCTATAAACAGTGTCAAACAATGTAAAAATCCTATAGACAGATTCATTAATTGCCTATAGATAATTAGTATAATTATATACTAAAGAGGAGACTAATTAATTGGTATTTAATATTTTATAATAATGTGCATGTTATTATGTTTTGTCATGTTATTTTGTTTGCATGGTATTTATTTTGTCTTTTGTACGTAGCAGGAGTGAAGCAATTGCTTTGAGAAAACATCAATTTATGGATGTTAATTTCATTTATGTTAAACTTTAGAAGAGTAAATATTTGTATACAGTACTTACTTTGAATAAATAATAGAGATATTATTATTAGATTATATCTGTAAACTTGGCCATGAAGGCAATAATTGTTGATAAATTGCCAAAGGGTTATTGTAATTATGGTATAAACAGATGAAGGGTTCAATACTAAAATAAATAATAACAAATTGAAATCAGGATGAAATAAAATTGGAATGATAGGCCATAAGCCAGTGACACATTGTACAGTAGGTCAGATCAGAAAAGTTAAAATACAAAAAATTATAACACATGTAATAAAACAAATAGGCCTAAAATTAGTATTTTGTAAAGGGAAAATAATACCTATTAAACTAGGACAATCAAAAAGAAAATGTAGCAAAATGTATATAGTTTAATAACACAGATTATGTGAAAGTTTTATATGATGTAATGCAATTTTAATAAGGGAGTATTTTATTAAGTAAGTGCAAGAACATTTTTCTAATTACGGCTCTAGGATAACAAATATTATCCAATAACAGAACCAGGAATGGTTGTCAGGGACGACAAAATAGGAGATATCTTGTTGATTCAACACTCAATTGTTATATATGAACGAGGACAGTTCAGTTCCATGAATCGAGAAAAAAAGAGATATCTGAAGAATAAATTGCTTAGTAAATTCTAATAACTATTAATTAACAAAAAAGATAACATGCAAGAAATTTTGTTTATTCAATAGGATTCAATTGTTATATATGAATGAGGACAGTTCAGTTGATATAAATCTAGGAAAAGAAACCAAAAACCTAATGAATAAAGTTAATATAAATCAAAATTCATAAATAGTAATCAATTAAAAGGACAGTTGATCGACTTGCGAGGCTATCACTCAACAAATATAATTCGATCTACCAATAAAGTTAAACAAATTTCTAAAAAATAAATTAACCAATCTGTTAACGGCAAATGAGTAATAATGAAAATTAACTATAAATAAATAAAGACAATCCAAAGCCTGGAGAAGCCAAATTAATTAAATATCTTAAAAACAAACAAAGAAATTTAAAATTACGTCCAAAACCTCACTTTTCACAACCGAACGAAGACTTAATACTACACAAATTCAATTTGGACCTGTAACCACCAGAACCGTGAATATTAGCGAAGATCAGAACTGAAACTTTACTACATCCTGGGACATCAACACCAAACTTTTATTGAGAAGCTGGAGGCTGATATATTCCAGACATTGGTTCAACATTCTGCTCTCCATCTCTGTGCAGTGAAACACGGCCATAATGAGTATCTTGTCGACGTACGGTAAAAAACCAGCTTATGTTTGAACTTTATTTAATAAGATTTTATAACTAAATTGTAATACCTAGTAACCTTAATTTGCATTGCCTGACCTTACTAATAGTCACAAGAACTCCATGTACCCTGAGATTAAGAACAAATTAAAAAATATAAAATTAAATTTAAAAACATCTAAACCCGAATTCAATGACTAATCGATTCAGTCCTGTGTGATCGATGTGTTGTATCTGTGGCAGGAGAAAGCATCTGTTTTGAAATAAAAAATATATAAAATAAAGAATCCTTCTTGAAATTGGCGATTTCTTGTTATTTGTAGTGTAATTAGTGCATTTCAAATAACTTGGAATTTACAGAGAAAGGAACGTGAGAAATACATTAAGCAGAACAACTTAACCTATAATAACACGCTGACTGTAAACAACAGCACTAGCCCGCGGACAGCTGGTGAATACGAGAGAAGAGAAAACTAATTCGTGTCAGTCGCTCTCAGCTCTCTCAATAGTGGATACAGACTAGGCTTGAATAATAACAATCGAATTAACCAATATATTAACTGGTGTCGAGCGTTATTCTTTCATAAAGTACTTAATTACTATTTGATATAGGGATAGCATCCATAATTGAATAATATCACCCATATAAAAATATCGTTTCCTTATAACTTACAACTTACAACTTCATAAAAATAAAATAAACACAAAACAATCAACTTAAATAACAACAAAAAATAATTGGGTTACAAATTGACGAACCCAACAGAGGGGCTAAGAAAAGATATACTAGTTATATTGGTATCTAACAAATTGGCGTTTCCAACGTTGAGCGTATTTAAACCTTGTTCTACATTTGTTATATTGGTATATAACAATATTTACGCTATTCAGTTTTGGCCTATCAATTATCATCTTTATTTGTCAGCACTGATTTAAACATTGTACAGTTAAGATACTGTTATTTTGTATAAATAAAATACACATACATAAATATATACAGTAACTACATTCACACAAAACAAACATAAATTCAATCAGAATTCAGTCCAAGTTTGGCTCTCTGTCATTGATAAAACTATATTTTAGACTCCAAATTTATACCAGCGAACTCGAGTTTAGGCCCACCCATTTTATAACCTGGCCCACCCTCGGTCCATGACCTATGCTAGAGCCGCCACTGATTTATATTTGATGGACTGCCGACCCACTCATGAAAACATACAGTCCCTGCAGTGTCATAAAAAAATCTGTAACTGATTTGATCCCTCTACATGTTGCCACTATAAAGAGATTCAATTTATGGTTCATACAGTGTGTGTAGATGGCTTGTGGAACTTCTCTTCTTAAAAGAGCTTGAACACCTGCACAAGAACACCACTCGTAACTCATATGAGCCTGCAGCTCCATCATACGTTTTTGCAACACAGTAGTTTAAATCAACTCCACAGTTTGCTAGTTTTTGTTTAATACAAATTAATAAAGACGAAGCATCCAATTTTTTGCAGGTTCAAAGCCTAGAAAGCTTTCATATATATATTCCCATCTAAATAGTAACCTTTCATACATATTCCCATCTAAATAGTAACGAATCACTATTGATAATTGCTCATTTTTGAACAATCATTTGACTCTTCAAAACCATCAGAGCAAAATACTGAGCTTTTTTAGTTCATCTGTTATATGTTCTATCATGATATTGCTCATGGTGCTAAGAATTTCATTTTGAATACCATGATGAGTGTATTTTTCTTTTTTATATTCAAGTTTTTTTTAACACTTGGATCTTTTTTCCCTATAAGTTCCATTAATTCTAAAAAATTTCCCTTGTTTTCGCTCTGTTTTGATTCATCATGACCTCTTTGAGCTATTCCTTGTAGGACTGTGAATCAAACTACATCAGCAATTTTTTCAATATATCCTATATTTTCTTTAACCTCAAGAGCATATGTTTCATCTAGCAGAGTAGCAATTGATGGATCATCCCCAAACTTACTTTTAAAATTTTTGAAAGACTCCGAAGCAACTAAAGAATGTTTGTGGGATGAGCTGTTCTCATGCTGCTTAAAACCAAAATTAGATTCTGTTGCTCTTTTCCAATTAGTGTAACCTTCATTTACAAAACTAAGCAATTCATTTTTTGTGCATTGAGTTTGGGGACAAAAAATCGACAGGCAAAACAAAATGCAGCATCATTTATAATACTGTATTCAAGCCATGGGTGGATTTTATACCAACCTGGCTGGAAACTCCTTTTTCTATCTCCAAACTGGCGATAAGGAAAATGTCGTAATACTGGTTGCTTTGGTGCATCAATAGGTTTTGTAGCTATATCACTAATTGAACCAGATGGATTAGTGCTGCTGGTGCTACTGCTAGGAATAGAAAATAAATCAGTGCCTTTATTTTCACCGAGTTCTTCATTTTCTGACTGTGTTCCTTCTTTCCCTACTTCCATATCATCATCATCAAACACAATTTTTTCAGGATCAGTTTCAGGATCCTGAGAACTAACCTCAGCAGTTACAGGTGTAGACATTCTAGGCATTGTAATGACCTCTTCATTTGGTTTAACAATTTTTTGTTGCCGAATGAAGTAGTCCTAAATGCTAGGATGTTTTGCCATCTTTATTGTCATTTTTCCACATTCACTTTCAATAAGACGCACAATATTCTATACAAATGGTCAAACACGAAACACAGACCACTTTCGTGGTACCTTTTATTGTTTATATCCAAACTAACCTTATTAAAAAGTACATAACATAAAAACCGAAAGAATTAATCGAACATGAGAAAAACTGTTGTCCATATTAAAATAAAATTGGCAGTTAAACATGTTAACTCTGCTTATGCAAACCACAGACACAAACAAAATCGTTGACTTAATGAAAACGAAAGTACGATCGCAGACCGAGAAACCAAGACTGACCAACCGACGGTTTGTGTACACTCTGACAGGTGTAATGGGTCTAAATTTACCTAAATATTATTGTGTAATTTCATAAATTCTATAACATGTAAAGATGAGGCCCCTTTGAGGTGATGCGATAGCCAGTAAATATTTTCATGACCATGTATGGTTATGCAGTAAAAGACGAAAATCTATTTATAGCCAGTGATTAATTCCGCCAGTATGTTGTTGATGAGAAACAGGAAATTACGAGTTGAAAAGGTGATGCTAAGATCAGCGAAACTCTTCAATGCTGAGGACAAGAGGAATAGTGGGGAGCGGGGTGAAGCAGTTTGAAGACGCAACAAACGAAAATTTGTAACACTGAACGCCAGTCGACTTCCATCTTTTGCTGTCTGCTGCAGCAATCGCGGGCGCCCGCATAAACAGCAGAAAACGTAAATCAAACAATGTGAAATTCTAACTAATATTATAAATCATCATAATAATAATCAGTGAACAGTGAAAAATTTGGAGCAACAGTTTCGGCCATAAAAACGTTAAAAGTGAAAACAACAAACAGTGCATGCCACAAGGATGAAACCTACACACCATTAAAGGAAAGTAAATATAATTAAATACTGGCATTTTTAAATTGAGCTCAATAAAAAAGAAATGTAGAAGTGTGAAAGTGTGAGTGAATGAAAAAATATAGGCCTAACAAGAAGTGTTGAGTTGCGTAATTTTGATATACATAGTAGTATTTTGATGTCGTAGTTTGTTGATAATCAGTTTTACGCCTTAAGGCAGAATAAGTGTGTTCATGATCTTTTTTATGTTCCCAAAGGAAAATAAATAATGTTATATTTTACTTGATTTACGCATTATGTTATTTGTATTTGCCCACCGTTCTCTGCCTAAGTACACTAAACGATTCCTTGGACCAAACATTACACATAATCATATTCATTTTAATAAACAATTACTGAGTAACACTTAAGTTGACGCCCTAACAGGGACATTTTTAATAACTAATTAACCGATAACACTTCACCGGTTGTTTGTTTCTGCCCACACTCGCCAAGATATTTTAGTTTCATTCTAAACACATGGAAAACATATTTCTTGTTGAATTTTGTAAAAGACAGTTTGACTTTGACCTCTGAAATTTCTCCGTCATATCTGGGTGGGCCAGAGGGTGGGCCCGGGCACTGCCACTGACTGTAGGCCTATGGAAAATCCACTTACAATTATTATTATACTGTACATACCTTGATCACAATACATTAAATATTCTACATTAAAAAATCATATATACCAGTAAAATTCGTTTGTTTTAGAATACACCCTCTACTTCTGTTATTGTTTCTTATGGACAAATTATTTCACTTTATATTGTTTCAATTGACACCAAGAATGTAATGAACGTAACCCCAATGTTATGTAAAGGTTTATTCTATATCCTATACTATTAAGCGAGCAATAATTGTAGCTATGTTTTTTTCCTTGAAAACGGCTCTAATGATTTTCTCGAAAGTTGGTATGTAAGGGTATTTTGACACCAGAAATCAATTGGACTCGGTCTCATTTTCCGCAAAATTCGTCTAAGGGCCATATCTGAGGGTCTCTATTTTAAAATATCGCGGGACCGATACTGGTACAACAATTGAAAAAATTGTCTTTAAACAATTAATTATTGCTAGGCAACTGCAATTTCTAACCAGCTTTCTTGCTGTACAGACAAATAAATTACAGAAACCGTCGATAAATGCAAACGGCGCAGTATCGATATATTTATATATGAAGAATCATCATTTTCTATATAGTTAACTCGAAGTTTCTTGCAGCAATTATATAATGTTGTGATGTTATACAATTTGTTTCTTCTGAAAGTAGTGTACAGTACTTGCAGAAGAAACAAGTTGTATAACATCACAACATTATATATGAAGAAGAATAAATATCTGTTGCAATAAATGTAAATAAACAAAATAAGAGTTGAGACGAGCAATAATTGTATATCCTATTTAATAATATTAAGCGAGCAATAACGTATTACGTATTTAATTTATAACGTGTTCCCTGTACGCTGTTGCATTTTCTGTGATCTCTGAGGTACAGAGAATTTATATACGGACACGTCATGGACACAAAAATTCAAGGATTTGTATTGAAACGTTTGAAAAAGGTTTTTAGTAAGCTAAAGTTAATAATAATTTATGAGTTTTTTGAAACTGTTGGTTTTGCTTATTTGTGACTTAGAACAGAAAGGTATGTTTTATTACAGAGTAAAACGCTCGGGTTGGTGAACGAGCTTATCGAATAATTGCTTATAAGTTAAATACCGAAGCCACAGAAGGTAGGAATTTTCGTTTCTGGGTGCAATGGTACAACATGGATGATACTGAGGGCTAAGAAAACCAACAAAACTAAGAGCTTTTAAACATCAACGAAAATGATGCTATCGGAAAAGAGATGTACCAACTTCTTAGAGGAAGACAAATAGAAATTATCATGTACTAATGAACTGCCTTGTCCCAGATGTTACTTTATTGATGGTCTTGGTGGTACCGGCAAAACGTTTGTTTATAAATGCCTGTATTACATATTAACTGGACGAAAGTATAATGTCAAGTGCATGGCGTTTACCGGGATAGCGTCTATTCTTCTTCCTAATGGGCGAATTTCTCACAAGACTTTTGGACTTAAGGTTGTATTTTTAATTAATTCTATCGAACTTTTCTTTTAAATTATTTAAATAATAAATGAATAAAATTTTTGTTTTTGTTGCCATTAAATTCTGATTCAATTTCAAATATTGAACCTGGGTCTTCTAAGGCAAAAGAGCTAGCCAAAATTAATGCCTTCCTGATGGAAGAAGCACCCATGTTACCTAAATATAGATTACACAATATGGATCAACTACTCCGTTCTATAGGAAATCCTAATATACCCTTTGGTGGAAAGATTATTGTCTTTGGAGGAGATTTCCGGCAATGTTTGCCCGTTCAACCTCGTGCTAACCGCAGTGAGTTGGTAGACCTTTCGATTAAGAAAAGCAGTCTTTGGCGCCATTTTAACTTCTTTTCACTGACAGAAAATATGTGTGTGGATCTAAAGGAAAGAGACTTTGCTGAATATTTATTAAAAGTTGGCAATGGAGATTTGCCAGTAAATGCTATGGATGAGATTGAACTACCAGAGGATATTCTTTCAAACAGCAATCTTATTGAAAAAGTATTCGGAGACTGTCTGGCTAATAACAGATATGAAGATATGACGGACAGGGCTATACTAGCACCATTAAATAAAGATGTTAATAAAATTAATGCAGAAATTATTGAAAAGCTTCCTGGAGAGTACAAGGTTTACAAAAGTTATGATTCTGTCATAGATCAACCAGAAGGAGGTTTTGAATTTACTTCTGAATTCCTGAATTCCGTCGAAATGGCTGATCTACCACACCACATGAACTGAAACTTAAAAAAAAATACAATAATAATGCTCTTGCAAAACTTGGATGTCTCCGAAGGACTATGCAATGGAACAAGGTTAATAGTTACTGAGTTGTGCTGAGTTTTCTAGAGTAAAAAGACGAAGCAGCTTAAAAGTTCTTTTCCCACCAGAAAATCCTCACCATACATGAAATGTTGTATGTAAAGAAATACTAAATACTAGAAGACTAGAAATACTAGAACACTTTAGTATAACTTTCCAATAATTTTGTATTATTACTTCCATATTCCTTTAGGAATGGAAGTATGGTGATGGCAAAAAAAATCGTGTTCGAGATTATTGCAGATTCTGATTCTACTACACTCAAAACATGAAAAAAAGTCGTTTTCCAAAAAGTGTCTGTGTGTGTGTCTGTCTGTCTGTGTGTCTATAGATTTTTTTTCTATGGCAAACGATAACTGCCGCAAATTCAAACAGAATCAAATAATTTTTTGCATACAGCTCTGATTTGTAGAGTACTCACGACCTATTGTTTTTGGTGAAGATCGGTTGAGGGAAAGGGGTAGTTTACCTGCAACAGTTTTTTTTATCAAGGGAATTTTTTTTTTTTGGCAAACGATAACAGCCGCAAATTCAAACAGAATCAAATAATGTTTCGCATACAGCCCTGAATTGTAGAGTTCTCAAGACCTATTGTTTTTGGTGAAGATCGGTTAAGGGAAAGGGGTAGTTTACCTGTAACGTTTTATGTTTTAACAAGGGTATTTCCTATGGCAAACGATAACAGCCGCAAATTCAAACAGAATCAAAAGATTATTTGCATACAGCCCTAAATTGTAGAGTTCTCAAGACCTATTGTTTTTGGTGAAGATTGGTTAAGGGAAAGGGGTAGTTTACCTACAACGTTTTTTTAACAAGGGTATTTTCTATGGCAAACGATAACAGCCGCAAATTCAAACAGAATCAAATAATTTTCTGCATACAGCCCTGATTTGTAGAGTACTCAAGACCTATTGTTTTTGGTGAAGATCGGTTGAGGGGAAAGGGGTAGTTTACCTGCAACGTTTTTCATCAATCGTATTTTCTATGGCAAACGATAACTGCCGCAAATTCAAACAGAATCAAATAATTTTTTGCATACGTCAGTGAATTGTAGAGGACTCAAGGCCTGTAGATTTTGGTGAAGATCGGTTAAGGGGAAGGGGTAGTTTACCTGCAACCTTTTACGTTTTAACAAGAGTAAAGTACTTGAAAATTCATTTAAACTTTTTCAAACAATGGTAATTGTTGAAAATAAAATAATTTTGTTGCCAGGCAATAAAATTATAATTTTTTCATTTTAATGTAAATCATGTATAAGAGAAAATATATCGCGCTTGGCAGGCAAGCGTATCTCAGTTATGTACTGTTTACGTTTCCATTTTATTTTGTTAAAATTCCTTCCCTGGCTGTTGGGCTGAAAATGATTTTAAATATAAATCTTAGAATATGGAAGTCATGTATGGTTCTCCATACCGATATTTTTTGTATTATACTGCATTTTGTATTATTCTATTTACTTGAATTTTGTATATATGTATAATGCAATTGCTATTATTTAAAATTTTTATACAATATACGTATAGTTTCTGTTTATGTTTACAAATTTCTGCTTATGTTTACAAATCCTAGACAATTTAATGTAAAAAAATCTGTATATATATAAATAAATATCAAAACCGAGCAAAGCTTGGTCCCCCGATATTGTCAATTATACGATATATAGAAAACTTAAATGAGACAATTACTTACATATGTAAGAACTACGTAGCCTAAGTAATGAGTACTGAATGTTTTTAATTAGTAAAAAACTTTTTTACTTATTAAAATTAAAATTATGACACCAGATATGTGAACACTACATTTTGTTGTAAACATGTAAATAATATAAATCCCACTAGTTACACCAGGGCTATTCAGGAAGTAAGTTCCGATAGGGTATTAAAGGAATATAAGAATATATTTACAAAACTTTTTATTGCTATTTGAAGTACACACCTTAAACTATGTTTGTATATAGTTTTTGAAACACTTTTCATAGAGAGGCACCCGACGTTGTATACCGTCGTTGTAGAAATTTCCCCCCTGTGATTTGAACCATGTATTAACAGCTTGCTTGACATCGTTGGCCACCAAGGAAGGACTTCTCATGCTTGAAAAGGTGATACTTGCTTGGTGTGAAGTCTGGGTTGTAATGCGGATGATCAAATTGTTGCCAGCCAAATTTTGTGAGGAGATATTGTGTTGCAGCGGCAGTGTGTGTGTGTGTGTGTGTGTGTGTGTGTGTGTGTGTGTAGTGACATGATTCATCACAATGTCCCGAGTAGTAAGCATCCAGGACATCCTATACATCGCTTACTCTGGATAGGACTAAGAAAAATAGTCTTATCCGTCTTGGTACCATTGAATTGCTCACAGCTTCTTCTCCATAAATATCGAAGATCTGATGGTGAATTTCAATTGTATTAATGCCATTTGCATTCAAGAACTGAATCACGTACCTACTTTCACACGCGGTGAGTGTCTCGAATTTCTTCTATATTATGAACACGTCCACCGAAGCTTAGTCAGTGCACAGTTGTTTACATATGTTGTTGGCTTGCCAACGAATCAACAAACTCGCCACGCATGCACAACAGTGTGACAGCATCTATACCGTGGCAATATGTGAAAACAGAACTTACTTTCTAAATAACCCTTGTATATCATTTTATAATTAAATTCTAAACCACCTAAGAAATTAAAACATTCTGTTCTATCTAAGAAATAAAACTAAATTCATCACTTGAAACACGCACACACACGCACACACGCACGCACACACACACACACACACACACACACACACACACACACACACACACACACACACAATTTCAAATGACAAAATTTAGAGTTCTGTAAATTATATAAACTTTCTGATTTTCAATGTTCTAATTATTTCATTCCTCTAATACAATTCTGAGTTATCAGTGATCTGAAAGAATTACAGTAAATCAACAGTTTCATGAACTGAATCACATCTATCTGCTTACCTGAGATCAATATAGTATTTATGAATCCATAAAATGTAGCAGGAGACATGAATGATGTTATGAATGCACATTATAACCTCTGTTTAATATTGTGCTATGTTGCTATTATTATAAATTTAAATACATTCTACAAGGGTAGGGTAAAAAGTCCCAGGCCTAAATGAGAAAAAATACTTTTTGGGATTAATTTGTATTTGTATTTATTTCTCAACATAATCTCTATTTATCTCTATATACTTTTTCCAATAATGTTCTAAAGCGGTTATGCCAGACTGAAAAACCGATTTGTCAATGTACTCAAAATAGCCACTTGCAGCATCACTGACTTTATAGTCGTCAGAAAATCTTTTTTCAGTGACCCATTTTTTGAGATTAGGAAGGAGGTAGAAGTCATTTGGGTTAAATATGGCAAGTGTAATTTCAATTTGAATTGAATTGAATTGCCAATTTCAATATGGCAAGGTGAGGAAGCAATTTGAATTTCAATGCTTTGATTTTAGCCATCACACCAATTGGCGTGTGAGATGGTGCATGGTCTTGGTGAAACACCACTTTCTTTTTCGCTAAGTGTGTCCGTTTTTTCTTTATTTCATTGTTTAAAAGGTGCACTGGGTTTGTATAGTACTTGTCATTAATTGTTTTCCCATTTTTAAGGTAGTCAATGAAGATTACATGATGGTCGTAGCAAAAAACAGTTGCCAAAATCTGACCAGCTGAAGGAATTGTCGTTGCCTTCTTTGGAGTTGGTTTGCCTTTCGTGGTCCATTGTTTTGACTGTTGTTTGGTCACAGGAGTGTTGTGGTGGATCCAAGTCTCATCAACGGCTATGAATCAACACAAAAATTCAGTTGGATTGCACATATAGAGTGCCAAACAGTCGGTTAAAACATTCTTTTGGCATGTTTTTGGTCAAGTGTCAGCAAACATGACACCCTTGTCATACACATATGTTCGAATAAGACATTGTGCACACGTTCCATTAATGTACCAATAGTCTTTGCTACATCCCTCACTTTCATTCTACGATCTACCAAAACGACTTCGTGGATTTTTTCTGGTAAATTAACTTCAATGGGATGTTCAACATGTGGGTTGTCAGTTGTGCTTGTCCAACTCATTTTAAATTTAGCAACCCAATGCTTAACCATTGTGTTCGATAGAGAAGAGTTGCCCCTCATTGAATCCAACTCCTTTTTTTATATCAGTTACAGTTAAGCCTTTCAAAAAAAATCATAGTATGAATTTGCAGTCTATTCAATGTTGCCCAAGGCACTTACAGTGATTGACTCTGCTCCTATTAATAAACTACCCATTGACTTGAAATCATTGAAACTTAGCCTACAAAGGATGACATTCTACAACACAGTCAATATATTGAGCTAGTAGTGCTTATCTGTGTATCAGGCCTGGAACTTTTCACCCTACCCTCGTACAGTAGACTACATTTATTATACTATCAGCTCCTACTGTGTTATTAGCAGGAATTTAGGCATTCACATAATGTTCAAACTACATAAGGAATGATATTTCTATAATACCTGTAAAGTCAATTGCAACAGTGCAGTTGAGTTGCGTACCAGCCATAATATAATCCAGGAAAGAGTACACCTTTCTTATTTCACATCTCACTAAACTTATTATGCCAGAGTTTGTGTATGACTTTTTGTGCTGAACAAAAAAAAATATAAATGGGATAAGATCCATTGTTACAATGAAATTCTATATTGTAATTTATATAAATACCACCTATATAACTAAAATTCATCAGCATAACAACTTATAATGTTCATTTTTCTCTTACTTTACTTTTACAATATTAATAAAATAATGGACTTTTATGGCTCCTTCAATTTAGAAGAAACACAATAGCTGTGCCAGTGAACATTATTAGTCAAAAACAAATATTATGCATGGATGCTAAGGGTGCACAATAATGTACTACCTACATTCAGCATATGAAAATTGTGTCTACTGTAACAGTTTTGTAGTATATAATTAATTATACAAAATGATTGAACAAAGCGTTCTTCTTAAACCAGTACCACAACATATATCATCATCAGCAGCAGCATTAGCATTGGCATTTGTCTCCTCACCAAGTGAGAAAAGGATTTCTCTCCACGGCAGTTTTTGTCCATTTTATTTAACCAGGTCATTAAACTCGATTTACCGGTAATCTACTCTCTCCTCCATTTTATGAAGATTCTGTGTCTATTATTCTCCAATATAGCAAACTTCATACAACCTGCACATTTTCATCTTATTTTCACAGTTTTGTAAATGATACTATGTTGTTTCAGTTCTGTTACACATTCATTAAATTCACATTCTGTCTCTCCTTCTTATTCCTACCGTAGTCTTTCTGTGCTTCTACGTGTAGTCTACAGTTTTTGTTCACTGACCATGTTCCTGATATGTAAAAACACAGGAAGCACACAATTACTAAAAAGTTCCCATTTTCCCATTTTAAACACAAAAAGTGTTTCTTATTCTTTATAATACTGTTCACTTATCTGAAGGCAAGCCACAGTGATCTTATTTGATTGGCAACACCTGGCACTGTATTACCACTATCAGTTATTATTTTACTCTTAACACTTCATTTCATCCAGAGCTTTAAGCCTTTGTCACATCTTCAACTAGTGTATAACCTTATCAAACATATTCATTCTCACACCAATCTATAGACTTCCTTGATTCAACACGTTAATAATCTTCTCCAGTTCATTGGAGCTTTACTAAACATCATTATAACAAATGAAAAATTGCAGATTTGAAAGGTCTTAATATTTCTGTTTACTTTCTACTTATCTGAACATACTCTCCAATATGACTAAGAAAAACTCTGGTGAGTTCTCTTTTGTTATTATTCTTTTATTTTATAATGTGTACAGATTGATTTAACCTACTGAGTTTATATTTACTTCTGATAGCTTTGCAGATACCAATGGCTCAAATATTGCTCTTCTAATGACTTCATTATAGCTTTTGTGTATATTGACTCAAAAACTTTTTTATAATCAACACATGCCATACTAAGCTATTTTCTATACTTATTGTACCATTCTTCAAGTTAATTTATGGGTTGTAGTTTATCTTGTCTGACATAGCTCCTCCTAACTGTACATGGTAAAGCAAATGGCTGTCTGAAAATCTATCAACTCCATTGTATCAAGTCTGTTGACAAGTTTGTATGCAAATAATCATAGTGAAATTGGTCTATAGTTTTTACAAATTATCCTAATTCCCTTGTTTTTGGTGTTACAACCACTGGGATTTTTTTTTTTTTTTTGACTTGGGTGTCCTTTTAACCTGATACATTTAATAAAAAGGTTTTAGAGAAAACTTCTTCCTATAAAATACATATAATATTGTCAAGTTTATTATCTCATTTGGAAATTGAATTATCATATCAGAATCACATACAGTATATGTTTCCAACCTTCATACTACTAACAATGTTCTCGATTTCCTAAAAATATCATTACTGAAGAAGAGTCATGCTCTTTGGCTATGATCCTGAAGCAAACTACCAGTCCACCCAATAGAAGCCTATTCAGTAGAATTAGAGAAATGTTGATAGGTTTTTATCATGTGGATGTTGTCCAAAATATTTTCCTACATCCCAGACAACAAATATTGAGTATTATAATTATACTAAAGTTCTCTGCCAGCTGAGCAATGCAGTAAGAAGAAATGGCTGTAGCTAGAAGCTTTATCATGACAATGTATTTACCCACTGCTCTCATCTTTTGCAAAGTTTTTACACAAAACATCATAAACCAAGTCTATCAGCCTTCAGCTCTCCAGATTTGACTCCCTGCTTCCTTGACTCTTTCCAAGCACAAATCTCTCCTGGTTAAAATTGTAGATTGAAATGAAATTAATTGAAATATGATGAGCCAACTGCCAGAAATCCCTAAAGAACACTTTCCAGACTGATTTGAAAAGAGGAAGTGTTGTAGGGATACATTTGTAGGATTTCAAATTGAATTTCTTTACAGGGGCTTTAACTGATTACCATAATTCTTAATGTTGTATTATTAATATTATATTATAATTAAACATAATTATTAATATTATATTTTATTTAATATAATAAAACTTAGCTATTTAATAAGTTGGTGCCGTTTATAATTTATTAAAGTTCTCATGTGTTATAATCTGTTTTAATAATTGTTTTAATCAGATGACAATTAAGTTTGTGAACTGATCCTAGAAAATACGCTACATACCTTATTGCTGGATACTGCTATGGTTACCTTCAAAGTACTCTCCTTGGGAAACCATACACCAATGCCAGTACCTACTCCACCCTTCGAAGCAATTTTGGAACTCATTTTCTGGTATGGCCTTCAGAGCTACTGTTGTATTAGCCTTAACGTCCTCAATGTCATCAAAATGTCTTCCTTTCAAAGCTTCTTTGATCTTTAGGTATAGAAAGATCTCATTGGGGACAAGGTCAGGTGAGTATAGTAGGTGGTCTACCAAAGCTATTTGTTTCCTGGCCAAAAACTCCTATACAGACAGTGTCATGTGCACAGGTGCTTCGTCGTGATGCACGAGACATGTTAGCTAAAAGCTCCAGTCTTTTGCGTCTCACTTTTTCATGCAACCTTTGCAGCACTCCCAAATAGTACACTTGGTTAACTGTTTGTCCTGGTGGTACAAATTCATAGTGAACAATCCCTTGGATATCAAAAAAGGTTATCAACAATGTTTTGATTTTTTATTTTGATTGACTGAATTTTTTTTGGTCATGGAGAATCAGGTGCCCAACTTCTACTGGGCACTTTGTTGCTTTGTTTCAGGGTCATATGCGAAGATCCAGGTTTCATCACCTGTGATTATTTGGCCCAAGACATCGTCTTGCCTCACCAATAGGTCTGTGCACAGTTCAACCCTCCTTTGCTTTTGTTCATCGGTGAGCTCCTTATTGACGTACCACCAAATCTTCATCCATGTTTACAAAATCATTGATAAGGAACTCTGGGTAATATCCAACATCTTCCCAATCATCCATTAGTGAGTAAAACGTCTCTAGCAGCTTAATTTTTTCTCTTCACTTTCAATGAGATAGATTACCTTTACAAAAGCAATTTACAACTTGATCCCAGGAACTGTTGACATAAAGGAAGGGAAGTTTGAAGGTGTTAAACTTGATCCTGTCATACTTATCTAAGTAAGTACCTAAAAGAATGTGTTTGATCATAATCCATCTGTATAAATACTTATAATATTTTATTATGTCTTGGTTAATAAGTAAAGGTTTGGGATAGAGAGAAAATCACAACTTTACATTTTTCATTACTGCAACAGTGCTGTGCGCTGTACGACTATGAATAATCAAAGGCGAATCTTTTTTTATTATAAAATTTCTTATTTACTTTTGAAAGCCATCTTAAAAAAAAACTTTTTCTATACACATTCAAAGTTTATTGTCTTACTAATATTCAACTGGTATTCATTTCTACATTTTGAAACATATGGGTTGGCTGACTTCCTGCAAAAACAGTTCTTCCAAGCCACTCATGTTTGCTCCAACTAAGAGTACAATGCTATCTTTGCAGCACTTGTGCTACTACAAATTTCTATTTTAAAAGCAAGCATGTAAAAAAGCGTTACATATAATTTTGATTTAACATGTATGAAGAGTGTAGATAATAATTAAATATTCCATCACCTTACTTACATACTAAGCTACAAACTGAAGAAAAAACTTCAATTAACAATGGAAATACAGTGAGTTATGATTTAAATTTCAATAAACTGTTGAACTGTAGTACAGTTTGCAGCTTTTCTACTTTTTACAGCTTTATGATCAAAACAATTTAAAATTTTGTGGAATGATGGAGAATAATGATTTTTACATTAAAAAGTTTAAAAATTATAATCCTGTAACTTTAATTTTTAGATGACTAAAATTTTTTAAAGTCATGCAGTACATACAAGCGAAAAACCCATATACACAATGTATTTCCCTATCTTCCCCACTGTGTCATGTAACTTCTGAATGAAGAATACTTCTCCCAGTTCTCATGTTCTTTTCCAATCTTTGTCACTGGGTTTGCACAATTGTGTGTGTGATTGATGTTTTTGTTACATTACTTTTTATTATTTATTAGTAAACAAAAATGTATTATTTATCCCTTATTACATGTTTTGCAATAGCTCTATTGAAGGTAGTAATTTAGTTATGTCAAAACTGATGTTATGTTCAGTCTTGGATATATGGTGACATAATGCTGGAGGCTGTGACCACTGCAAGAGTGAGTTCTTTGACCCATTAGTGTAGGCGGTTCAGAGGCTGATGTAGAAGTGGTTGCAGTCACTTACATGGTACTTCATATACCCTAGTTCTTTTAAGGGACTGTCCTCATGAGAAACTACCGTGAGTCAGAAAAGATTGGTTTCTCACAACATATGTGGTGACAGACTGTTACTTCAACCAGCCTGTAAGCCAGTATTTCCTTTGCACAAAAATCATTCTGCCAGTGACATCAATGAGGAACAGCCTAAAGATGGCAGACATGTATCTGCTGAAACACTGCAGAAACTTTTTGAGGGAAAATCAACAAACTTTAATGCAGACCTCAACCCACAAAAACTACATCTCCTTGCTTGCACACACACATCATGTGTGTGTGTGTGTGTGTGTGTGTGTGTGTGTGTGTGTGTGTGTGTGTGTGTGTGTGTGTGTGTGTGTGTGTGTGTGTGTGTGTGTGTGATACCTCAGAAATTACATATTACTGTACACATGAGAAGGCTCCAAAATATTTATAATTTATTATGTACCTGTTTATTAGGATGTATGCACTGAAAAACAGTCTCTGGCCCTGGTCCTTTTAATAGCTGGTTCATCGTGAAATACAATTCACCTACAATTCAACAAAGTTCAGATTAATTTAAGTTATTTAAGCAACTGCACAATTAATCTCAGTGAAAAACACAAAGAAGTTATGAACAGTGTTCACTTATGTCATTTGTACCTAAATATGATGACGCTTCTATTAGTTGTGATATCACACATTAAGCATTATAACTGTTTTTGAATCAATTCCAAGTAGTTCATTACAACTTTTGATGCTTAGCTCAAACTTACGGACATGCCAAGCAAATAAAAACTTTTTCTAATAAATTTAGTATTTAAATATAAGTAACTAAAATGAGTTCAAATTAAAATTAAAACCGTGTGTTAAATAAATACTTCATAATTTTTATATTTAATTATAGGTCATACAAATTTTATACACAATCTTCCTGTTTCAAATATGTTACTGTAAAATTAAACAGACATGAAGCAGCACACAGGTTGTAGTGGAGAGAAGTCAGGAGCAGTGCAAGCCACGAGAGAGGAAAATGTCTACTAACACAGTTGAAAATATTGGTCTACTCTCTGCATTGTGAATAAGACGCACAATGATATGAGTAATCAATCTATTTTGACACGGATTAACTTTTTATACCTAATATGCCGAAGTTACGCTTCTTTAATTAAAGATGAAAGAATATAGTAAAATTTACGTTTTTCCCTGTAAAAATTCTAAAATTTAAAAAGTGATATCACTTATAATGACAGCTGAAATAAAGCAGTTACACTGCCTTGTCGATTCACAATTATTTTCTTTTTATTATTTTTATAACTTTATTTATTTAGTTTTCTATTGACTGATTCTTATAGTGTTTTCAATTGTTTATTTTTAATTTTTAACATTTTTTTATGTATCTATTGTTTTTTACATTTTATTAGCTACATTTTTTATACTTCATATTACCAAATACTTTACCAAACTAAATTTTACAGCCCTACCAACACACACACACACACACACACACACACACACACACACACACACACACACACACACACACACACACACACACACACACACACACACACACACACACACACACACACACACACACACACACACACACACACACACACAACACACACATGTAACTTACTGTTTACTAACTTACCTAACTTTTTACTAACCAACTATTCTTATAATTTATATTGTTATTATTATTATTATTATTAACAATTTTAAAATTCTTTTGTTATTCTTTTAACCTTCCGTCGGGCGCATCTGATCTGAGAGGCACAACGTGTCCATTTTGTCTCCTTCCTCTGCCACCAGGCAGCGTTGGCCACTGGGGCTCCCAGTAGCTGTCTCTGTTTACGTGCTGTATACAACCTCCCTACTCAGTTAGCTTTTGACCTTCACCACGGGAAGTTGTAAAAGTTTTGTTCAGAGAAGCTCATTGCGCCTGAAGTCGCCACATTCTTGAAGGTGGGTATTTTCAAAATATTTGCATAAAAACAATTTATTTCACTTATTTCAAGACTAAATATAGTGAGATACATAAATAATTTTGCGAAAATATCTTGGTTATCAGCCTGGCCTATCCGGCACAATGCGCCCTTACATGTAATTATTTTGTTTTTTCTTTCATTTTGTTCCAGTTTTTCTGCAAAAATGTCTCGCAAAGCTTATGATTTAAATAACCCGAGTCATGTAGAAGAAATAATGCGCTTGCTAGAAGAAGATGATGACAGTGACCCGATCTTGAATGAGGATTTTGGTGAGGAAAGTGACATTGCTTCCGAAGATGAGGTAGAAGAATGCGATGGCGATACCGAAACGGAGCAGGAGGGTTAAACCAATGAAGACGAGGATGATGCAGGTACCAGTTTTTTTGGGGGGAAAAGATAAGATTTCCAAGTGGAATAAAAATCCCCCACTGAGAAGTGTACGTAAGGGATCCCACAACATGATTACTCATGTACCTGGAGTCAAAAGGAATGCGAGGGATGTAAAACTGCTGTTGGTTGTTGGGATAATTTATTTACTGATGAAATGTTGGACATGATAGTAAGGTACACCAACCAGTACATGGACACCATCAGGGACAAATTTTCCAGAGAAAGGGACATCAATCCCACGGATGTTATAGAAATAAGAGCTTTCATTGGATTGTTGTATCTAGCGGGAGCTTTAGAGGAAATCGGCAAAGTCTCGAGGAACTTTGGGGAAAAGAGGGTGACGGCATTGAAAAATTCGGACTCGTGATGAATATCAAATGGTTCGAAACTCTCATACGTTGCCTTCGATTTGATGATCAAAATACAAGAGAAGAAAGAAAAAAAGAAGTATTACTCTTATGGAGCTGCAGTCGTGGATAAAGCTCCGCGTGATAGCGCCAACTAGTATAATTATAAAGCTTGCATTATAATATCAATTAGATTTATCATATCAAATATGATTAATTCTTTATTTAAATTGCTGGGCACCAGAGATATTTAAGATCTCAGGGGTTATTAAAATAATAACACTTCTGTTCAGATGCTAATTACTTAGTTGTATTTGTATTAACATTTATAGAAACAAGAGATATTGACACATAAATTTTAGCAATAGACATAGAAATATAATACTCACAATTTCCATATATTAACAAACATCATAAGTCATTACGCATTTTTCTACAAAAGAAATAACACCTTAAATCATCTACTACAATTAAATAGATCGCATTTATGAAACACAGTATTAAATCATTTATAAATTTATCTTTGTTCAACATTAAAGTAATCTAGACAAATTGAATCTACTCAACTATTATTCATTGAGCAATACATTTACGATTTAACCTACCAGATTACATATATGTATTTAATGATTATCTCCTTTCATAATTATGAATTAACCTATACAAAGTACATATATATTTAATAATTATTTCTTTCCATGTCATAAGATATAGAATACCATTAGAATCTCAACGTACTCGTGAATTCTTTCAGAATGAAACGGGCGAACCATGGATAGACGACTATACTACATTGGATCTACTTTAGTCATCAATTGAATTTAAATTTGTTACTTGATTTATGATTATCCATTTCCTGCATTCTTCGTGTCTCACTTCCCCACACACCACTCTTTATCACTATTTGCAGTGCCTTTGATTTTCACTCGTACGCGATAACAACTGACGCTCGCGCACTTCGACCTTAAATTCGGCTATATACTCCGTATTACACGCACATAATAAAGTATACCTCTGCCTTTACTTAATTCAGATTACGCGCACATAGTAAATATACTTCTTCTCTCTTGACGCCCTAAATTAAT
Organism: Magicicada septendecula; assembly: GCA_034769895.1. Classification (NCBI taxonomy): domain Eukaryota; kingdom Metazoa; phylum Arthropoda; class Insecta; order Hemiptera; family Cicadidae; genus Magicicada; species Magicicada septendecula. The sequence goes on along the minus strand of CM068367.1, from coordinate 746,154,587 downwards.
TTTAGTCACTCGCGAATCGCTTGCTTCTTCGTATTAGCTTGAACAATTTCTGGTTGAATTCTAGATATATAGTTACTGAATAATAAATTGACTTATTAATTCCTTCATGTCTACTTAAAACAAGAATATTGTCACAATAAAGACTGATATACTACTCCTCCGACTGATTCAACTAAATTCCTCTGATTGATATCTAAGACTCTCTAGTGTTCCCACGAGGGTAATATTTATATGGTTGATCGCACTACTCTCCCCACCATCAAACTAAAAAATACCCCAATTGGCTATCTGTTCAACTTCTTGCCAGTAAATTCGAATTTACCCATTCAGCAACTGATAATAGTTCGTGCTTCCAAGTGATGCTATTTTTGGTTGGCTTAACATTGGGCAGGCGACTTCTTCCCGCGTGTACGTTAACTTGCAAAAATGACGCTAACTTTCTCTTGTGATCAAACCGCTTTCGCCGCTTATTCCTTTGTAACTTCAAGGTTGTTTTCACCACCCTACTAACGGGACTCTGTATTTTTTGCTACTTTGAGCAAACAAAGCATTCTATATCTTTATGACTGAGAAAGTTGTTTTCTGACAATACATTTTCAAAACGTCTGGTGCCTTACTGACGCCTGTATAGTATTAAATTTTATATAACTAGAAGACGTTCATTTGTATCTTTATTAATATGACATTAAAATTTATCAATTCTTACTTGCCAAACACATGATGTATTATGAATTATGTCTATAAAATAATACGTAAGGTAGCGTAACACATAGGGTTAGGTTATATTTGTCCCCCAAATTGATTTAACCATAATCGATATTAAGACTTTGGGTAAATCAATTTGCATGCCTCTGAATTCCTTTATTCACTATTTACAAAGATTGTTTATATACGAGGGTGACCTACTTTCCATTTTAACAACAGTATTCTCTACCTACTAGTCTGATAACCTTCGCTTTTATTGTTTGGTTTGTGCACTACTCACGGTCACTACCCTCTGTCAGCTGTTCATACTTTTTATTCACTGCTTGTGAATCACTTTCTATTATATATCACATTGCTTAACATTACTTATATTTAATACATATTGTGCTTATTCTATTAGAATGGTACATATTTGTCTTAAGGAAATTTAAATTCTATTTCTTTCAAGAAATTTAGAAATTTATTTCCCTTTAACCTTTAATAATATTAAAATCCTTCATTCTACCCCTTGGTGGTATGGTTTTAATTGTCGGACACTGAAGATTCCGTGTACCGTGCCAGGTTTGTCCACATCTGCTACTTCATACGTTGCTTCTCCTTTGCTGTTCGTTACCACATATGGGCCATCGTATAACTCACAAAACTTTGCCGTTATTTTGTTTAACGCGTCGGAGATTGGGTTAGTTCTGATTAAGACCACATCTCCTTCCTGGAATTTTAATTTATCACCTCCTTCATCTGTTTGCTTGCTCTTTGCTCACCTTTCCTTGTCAGCCTCTGGTAAATCTCTTTTCCACAGTCTTTTATATCTTCCTTGTAATGTGGCATTTTGGCCTACCCGGGGTAATAAGGAAATTTGTATTTTTTTTAGTAAAGTCGATAACATTTTTTCGAATATTTGGGACAAAAACAACGAAAGGTAAAATTCAGCGGTAGCATAAATAGCGACGGTGGCAGCACTGTTGTGTTAAAATTACTCATGAATATTTTCTCAAAACGAGAAACAACCGACGGAATTGTGCCAAGGTCAACCAAAGGCACACAAAACAGCAAAACAAATTATGTAACTGACATCAGGCGAACGTTACGTCAGCGCCTGGCATAACAAGGAATGTGGGTGGCAGCGCCACTAGTTTTCGTCAGACACTCACAGAACAAAGCAGTCGGAAAACAACATCTCAACACACCGGACGCAATCTGTCCGCCGGCTCGGCGTAGTTTTCGTTGCGCCCGCATACCACAAAAAATGTGAATCTTTCTATACATTTCAAAGTGCAAACCATGTTTGGTTAGATATTCATCAAAAGTAACTAGTTAAAACATATTGACAGTTCGGCAATAACACGTAAAAAATGTGACAGTGAAAGCAGTAAAACAACGCATGCCATGTGGCGAAATTCTACGCAGCCTAATCAAGGAAAGTAGACATTTCATCATTATACTATATAATACATTTTTCATAAATTATAAAGTTGAGCTCATAAAACCTAAAAGTATGTAAATATGATGGTGTGTGTGTGTGTGCGTGAGTATGTGAGAAAATATATTTAAACAAAGAAGTGCTGGTTGCGCAATTATATATAGTAAGTAAATTCATTTGATTTGTTATTTTACAATTAGTTAAATAATGAGTTGTTTTCTTAATTGAGCCTCGTGGCCAAATATAATCAAATATAAATAGTGTAAAAAAAATTGACGAGATGGGAATAAAATAAAAAGGGTTCGTTAACCATAAATGTGTGTTGGTCATTTGCGTTCACCTGTTTCTCTCTGCTAATGAGTACACCTGACGAGACCCTGGAAATTCACAAAAAGTAGTTAAACAATCAATATTTACACAGTAATAAATTTTAATTAGCTCGTAAAGCTTTAATGGCACTACAAACGGGTCGAAAAATGGCAGAGGGAAATATGAACGCAGACTTAGGTAAAAGTAGCGTAGAAGAATCAATGTTAAATATTACGCAAGATCATATGGTAACAACCAATGATTTTGTTGACGAAAGTGTTGAAACAAATGCAGACGCAAGAATAAGCGATAATGTAAAGATATCTAATCAGTTAGCGTTAATAATGGAGATGATGTCAGAAATGAAAGCTGAAATCATATCAGACATAAATAATTTAAAGACTGAAATCAAATCAGCAATAAATGTTCGTAAAATAGAGTCGAAAACAGAAATAAACAAACAAGACCAAAAATTAAGAGAAATAGACAATAAGTTAGAAGAACAGAATAAGACTATAAATGATGAATTCAGAAGTAACTGTGAACCAGTTGATACAATTAAAATTAATGTAACTAGTTTAAAAAATAAACAAGCAGAACATGAGCGTGAAATAGTTGAAGTCAGAGAAGACTTAAATGTAACCATTAATCAGATATTAACTAATGTGAGTGAGAGAGATTTATATAGAGAGTTGTATGCAGATAGAGAAATAGAATTATATAAGTTAAAGAGAAATTATTATGAGTCAGAGAGAAAGTGGAGAGATCTGTGGGGCAGAGGGTAAATTTTCCTATTAATTTTTCTGAACCAAGGTGTTCACAAGTGTGGTTTAAGAAGGGAAAGAGTCCCGTATTGATAAATGAATTGAGTTGTTTATTGATGTTATATAATGTTGTACCCTCTGTCTGTAATAATGATGTTGAAAGTATGATTTGGTATTGTGGTGAGAGAGATATAAGTGGAGAATGGTATGTTAATAAAGTAACAGAATTATATAATGTGAATCGAAAATATGATGAATGGAGAGAAAGTTTAAAAGTATACTTGAAGAATAATGAATATAATGATTTGACAAAAGTAATTAACCAAATCATGCATGTATTTACCGATGGAGACTGGATAATAATAACTTATGTTGACAAGTTGTATGAAATATTAATAGGGAATAACCCTATCAATTATAATGACATAATGAATGGAATAAAGGTAATGGATGTTTATTATAATAATAATAATAACAAAGTGTATGTTGATAACAATGATGCATGTTACAAATACATTAGATATCTATACGACGATGGAGGTTGAGCTAAAATATATCAGTGAATGGACATTGTTACATATTGTAATTTATGGTAACGACCTTGCAGATTTGGACATATGAAGTGTGAAACAATTGAACAGTCAGTGACGAATAATTTGTAAATAATTGTGTGTATTATGAAATGTTAGGTAAATAAGGTGTAGCAGAAAAATGTTGTGATAATAATAGTAATGTTATTAATATTTTGCATTCTAATTAGATAATCAAGATGAATATGAAGATAGTAATTAATGATTTGTAAATTTATGGTAATAATTGAAATATGTTGTGTTTTAATAATCAATTGAAGTAAATAATTTGAGATGTTTCAATATTGTGATTAAAGATTATATGTTTGAATTTTATAATGAATTTAAATTGTTTGATGAGATTTCAATTTAAAAACAATTAATGACTAAATAAATCTTAAATAGTTTAGTTTGTGGAATAACATAAAGGTTAAAAATAAATGTTAATAATAATTTTGAAATTTTAAGAAATTCTTCCTATTGTATGACGGTCCATATGAGGTTAGCCAAGTGAAAATGGAGAATGCTTATGTTTTAGTAGATTTGGCCACTAAATTATGGATCAAAAACGAAATAAAACAATTACATAGTAAAAAGAACTTACTCAATACGATGCTCATGAAAAAACATCTCGAACTTTTACAAAACTTACATGCCTCACAAGTCCACAATGTAACACATTTGATTGAAAGACAAATAAATAATACCATTATAAAGAAAAAGAAGACACAAAATAAAAAAATTCGTAACTTATTGAAAAAACAGAACGACACGCAAGAGAACAATATAATAAATCACCAGTTTTACCCTCGTATTGTTAATCTTACTGGCATACAGCTCAACAACGAAGAAACCAACTTATTGAATAAAGGCTTAAAATACAATCTTAAAAACAATAGTTCCAAACAATCACTCTGTAATGAAATATTGAACGCTGAAACCGCAATAAATTCCATATCCGATGAAGAAACGAAAACAGTAATAAGACATGCAATTGATAATAAAATAAAAAAAGTTATGAAGGCCGAAAACATAAAGAATACAAAAACTATATACCATAGCGAAACAAGGGTGTTTAATGAGATAAAGACGAAATTAATAGACCATAACGCAATCGTCACCAAAGCGGACAAAGGTCAAACTCTCGTAATTTTAGCTTATGATGATTATAAAAACAAGATACTGGACTTCATTAAAAACAATAACATTATTGAGATTCATAGCGATCCCACTCTTACATTTAACAATAAAGTGAAATCAATATTGAATAAATCAAAATACGTCATAACGAACGATGAGAAAAAATACCTAAAAATGATAGATCCCAAAATCTATCATTCCTAAAATACATAAAAATAATATGCCTGTCCATCCTTTAGTTAATTTTATGTCTGCACCTTCATATAAAATTGCCAAAAAACTCGAAAAAATTTTTAGACAACACATAACGTTCAATAAAAATTATAGCTTGAAAAAGTTTAGAACTGGTCGAACTTACAAAAACTATTACAATCGAGCCGAGACACACTCTCGCCTCATTCGACATAGTAAATCTATACACGAACATACCTATTACCGAAACGTTAGAAATAGCTAAAAATTTATTACTATCTAAATCCACATTAAATCTTGAAACAGTTGATGAGTTAATCAATTTGACAAAAGTAATATTAGAACAAAATTATTTTACTTTCGACAACAAATATTATTTACAACGGGATGGTTTAGCTATGGGATCCCCATTGTCAGGCATCCTGGCTGAAATTTACCTAAATCATATTGAAACAAACGAAATTTTATCGACTAAAAACAAACATTACACAAAAATTTTATTTTACCGACGATATGTGGATGACACAATAATGATTTACAATGGCAATTGCAGACAATTAGAAATGCTTAAAAAACATATGAATACTGTTACAAATAATTTACAATTCACATTAGAGACTGAAATGAATAATAAAATTAATTTTTTAGATTTAACTTTAACTAAAATAAATAATAAAATTAACTATAATATTTACAGAAAACCAACAATCACAGATCATGCTATTCACGCCTCATCGTATCACCCTATTTCACAAAAAATGGCTTTTTTCAACTGTATGATTCATAGATTGCTGGCATTGCCCTTATCTACGGATGATTATAACAATGAACTAAACATTATCAAACACATAGCATTAGCCAATGGATACAAAAGTCATATAGTAGATAGAATAATTAATAAAAAACAAAATAAACCAATTAATATTGATGTATCCAAAGAAAAAGTAAACAAATACATTGCTATAGAATATGGTGAAAATCTATACCATATTTTAAAAAACCAATTAAAAAAGCATAATATTACTTTGGCCTCAAAGGCAAGTAATAAACTTGAGAAAAACTTACATTTACTAACAAAAATATACCCTCCGATATATTTGATGGTACTGGTGTATATAGACTTAATTGTTCTGATTGCACACAGTTCTATATAGGACAAACAGGTCGTTCTTTCAAATTACGCTATAAAGAACATATCCCAAGCTCTAAGTCAAATGTAATAAGATCTACATTTGCAGAACATTTGAGCTCATATAACCATAATATAAAGAGTATTAATGATAATTTAGATATCCTACACAAATGTAAAAAGTCACTAAAGCTGGACACCCTTGAAAGGTTCGAGATATATAAAGCCATAAAGAAGGATCACAATCGTGTCCTAAATGAAAAAGCAATACATACCAATAATGTTTTATTTAATAGAATCGATCTTATACAACGAGAAATTGGCTATATCAGATCGATAAAATTGAACCAAGGTCAAATCGGCATTGATTAGTCTTACCGTGGGGGCGTTCCTGTACAGGTTCGTTTGCGGCCGCGTTGTTTTTATATTTTATTGTTGTAATGTTATTTTGTTGTGATATAGTTTATTTATTATTTATGTAATGTTATGTGTTGTTTTTAATTTTTTAATATCTGACGAGATGTATATGCATCAAAATGTTTTGACCTAATTCATATCCGATCTGATGATGACACCAAATGGTGTCGAAACTCGAGTTATCCTAAAAGGATTTTAAGAAACGTTGACAGAAGGTAATTAACCTATTTTATAGTTAGTAGATTTGCAAACTCGAGAAATAAAAGGAACCTATAATGTGACCCAATTAAAAAAGTATTATCTAGCTGAGTGATGATGGATGTATTTGTAGATATTAAAATTTTCATACATAAACAGACATTTTTATATTCTATTATTATAAATAATTATTATTGTTTATACACACATTATGCATTTTATGTAAATGAACATCAAGGTAGGGAAAGTTAAGAAAGAAATGTATGATGTTAAAACACCACCAAGACTAGAAATGTCATGTAATATAAATTGTTAATTTTAATTTTAATTTAAAAAATATATATATTATACTTGTGATTCCCCAACTTTTCGGGCGGTCACGGCCTCACCGAACCCTGACCGTGGAATTGGTTTAGCTTTAACAGCTATGGTTGGGGCACATTACGATTTCGCGCTGACCATACTGGCCATAGCTGTTATCGTTGTAAAGGTGTATTTTGAAATTGATGGGGGCTGAAATTTAGGGGAATCACCAAACTAGGGAACAGCGGCTACCACTCTGCCCGCATGGGGGTTGCAAAGCCAGGTGGTAGACCCGTTTAAGGGCGCATAAATATAAACAAGAATATATTGATATTAAAATGTTAAAATGTAACGCAGAAGCAAGGACACGGAGATGCCAAATTCCTCCAAAATTTCAGTCCTTGTGGATGCAACTGGACGCCACAGTCCAGGGGGGGTCATAGTGTGTGTGGCAGGGAGGTTATCCAGGGGGGTAAAGATTTAAAAAAAAAAAAATGTATTTTAAATAATACATCAGAGATGTCATACTTGTTAAAGATTTTGTAACGGAGCGTTAGAGTAATAAAAGGGGTAAGATTATGAGTAGATGCCAAGTTGATAAAGTGAATTATAATGAATAACTGAGAATCACCCAAATTAATGAAAGGGAATAATAAATAAAATGGAAAAAAAAAAATCTGAGAAACGAATTCAGAAAAGTTAAATTGAGATGAAAAGGTAAATTTTATGATTTTATATGCAAATTTAATGATGTAAAGTGTGTAATTTTTAAATACAAATTGTTTATTTTAAGATAATAATAACAATGTAAATTATGAATGTACTATGTTTTCTTATGTTATGTTGTGTTTGTTAGTGTAAGACAATTTTATGAATTTAAATATTTTAAATGCAAATTGGGGATGACAGAGATGTAGAATATGGTAATGGGAAATGTTTATTTAAATTCTGATGGGAATCAGGGAAATAATTTTAAATTTGGGATAAAAGTTAACAAGAGAAAGTAGATAGAATGAGATTATGGAATTTTAAAATGGGTATTATGTTGTTGTTAGGTATATTGATATATATGTTAGAAATAAGTAAAAAAACAAAACCAGTGCTTCTTAGCGCAAACCAGCACCGCTAGGGGGAAACAGATCAGTGGGGGATATGGTGTTGTATAAGGCCACTATTTGATATTTGATTTGTTGTTTCAGTGTTTGGTGATGCTGTGGCGACGGTCCTGAGCTGGCCAGTGCGTCAGAGCAGGGGCGTTAAGTATCTGTCTGACTCTACGGTGTTGGGATCTCGAGAGAGAAGTCCAGTATTGTCATTCAGGTGCGGTCACAGTCACCGGACCAAGGGTGAGTTGATTATATTTTTTGTAAACCATACAGGGGGTTGTGGCGACATATCCTGGCTGATCCCTCTAGCAAGTATGAATGTGTCAATGAGATTTTTTATGCTTCGGCATAAAATCTCTCATTGAGGGGGGTATTGTAATGTGGCATTTTGGCCTACCCGGGGTAATAAGGAAATTTGTATTTTTTTTAGTAAAGCCGATAACATTTTTTCAAATATTTGGGACAAAAACAACGAAAGGTAAAATTCAGCGGTAGCATAAATAGCGACGGTGGCAGCACTGCTGTGTTAAAATTACTCATGAATATTTTCTCAAAACGAGAAACAACCGACGGAATTGTGCCAAGGTCAACCAAAGGCACAAAAAACAGCAAAACAAATTATGTAACTGACATCAGGCGAACGTTACGTCAGCGCCTGGCATAACAAGGAATGTGGGTGGCAGCGCCACTAGTTTTCGTCAGACACTCACAGAACAAAGCAGTCGGAAAACAACATCTCAACACACCGGACGCAATCTGTCCGCCGGCTCGGCGTAGTTTTCGTTGCACCCGCATACCACAAAAAATGTGAATCTTTCTATACATTTCAAAGTGCAAACCATGTTTGGTTAGATATTCATCAAAAGTAACTAGTTAAAACATATTGACAGTTCGGCAATAACACATAAAAAATGTAACAGTGAAAGCAGTAAAACAACGCATGCCATGTGGTGAAATTCTACGCAGCCTAATCAAGGAAAGTAGACATTTCATCATTATACTATATAATACATTTTTCATAAATTATAAAGTTGAGCTCATAAAACCTAAAAGTATGTAAATATGATGGTGTGTGTGTGTGTGTGCGTGAGTATGTGAGAAAATATATTTAAACAAACAAGTGCTGGTTGCGCAATTATATATAGTAAGTAAATTCATTTGATTTGTTATTTTACAATTAGTTAAATAATGAGTTGTTTTCTTAATTGAGCCTCGTGGCCAAATATAATCAAATATAAATAGTGTAAAAAAAATTGACGAGATGGGAATAAAATAAAAAGGGTTCGTTAACCATAAATGTGTGTTGGTCATTTGCGTTCACCTGTTTCTCTCTGCTAATGAGTACACCTGACGAGACCCTGGAAAAGTAGTTAACACAACAAAACTGAGCAATATCAATTTCAACATAATAAATTATAATTAGCTCGTAAAGCTTTATCCTTCATTACTTCTCGATCTATGTATGCTTCCCACGCTCTCCTCGGTTTCTGACCCCATTGTGCTTGAAATGGCGTCATCTCGATCGTATCGTGGTGTTTCATTTATGCATTTCTCGATGATCTAAATGTATTTCGCCCATTTCGTCTGGTGTCCACCCACCATTACCCTGAAGATATTACCCAGCTGACGGTTAATTCTCTCCGCTAGATTGGTACATGGATTGCGGATGGCATTATATTTGGGCTTAATTTCGAGAGCTTTCAACTGCTTTACCCATGATTTACTAGTAAATTGCATGCCGTTATCTGTTAATATCGCCTTGGGCTTACCAACTTCTTGGATATATGATTTTCACTTGTTGAGTGTTATGACGGTTCATAAGAGTGTTGCCCTCTTCATGGGGTATAGTTTTACATATTTTGTAAAATTATCGACTATTACAAGAATATATTTAACTCCGCTCGTTGATGTTAATAGAGGCCCATAAAAGTCCATACTGACTATATCGCCGTTTTCTTTTGGTAAAACTGGTCTGGTTTGTCCAACTCCCTTCCTGAATTGATCTTTGCATTTTTGACAAGTATCGCAGGTTTTGACAAATTTCTTTATATATTTATAGAAGTGATCTCCCGTAAAATGCTCTTTGAATACTTCATAACTCTTCTTTACACCGCAGTGTCCGTACATTTCATGGATCTCCTTTAGTAATGCTTCTCCGATTTCTTTTGTTAGCATCACCTTCCATCTCCTGTTCTCTTTTCGATACAACTTATCATTATACAATTGGTATATATTTCGTAATTGGCCATCTACATTATCATGCAACTTATCAATAATAGTTTTCAATTTCGGGTCTCTTTGTTGATTTTGTGCTATATTTTTTAATTGGCTTTTTAACTGCTTGTTAAGTCTGATATCGACGGTGTATATTTCTGTTTCTTCGTTGCCGTCCTGTATTAGACTCTCTTGTAAATCCTCCGGGTTACGACTGAGTACATCTGCCACAATGTTTTCACTCCCTTTACAGTGTACTATTTCGAAATCGTATTCTTGAATGGCTAATATCCATCTAGTGATCCTAGAACACGTTAACTGGCATTTTTGTTTAAATGTGAGGGCTTTATTGTCTGTAATTATCGTCCGCGGATGTCCTAATACGTAGGTCCTAAATTTTTTAAGACAATGGACCACGTCTAGTAGTTCCACTTCCGTTGTAAAATAATTCAGCTCTGCTCCTCGAAGTACTCGACTTGTGAATGTTATACCCCCTATCTGGCCGTCATCATCGATTTGATATAATTACCTCCGAGTGCGTACTTACTCGCGTCGGTCTGCAGATAGAAGCGCTTATTTGGATCCGGATGTTTCAACATCACTGTGTTCACAAATAGTTTTTTGACCTCGTTAAACTGCTTATCTAATTCTTCGTTCCATTTGAACTTCACACCTTTTTTCAGTAGCTGTAACAGTGGTCTGGTTTTCTCGGCATATTTATTAGTAAAATTATTATAGAAATTTGTCAAACCAAGAAACCCTTTTAGTTGTTTGGGATTTTTTGGTCTTGGGAATCCCATAATCGCAGCTATTTTATCTGTATTTTATCAAGGCTGATGCCTTGTGTTGATAATTTGTAGCCTAAGTAATTAATTTTTTCTCAAAAGAATTTTGACTTTTTCAAGTTCATGGTAAGGTTTGCTCTTTTCAAATTTTCTAACAACAACCGCAGGTGAACCAGGTGTTCTTCGACGCTTCCAGATATACACAGACAGTCGTCCACGTATAGAATTGTAAACTTCTTCACTTCCTCTGATAAGACATGGTCCAGTCCGCGGGTCAAGCTGGCTAGGCTCGTCTTTAATCCAAATGGTGTAATGGTGTAACAGTATACCGATAACATCTTCCTTTATATAGGAACCCAGTAAGGCACGGCATTCTTCTGCCAGCGGGATTTGCCAGAAACTGCTGGTTAGGTCGATGCTGCTCATTACCTTGATGTTGCCGCAGCTCGCGAACACTTCATTTATAGACAAGGCCTCTTCATGATCTGGGACCGTAACCATATTAATCCGCCTGGTGTCCAAACATAACCGCACTAATTGGTCCTTTTTAATTACCGTCACCATTGGATTAATATACGGACTAGTAGCCCGTTCGACGACTCCGCACTCCTCCATCTTCTTCATCTCCTTATCCGTGTTTTGGTATTTCAGAGGGACTGGACATCCTTTCATGCAATACGGTGTGGTGTCAGTTACCACAAATCGATGTTCGTATCTGGCTATCCTTCCTGGATACTCTCGGAAAACTTGGTAGTTATTGAATAAAACGTCCTCCAACTCCTTCTTCGTTTGTGCACTGATACCTGTCATTTCTTCCAGCTTTTCTCAAATTGTTGCCTCAATTTTCTCCTCTTCTTCAGCGATTTCCACTGTTAGTATCTCAGAACATACGGGTATTTTCCCACTAGTATTACTATTAAAAGTTATTGTGGTTGTCCTTGAGATTGATAATACATTTACTCTCCTGTAGTAGACTGATTCCAATTATACAATCACAAATCAAATTTGGTACTATTATGAAAACACTATCGGTTATGTATTCACCGATTCTTACTTCCAACATCACCTGTTGTGTTATCGGCTTAGATTTCCTCCCTACCGCCCCTTTCACAATTATATTTGTTACCTTTAATACGTCTAACTTGCCCATTTGTTTTTTATATTTGTTATACCATTCGGTACATATAGCATTAATTTGACTACCGGTATCGAGTAGCGCAATCACCGATATCTTGTTGAGGTGTATATTTATTTCAGGGCACTTAACTCTACATATTTCTTGATATTCAGTCTCCTCTTCCAGTAAGGAATCCCTAATGTTTACAAAAGTTGTACTAATTTCCTTATAGTTAATACTTAAATCTACCTTATTTCTACCATAACGCCTATTTAGTTTTTTGAATTCATATTTGTTGTATTGACTACCTGCAAGTTTGGTTGGTTAATGCTGGTACTGGCAATGGCATTTACTTGCGACTCGCATTCTCTTTGGCGGCAGTTTTTCTCTTTCTCTCCGTTCGGGCTCATTGTCCGCCTGTCGCAAATTTGTTTTATGACGCTGAGTGGTCAGTCGTTCATTTTTGTTGTGTTGCCACTGCAGTCCTACATTCCCCTTTTGTTCCTGCTTGGGTTGTACCTGCGTGTTATACCCGCTGTTGCCGTCGTCCTTCTTTTTCCTTAATGCAGCAAATTCCACTAGTAACATCTGGAATTCCGTTATGTTGTTGACACCCCTCGTTATACACGCTACCGCAATTTCATGATTGTAATGACGTGACAATTTTCGTATCAGGTGTTGATCTGAGATTGGCGGTATCAGTTGTCGGTTTTGTAGTATACAGCGTTCTATATACTGTATCATACTCAATCCGCTTTCTGGTCGATACTTCCCAAATTCTAATCGATCATGCACACCTTCTTGTATCATTTGGTTCCAGTACTTAGCGGTAAACGCTTCCTGAAACTCTGAAAAGGTTTTAATTTCACTCCTAATCAACTTCCACCAGATGGCGGCCTCTCCTTCCAAATGCCTGGACACCCAGTTAACCCCTTCGCTTAGGTAGTGTTCTCTATGAAGTTCTTCCAGCTCTTTAACAAACTCCATTGGATATTCTCCTTCTCCGTTAAAGGTAATGTTCTTGGTATACTCCAGTATCATCCCGTATTGCCTTGGCGTTCTCTTAATTTGGGCGAATCTTGCACGTACATCCTCCTTGATTTGTGTCAACTGCACGGCGTTCATAGAGTTCTGTTAATTTTTGTATTTGTTCACCATTCTTTTTATTATTATTATTTACTTTACTATTTAGTGTTTTAATTTCCTGTGCAACAACAACTTGGTGTTGTCTGATAACTTGCTCGCTCTTCTCCAGGTGTTCTCTCACTTCTGACTGGACGATTTCCATTTCTTCTCAAACGACTTCTTTCGTTTCTGTCCGTAATTTGGTAGCTATTTCTTGGTTTTCGTTTCTGATTTGGTGTATCTGTTGTTCTACCTGTGTCTCATGTTCCTGTAATTGTTGTGTCATTTTTTGTTCCATGTTTCGTTCAATGTCGTCTATTCTTCTTTCTATTCGTGTTATGTTCACTGTCATTTGTCTGGTATTTTCTGCTAATTTTTTGTCAAGTTCTGTTCTATTTGTTTAGGGTTTTCTTCAATTTTTCTGGTGCTTTCTGTTATTTGTTGTGTGATGTGTCATATTGATATCTAGGTTTGTTGGCGTTTGTTGCGTTTCACTATGTACTGTGTTTGTTGTGTTTCTTGACGGACGTCTTCTTCTTCCCGTCGTCCCCTTGCCTCTGAAGAAACCATCGGGCTTTAGTTTTCAGTGGATTCCTCCCATCCTCTAGTCTCTCCCATCTGATTATTTACATCAAATTCTACTTCACTACCACCATTATTCTCGCTATTATCTGCCATATTGGTTTTATTAATATTAGACAATTTAAATTTCCTTAACTGCTTATTTTTGCTACGCGTTATCATTTAATGTTTATACGTATACTTATTTTAACTTATCTATCGTCTATCCCGTTTCATTCTGCCAAGCTAAATCAAGCTCCACGTTGTTGGGTGTCAAATATTACTCTTACGGAGCTGCAGTCGTGGATAAAGCTCCGCGTGATAGCGCCAACTAGTATAATTATAAAGCTTGCATTATAATATCAATTAGATTTATCATATCAAATATGATTAATTCTTTATTTAAATTGCTGGGCACCAGAGATATTTAAGATCTCAGGGGTTATTAAAATAATAACACTTCTGTTCAGATGCTAATTACTTAGTTGTATTTGTATTAACATTTATAGAAACAAGAGATATTGACACATAAATTTTAGCAATAGACATAGAAATATAATACTCACAATTTCCATATATTAACAAACATCATAAGTCATTACGCATTTTTCTACAAAAGAAATAACACCTTAAATCATCTACTACAATTAAATAGATCGCATTTATGAAACACAGTATTAAATCATTTATAAATTTATCTTTGTTCAACATTAAAGTAATCTAGACAAATTGAATCTATTCAACTATTATTCATTGAGCAATACATTTACGATTTAACCTACCAGATTACATATATGTATTTAATGATTATCTCCTTTCATAATTATGAATTAACCTATACAAAGTACATATATATTTAATAATTATTTCTTTCCATGTCATAAGATATAGAATACCATTAGAATCTCAACGTACTCGTGAATTCTTTCAGAATGAAACGGGCGAACCATGGATAGACGACTATACTACATTGGATCTACTTTAGTCATCAATTGAATTTAAATTTGTTACTTGATTTATGATTATCCATTTCCTGCATTCTTCGTGTCTCACTTCCCCACACACCACTCTTTATCACTATTTGCAGTGCCTTTGATTTTCACTCGTACGCGATAACAACTGACGCTCGCGCACTTCGACCTTAAATTCGGCTATATACTCCGTATTACACGCACATAATAAAGTACACCTCTGCCTTTACTTAATTCAGATTACGCGCACATAGTAAATATACTTCTTCTCTCTTGACGCCCTAAATTAATTTTAGTCACCCGCGAATCGCTTGCTTCTTCGTATTAGCTTGAACAATTTCTGGTTGAATTCTAGATATATAGTTACTGAATAATAAATTGACTTATTGTCTACTTAAAACAAGAATATTGTCACAATAAAGACTGATATACTACTCCTCCGACTGATTCAACTAAATCCTCTGATTGATATCTAAGACTCTCTAGTGTTCCTACGAGGGTAATATTTATATGGTTGATCGCACTACTCTCCCCACTGTCAAACTAAAAAATACACCAATTGGCTATCTGTTCAACTTCTTGCCGGTAAATTCGAATTTACCCATTCAGCAACTGATAATAGTTCGTGCTTCCAATTGACGCTATTTTTGGTTGGCTAAACATTGGGCAGCCGAGTTCTTCCTGCGTGTACATTAACTTGCAAAAATGACGCTAACTTTCTCTTGTGATCAAACCGCTTTCGCCGCTTATTCCTTTGTAACTTCAAGGTTGTTTTTACCACCCTGCTAACGGGACTCTGTATTTCTTGCTACTTTGAGCAAACAAAGCATTCTATATCTTTATGACTTAGAAAGTTGTTTTCTGACAATACATTTTCTAAACGTCTGGCGCCTTACTGTCGCCTGTATAGTATTAAATTTTATATAACTAGAAGATGTTCATTTGTATCGTTATTAATATGACATTAAAATTTATCAATTCTTACTTGCCAAACACATGATGTATTATGAATTATGTCTATAAAATAATACCTAAGGTAGTGTAACACATAGGGTTACGTTATAGAAGATAACCTTGCTCCATTTCGTGACATTTTCCAAAATTCATGCAAAACTGCCAGAAGAGTTACATTCCTGGGGAGAATGTGACCACTGACGAAATGCTTCCAGGTTTTTGAGGAAACTGCCCATTTTGGCAGTTTATACCGTCAAAGCCTACCAAATATGGTATTAAATGCTTTGCCCTCACTGATGCAAAAATTTGTTATACATATAATATGGAAATTTATGCTGGGAAGCAACCACAAGGACCTTTTTTCGTCAACAACAAGCCAAGTGAAGTAGTGAAGAGGATGGCTGAGCCCTTATTTGGATCTGGTCACAACATAACTCCTGATAATTGGTTCACTGATGTGGATCTCGTCGATGACCTGAAATGGAAGAAACTATCCTGTGTTGGGATTGTCAGAAAAAATAAAAGACAACTGCCATCAGAATTCGTTGCTACTAAAGGAAGAGAACAATTCAGCAGCTTGTTTGGCTTCAATGATGGAAATACTTTGGTGTCATACGTTCCAAAAAAGAACATGATTCTCATATCAACACTTCATAGTGACAACGCCATCGATCCTGTCTCCAAAGGACAGAAGAAGCCAAGCATTATCACGTTCTATAATTCAACGAAAGGAGGCGTTGATACAACAGACAAAATGTGCACTACATTCAACGTGTCCTGAAACGTCAAACGTTGGCCAATGGTAATATTTTACATGCTGTTGAATGTGGGTGGTATTAATGCTCAAATAATTTATCTTGGTAATGATTTAGAACCACTGCGCAGAAGACTTCCTAAAACGATTGGCCCACGAACTGGTGATTGGAGAGCTAAGCCGTAGAAGTTTGAAAACTATAGGAATGCCGATCGACCTCCAAAACAGGCTCAAAAGATTTCGTCCTCCCTCCGAAGAAGAAGTAAATACACCCCCACCACCCCCCTAAAAGACGTCAATGCTCAACCTGCACCAGCAAAACAGGTTTGAGAAGGCTGACAAATCATGAATGCAAGAAATGCGAAACACCTATCTGCTTATCCCATGCCAATATGGTGTGCGATCGGTGCTTTACTGACGAAGGAACAGACCTCCTCTCTGAGTGCTTCACATTTGAAGAAGACTATATTGATAATGTGAACTTTTTTAACGTTTTTCAACTTTACCTAACTTGTTTTTACTTTTTTTCATGTTATTTGGAGGCAAGTTATAAATTTCCTTAAAATTTGTTTAATCAGTATTATGTCAAATACACGGTTTTCTTGCAGCAACTTTTGTTTTTTTTATTCTTTGGACATCCCTAACAATGATGTTCATTCATTGCCCGTTGTTCAAATTAACATAATAAGGTGTTAATTACTTTTTTTTTTAACGTGTGCTGGCCAGGTACATTACGCCCAAACTCCAGGATCAACATATTGCGCCCGACGGAAGGTTAATTTTACTACCTTTTATATTTAATTTTCTACTTTTTTACTAAGTTACTAACTACTAAAAATTTGGTTGTAGGTAAGTTTTGATTTCGATTACGGCAGTAAACGTGGAGATTTTGTAAGACAAAACAAGCATCAGACACAACAGAAAGAGACAATGTAATAAAGATTTCACACAGTTATAAAATGTTTACTGCCACTATTTTGTAAACAGTGACTTGGCGTGTTGTGTCTGTTGCAATGTTTCTCGAAAGTCAAGCCTACACATCAACAGTCGTTGTATATTTTGGAATTTGTACACTTTGTGTACCTACATGTTACGATTCACAAAAAAAGTAGTAATATATGATCCACATTGCTCTGGCATCTTAATTTGTTTGAATAAGTAACATTAAAAACAGCCTCGTACGTGAAATGATTTTGTGTTTTTTTTTTTTTAAACAAGCAGATGTAAACTATCCGTAAGAACAGGAGAGACAATATTAATGCAACAATTAGACAGAATATATTTAAGTACCATAGAGCACATTTGCTTACAAGCAATTACAATAATTATTTAGGCCAGTTCTTCACCCTACTAATATTTCCGTCACTGTTATAACCATTAACCTACCATCACTATCACTCAAATTGCCCTCACTGGAGCTATCCCGTCTTATATTAATTTCTAAACGATCTGTTACAGTATCCCTTATTTCGTCCGATCTCACATAGTCATTTTCAATTTTCATGACGTCACGTCTTGATCTCTACTCTGCAGGATAAATACACTCAAATTCGTTTGACACTGTCTACAGAAAAATGCAGGTTTTTTTTCTTTCAACACGCTCCTTCACGGTTGCCCAAGTCAGTTCCATAAGATTACAATCCGGCTGATAGGATGGAAGTCGTAAAATGGAATGTCCATGGTTTGCCAAAATAGCATGTATTTTATAAGTTTTGTATGTTGGTTTGTTTTGTTTAATTAGTGCATAGAGCTCAGGTTTTAACACAGATGGACTACAAGGAATGAAATGGTTTTTTAACCAGTTAATCATGTCTGCCTTTTTTGTTAATGATGTTGGAGGTAGTTTTATTTGTACATTGTGGTAGAGGGCATTGTCTATTACTATTACGCTGTTCTTATTCAAATGAAATGAAACTAAATGCTTCACTTTTGATTAATACTGATGTTTTTTGAAAAGTACTCACACAATAACATCCACAGCGTCTCAGAGAAAACTAAGCTATGTTTCTCTGTTTACGCATGCGCATTACATAACGTGCACCGTTAGCACGAAAACGGTTGATTCATGTCTAGTGAATTTTACTGTACACACAACAATCTAAAAGACTCATGATTGATTAAATCCAATTATGGAGAAACTAAAAATTTCCAGTATAAACTGAATCAGACTTACAATACAACACCTTCAAAGGACTTCAAATTAATTATAGGAGACTAAATGCACACATTTTTAGCGAAGTGGCATATGAAAGGGTCACTGGAAAGCACAGTTTTCATATGGAGAATATAACTGAATAACCCTGGATGATGGAATGTGAATAACTGATTTCTTCAGTTTTTAAGGACATGATGATAATGTCAACAAGATGGCCTTGGAAAGACAACCACAAGTGAACTTGAACATCCTCTGGCAAGAAAACACATAACCAAGTAGACCACCACATCATGTTTCAGAAAAGGGAAATATCCAGTGTAATGAATATTAGAACCTATTGTGAATCTGACCATTATTTGGAGGTCATAAAATATAGATGCAGAATAGAAGCAGAAAAAATCACAGGTGATAAAACAAACCAATTAAATGTACATGAGTTTAAAACACCAAACTGAAATACAAGAGTGCTGGAGGACATTAAAAACGATAATGGTAGAAGCTACTGAATACACCACTGGGTCACAAAACACCAAACTGAAATACAAGAGTGCTGGAGGACGTTAAAAACGATAATGGTAGAAGCTACTGAATACACCAGTGGGTCACAAAACACCAAACTGAAATACAAGAGTGCTGGAGGACATTAAAAACGATAATGGTACAAGCTACTGAATACACCAGTGGGTCACAAAACACCAAACTGAAATACAAGAGTGCTGGAAGACGTTAAAAATGATAATGGTAGAAGCTACTGAATACACCAGTGGGATGTGGAACCAAGAATTAGTAAGAATTGTAGAATCAATAACCAACCTCAAAAAGCAAAAGACAACCTGGAGCAGGAAAAAAGGTGAGAAAAGAAGCTTACGGTGAATCTTACAAACTAACAAAGAATACTACTAAAAGTAAAAAGATACAATATATTAATAGCATAATACTAAAGGCTAATGAGGGTTTCAACTATACGTGAGTAGATTGTGTATGTGAAGAAATTATAGCAAGGAAGGAAGTACTGTTTAGAAGGAAGAAAGTTTTCGAAGGACTTCTCAATCCAATCACAGTTTGCCAGAATCTTCATCAGATCCAAAACTGGATTTTCAGATTGATGATTTGCTTTACATGATACCTTAAGTCCAGTCAACATATTTAAAAAAACAATAATCCCCCTCGAGTTGATGACATATTTTTTAGAGTTGATGAGAACTTTTTGAAGACAGTGAGAAAACGTTTGTTGCAACTATTGCATGAGGAAACAGAATACCTTACTGTTGAATGGAAAATATACAGCTTATACTACACCCAATTCACACAAAAGGAAATAAACTTAAAAGTAGAAACTGCATGAGGAGCTCACCCTTCTCTGCACAGCAAATAGTGTTAAACATTATAAATAAGGAACAAACGAGAGATGTACGCTGAAACCATCATGGTGAGTTTTGCTGCAGGAAACTGCACTTGATTTCACTTATGACAATCATGAAATTTTACAATGTCCACCAGAAAACTAAGCTTCAGCTACACAAAATGCTTACCTAACCACTTTTATCCTATACCTGTGAGAGTTGACTGTTAATAGATGAATATTATGACACACTTAACATCTTTGAGTGGAAAGTGCTGCACAAGAGATGCAGATATTGAATTAAAATGGAAGACTTGGAGAGTGCAGTACAATCATGAAATGTACAAGCCCTCAGACCATATAAAACTGAAACATGTCCAATGGGTAGTGTGTATATATATATATATTAGTAGTATTTAAAACTAAAGGCATATGTGCAGAAAAATTTTATGCATAGACAACTGTAACGGGGCGAATTAAGAGAAGGGTCTATTTTTATTTTAATTTAATAATTATTTGGGGCTAATCTGTTTGGGCACCCTTTATGGTCACGAAAACTTAAGTCATGTAACACCCTGTATTCAATTCTGTGCCAGACAGAACCAGTTACGAGAGCGATAAAATATTGGAATGTGGATGTGTGCGTGTGTGCCGCTCTCTATACTCTTCAACTCAAAGTCGATCACAGAAGGAACACGAAAATATAACTAATTATCATATAAAACAATTAATGTTTATGAGCATCTAACTATATAATTAATGGTTTTGAATTGGACTGTTTTATAAAATGAGGGGTGGTAAACAAGAAAATAATGACGAAAAAATTGTAAATAAATTTATAGTGAAATTAATTGTGTTTGTGTTGTAAGATGAATTTTACGTAAACAACGTATGTATGCAGTAGTAATTTGATTTTAATAATAATATTTTATCAAACTAAATGAATAACAAAAGTAATTAGGAAGTTTATAAAACAACTGAACTGTAATTGTTTTGAAATAAGGTAATTAAAATATGCTGTGTTTTAAATAATTGATTGAATTAAATAAGTTGAGATGTATTAATTGATTAATTTAAATGTTATATAAAGAGATTTTGATGATGAATTTAAATTATTTTTATGAGATTTGAACTTAATAATAAACAGTAATTGAATAAATGTAAAATGTATTTAGTTGAGGAATCATATGATTATGTTTCAGAAGATACATGGAGTTATGTACATTGTGTGGTGGTGAAAAATGCTTATATTTTTGTGTTTATGACAGTAGGTGATCATGTTGTATTCGAGTATATGAGTGATGTAATGTAAGTATGAAGTTTATAATGCAATTTAAATAAAATAAAATGTTTAAATGGGTGAATAATAAGTGGTAAATGAGTCTCAGAGGAAAATTAAATAATAAAATATCCAAATATATAAGGGTTTACCATCTGTGAATTGCAGTAGCAGTGTCAGTATAAACCTTGTATGTCTTTTGGTAGTTTCCCCAATTTTCGGGCGGTCACGGCTTCACCGAACCCTGACCGTGGATTTGGCTTAATATTCTAAATTGATGAACTTAGAAATTAACCGGGGGGGTAACTCAGGGCAATCTACATAACTATGGAACAGCGGCTATCATCGAAGGGGGTGATAGTGCCGTATTAAGGGTGTGTGAATCATTATAGTAGGATTACTGGTGTCCTCGGACATCAGTAATGCCGAATTTTTATATAACGCTGAAGCAAGAACGGGGTAGGCAGCGTTTACCCCTAAAATACATTCCGTTCTTGTGGAAGCAACTGGGTGCCACAGTCCAGTGGGGGGTCATAGTGTGTGTGGTAAGGAGGTTACTCAGGGGAGTAACGAATTGAAAGCTTAAACTAACCTAAACTGAATGAGATTAATTAGAGGTTAATGGTGAGGTGACAGTTGTAGATGAGAGTGAAAGTGGGGTAAGGAGAGTTTAAGTGAGTATAGTGAGCAGAGGGCAAATTTTCCCAGTGGTATAGTTGGAGTAAAGACTCCGAAATTGTTATTTGAGGAGGAAGGTTCCTCTAGAGTTTATGTGGGAGACGTGTGGTCTCAAAATGATCCCTTAGTTTTTTGTGTTAGTGTACCTGGTGAGGCCAGGGGGTGGTTTTATGGAGTAGTAATGCCCGATGCTAATGTGGAAAGAGAGAGATGTTTTAAGAGAGAGAGATGGTATGATAGTGAGAGATATATTGAGAGAAACAGAGAAGTAGAAATTTTTAAGATAGGTAGAAATTATGAAGAGTTTATAGAAAGGTTAGGTGGAGAGAGAAATGAAAATAATAACAAGTACTTACCTTGCAATGAGACTGAAGTAGTAGGAGAGAATGAGAATAATGACTTGACAAAATACCTAATTATGACTGATTTTACTGAAGGTGACAGAAACATACCCGATCATGAGTTATATGAGATTGTGGAAAATTATAACAATTTGAATAGTATGTACATTGATGATATGAATATAAGAGATTCAATAATAAATGATTTGTATAGTTTTAAGATTCGATTATTATTTGACGATGGAGGTTAGTTGTTCTTATTGTGTTTATGAACATTTAATTATGTGGACAGTGTTTATCAGGATGGACTGTTTATGACTGATTATGGTAAATGATTTAATGACTATGTGGATTGTATATTTTTGTGTATTGATGTCTATGTATTTGTGTATTTTGTTGTTGTGTATTTTATGTATTTTTTATGTAAACCATGCATTGTAGAATTTTAAATATTGAAGAATAATTAAGTTTGATAATGATTTTAAATGATATTATGAGATTTAGATTCTAAGGGTTAGTAAATCTATATATATATATAAAAGAGAAATACCACTGACTCACTGATTCATCACGAAATCTCCGAAACTATAACACCTAGAAACTTGAAATTTGGCATGTAGGTTCCTTATGTGATGCAGGTATCCGCTAAGAAGGGATTTTTGGAAAATCGACCTTTAAAGGGGGAAAAAGGAGGGGGGAAAGTTTGCCTGACTAACTGACATAGAATCAACGTAGAGCAAAAACTACTGAATGGATATCAATGAAACTTTGAACATAGCTTCATCATAGGTCTTAGGTGCTCACTAAGAAACGGTTTTAAAAACTTTCACTCCTAAGGGGCAAACCCCCCCCCTATTGTATGTATATATCTATGTACGTATGTTCCACATCTCCTCCTAAACCACTGGACCGATTTCAACCAAACATGGCACAAATATTTTACGCGACGGGAGAACCAACATAGGATAGGTGTTTTTTTTGATGGGGTCCTTTGGGGGGTTCTTTGGGGTCTTCCACATCTCCTCCTAAACCACTGGACCGATTTCAACCAAACTTGGCACAAATATTTTACGCAACGGGAGAACCAACATAGGATAGGCGTTTTCTTCGACGGGGTCCTTTGGGGTCTTCCACATCCTGGTCTCCTAAACCACTGGACCGATTTCAACCAAACTTGGCACAAATATTTTACTCAACGGGAGAACCAACATAGGGTAGGTGTTTTTTTCGATAAGATCCTTCGGGGGGTCCTTTGGGGTCTTCCACATCTCCTCCTAAACCACTGGACCGATTTCAACCAAACTTGGCACAAATATTTTACGCAACGGGAGAACCAACATAGGACAAGTGTTTTTTCGATACGATCCTTTGGGGGGTCCTTTGGGTCTTAAAAACTATTAGATCTGGTTACTATGGCAACCCAATAGAATAGATTCTGGTTACCATAGCATCGGTGGAAGTCTCCCGCGTAGGAAATAACGCGGGAGTCGTCCAACGGGCCTTCCCCGGAGTTCATCCACGGAACCAGGGAGTCTTAGGTCGGATCCCGCGAAAGATGGCGGGGCCAGAGTCCACGGTTCTTATAAATAAAGATATAGGTTATGATATCAAAGGTGGTGTATGCATCTTAAGAAACTTCTTAATAGTGTGTGAATTCAGAGTTGTTTCAGTTTGAATTTAAAAGTGGATAAGTTAAGATCGAAGTAAGTTATAAGCGAGTATAAAAAACAAAGTTTTGATAGCGAATGTATTCAGATCATAGTGTTCAGACAATATAAATGCACTTGCTTCAGTTTGAATTTAAAAATTGATAAGCTGAAATCTATAGAGGTATTGTATTGTTAGAATAAGTTTAGGAGACACTAATTTAACAAATGCCTTATTTCAACATTAACACAATGAATTATAAAACGACAGTTAAATACGCAGCATGTGCAAGTATTGTAGACATTTTATTGAAAACTAATTTAGCTGTTCGCCCTCTCCCAGAGT
This sequence comes from Magicicada septendecula, assembly GCA_034769895.1. Lineage (NCBI taxonomy): Eukaryota > Metazoa > Arthropoda > Insecta > Hemiptera > Cicadidae > Magicicada > Magicicada septendecula. The sequence goes on along the minus strand of CM068367.1, from coordinate 746,130,067 downwards.
TAGAAATCGAGCAGGAGCATCACGCGCAACAGAATTCTTCTCCAGATATAAGAATACAGTTTATGACATGTTCTTAAACAGGTGCGCTACAGAGTATTCCTCCAGTGAGAATGCGAACGTAACAATATAAGGAAGATTATACAATATACAAGTAACATAACGTTAGAACAAGAATAGGTGCCTATGAGCGTATGAATAAATTATGAACCCGAGCAACGCTGGGTAAATCGGCTAGATATAGATATCTATATAAGCCAAATACCACTGACTGACTCACTGATCACGATATCTCTGAAACCACTGAATGGATATCAATGAAACTTTGAACATAGCTTCATCATAGGTCTTAGGTGCTCACTAAGAAACGGTTTTAAAAACTTTCACTCCTAAGGGGGAAAAAACCAAATACTGAAATTTATTGCGGGAATTGCATACTTTGTAAATGAAGTGGTTGACATCTCAGTTTACTGGAAACCCCGAATACATTTAGTCCTGAGTTTTTAATCATTGTTTTAAATTGAAAAAAACTTCATTGTTTGCAGGTTCTTATAGTTGAGAAAATTTCGAAGTTCAATTAATTCATAAATGTATGTCCTCTTTTTTCTCGGAAACGGCTCTAACGATTTTCTCGAAATAAATAATAAATAGGTGTTGCTATGAATGTAAATAAACAAACTAAGAGTTGAGAATTTGTACAATCTATCTAATCCTATACTATTAAGCGAGCAATAATTGTACAATTATGTACAACATGAAACTCCGTAGCGAAGCACGGGTATTTTGCTAGTAATTATATATTTGGATGTTGAGAGGTATTGTTGTTAATAGGTAAGTGATGAATTTTCTAGTAGTATATTAAGGTGAAATGTTGTAAAGAGGTTTGGGAATAGTGATAAATAAAGGCATTGGAGTTAGTTAAATAGAGTTAATGGGAGTTAGTGAAAATAAAGTGTTGAGATACAGATAATATATAAAGAGGTGTTAGATATTTTAGGGACACAGTGGTTAGTGATTATATGTAGAGGTGAGTAACGTGAATGGTATAATTATATTTGTTGATGATGATATTTTGTAGTAAGAGTCCGCAACGAAAGGTGTTGGGACAGGAAGGGACCGTTGTGTGCCGGAAAGGGTTGCCTTAGGTAGAATCCAGGAACCAACATAAGGGAATGAGCATAGGCAGGTAAAATACATCCTTGTACAAAAGATGAGCGGTGCCAGAGGTTTTAAATGGGATTTGTGAAGGAGGTTATTATAGAGATATTGGTGTCATAATATGTTAATGGTTAGAAGTGGTTGTTAGTAGTAGAAAAAAGGTGAGTAAGGTTAGATTGACAAATGCCAAAATAAGATAGAGAGAATAGTGAATAATTGAGAGTCACCCAAACTAATAAGGATAAAAAGGTTAGAAAAGGGAAAATTCATAGTAGAAAGGTGATGTAACTGAAAGGTAATGTAACAGAGGGATTGATGATAAATTTGAAATTTTTTGTATAGAATCTAATGAATGTTAAATGATAAAAGTTAATAGAGAGTTGATAAAAATAGTAATGTCTTATTAAAGTTTTGCTACAAGTTATGTAAATATGAATTAAGTAATGTGAATTGTTCAATGTTAGTGTTTAATGTTTTATGATGTACAATGTTTTATTATGTTGATGGTACGATAGGTCAGGAGGTTACTGCCAGGATAGTAACGATAATAATGTTAAATTTTATGAGGGTTGTCAATTCTGTAGTAATGATTCTGTTATAAAGAAAATTAAACATAAAGAAAAGATCATAAAGAAATTAGAGAGCTTTAAAGTTGTTTGCCATGATATATAGATATTGTAAGGTCATATGAAGTAAAATAATAGAGTTAATGGTTGTTGCTAGAGAAGTAAAATGTGTTTTCTGTTTAGGTTAAGAACAAATGTTTTCATGTGATAAAGAGAGTGAATATAATTGACTGGAGTCAGAAAGTTGTACTAAATACCGGGTTATTAAAAAGAGAAGGAATTTTCTATCTTAACTCTTGTTATGCATTGTTTGAAAATTGTAGAGTTACGCAAACCAATGCCCCAAGACGCAAACCAACGCACTAAGAGGAAACATATCAGTTGTGGATATGGATATAGAGAAGGCCACTATTTTAAAATTTTATATTGCATGTTTCAGAGTTTGGTGGTGTGGTGACCATGGTCCTGAGCTGGCCGGTGCGTCAGAACAGGAGCGTAAAGTGCCTCATGGCCTTACGGTGTAGGGATCTCTCCGGAGAAGTCCAGTAAGATCAGAAAGTGCGAACCTCATCATTGAACCAAGGGTAAGTGATTGAATTTTTTTATGGTAACACTACAGGGGGTTGTGGCTCCATATCTGGGCTGATCCTTTTAGAAAAGTGTGAATGAGTCAATGAAAGTTTTTGTGTCTCGACACAAAACCTTTCATTGAGGGGGTTTTGTGACAGTAAGAAAACCTGATATCAAATTTATGGTATACAAGGTAGCAAATTATTGTATTTCGATGTTTTTTACATTCATTTCTATGGGTAATACAATTTCCCTGGTTTTGCCTGCAACGACACAGTCTCGAGACAACGAAATAATTCCAAGGCCAGCAGTGTACATGCGAATAAGAACACTTAAAATGGTTACACCAACAAATACCGGCTCTAGATACGTCTGTTTCATTGGCCAACAACGCCAAACGTCATTAACAAAAGAATGACGTGCATAAAATACGTAACAAGCAGGGCGTTTATGTAACAAAAGACAAAGAACAATGACGTATTCGCACACATACATACGTAAAAAGTGCGTAGTGTTCGGCCCAGTCTACACAACTCCGCAGCAGCGGTAACACCTTGCTAAAGGCAGCCGGCAGTTTATACCGGCCTAGTTGTTTTTAACAATTCAAAATGTAATCTCGATATGTAGTTACAAACTAGTTAGAAGAGAAAGTAACACAGTGCACAATAATTGTTTTCAAAATTAAAACTTAGAGTCAGTGACTATAGCAAAAATGTAACCACGCCACTTTTGAGAAAGCAACATGGGAATCAGCTTCCAGAACTTCTAGTCTACAAAAACAGGAAAGTGCAAAACCAAATTCAATATAAAGAGCTCTTTTACCCAAATGCCAGATATATGTATACCCAAAATGAATTAATATTGCAGGTATGAGTGAGAGTGAGGAAGTGGGGAGTGTATGGTAAATGTCGACAGCCAAACGGGGTGTTGGTTTGCGTTTCAATTAAGAGAATATAATTAAAATCATTTTGATAATAAAGCAGCTGCATAGTTAATATAAATTTTGGTAACATGACGAGTAAAAATCTATAAAAGAAGTTTGTAATAAAAGAGAGGTAATGTAAGTAAAGGCCGCCATTTTGATTTCTTGTTTGGACAATTGGCCATTGTCAGTAAAGAAACAGTCCGGTGTACAATGAAAGGAAAATAAACCAATATTGATATTTGATGTTTTCAAATGAACGTATCTTTATTTCAATGCCTATCTCAGTCAGCAATCACGCTGAGTCGAAACCCTGGACCCTTAAATAATAATAATAAGATCAAAACAACAGGCTTTTCAAATTATGGTAAGTACCATAATTATGGTGTGTTGGACACACATGTCTAAAGTTAGTAAATGTAAACAAAACGAGATATATGTTGTTTGTTATTTCTTTTTCTACAAATAAATATAAAGAGATAAAGGGTGTTTGTTAACAGTATGAGTAATGATTGAGTGCGTGAGCAAACTGGGTTGCTGTACAGTAGATTTAGTCTAGTTAAATAAATAGGTTAAGTATATTTCAAAATGTATTTTTAATGTAACGTAAAAGAAAGATGAAGTTGTTGATGTGGGAGGTATGGTGGTATTTGATGACAAAGTGAGATGAAATAAAAAATGTGTTAAGTGAAAATATAAATCTGTCTTGGTCAATTACATTCACCTGTTTTTCTCTGCTAAGTACACCAGACGACACCTTGGTCAATTACCAATAAAGGTAGGTAATACAATTTTTTTAATATTTTAAACAGTTAATTCATGTATAATACTTCAGTTGACGCCCTAGACTGGGACAAATTTCAATATCTTAATTACTATTACAAGTGACATACTTCAGTTGACGTCCTCACAGGGACTAAATTTAATAATTAATTAAGCTGTAATACTTCAGTTGGCGCCCGTAACAGTAGACGTTGTAAATTAAAATCAAATTGAATTAATTTACAACCTGGTCAAAATGGCAGAGAAAAACAAGAGTGCAAATTTATGTGAAAGTGTAGAGGTAAGATCAATGTTGAATGATACGCAAAATAGTAGTAGAAATATTTTTTTAAATAAAGTATCTAACCAATTAGCATTGATGATAGAAATGATGTCGGGAATATTTGACCAACAAAATGAGAAATTTTACCAACAAAATACGATTTAAATGAACTTAAAACTGAAATGAAATCAAGAAATCATAAATTAAAAACGAGCTTAAAATATGCTGTGTTTTAAATATTTGATTGAATTAAATAATTTGAGATGTATTAATTGATTAATTTAAATGTTATATACAGAGATTTTGATGATGAATTTAAATTATTTTTATGAGATTTGAACTTAATAATAAACAGTAATTGAATAAATGTAAAATGTATTTAGTTGAGGAATCATATGATTATGTTTCAGAAGATACATGGAGTTATGTACATTGTGTGGTGGTGAGAAATGCTTATATTTTTGTGTTTATGACAGTAGGTGATCATGTTGTATTCGAGTATATGAGTGATGTAATGTAAGTATGAAGTTTATAATGCAATTTAAATAAAATAAAATGTTTAAATGGGTGAATAATAAATGGTAAATGAGTCTCAGAGGAAAATTAAATAATAAAATATCCAAACATATAAGGGTTTACCATCTGTGAATTGCAGTAGCAGTGTCAGTGTAAACCTTGTATGTCTTTTGGTAGTTTCCCCAATTTTTGGGCGGTCACGGCTTCACCGAACCCTGACCGTGGATTTGGCTTAATATTCTAAATTGATGAACTTAGAAATTAACTGGGGGGTAACTCAGGGCAATCTACATAACTATGGAACAGCGGCTATCATTGAAGGGGGTGATAGTGCCGTATTAAGGGTGTGTGAATCATTATAGTAGGATTACTGGTGTCCTCGGACATCAGTAATGCCGAATTTTTATATAACGCTGAAGCAAGAACGGGGTAGGCAGCATCTACCCCTAAAAAACATTCCGTTCTTGTGGAAGCAACTGGGCGCCACAGTCCAGTGGGGGGTCATACTGTGTGGTAAGGAGGTTACTCAGGGGAGTAACGAATTGAAAGCTTAAACTGACCTAAACTGAATGACATTAATTATTTGATTTTGTTTTGATTCAAGAGATGATTACAGTAGACAATGGGTACGAAAGTAATTGATTTACATGTGTTTTACTCCATATGATTATTTTATAGACGAATTTACTGACTTTGAAAAGATTAATGCTAAGGAATTTATTATGTATTATTATGTTATTATTGTACTATGATAGAGTGTAAGAATTGTAAACACGTGTTATGTGTTTTACATGGTATAAGTTTGTGTAGTGTATCTAGGGTAAGGTCATTCCCTGACCCTGAGAGATCAGCTGATGACTGATGTTAGAGACATGATATGTTTCTCTTAAGTGACTCATGGATTCTTTTGTTAATTAATATAATTAAATAATTCTGTCTTTTCTTGGAAATTGTTAATAGAGTTATTTTGGGAATTAAATTTTTTTGAAAAAAAAAAAAATTAATTTTGCTTAAAGTACAGATTGTGTTTTGGTGCTCAGTATATACTGTATTGTTGATTATGTGTGTTGCAAATGTATTAATTGATTTATATATGTTGTAAACAAATGTAATGATAAGGGAAGATATGATAAAATAAGGTGTTCATTTTATTTTTTTTATTAAGATTGTTAGCAGCTAATTAAGAAGAGTTGTAAATTCATTTAAAAGATTTTGAAATTTTGAGAGTAAATGGAAAGAGATGATCAAATTAATGGTAATATGAAATTTTGATATTAAACTTAGATTAATTTCGCTAGGTGAACAAATTTAAATGATTTAATTTGATTTTATTGATTTATTTTTGATCTGAAACCCTAACGTCGAGCCAATTAAATTGAGAAATGACAAAAAAAAATTATAATGTAAAATTTTGTGAATTTTAAATCAAGAAGTGAGGGGGAGAGGTTGTGTTTAAGGAATACTAATGAGTATGTATAAGCACCCAGTATTTGCTAAAAGCAACCCAGTATGTATGTAAGGGGAGATATATCGGTTGAGGATCTGGTATGGTAGAAGGCCAGTTTTGGAATTTTATTTGTAATGATAAAAGGTTAGGTGGTATCATGGTGAGTACCTGTCCGATTTTATGGTGTTGAGATCTCGAACAGAGAAGTCCAGTAATCTCGTTCAGGTGCAGCCATAATCGCCGAGCTAGGGGGGTAGTTTACCCATGATGTGTTAAGGAGTAAAGGGGGGTTGTTGGCGCCATATCCTCACCGATCCTCTTAGGGTTAGCAATGAGAGTTTTTCTGTTTCGGCAGAAAATCTCTCATTGGGGGGTATTGTAACGGGGCAAATTAAGAGAAGGGTCTATTTTTTTCAATTTAATAATTATTTGGGGCTAATCTGTTTGGGCACCCTTTATGCTCACGAAAACTTAAGTCATGTAACACCCTGTATTCAATTCTGTGCCAGACAGAACCAGTTACGAGAGCGATAGAATATTGGAATGTGGATGTGTGCGCGTGTGCCGCTCTCTATACTCTCCAACTCAAAGTCGATAACGGAAGGAATACGAAAATATAACTAATTATCGTGTGACGTAGTGCTTTTTTAAGCCAATGAGAGAACAAGTTATGGAAAAGACATCCGGTTAGCGGCCACGTGGTGGTTTACATACAAAGAACGGAGAGCGTCACCCCGGCAGCTTGCTGCCTCAGTCGACTTACAGTTTCGGACCGCGCACGGTCATATAAAACATTGCTCGAGCTAATTAGGGTCGGCCGACCAGTAAATCCTGCTATTTTAATTTAACATAACAGTCAATCATGTTATAGTGATCGAACAGAAGTACCCGGCAAATAATAACATTCTAAACTTATAATCGAAGTGTGTCAGCAGAATCAAGTGTTAACCGTGTTGGCGTAACCACATGGATGAAGGGATGAGTACCTAATTTAAGCAGTTTGGACAGACAAAATATTTCAATTTTAATTAATTTCAATTCACCAATATTAATTATGAAAATTCAATAAAAAAGCGCTTTACGGTATAAAAAGTATGAGTAATGATTGAGTGCGTGAGCAAACTGGGTTGCTGTACAGTAGATTTAGTCTAGTTAAATAAATAGGTTAAGTATATTTCAAAATCTATTTTTAATGTAACGTAAAAAAAAGATGAAGTTGTTGACTTGGGAGGTATGGTGGTATTTGATGACAAAGTGAGATGAAATAAAAAATGTGTTCAGTGAAAATATAAATCTGTCTTGGTCAATTGCATTCACCTGTTTTTCTCTGCTAAGTACACCAGACGATACCTTGGTCAATTACCAATAAAAGTAGGTAATACAATTTTTAATATTTTAAACAGTTAATTCATGTATAATACTTCAGTTGACGCCCTAGAGAGGGACAAATTTCAATATATTAATTACTATTACAAGTGACATACTTCAGTTGACGTCCTCACAGGGACTAAATTTAATAATTAATTAAGCTGTAATACTTCAGTTGGCGCCCGTAACAGTAGTAGTAGTAGTAGTAGAAATATTTTTTTAAATAAAGTATCTAACCAATTAGCATTGATGATAGAAATGATGTCGGGAATGTTTGACCAACAAAATGAGAAATTTGACCAACAAAATACGATTTTAAATGAACTTAAAACTGAAATGAAATCAAGAAATAATAAATTAAAAACGAGCTTAAATGAAATCAAATCCGATATCAAGTCAGCGATAAATACAAGTAGCGTAGAGTTAAAGTCAGATAATTTGAGAACAAGTTTGAATGAATTTAGAAATGAAATCAAATCAGCGATAAGGGCACGTAACATAGAGTTAAAAACTGAAATAAACAAGCAAGACAAAAAAGTAAGAGAAATAAGCATGAAACTAGAAAAACGGAGTGAGATTATTGTGGGAATGAAAGGTGGGATAATTATAAATATAAATAAAATAAAAGACGAAGTAAACGAAAGTAGAACTTTGAAGGAGGACGTAGAAAATGATACAGTTACAGGTGAGTATAACGAAAACAAAAATAATGAAGGTACAAGTACTAAGGTAAGTGACAAATTTAAAACTAATGGTAATCATGATGATATAATTAAAAATGTGGTGTTAGAAGATAAAATAAATAACAGAATAAATAATAGTAGTGGCAAGGGAGTTTTGATGGAAATACAAAGTGATTATGAGAGAGAGAGAGAGAGAGAGAGAGAGAGAGAGAGAGAGAGAGAGAGAGAGAGAGAGAGAGTGATAGAATTATTTAAGCTGAACAGAGGTTATAACAAATTAGTAGAGAGGTTACATATTACGAGAGTTAATAATATGGAATACTTACCTTGCAAAATAGGTAGTATAGCAAATAATGATAAGGTTGGGGGATATTGATTACTTACCTTATGAGATAACTGATGTAGTAAGTGAATATAATGGGGATATAACTTACCTGATGCTAACGGAAAATACTAACGGAGAATTTACTATACCCTATGTTGACAGGAATTTTGAATTGATAGTATGCAATAAGGTTTGTAATTACTATAGTGATATAATGGATAGAATTGATGATGATGATTATCACAATTATGATAGCTATATGTCTTTAATTGTAGATGAATGGTGTCGATGTAAGACCAGGTTATTGTACGATGATGGGGGGTAAAACAATTAATGTTTATGAGCATCTAACTATGTAATTAATGGTTTTGAATTGGACTGTTTTATAAAATGAGTGGTAGGAAACAAGAAAATAATGACGAAAAAATTGTAAATAAATTTATAGTGAAATTAATTGTGTTTGTGTTGTAAGATGAATTTTACGTAAACAACGTATGTATGCAGTAGTAATTTGATTTTAATAATAATGTTTTATCAAACTAAATGAATAACAAAAGTAATTAGGAAGTTTATAAAACAACTGAACTGTAATTGTTTTGAAATAAGGTAATTAAAATATGCTGTGTTTTAAATAACTGATTGAATTAAATAATTTGAGATGTATTAATTGATTAATTTAAATGTTATATAAAGATATTTTGATGATGAATTTAAATTATTTTTATGAGATTTGAACTTAATAATAAACAGTAATTGAATAAATGTAAAATGTATTTAGTTGAGGAATCATATGATTATGTTTCAGAAGATACATGGAGTCATGTACATTGTGTGGTGGTGAAAATGCTTATATTTTTGTGTTTATGACAGTAGGTGATCATGTTGTATTCGAGTATATGAGTGATGTAATGTAAGTATGAAGTTTATAATGCAATTTAAATAAAATAAAATGTTTAAATGGGTGAATAATAAATGGTAAATGAGTCTCAGAGGAAAATTAAATAATAAAATATCCAAACATATAAGGGTTTACCATCTGTGAATTGCAGTAGCAGTGTCAGTGTAAACCTTGTATGTCTTTTGGTAGTTTCCCCCATTTTCGGGCGGTCACTTGCTTCACCAAACCCTGACCGTGGATTTGGCTTAATATTCTAAATTGATGAACTTACAAATTAACCGGGGGGTAACTCAGGGCAATCTACATAACTATGGAACAGCGGCTATCATCGAAGGGGGTGATAGTGCCGTATTAAGGGTGTGTGAATCATTATAGTAGGATTACTGGTGTCCTCGGGCATCAGTAATGCCGAATTTTTATATAACGCTGAAGCAAAAATGGGGTAGGCAGCGTCTACCCCTAAAAAACATTCCGTTCTTGTGGAAGCAACTGGGCGCCACATTCCACTGGGGGGTCATACTGTGTGGTAAGGAGGTTACTCAGGGGAATAACGAATTGAAAGCTTAAACTGACCTAAACTGAATGAGATTAATTATTTGATTTTGTTTTGATTCAAGAGATGATTACTCAGTAGACAAGGGGTACGAAAGTATTTGATTTACATGTGTTTTACTCCATATGATTATTTTATAGACGAATTTACTGACTTTGAAAAGATTAATGCTAAGGAATTTATTATGTTTTATTATGTTTTTATTGTACTATGATAGAGTGTAAGAATTGTAAACACGAGCTATGTGTTTTACATGGTATAAGTTTGTGTAGTGTATCTAGGGTAAGGTCATTCACCTGACCCTGAGAGATCAGCTGATGACTGATGTTAGAGACATGATATGTTTCTCTTAAGTGACTCATGGATTCTTTTGTTAATTAATATAATTAAATAATTCTGTCTTTTCTTGGAAATTGTTAAGAGAGTTATTTTGGGAATTAAATTTTTTTTGAAAAAAAAAAAAAATTAATTTTGCTTAAAGTACAGATTGTTTTGGTGCTCAGTATATACTGTATTGTTGATTATGTGTGTTGCAAATGTATTAATTGATTTATATATGTTGTAAACAAATGTAATGATAAGGGAAGATATGATAAAATAAGGTGTTCATTTTATTTTTTTTATTAAGATTGTTAGCAGCTAGTTAAGAAGAGTTGTAAATTCATTTAAAAGATTTTGAAATTTTGAGAGTAAATGGAAAGAGATGATCAAATTAATGGTAATATGAAATTTTGATATTGAACTTAGATTAATTTCGCTAGGTGAACAAATTTAAATGATTTAATTTGATTTGATTGATTTATTTTTGATCTGAAACCCTAACGTCCAGCCAATTAAATTGAGAAATGACTAAAAAAATTATAATGTAACAATTTTCTGAATTTTAAATCAAGAAGTCAGGGGGAGAGGTTGTGTTTAAGGAATAATAATGAGTATGTATAAGCACCCAGTATTTGCTAAAAGCAACCCAGTATGTATGTAAGGGGAGATATATCGGTTGAGGATCTGGTATGGTAGAAGGCCAGTTTTGGAATTTTATTTGTAATGATAAAAGGTTAGGTGGTATTATGGTGAGTACCTGTCCGATTTTATGGTGTTGAGATCTCGAACAGAGAAGTACAGTAATCTCGTTCAGGTGCAGCCATAATCGCCGAGCTAGGGGGGTAGTTTACCCATGATGTGTTAAGGAGTAAAGGGGGGTTGTTGGTGCCATATCCTCACCGATCCTCTTAGGGTTAGCAATGAGAGTTTTTCTGTTTCGGCAGAAAACCTCTCATTGGGGGAATATTGTAACGGGGCAAATTAAGAGAAGGGTCTATTTTTTTAATTTAATAATTATTTGGGGCTAATCTGTTTGGGCACCCTTTATGCTCACGAAAACTTAAGTCATGTAACACTCTGTATTCAACTCTAAGCCAGACAGAACCAGTTACGAGAGCGATAAAATATTGGAATGTGGATGTGTGCACGTGTGCCGCTCTCTATACTCTCCAACTCAAAGTCGATAACGGAAGGAACACAAAAATATAACTAATTATCATGTGACATAGTGCCTTTTTAAGCCAATGAGAGAACGAGTTATGGAAAAGACATCCGGTTAGTGGCCACGTGGTGGTTTACATACAAAGAATGGAGAGCGTCACCCCGGCAGCTTGCTGCCTCAGTCGACTTACAGTTTCAGAACGCACGCGGTCATATAAAATATTGCTCGAGCTATTTAGGGTCGGCCGACCAGTAAATCCTGCTATCTTAATTTAACATAACAGTCAATCATGTTATAGTGATCGAACAGAAGTAACCGGCAAATAATAACATTCTAAACTTATAATCGGAGTGTGTCAGCAGAATCAAGTGTTAACAGTGATGACGTAACCACGTGGATGAAGGGATGAGTACCTAATTTAAGCAGTTTGAACCGACAAAATATTTCAATTTTAATTAATTTCAATTCACCAATATTAATTATGAAAATTCAATAAAAAAACGCTTTACGGTATAAAAAGTATGAGTAATGATTGAGTGCGTGAGCAAACTGGGTTGCTGTACAGTAGATTTAGTCTACTTAAATAAATAGGTTAAGTATATTTCAAAATCTATTTTTAATGTAACGTAAAAGAAAGATGAAGTTGTTGATGTGGGAGGTATGGTGGTATTTGATGACAAAGTGAGATGAAATAAAAAATGTGTTAAGTGAAAATATGAATCTGTCTTGGTCAATTGTATTCACCTGTTTTTCTCTGCTAAGTACACCAGACGACACCTTGGTCAATTACCAATAAAGGTAGGTAATACAATTTTTAATATTTTAAACAGTTAATTCATGTGTAATACTTCAGTTGACGCCCAAGACAGGGACAAATTTCAATATTTTAATTACTATTACAAGTGACATACTTCAGTTGACGTCCTCACAAGGACTAAATTTAATAATTAATTAAGCTTTAATAATTCAGTTGGCGCCCGTAACAGTAGACGTTGTAAATTAATATCAAATTGAATTAATTTACAACCTGGTCAAAATGGCAGAGAAAAACAAGAGTGCAATTTATGTGAAAGTGTAGAGATTGAATGCTACGCAAAATAGTAGTAGAAATATTTTTTTAAATAAAGTATCTAACCAATTAGCATTGATGATAGAAATGATGTCGGGAATGTTTGACCAACAAAATGAGAAATTTGACCAACAAAATACGATTTTAAATGAACTTAAAACTGAAATGAAATCAAGAAATAATAAATTAAAAACGAGTTTAAATGAAATCAAATCCGAAATCAAGTCAGCGATAAACACAAGTAGCATAGAGTTAAAGTCAGATAATTTGAGAACAAGTTTGAATGAATTTAGAAATGAAATCAAATCAGCGATAAGGGCACGTAACATAGAGTTAAAAACTGAAATAAACAAGCAAGACGAAAATGTAAGAGAAATAAACATGAAACTAGAAAAACGGAGTGAGATTATTGCGGGAATGAAAGGTGGGATAATTAAAAATATGAATAAAATACAAGACGAAGTAAACGAAAATAGAACTTTGAAGGAGGAGGTAGAAAATGATTCAGTTACAGGTGAGTATAACGAAGACAAAAATAATGAAGGTACAAGTACTAAGGTAAGTGACGAATTTAAAACTAATGGTAATCATGATGATATAGTTAAAAATGTGGTGTTAGAAGATAAAATAAATAACAGAATAAATAATAGTAGTGGCAAGGGAGTTTTGATGGAAATACAAAGCGATTATGAGAGAGAGAGAGAGAGAGAGAGAGAGAGAGAGAGAGAGTGATAGAATTATTTAAGGTGAACAGAGGTTATAACAAATTAGTAGAGAGGTTAGATATTACGAGAGTTAATAATATGGAATACTTACCTTGCGAAATAGGTAGTACAGCAAATAATGATAAGGTTGGGGGATATTGATTACTTACCTTATGAGATAACTGATGTAGTAAGTGAATATAATGGGGATATAACTTACCTGATGCTAACGGAAAATACTAACGGAGAATTTACTATACCCTATGTTGACAGGAATTTTGAATTGATAGTATGCAATAAGGTTTGTAATTACTATAGTGATATAATGGATAGAATTGATGATGATGATTATCACAATTATGGTAGCTATATGTCTTTAATTGTAGATGAATGGTGTCGATGTAAGACCAGGTTATTGTACGATGATGGGGGGTAAAACAATTAATGTTTATGACCATCTAACTATGTAATTAATGGTTTTCAATTGGACTGTTTTATAAAATGAGGGTGGTAAACAATAAAATAATGACGAAAAAATTGTAAATAAATTTATAGTGAAATTAATTGTGTTTGTGTTGTAAGATGAATTTTACGTAAACAACGTATGTATGCAGTAGTAATTTGATTTTAATAATAATATTTTATCAAACTAAATGAATAACAAAAGTAATTAGGAAGTTTATAAAACAACTGAACTGTAATTGTTTTGAAATAAGGTAATTAAAATATGTTGTGTTTTAAATAATTGATTGAATTAAATAATTTGAGATGTATTAATTGATTAATTTAAATGTTATACAAAGAGATTTTGATGATGAATTTAAATTATTTTTATGAGATTTTAACTTAATAATAAACAGTAATTGAATAAATGTAAAATGTATTTAGTTGAGGAATAATATGATTATGTTTCAGCAGATACATGGAGTTATGTACATTGTGTGGTGGTGAGAAATGCTTATATTTTTGTGTTTATGACAGTAGGTGATCATGTTGTATTCGAGTATATGAGTGATGTAATGTAAGTATGAAGTTTATAATGCAATTTAAATAAAATAAAATGTTTAAATGGGTGAATAATAAATGGTAAATGAGTCTCACAGGAAAATTAAATAATAAAATATCCAAACATATAAGGGTTTACCATCTGTGAATTGCAGTAGCAGTGTCGGTGTAAACCTTGTATGTCTTTTGGTAGTTTCCCCAATTTTCGGGCGGTCACGGCTTCACCGAACCCTGACCGTGGATTTGGCTTAATATTCTAAATTGATGAACTTACAAATTAACCGGGGGGTAACTCAGGGCAATCTACATAACTATGGAACAGCGGCTATCATCGAAGGGGGTGATAGTGCCGTATTAAGGGTGTGTGAATTATTATAGTAGGATTACTGGTGTCCTCGGACATCAGTAATGCCGAATTTTTATATAACGCTGAAGCAAGAACGGGGTAGGCAGCGTCTACCCCTAAAAAACATTCCGTTCTTGTGGAAGCAACTGGGCGCCACAGTCCAGTGGGGTGTCATACTGTGTGGTAAGGAGGTTACTCAGGGGAGTAACGAATTGAAAGCTTAAACTGACCTAAACTGAATGAGATTAATTATTTGATTTTGTTTTGATTCAAGAGATGATTACAGTAGACAATGGGTACGAAAGTAATTGATTTACATGTGTTTTACTCTATATGATTATTTTATAGACGAATTTACTGACTTTGAAAAGATTAATGCTAAGGAATTTATTATGTATTATTATGTTATTATTGTACTATGATAGAGTTTAAGAATTGTAAACACGTGTTATGTGTTTTACATGGTATAAGTTTGTGTAGTGTATCTAGGGTAAGGTCATTCCCTGACCCTGAGAGATCAGCTGATGACTGATGTTAGAGACATGATATGTTTCTCTTAAGTGACTCATGGATTCTTTTGTTAATTAATATAATTAAATAATTCTGTCTTTTCTTGGAAATTGTTAATAGAGTTATTTTAGGAATTAAATTTTTTTGAAAAAAAAAAAAAATTAATTTTGCTTAAAGTACAGATTGTGTTTTGGTGCTCAGTATATACTGTATTGTTGATTATGTGTGTTGCAAATGTATTAATTGATTTATATATGTTGTAAACAAATGTAATGATAAGGGAAGATATGATAAAATAAGGTGTTCATTTTATTTTTTTATTAAGATTGATAGCAGCTAATTAAGAAGAGTTGTAAATTCATTTAAAAGATTTTGAAATTTTGAGAGTAAATGGAAAGAGATGATCAAATTAATGGTAATATGAAATTTTGATATTGAACTTAGATTAATTTCACTAGGTGAACAAATTTAAATGATTTAATTTGATTTGATTGATTTATTTTTGATCTGAAACCCTAACGTCCAGCCAATTAAATTGAGAAATGACAAAAAAAAAATTATAATGTAAAATTTTGTGAATTTTAAATCAAGAAGTGAGGGGGAGAGGTTGTGTTTAAGGAATACTAATGAGTATGTATAAGCACCCAGTATTTGCTAAAAGCAACCCAGTATGTATGTAAGGGGAGATATATCAGTTGAGGATCTGGTATGGTAGAAGGCCAGTTTTGGAATTTTATTTGTAATGATAAAAGGTCAGGTGGTATCATGGTGAGTACCTGTCCGATTTTATGGTGTTGAGATCTCGAACAGAGAAGTCCAGTAATCTCGTTCAGGTGCAGCCATAATCGCCGAGCTAGGGGGGTAGTTTACCCATGATGTGTTAAGGAGTAAAGGGGGGTTGTTGGCGCCATATCCTCACCGATCCTCTTAGGGTTAGCAATGAGTTTTTCTGTTTCGGCAGAAAATCTCTCATTGGGGGGTATTGTAACGGGGCAAATTAAGAGAAGGGTCTATTTTTTTCAATTTAATAATTATTTGGGGCTAATCTGTTTGGGCACCCTTTATGCTCACGAAAACTTAAGTCATGTAACACCCTGTATTCAATTCTGTGCCAGACAGAACCAGTTACGAGAGCGATAGAATATTGGAATGTGGATGTGTGCGCGTGTGCCGCTCTCTATACTCTCCAACTCAAAGTCGATAACGGAAGGAACACGAAAATATAACTAATTATCGTGTGACGTAGTGCTTTTTTAAGCCAATGAGACAACGAGTTATGGAAAAGACATCCGGCTAGCGGCCACGTGGTGGTTTACATACAAAGAACGGAGAGCGTCACCCCGGCAGCTTGCTGCCTCAGTCGACTTACACTTTCGGACCGCGCGCGGTCATATAAAACATTGCTCGAGCTAATTAGGGTCGGCCGACCAGTAAATCCTGCTATTTTAATTTAACATAACAGTCAATCATGTTATAGTGATCGAACAGAAGTACCCGGCAAATAATAACATTCTAAACTTATAATTGGAGTGTGTCAGCAGAATCAAGTGTTAACCGTTTTGGCGTAACCACGTGGATGAAGGGATGAGTACCTAATTTAAGCAGTTTGGGCAGACAAAATATTTCAATTTTAATTAATTTCAATTCACCAATATTAATTATGAAAATTCAATAAAAAAGCGCTTTACGGTATAAAAAGTATGAGTAATGATTGAGTGCGTGAGCAAACTGGGTTGCTGTACAGTAGATTTAGTCTAGTTAAATAAATAGGTTAAGTATATTTCAAAATCTATTTTTAATGTAACGTAAAAAAAAGATGAAGTTGTTGACTTGGGAGGTATGGTGGTATTTGATGACAAAGTGAGATGAAATAAAAAATGTGTTCAGTGAAAATATAAATCTGTCTTGGTCAATTGCATTCACCTGTTTTTCTCTGCTAAGTACACCAGACGATACCTTGGTCAATTACTAATAAAGGTAGGTAATACAATTTTTAATATTTTAAACAGTTAATTCATGTATAATACTTCAGTTGACGCCCTAGAGAGGGACAAATTTCAATATATTAATTACTATTACAAGTGACATACTTCAGTTGACGTCCTCACAGGGACTAAATTTAATAATTAATTAAGCTGTAATACTTCAGTTGGCGCCCGTAACAGTAGTAGTAGTAGTAGTAGAAATATTTTTTTAAATAAAGTATCTAACCAATTAGCATTGATGATAGAAATGATGTCGGGAATGTTTGACCAACAAAATGAGAAATTTGACCAACAAAATACGATTTTAAATGAACTTAAAACTGAAATGAAATCAAGAAATAATAAATTAAAAACGAGCTTAAATGAAATCAAATCCGATATCAAGTCAGCGATAAATACAAGTAGCGTAGAGTTAAAGTCAGATAATTTGAGAACAAGTTTGAATGAATTTAGAAATGAAATCAAATCAGCGATAAGGGCACGTAACATAGAGTTAAAAACTGAAATAAACAAGCAAGACAAAAAAGTAAGAGAAATAAGCATGAAACTAGAAAAACGGAGTGAGATTATTGTGGGAATGAAAGGTGCGATAATTATAAATATAAATAAAATAAAAGACGAATAAACGAAAGTAGAACTTTGAAGGAGGACGTAGAAAATGATACAGTTACAGGTGAGTATAACGAAAACAAAAATAATGAAGGTACAAGTACTAAGGTAAGTGACAAATTTAAAACTAATGGTAATCATGATGATATAATTAAAAATGTGGTGTTAGAAGATAAAATAAATAACAGAATAAATAATAGTAGTGGCAAGGGAGTTTTGATGGAAATACAAAGTGATTATGAGAGAGAGAGAGAGAGAGAGAGAGAGAGAGAGTGATAGAATTATTTAAGCTGAACAGAGGTTATAACAAATTAGTAGAGAGGTTACATATTACGAGAGTTAATAATATGGAATACTTACCTTGCAAAATAGGTAGTATAGCAAATAATGATAAGGTTGGGGGATATTGATTACTTACCTTATGAGATAACTGATGTAGTAAGTGAATATAATGGGGATATAACTTACCTGATGCTAACGGAAAATACTAACGGAGAATTTACTATACCCTATGTTGACAGGAATTTTGAATTGATAGTATGCAATAAGGTTTGTAATTACTATAGTGATATAATGGATAGAATTGATGATGATGATTATCACAATTATGATAGCTATATGCCTTTAATTGTAGATGAATGGTGTCGATGTAAGACCAGGTTATTGTACGATGATGGGGGGTAAAACAATTAATGTTTATGAGCATCTAACTATGTAATTAATGGTTTTGAATTGGACTGTTTTATAAAATGAGTGGTAGGAAACAAGAAAATAATGACGAAAAAATTGTAAATAAATTTATAGTGAAATTAATTGTGTTTGTGTTGTAAGATGAATTTTACGTAAACAACGTATGTATGCAGTAGTAATTTGATTTTAATAATAATGTTTTATCAAACTAAATGAATAACAAAAGTAATTAGGAAGTTTATAAAACAACTGAACTGTAATTGTTTTGAAATAAGGTAATTAAAATATGCTGTGTTTTAAATAACTGATTGAATTAAATAATTTGAGATGTATTAATTGATTAATTTAAATGTTATATAAAGATATTTTGATGATGAATTTAAATTATTTTTATGAGATTTGAACTTAATAATAAACAGTAATTGAATAAATGTAAAATGTATTTAGTTGAGGAATCATATGATTATGTTTCAGAAGATACATGGAGTCATGTACATTGTGTGGTGGTGAAAATGCTTATATTTTTGTGTTTATGACAGTAGGTGATCATGTTGTATTCGAGTATATGAGTGATGTAATGTAAGTATGAAGTTTATAATGCAATTTAAATAAAATAAAATGTTTAAATGGGTGAATAATAAATGGTAAATGAGTCTCAGAGGAAAATTAAATAATAAAATATCCAAACATATAAGGGTTTACCATCTGTGAATTGCAGTAGCAGTGTCAGTGTAAACCTTGTATGTCTTTTGGTAGTTTCCCCAATTTTCGGGCGGTCACGGCTTCACCGAACCCTGACCGTGGATTTGGCTTAATATTCTAAAT
This sequence comes from Magicicada septendecula, assembly GCA_034769895.1. Lineage (NCBI taxonomy): Eukaryota > Metazoa > Arthropoda > Insecta > Hemiptera > Cicadidae > Magicicada > Magicicada septendecula. Next base: position 746,110,793 of record CM068367.1, on the reverse strand, counting down.
TGATGAACTTACAAATTAACCGGGGGGTAACTCAGGGCAATCTACATAACTATGGAACAGCGGCTATCATCGAAGGGGGTGATAGTGCCGTATTAAGGGTGTGTGAATTATTATAGTAGGATTACTGGTGTCCTCGGGCATCAGTAATGCCGAATTTTTATATAACGCTGAAGCAAAAACGGGGTAGGCAGCGTCTACCCCTAAAAAACATTCCGTTCTTGTGGAAGCAACTGGGCGCCACATTCCAATGGGGGGTCATACTGTGTGGTAAGGAGGTTACTCAGGGGAATAACGAATTGAAAGCTTAAACTGACCTAAACTGAATGAGATTACTTATTTGATTTTGTTTTGATTCAAGAGATGATTACTCAGTAGACAAGGGGTACGAAAGTATTTGATTTACATGTGTTTTACTCCATATGATTATTTTATAGACGAATTTACTGACTTTGAAAAGATTAATGCTAAGGAATTTATTATGTTTTATTATGTTTTTATTGTACTATGATAGAGTGTAAGAATTGTAAACACGAGTTATGTGTTTTACATGGTATAAGTTTGTGTAGTGTATCTAGGGTAAGGTCATTCACCTGACCCTGAGAGATCAGCTGATGACTGATGTTAGAGACATGATATGTTTCTCTTAAGTGACTCATGGATTCTTTTGTTAATTAATATAATTAAATAATTCTGTCTTTTCTTGGAAATTGTTAATAGAGTTATTATGGGAATTAAATTTTTTTTGAAAAAAAAAAAATTAATTTTGCTTAAAGTACAGATTGTTTTGGTGCTCAGTATATACTGTATTGTTGATTATGTGTGTTTCAAATGTATTAATTGATTTATATATGTTGTAAACAAATGTAATGATAAGGGAAGATATGATAAAATAAGGTGTTCATTTTATTTTTTTTATTAAGATTGTTAGCAGCTAGTTAAGAAGAGTTGTAAATTCATTTAAAAGATTTTGAAATTTTGAGAGTAAATGGAAAGAGATGATCAAATTAATGGTAATATGAAATTTTGATATTGAACTTAGATTAATTTCGCTAGGTGAACAAATTTAAATGATTTAATTTGATTTGATTGATTTATTTTTGATCTGAAACCCTAACGTCCAGCCAATTAAATTGAGAAATGACTAAAAAAATTATAATGTAAAAATTTTGTGAATTTTAAATCAAGAAGTGAGGGGGAGAGGTTGTGTTTAAGGAATAATAATGAGTATGTATAAGCACCCAGTATTTGCTAAAAGCAACCCAGTATGTATGTAAGGGGAGATATATCGGTTGAGGATCTGGTATGGTAGAAGGCCAGTTTTGGAATTTTATTTGTAATGATAAAAGGTTAGGTGGTATTATGGTGAGTACCTGTCCGATTTTATGGTGTTGAGATCTCGAACAGAGAAGTACAGTAATCTCGTTCAGGTGCAGCCATAATCGCCGAGCTAGGGGGGTAGTTTACCCATGATGTGTTAAGGAGTAAAGGGGGGATGTTGGCGCCATATCCTCACCGATCCTCTTAGGGTTAGCAATGAGAGTTTTTCTGTTTCGGCAGAAAACCTCTCATTGGGGGAATATTGTAACGGGGCAAATTAAGAGAAGGGTCTATTTTTTTTAATTTAATAATTATTTGGGGCTAATCTGTTTGGGCACCCTTTATGCTCACGAAAACTTAAGTCATGTAACACCCTGTATTCAACTCTAAGCCAGACAGAACCAGTTACGAGAGCGATAAAATATTGGAATGTGGATGTGTGCACGTGTGCCGCTCTCTATACTCTCCAACTCAAAGTCGATAACGGAAGGAACACAAAAATATAACTAATTATCATGTGACATAGTGCCTTTTTAAGCCAATGAGAGAACGAGTTATGGAAAAGACATCCGGTTAGCGGCCACGTGGTGGTTTACATACAAAGAATGGAGAGGGTCACCCCGGCAGCTTGCTGCCTCAGTCGACTTACAGTTTCAGAACGCACGCGGTCATATAAAACATTGCTCGAGCTAATTAGGGTCGGCCGACCAGTAAATCCTGCTATTTTAATTTAACATAACAGTCAATCATGTTATAGTGATCGAACAGAAGTAACCGGCAAATAATAACATTCTAAATTTATAATCGGAGTGTGTCAGCAGAATCAAGTGTTAACAGTGATGACGTAACCACGTGGATGAAAGGATGAGTACCTAATTTAAGCAGTTTGAACAGACAAAATATTTCAATTTTAATTAATTTCAATTCACCAATATTAATTATGAAAATTCAATAAAAAAAAACGCTTTACGGTATAAAAAGTATGAGTAATGATTGAGTGCGTGAGCAAACTGGGTTGCTGTACAGTAGATTTAGTCTAGTTAAATAAATAGGTTAAGTATATTTCAAAATCTATTTTTAATGTAACGTAAAAGAAAGATGAAGTTGTTGATGTGGGAGGTATGGTGGTATTTGATGACAAAGTGAGATGAAATAAAAAATGTGTTAAGTGAAAATATAAATCTGTCTTGGTCAATTGTATTCACCTGTTTTTCTCTGCTAAGTACACCAGACTTGGTCAATTACCAATAAAGGTAGGTAATACAATTTTTAATATTTTAAACAGTTAATTCATGTGTAATACTTCAGTTGACGCCCAAGACAGGGACAAATTTCAATATTTTAATTACTATTACAAGTGACATACTTCAGTTGACGTCCTCACAAGGACTAAATTTAATAATTAATTAAGCTTTAATAATTCAGTTGGCGCCCGTAACAGTAGACGTTGTAAATTAATATCAAATTGAATTAATTTACAACCTGGTCAAAATGGCAGAGAAAAACAAGAGTGCAATTTATGTGAAAGTGTAGAGATTGAATGCTACGCAAAATAGTAGTAGAAATATTTTTTTAAATAAAGTATCTAACCAATTAGCATTGATGATAGAAATGATGTCGGGAATGTTTGACCAACAAAATGAGAAATTTGACCAGCAAAATACGATTTTAAATGAACTTAAAACTGAAATGAAATCAAGAAATAATAAATTAAAAACGAGTTTAAATGAAATCAAATCCGAAATCAAGTCAGCGATAAATACAAGTAGCATAGAGTTAAAGTCAGATAATTTGAGAACACGTTTGAATGAATTTAGAAATGAAATCAAATCAGCGATAAGGGCACGTAACATAGAGTTAAAAACTGAAATAAACAAGCAAGACGAAAATGTAAGAGAAATAAACATGAAACTAGAAAAACGGAGTGAGATTATTGCGGGAATGAAAGGTGGGATAATTATAAATATGAATAAAATACAAGACGAAGTAAACGAAAATAGAACTTTGAAGGAGGAGGTAGAAAATGATTCAGTTACAGGTGAGTATAACGAAGACAAAAATAATGAAGGTACAAGTACTAAGGTAAGTGACGAATTTAAAACTAATGGTAATCATGATGATATAGTTAAAAATGTGGTGTTAGAAGATAAAATAAATAACAGAATAAATAATAGTAGTGGCAAGGGAGTTTTGATGGAAATACAAAGCGATTATGAGAGAGAGAGAGAGAGAGAGAGAGAGAGAGAGAGAGAGAGAGAGAGAGAGAGAGAGAGAGAGAGAGAGAGAGAGAGAGAGAGAGAGAGAGAGAGAGAATTATTTAAGGTGAACAGAGGTTATAACAAATTAGTAGAGAGGTTAGATATTACGAGAGTTAATAATATGGAATACTTACCCTGCGAAATAGGTAGTACAGCAAATAATGATAAGGTTGGGGGATATTGATTACTTACCTTATGAGATAACTGATGTAGTAAGTGAATATAATGGGGATATAACTTACCTGATGCTAACGGAAAATACTAACGGAGAATTTACTATACCCTATGTTGACAGGAATTTTGAATTGATAGTATGCAATAAGGTTTGTAATTACTATAGTGATATAATGGATAGAACTGATGATGATGATTATCACAATTATGATAGCTATATGTCTTTAATTGTAGATGAATGGTGTCGATGTAAGACCAGGTTATTGTACGATGATGGGGGGTAAAACAATTAATGTTTATGACCATCTAACTATGTAATTAATGGTTTTCAATTGGACTGTTTTATAAAATGAGGGTGGTAAACAATAAAATAATGACGAAAAAATTGTAAATAAATTTATAGTGAAATTAATTGTGTTTGTGTTGTAAGATGAATTTTACGTAAACAACGTATGTATGCAGTAGTAATTTGATTTTAATAATAATATTTTATCAAACTAAATGAATAACAAAAGTAATTAGGAAGTTTATAAAACAACTGAACTGTAATTGTTTTGAAATAAGGTAATTAAAATATGTTGTGTTTTAAATAATTGATTGAATTAAATAATTTGAGATGTATTAATTGATTAATTTAAATGTTATACAAAGAGATTTTGATGATGAATTTAAATTATTTTTATGAGATTTGAACTTAATAATAAACAGTAATTGAATAAATGTAAAATGTATTTAGTTGAGCAATAATATGATTATGTTTCAGCAGATACATGGAGTTATGTACATTGTGTGGTGGTGAGAAATGCTTATATTTTTGTGTTTATGACAGTAGGTGATCATGTTGTATTCGAGTATATGAGTGATGTAATGTAAGTATGAAGTTTATAATGCAATTTAAATAAAATAAAATGTTTAAATGGGTGAATAATAAATGGTAAATGAGTCTCACAGGAAAATTAAATAATAAAATATCCAAACATATAAGGGTTTACCATCTGTGAATTGCAGTAGCAGTGTCGGTGTAAACCTTGTATGTCTTTTGGTAGTTTCCCCAATTTTCGGGCGGTCACGGCTTCACCGAACCCTGACCGTGGATTTGGCTTAATATTCTAAATTGATGAACTTACAAATTAACCGGGGGGTAACTCAGGGCAATCTACATAACTATGGAACAGCGGCTATCATCGAAGGGGGTGATAGTGCCGTATTAAGGGTGTGTGAATTATTATAGTAGGATTACTGGTGTCCTCGGACATCAGTAATGCCGAATTTTTATATAACGCTGAAGCAAGAACGGGGTAGGCAGAGTCTACCCCTAAAAAACATTCCGTTCTTGTGGAAGCAACTGGGCGCCACAGTCCAGTGGGGTGTCATACTGTGTGGTAAGGAGGTTACTCAGGGGAGTAACGAATTGAAAGCTTAAACTGACCTAAACTGAATGAGATTAATTATTTGATTTTGTTTTGATTCAAGAGATGATTACAGTAGACAATGGGTACGAAAGTAATTGATTTACATGTGTTTTACTCTATATGATTATTTTATAGACGAATTTACTGACTTTGAAAAGATTAATGCTAAGGAATTTATTATGTTTTATTATGTTATTATTGTACTATGATAGAGTGTAAGAATTGTAAACACATGTTATGTGTTTTACATGGTATAAGTTTGTGTAGTGTATCTAGGGTAAGGTCATTCCCTGACCCTGAGAGATCAGCTGATGACTGATGTTAGAGACATGATATGTTTCTCTTAAGTGACTCATGGATTCTTTTGTTAATTAATATAATTAAATAATTCTGTCTTTTCTTGGAAATTGTTAATAGAGTTATTTTGGGAATTAAATTTTTTTTGAATAAAAAAAAATTAATTTTGCTTAAAGTACAGATTGTTTTGGTGCTCAGTATATACTGTATTGTTGATTATGTGTGTTGCAAATGTATTAATTGATTTATATATGTTGTAAACAAATGTAATGATAAGGGAAGATATGATAAAATAAGGTGTTCATTTTATTTTTTTTATTAAGATTGTTAGCAGCTAGTTAAGAAGAGTTGTAAATTCATTTAAAAGATTTTGAAATTTTGAGAGTAAATGGAAAGAGATGATCAAATTAATGGTAATATGAAATTTTGATATTGAACTTAGATTAATTTCGCTAGGTGAACAAATTTAAATGATTTAATTTGATTTGATTGATTTATTTTTGATCTGAAACCCTAATGTCCAGCCAATTAAATTGAGAAATGACTAAAAAAATTATAATGTAAAAATTTTGTGAATTTTAAATCAAGAAGTGAGGGGGAGAGGTTGTGTTTAAGGAATAATAATGAGTATGTATAAGCACCCAGTATTTGCTAAAAGCAACCCAGTATGTATGTAAGGGGAGATATATCGGTTGAGGATCTGGTATGGTAGAAGGCCAGTTTTGGAATTTTATTAGTACTGATAAAAGGTTAGGTGGTATTATGGTGAGTACCTGTCCGATTTTATGGTGTTGAGATCTCGAACAGAGAAGTCCAGTAATCTCGTTCAGGTGCAGCCATAATCGCCGAGCTAGGGGGGTAGTTTACCCATGATGTGTTAAGGAGTAAAGGGGGGTTGTTGGCGCCATATCCTCACCGATCCTCTTAGGGTTAGCAATGAGAGTTTTTCTGTTTCGGCAGAAAACCTCTCATTGGGGGAATATTGTAACGGGGCAAATTAAGAGAAGGGTCTATTTTTTTTAATTTAATAATTATTTGGGGCTAATCTGTTTGGGCACCCTTTATGCTCACGAAAACTTAAGTCATGTAACACCCTGTATTCAACTCTGTGCCAGACAGAACCAGTTACGAGAGCGATAAAATATTGGAATGTGGATGTGTGCGCGTGTACCACTCTCTATACTCTCCAACTCAAAGTCGATAACGGAAGGAACACGAAAATATAACTAATTATCGTGTGACGTAGTGCCTTTTTAAGCCAATGAGAGAACGGGTTATGGAAAAGACATCCGGTTAGCGGCCACGTGGTGGTTTACATACAAAGAACGGAGAGCGTCACCCCGGCAGCTTGCTGCCTCAGTCGACTTACAGTTTCAGACCGCGCGCGGTCATATAAAACATTGCTCGAGCTAATTAGGGTCGGCCGACCAGTAAATCCTGCTATTTTAATTTAACATAACAGTCAATCATGTTATAGTGATCGAACAGAAGTAACCGGCAAATAATAACATTCTAAACTTATTATCGGAGTGTGTCAGCAGAATCAAGTGTTAACAGTGATGGTGTAACCACGTGGATGAAGGGATGAGTACCTAATTTAAGCAGTTTGAACAGACAAAATATTTCAATTTTAATTAATTTCAATTCACCAATATTAATTATGAAAATTCAATAAAAAAGCGCTTTACGGTATAAAAAGTATGAGTAATGATTGAGTGCGTGAGCAAACTAGGTTGCTGTACAGTAGATTTAGTCTAGTTAAATAAATAGGTTAAGTATATTTCAAAATCTATTTTTAATGTAACGTAAAAGAAAGATGAAGTTGTTGATGTGGGAGGTATGGTGGTATTTGATGACAAAGTGAGATGAAATAAAAATGTGTTAAGTGAAAATATAAATCTGTCTTGGTCAATTGTATTCACCTGTTTTTCTCTGCTAAGTACACCAGATGACACCTTGGTCAATTACCAATAAAGGTAGGTAATGCAATTTTTAATATTTTAAACAGTTAATTCATGTGTAATACTTCAGTTGACGCCCAAGACAGGGACAAATTTCAATATTTTAATTACTATTACAAGTGACATACTTCAGTTGACGTCCTCACAAGGACTAAATTTAATAATTAATTAAGCTGTAACACTTCAGTTGGCGCCCGTAACAGTAGACGTTGTAAATTAAAATCAAATTGAATTAATTTACAACCTGGTCAAAATGGCAGAGAAAAACAAGTGTGCAAATTTATGTGAAAGTGTAGGGATTGAATGCTACGCAAAATAGTAGTAGATATATTTTTTTAAATAAAGTATCTAACCAATTAGCAGTGATGATAGAAATGATGTCAGGAATGTTTGACCAACAAAATGAGAAATTTGACCAGCAAAATACGATTTTAAATGAACTTAAAACTGAAATGAAATCAAGAAATAATAAATTAAAAACGAGTTTAAATGAAATCAAATCCGAAATCAAGTCAGCGATAAATACAAGTAGCATAGAGTTAAAGTCAGATAATTTGAGAACAAGTTTGAATGAATTTAGAAATGAAATCAAATCAGCGATAAGGGCACGTAACATAGAGTTAAAAACTGAAATAAACAAGCAAGACGAAAAAGTAAGAGAAATAAACATGAAACTAGAAAAACGGAGTGAGAATATTGCGGGAATGAAAGGTGGGATAATTATAAATATGAATAAAATACAAGACGAAGTAAACGAAAATAGAACTTTGAAGGAGGAGGTAGAAAATGATTCAGTTACAGGTGAGTATAACGAAGACAAAAATAATGAAGGTACAAGTACTAAGGTAAGTGACGAATTTAAAACTAATGGTAATCATGATGATATAGTTAAAAATGTGGTGTTAGAAGATAAAATAAATAACAGAATAAATAATAGTAGTGGCAAGGGAGTTTTGATGGAAATACAAAGCGATTATGAGAGAGAGAGAGAGAGAGAGAGAGAGAGAGAGAGAGAGAGAGAGAGAGAGAGAGAGAGAGAGAGAGAGAGAGAGAGAGAGAGTGATAGAATTATTTAAGGTGAACAGAGGTTATAACAAATTAGTAGAGAGGTTAGATATTACGAGAGTCAATAATATGGAATACTTACCTTGCGAAATAGGTAGTACAGCAAATAATGATAAGGTTGGGGGATATTGATTACTTACCTTATGAGATAACTGATGTAGTAAGTGAATATAATGGGGATATAACGTACCTGATGCTAACGGAAAATACTAACGGAGAATTTACTATACCCTATGTTGACAGGAATTTTGAATTGATAGTATGCAATAAGGTTTGTAATTACTATAGTGATATAATGGATAGAATTGATGATGATTATTATCACAATTATGATAGCTATATGTCTTTAATTGTAGATGAATGGTGTCGATGTAAGACCAGGTTATTGTACGATGATGGGGGGTAAAACAATTAATGTTTATGAGCATCTAACTATGTAATTAATGGTTTTGAATTGGACTGTTTTATAAAATGAGGGGTGGTAAACAATAAAATAATGACGAAAAAATTGTAAATAAATTTATAGTGAAATTAATTGTGTTTGTGTTGTAAGATGAATTTTACGTAAACAACGTATGTATGCAGTAGTAATTTGATTTTAATAATAATATTTTATCAAACTAAATGAATAACAAAGTTGCACAGCTATTCACAATGTCTACCAGGACCCACCCAGTCAACCTAGTGTACAAAAATCTACCCCTAAAGCAAGTATCCTTATCCAAATACCTCGGAATCAACCTTGACACCAAACTATCCTGGGGTGCCCACATCACGAAGGTAGCCAAGAAAAGTCAAAAGCGCATCAACCTCTTGAAGAGACTATCTGCAACCAAGTGGCGAGCTACGCAGGACGTGTTATCCACAGCATACAAAACATATGTCCGTCCCATCTTGGAGTATGGAGGTGAGGTAACCTCCCTAGCAAGCAAAGCAAGCCTAGCTAAATACGACGTTGTGCAAAACAATGCCCTTAGACTGATTACCGGAGGAGCCAAATCGACTCCAATCCCCGCTATGCTCCTGCAAACCGGCATCGAGCCCCTCTACAGTCGGAGAGAAAAATCTACATTGAAATTCTGGGAAAGGGCCAAGAGAGTGGATAAAAATTACTGGAGTGGGTACAACCATGCTTTCCAATGACTCAAAACCCAAACTTCACCCTTGACGTATGCTGAGTCCCTAATTACCAAATATAATCTGGCAATGGACAACCCAGCTCCTCTAAGACACTTCACCTCTATATTGCCTGCACTACCTTCCAAGCGGCTTGATCTCATAAGCCTAACTACAAACAAAGCCGAAGCCACCCCTCTCGAACTCACAGCTTGCGGTCTCGAAACCATTAACTTAAGATATCCGTCGACCGAGTGGATTCACATCTATACCGATGGCTCATATCTTTCTGACACAAAAGGGGCCGGCGCAGGATGGTTCTGCAGCATGTTTGAAGACTCATTGGCTGTGGGGAAAAATTCTAGCAACTACGACGGGGAGGTCTGCGCGGTGCTTGAAGCCTCCAACCAATTAAGCACACATAACCTAACTCCTTCCAAAGCAGTCTTCCTCATTGACTCACAGGCCGCAATATCAGCTCTGAGTAGCAACGCTTCAACTGACTGCCTCCGTACCATTCAGTGCCGCGAGAAACTGGCTGAACTCATCAAGAATGGCTGGGTTGTAGCTCTTCAATGGGTTCCAAGCCATGTTGGAATACCAGGCAATGAAAGGGCGGACATCCTGGCAAAACGCGGCGCAGAGACTGACCAGCCTGAGATACCTTTCACACTTAATAGAGCAAACAACCTCATAACCAACACCATCAACAACGCCACGCTCAAAACTCTGAAGGACCTTAGCATTGGCAAAAAGTGGGAAAGCCTTGCCACGGCGGGAGCGATTCCAAAGCATCTTGAGAGAGCTGAGGCAGTAGCACGATTTCGTCTTGCTACTGGACATGACTACCTCCAAGCGCATCTCTACCGTATCGGTCTTGCTGCTGATGAAACGTGCCCTCTCTGTGGTCTTGGCAGGATGGACGGCGACCACCTGCAGACGTGCCAATCGCTGACTTACCCGAACGATGACACAATCAATCGCTACTGGGAGCCTCGACATCGAATGGTAGAGGCACCAAAGACGGGCGTTGGATAAAAAAAAAAAAAAAAAAATGAATAACAAAAGTAATTAGGAAGTTTATAAAACAACTGAACAGTAATTGTTTTGAAATAAGGTAATTAAAATATGTTGTTTTAAATAACTGAGTGAATTAAATAATTTGAGATGTATTAATTGATTAATTTAAATGTTATATAAAGAGATTTTGATGATGAATTTAAATTATTTTTATGAGATTTGAATTTAATAATAAACAGTAATTGAATAAATGTAAAATGTATTTAGTTGAGGAATCATATGATTATGTTTCAGAAGATACATGGAGTTATGTTCATTGTGTGGTGGTGAGAAATGCTTATATTTTTGTGTTTATGACAGTAGGTGATCATGTTGTATTCGAGTATATGAGTGATGTAATGTAAGTATGAAGTTTATAATGCAATTTAAATAAAATAAAATGTTTAAATGGGTGAATAATAAATGGTAAATGAGTCTCACAGGAAAATTAAATAATAAAATATCCAAACATATAAGGGTTTACCATCTGTGAATTGCAGTAGCAGTGTCAGTGTAAACCTTGTATGTCTTTTGGTAGTTTCCCCAATTTTCGGGTGGTCACGGCTTCACCGGACCCTGACCGTGGATTTGGCTTAATATTCTAAATTGGTGAACTTAGAAATTAACTGGAGGGTAACTCAGGGCAATCTACATAACTATGGAACAGCGGCTATCATCGAAGGGGGGTGATAGTGCCATATTAAGGGTGTGTGAATCATTATAGTAGGCTTACTGGTGTCCTCGGACATCAGTAATGCCGAATTTTTATATAACGCTGAAGCAAGAACGGGGTAGGCAGCGTCTACCCCTAAAAAACATTCCGTTCTTGTGGAAGCAACTGGGCGCCACATTCCAGTGGGGGGTCATACTGTGTGGTAAGGAGGTTACTCAGGGGAGTAACGAATTGAAAGCTTAAACTGACCTAAACTGAATGGTAAACTGAATGAGATTAATTATTTGATTTTGTTTTGATTCAAGAGATGATTACTCAGTAGACAATGGGTACGAAAGTAATTGATTTACATGTGTTTTACTCCATATGATTATTTTATAGACGAATTTACTGACTTTGAAAAGATTAATGCTAAGGAATTTATTATGTTTTATTATGTTATTATTGTACTATGATAGAGTGTAAGAATTGTAAACACGAGTTATGTGTTTTACATGGTATAAGTTTGTGTAGTGTATCTAGGGTAAGGTCATTCACCTTACCCTGAGAGATCAGCTGATGACTGATGTTAGAGACATGATATGTTTCTCTTAAGTGACTCATGGATTCTTTTGTTAATTAATATAATTAAATAATTCTGTCTTTTCTTGGAAATTATTAAGAGAGTTATTTGGGGAATTAAATTTTTTTTGAAGAAAAAAAAATTAATTTTGCTTAAAGTACAGATTGTGTTTTGGTGCTCAGTATATACTGTATTGTTGATTATGTGTGCTGCAAATGTATTAACTGATTTATATATGTTGGAAACAAATGTAATGATAAGGGAAGATATGATAAAATAAGGTGTTCATTTTATTTTTTTATTAAGATTGTTAGCAGCTAGTTAAAAAGAGTTGTAAATTCATTTAAAAGATTTTGAAATTTTGAGAGTAAATGGAAAGAGATGATCAAATTAATGGTAATATGAAATTTTGATATTGAACTTAGATTAATTTCACTAGGTGAACAAATTTAAATGATTTAATTTGATTTGATTGATTTATTTTTGATCTGAAACCGTAACGTCCAGCCAATTAAATTGAGAAATGACAAAAAAAATTATAATGTAAAAATTTTGTGAATTTTAAATCAAGAAGTGAGGGGGAGAGGTTGTGTTTAAGGAATAATAATGAGTATGTATAAGCACCCAGTATTTGCTAAAAGCAACCCAGTATGTATGAAAGGGGAGATATATCGGTTGAGGATCTGGTATGGTAGAAGGCCAGTTTTGGAATTTTATTTGTAATGATAAAAGGTTAGGTGGTATTATGGTGAGTACCTGTCCGATTTTATGGTGTTGGGATCTCGAACAGAGAAGTCCAGTAATCTCGTTCAGGTGCAGCCATAATCGCCGAGCTAGAGGGGTAGTTTACCCATGATGTGTTAAGGAGTAAAGGGGGGTTGTTGGTGCCATATACTCACCGATCCTCTTAGGGTTAGCAATGAGAGTTTTTTTGTTTCGGCAGAAAACCTCTCATTGGGGGGGGTATTGTATCTGGGCAAATTAAGAGAATGGTCTATTTGGTTTTTAATTTAATAATTATTTGGGGCTAATCTGTTTGGGCACCCTTTATGCTCACGAAAACTTAAGTCATGTAACACCCTGTATTCAATTCTGTGCCAGACAGAACCAGTTACGAGAGCGATAAAATATTGGAATGTGGATGAGTGCACGTGTGCCGCTCTCTATACTCTCCAACTCAAAGTCGATTACGGAAGGAACACGAAAATATAACTAATTATCGTGTGACGTAGTGCCTTTTTAAGCCAATGAGAGAATGAGTTATGGAAAAGACATCTGGTTAGCGGCCACGTTGTGCTGAGTCAAATGATTCAGCGCGAGTTTATTGGCATTTTTTTTTTTGACGGTAAAGACAGTACAAAAGTTAATGTAATAAGGAGTGCTGCTCTCTACCCGCGGATAGGAGAGGCTACCGTTTTCGAGTTTTCACCGTTTGATTGGTGTTTCCATCTGCTGAGTTTTTCCAGCAGTTTTAAACAACAGTGCCACAGCCTGGTGAGAATTTCCTTACAAACGGACAACGAACGGAAACTTTTGTTAAGGTTTGTCTCAACATGGAAGCCTAACTCACGACCTCGTAGAAAATCTCTTCGGTGGAGAGTTTAGTGTGAAAATCTAGCGTCGACTTCTTTTAAATATGAGATAAGTTTCTTAATGACTGCGGTAAGTTTTGATTTCATTATATTAATTATATACTAAACTTTTAAAGGAGAAAACGTTTTTTGTTAGTAAGCTTGAGTAAGCGTGCCCACTTGTTGAATCATGCATGGTGAAAGACGTAATTGTTCGTAAAGTTTTTATAAACCAATAAAGCTTGATTATTGGAGTGTCAGAATCTTGGCTTTAATACCTAAAGTACAATAACCACAATATATTTAATTTTACACTTTCATTAACACCGATGTAACGAGATTCGGTTGAGCACTTAACCTGTTACACAATGTGTCGTCATTAAGTGGTATAAAGTTTTGCTACAATGACAGTAAAACTTTATACATATATAATTGGGAACTTACTCAGGCACGTTTTAAACGTAAATCATGTCTCATTCAAAGTAGTAGTATTCTCAGATTCTATGGAGTACAAAACTATGTGTTTTAAATAAATTCTGCGCCACGTGGTAACCTCAATTTCACTCAAAGTAATAAGTTCATAAGATGTTACAGAGCCAAGATAAATTATTGTATTGCAAAAGCAACTCACATTCAGTGAGGTTCAAGTTATAAAGCGTTATAAAAAATCATGGTTAGAGAATTTTTTTTAAGTAAGGCATGTTGGCCAAAATAATGTTACCAAGTTTTATTATGTACAACATAACTAGGTGTTGTTTTTATTTATGTATTTTGGAGGGTGTCCAAACTGTGGGGGCATTTGCGTGTGGTCTCTCACTAAAAATGTAATGTGTGACAATAGGGTTCACTGAACAGAGACAAGTCCTGCTGCCACTGAATGAAATGACATCTTAAAAGCTCCACACTCGACACCGAAGAGAACAACGTCCGCAACAACATGCCAATCATGAGATCGCCACGCTATAAATAAGAGATCATCCTTCTGGGCACATATAAGCAGGTGAAAAATATCCATTTATATTCACACGTAGAATCAACATGGCACCAGTTATACATAATCATCAGTTTTACCGTTCAAGTATACATTCATTTGGATCCCCAATTGATGGGACAGTTTAGTGTGAACACTAAGTATTAATTGTAAATTTCAATACATGTATAGTAAATTGTCAGTTCAGAGACTGACATGTGTACCACACAGCATCCAACTTAGATTTCCACTCATTTCTTTATAGTACTTTCGCTACAGATTTAAAGTCAGTTTTGTTATTAATATTTTCTCAAGTTTAATTTACTATGCATAAAAACATATATTTTCCCTTATTTTAAAATCAGGTTAGGTCATTTGTATAAAAGATTACTGGGGAGGTAGGTGTTATTTTAAATTAGTTTCAACCAAGCTGTGCCTGTCGAAACACTTTTCAACTTGTTTGTCGAAACAAGGTTGTTGAAACAAGGTTGTTGAGACTGGTTATAAATTGAAGAAACATGTCCGTCTCTGACACACAAATGTATTTTTTTATATAAGGTGCTAATATTGTGCAATTTTTCCCTTTCATTAATTGGCCCTATTTTAGTCTATATAAATTCTTTATTTTAATCATGGTAACTGGGGGGCGTTAATTATTTTAAACATTTTTTTATTTCTCACCTTAATTAAGTATTTTAGCACTTAGCCACTTAGGCACTTGGTTTTAAATTTTAATGTCCTGGGGACATTTGTATGCAATACTTTATGATACACATGACGTGCAATTAACCCACACCATGGGGGTACATTTATAGAAATAAATCTTTAATCCTAATTGGGATTCCTACAAAGAAGAAGTTTAGAATTTATATACACCAGAAGGGTAATATAAAAAGGGCGTGGCAAGAGACCTTTATGTATTTGTATACTATTGTATATGTAATTTGTCTTGTGGAACGTGTTATGTCTGTATATTTCTGTGTACATTTTGGGGGATATATATATATATATATAAATATTATGCATTGCTGTACATTTTGGTGGGATATAGGGATTTTATTATTATTAGAATTTGTATACACCAGTAGACGAGTATTCTATCTCAATAATCGTGGCTGATCATTTCTTTATGAAAATTAATTATTTTATTTAACAAGTATAGTGTCACCTTTAAAGTTCATTTAAATTGGATGAATAATTATTTTAATTATTAATAGTAACTGTGAATGAAATTATTTACCTTCATCAATTTATATACTGCATTTTAAAAGAAACATATGATATAAATTTTATATTTTAAGAAATAGTTTAATGGGAGTTTCATTTTGAGGTTAATGATTATTTTAAATTTTCAATTCATTGATGGTGACATAGCAATTATTTTCTTGGATTCAGTTTATATTATTCAGGTGGCCTTGTTGAGAGGATATACTTCTTTAGTTAACCATTTAAAAGGGGAATTCTAAATCACTGTTGTTTTTTGTTATTAATATTATGAGATAGAATAATAAAACCATTGTTAATTATTTAATTCTTGAGTTTTTATTGCAAGTCCCGTCTTACTGGATCCAGCGCAATTTTTAGCTTCTCTAGGCCTTAGCCTAGTTTTAATTAACTTGTAACCCCTCTTTACAAAAAGAAATATTCTTTTTGTTTTAACTACTCAAAATGAAGTAGGGGTTACATTTGGTAGCAGAGCGTGGTTACGACAAGGGTCCTGTGGGTGTGACGGGGCTTGCAAACTTAGGAAATATTTTAAAATTTTCACAATGTTTAGTTCTTAAATAGAACTTAGAAAAATTTTCAAGGCCCTATATCCCAAGGTTGAAAATATTTTGTTAGTTTTAAGGTTTGAAACATATGCATATGTACTTGCCCGCCTTGCATAGTGAATAGTGCCACGTGGTAGGAAATTTTAGAAGGGGAAATCCCTGGGCAAGACTTATCGCAGTCGGTGCTTAGTTAGTTTGAGTTTACCTTACCCATGTTTGGGGAGGTGCTGCGGTTTTTTGTAATTAGGCGGTATGGCCCGATCGGCAGTCGGTTTCTGCCGATAAATGGTAGCCAGAGGTAACCTAAGAAATGGTTAAAATAAATTTTCGTTGGTCGGTATTTTGTTTTTCGTGTTGTGCGTGTTGTGTGTGTGTCGCGTTCCTTTTGTCTGGTGTAATCGAGTGTGAGCTGTTCAGGTAGTGGGCTAGTTCTCGCATCGTTAGGTGGACCCGCAGTCTACTCTTTGGAAGAACAGTACTTGGGTTTTTCAGATTCTGATTAGTTAGAATAAGTTTTAAAGTTTTGTTAAGTGTGCCGACCGCGAAGTGAGATGACGTCGATAAATCCTGAGTTGTTTGTTAGGGAGGAAATTGAGTTCGAGCTCCGGGCCCGGGGTAAAGAAACCCAAGGCAATGTCCAAACCTTACGGCAGCTGCTCCGTGAAGCGCTGACCGCGGGTGATGCGCTCTCCAGGGTCACTATCACTGACCCCGAGAGTGAGTGGGAGCGGTGTACGGAAAAGTGGGGTGAGCTGAAGGAGTCGGCTCAATCCGTCGAAAGTTTGGAGGAGAGACCGGGATGCTTTCTCGTTGTCCGGTGGATCCGGCAACGTATGCAGCACTTGATTCATCGGCTGCAAAATTTACTGGCACAAGTCAGTGAACCGCCACCATATAATATAAAAGAGATAATACAGGAGATTACCTCGACCCTACAAGGGTCACCACCGGTAAGAGCATCTACCCCAATTCCGGTTGTTGAGGAGTCCGTGATCTCAGCGCTGAACACTTCTTCATACAGAGAAGTAGAGCCTGTACGAACTGGTTCGGGGGCGGCAACGTACAACCACCTGCCCAACCCACTTGCCGATATTATTAAACAACTGCCAGTCGTGGACGGACTGGAAGCAGATAAACTACTCCCGTTTTTTAAGATAGTCTTTGAATTGAAGGACTATCCGGGTATGCTGGAGCGAACGGTGCTCGAACTCATCTTCCCCTACTGTCGCGGTACCATGGCTGACAGGGTGGCGGAGGTAATGCGACGTAAGGAAGGTGTGGATGAGTTCCACCGGGTGGTGCTGAGGGCGTTCGTACCCAGTAGAATGATGGAGCAATTGCGCCATCGGCATTTTTATAAAGTACAGGCACGGGGCGAAACATTGGCCCAGTATGTGCTGCGAATGCGCCAGGTAGCGCGTATTCTGGGAATGGGCATGTCGGAGGAAGAGGTAGTCCAACACATCCTCGACGGCGTCTCTGCCGACGACCGTCTGCGACTAGTTTTTGCACAGCGGCCGCAGTGGTTTACCGACCTGGAGCGACTCTGCGTTATGACGGAGACCATGCAGATGACCGACCAGGCGAGCGGAAACAGTAGACGAGCCGAACCAAGACCTCAGACATCGGAAGGGGCCAGAGAGCCTACCTTCCCCCGACAGGCCCAGCCAGCTCGAAATCGTCAGCAAACAAATCCAAATACTGTGATTTGTTATAATTGTAACCGCCCGGGACACGTGGCGAGAAATTGTATGCGAAGGCGCGCGTGACCAGCACCACCTATGTCTAGACCAGCGCCAAAAAACTAAGTAGACAGGGGAAGATATTTCGGAGGATGTCTTCCCCCCACTTCAATTCTGTTCAACTTCCGTCGACCTCCAGGCAGCCGTTAAAAGCCCCATCTTCAAATATCAAGGTCCAGTCCGCTACCTCGCAACAACTTTCTGTATGCCCCTTTCTGTCGATCGAGGTAAAGGGGGGTCAGCTCAGAGCCTTAGTTGATTCCGGTTCAGCCCGATCCATCATTTCATCTCGGGTACATGCGGACCTTGAACAACAGGGTTTAATTATAAGGTCAGAAAAGTCATCTGCTATATGCTGGACGGCATCCCGTGAAATCTTGCCTATCTCCCGGGTTACTTCCTTTAACATCAAAATTGATGGGTTTTCTTGGGTGTGGTCTTTTCTGGTTTCTCCTGCTCTGGGAGTGGATTGTATCATTGGTGCCGATTTTATCGCAAAAAGTGGTCTCGTGCTGGACATCCAAGCGCACCAATGTTTTTTTAAATTTAATCGGGAGGTTTTAATTCCGTTCCTTGGGTACCAGGGCGCTAAGCCGGGTATCCAAGAAGTAGCTTGTCCCGATTCTGCACGAGACCATCTCACTCCATCCCAGCAGACGGCCTTAGATCATTTGTGTGAGGAATTTCCCGAGGTGTTAACTCCTACTTTGGGACTCACACACCTGCTGGAATATAAAATCAGTCTTACAGATACGAAAATAGTGAGGTCACACCCTTACAAGTTTGCCCCTCCTAAGATGACCATTCTGCGAGAGAAGGTTCAAGAATTATTGGACCAAGGGGTGATTGAACCTTCTCATTCCAGCTATGCCAGTCCAGCATTTTTAGTGCCAAAGCCTGGTGGCAAACAAAGAATGGTAATAGATTACAGGAAGTTGAACGCCAATATCGAGGTGGATTCTGTTCCCCTCCCGGATTTACATTCGGCCTTTGATTGGTTCAGTGGGGCCAGATTTTATACCATTATCGATCTGAACGCGGCCTATCATCAGATACCTCTTGCCAAAGAAAGTAAACCATACACAGCTTTTTGTGTACCCTGGAATTTGTACCAGTACACAAGGGTTCCCATGGGTTTGGCTGTGGGGGCCCAGACACTTACTCGCCTTCTTGACACTGTCTTTCACGACGTCAAATTCCGTTTCATCTATAATTATCTTGACGATCTGTTGGTGTATAGTGAGACTTTCGAGGATCATCTGCGGCATTTAAGAGAGGTGTTGGGTCGTTTAAGAGAGGCTGGCCTCACTGTCAATCCCGAAAAGGTTCGTTTCGCCCAAGAGAGTATTTCTTTCTTGGGCCATTTAATTTCATACAAGGGCGTGACGGTAGACCCAGAGAGGACACAAGGCATCCGTGACTTTCCTCCGCCAAGGGATGCGAAAGGCATAGCGAGATTCGTCGGTATGATAAATTTTTATCGGCGTTTCATACCGAATATCGCTGAAATTGCCGCTCCCTTGAATGAACTGAGGAAGAAGGGGGCAAAGTTTTCATGGGGGAAAACCAACAGAAGGCTTTTGATACCTTAAAGGAAGCCATCATTTCCCCACCGGTGTTGCGGATGCCCGACTTTTCAAAGCCGTTCATTTTGCAGACGGACGCGAGTTCGGTTGCGCTCGGAGCGGTCCTTTCCCAGGTTATTGACGACGCTAGGCAGCCTGTGGCTTTTATCTCACGCACGTTGACCCAGCAAGAACGTAAATCATCCGTTTATGAGCTAGAGTGTTTAGCTGTTGTATACGCTCTAGATAAGTTCAGGCGTTTCCTGGAACATGCTGAGTTCCTGCTCGAGACCGACAATCAGGCTCTCTCATGGCTTCTAGCTCATCCCCGGCAACTGGGTAAAATTGGTAGATGGGTGGTGAAAATCTCATCCTTTAAGTTCACCGTGCAACACATCAGGGGATCCCAGAATGTGGTTGCAGATGCCTTATCCCGTATGTATTCCCAACCCAGTGATGCCCAAGCTGAGCAACCCTGTTCCGTTCTTCTCGATTTTCCGTTAGCCTTCACTGATGTGTTACCCCATCAGTTAAACGACGAAGTGCTGGGTCAAGTCATCCAAAATATTAAGCAGGGTAACGTACAGGCCCCTTATTTCTTGTCCAAGGGAGTCCTTTGCTGTCGAGAAAGAAAAGGACGAGCACCTAAAATCGTGCTGCCTAGCAAATTAGTGCCCATGGTCTTCAGTTATTACCATGATTCCCCAATCGGAGGCCACAAGGGAATTTCGAAGACCATTTCCAGTATTAGGAAACATTTTATCTGGAAGGGCATGGATAGAGACATCGCGACGAGAGTAAAAAACTGTCATCTGTGTGGCTTGAGCAAGCCTGCCCAGAACACCAAACTAGGGTTGTTATCGTCTGAGGTGGCGAGCAGACCAATGGAAAAGTTATTTATTGACTACGTGGGGCCGTTCCCCCGTAGCAAGTCAGGTAATGCTTACCTGCTTGTTTGTGTAGATGCTTTTTCAAAGTTTGCCTGGCTACTGCCCTTACGGCAGGCAACCGCTCGTTTGACCATCAACGCTTTACAGAACCACGTTTTTCAGCATTTCGGTCTTCCGACCATCATTGTCTCGGACAATGGTCCACAATTTATTTCAAACGAATTCAGGCGTATGTGTTTCGCCAGTGGCATCAAACACGTAACCACTTCCCCTTATTATCCACAACCGTCCCATGCGGAGAGATTCAATCGGAATCTCCGGTCCGCCTTGATTGCTTATCACGCTGAGCAACAAACCACCTGGGATCAGAATCTGAAGTGGTTACAATTAGCCTTCAACACGGCCAGACACGACAGTCATCAGGCCGTGCCCTTTGAAATTTTGTTTGGATTCTCGCCCGCACTCCCATTGACCAACCTATGGGATATCGAAGATCTTCTGCCGCGGGAGCCCAATAATAAAACTGCGGAGAGATGGAAAATGGCTCGGAAGAATTTGCTGCGAGCGCACGAGCGGGTCCGTCGGCGTTATAATCAGGGGCGTATTCCAAACCCCTTCCGGATTGGTGACTGGGTCTATTGCCAAAGCCACCCACTCAGCTCTGCCGCCGACAAACGTGCTGCGAAGCTATGCTACCGTTGGTCGGGGCCATACCGAATCATAGGATTTACGTCACCAGTGACGGCCCGGCTAGGCGTACCGGGAGACAAACAAAAGTTGTTGACAAGCCATATTTCCAAACTTAAATGTTGTCGGGGGCTATCCAAAACGTTCGAAGGGGGATAGTCCCCGTAAAGATAGGACGGAGGTCCATGTTAAATGTGGAAGTCGTGTTCAGGCGAATGGGGCGAGCCTCAGGAGATCGGAAGATCTCCCTAGCTAGGAATCTTTCTTTTGTCTTTTCCTGTCTCTCTCTCTTGTGCTGTATGCGGACTCTGATCAGGTCAGCATGCAGCACCCGCACACTTACATAATACATATCTTCTTTCGTCTCTTTCATTTTCCTTTTTGAATTCTGTTCTCCTGAGAGCAAGCTCAGCTGAGCCAACCCAACCACGACGTCCACGGGTATCTTTTGGGGAGAGGTACACTGCAGGGTACCCTCCTGGCATTTAACGTTGGGGCAACTATGTTGCCCTTTTGGGGTGAGGGTGTGCTGAGTCAAATGATTCAGCGCGAGTTTATTGGCATTTTTTTTTTTTGACGGTAAAGACAGTACAAAAGTTAATGTAATAAGGAGTGCTGCTCTCTACCCGCGGATAGGAGAGGCTACCGTTTTCGAGTTTTCACCGTTTGATTGGTGTTTCCATCTGCTGAGTTTTTCCAGCAGTTTTAAACAACAGTGCCGCAGCCTGGTGAGAATTTCCTTACAAACGGACAACGAACGGAAACTTTTGTTAAGGTTTGTCTCAACATGGAAGCCTAACTCACGACCTCGTAGAAAATCTCTTCGGTGGAGAGTTTAGTGTGAAAATCTAGCGTCGACTTCTTTTAAATATGAGATAAGTTTCTTAATGACTGCGGTAAGTTTTGATTTCATTATATTAATTATATACTAAACTTTTAAAGGAGAAAACGTTTTTTGTTAGTAAGCTTGAGTAAGCGTGCCCACTTGTTGAATCATGCATGGTGAAAGACGTAATTGTTCGTAAAGTTTTTATAAACCAATAAAGCTTGATTATTGGAGTGTCAGAATCTTGGCTTTAATACCTAAAGTACAATAACCACAATATATTTAATTTTACACTTTCATTAACACCGATGTAACGAGATTCGGTTGAGCACTTAACCTGTTACACAATGTGTCGTCATTAAGTGGTATAAAGTTTTGCTACAATGACAGTAAAACTTTATACATATATAATTGGGAACTTACTCAGGCACGTTTTAAACGTAAATCATGTCTCATTCAAAGTAGTAGTATTCTCAGATTCTATGGAGTACAAAACTATGTGTTTTAAATAAATTCTGCGCCACGTGGTAACCTCAATTTCACTCAAAGTAATAAGTTCATAAGATGTTACAGAGCCAAGATAAATTATTGTATTGCAAAAGCAACTCACATTCAGTGAGGTTCAAGTTATAAAGCGTTATAAAAAATCATGGTTAGAGAATTTTTTTTAAGTAAGGCATGTTGGCCAAAATAATGTTACCAAGTTTTATTATGTACAACATAACTAGGTGTTGTTTTTATTTATGTATTTTGGAGGGTGTCCAAACTGTGGGGGCATTTGTGTGTGGTCTCTCACTAAAAATGTAATGTGTGACAATAGGGTTCACTGAACAGAGACAAGTCCTGCTGCCACTGAACGAAATGACATCTTAAAAGCTCCACACTCGACACCGAAGAGAACAACGTCCGCAACAACATGCCAATCATGAGATCGCCACGCTATAAATAAGAGATCATCCTTCTGGGCACATATAAGCAGGTGAAAAATATCCATTTATATTCACACGTAGAATCAACATGGCACCAGTTATACATAATCATCAGTTTTACCATTCAAGTATACATTCATTTGGATCCCCAATTGATGGGACAGTTTAGTGTGAACACTAAGTATTAATTATAAATTTCAATACATGTATAGTAAATTGTCAGTTCAGAGACTGACATGTGTACCACACAGCATCCAACTTAGATTTCCACTCATTTCTTTATAGTACTTTCGCTACAGATTTAAAGTCAGTTTTGTTATTAATATTTTCTCAAGTTTAATTTACTATGCATAAAAACATATATTTTCCCTTATTTTAAAATCAGGTTAGGTCATTTGTATAAAAGATTACTGGGGAGGTAGGTGTTATTTTAAATTAGTTTCAACCAAGCTGTGCCTGTCGAAACACTTTTCAACTTGTTTGTCGAAACAAGGTTGTTGAAACAAGGTTGTTGAGACTGGTTATAAATTGAAGAAACATGTCCGTCTCTGACACACAAATGTATTTTTTTATATAAGGTGCTAATATTGTGCAATTTTTCCCTTTCATTAATTGGCCCAATTTTAGTCTATATAAATTCTTTATTTTAATCATGGTAACTGGGGGGCGTTAATTATTTTAAACATTTTTTTTATTTCTCACCTTAATTAAGTATTTTAGCACTTAGCCACTTAGGCACTTGGTTTTAAATTTTAATGTCCTGGGGACATTTGTATGCAATACTTTATGATACACATGACGTGCAATTAACCCACACCATGGGGGTACATTTATAGAAATAAATCTTTAATCCTAATTGGGATTCCTACAAAGAAGAAGTTTAGAATTTATATACACCAGAAGGGTAATATAAAAAGGGCGTGGCAAGAGACCTTTATGTATTTGTATACTATTGTATATGTAATTTGTCTTGTGGAACGTGTTATGTCTGTATATTTCTGTGTACATTTTGGGGGATATATATATATATATAAATATTATGCATTGCTGTACATTTTGGTGGGATATAGGGATTTTATTATTATTAGAATTTGTATACACCAGTAGACGAGTATTCTATCTCAATAATCGTGGCTGATCATTTCTTTATGAAAATTAATTATTTTATTTAACAAGTATAGTAAGTGTCACCTTTAAAGTTCATTTAAATTGGATGAATAATTATTTTAATTATTAATAGTAACTGTGAATGAAATTATTTACCTTCATCAATTTATATACTGCATTTTAAAAGAAACATATGATATAAATTTTATATTTTAAGAAATAGTTTAATGGGAGTTTCATTTTGAGGTTAATGATTATTTTAAATTTTCAATTCATTGATGGTGACATAGCAATTATTTTCTTGGATTCAGTTTATATTATTCAGGTGGCCTTGTTGAGAGGATATACTTCTTTAGTTAACCATTTAAAAGGGGAATTCTAAATCACTGTTGTTTTTTGTTATTAATATTATGAGATAGAATAATAAAACCATTGTTAATTATTTAATTCTTGAGTTTTTATTGCAAGTCCCGTCTTACTGGATCCAGCGCAATTTTTAGCTTCTCTAGGCCTTAGCCTAGTTTTAATTAACTTGTAACCCCTCTTTACAAAAAGAAATATTCTTTTTGTTTTAACTACTCAAAATGAAGTAGGGGTTACAACGTGGTGGTTTACATACAAAGAACGGAGAGCGTCACCCCGGCAGCTTGCTGCCTCAGTCGACTTACAGTTTCAGACCACGTGCGGTCATATAAAACATTGCTCGAGCTAATTAGGGTCGGCCGACCAGTAAATCCTGCTATTTAATTTAACATAACAGTCAATCATGTTACAGTGATCGAAGAGAAGCAACCGGCAAATAATAACATTCTAAACTTATAATCGGAGTGTGTCAGCAGAATCAAGTGTTAACAGTGATGGCGTAACCACGTGGATGAAGGGATGAGTACCTAATTTAAGCAGTTTGAACAGACAAAATATTTCAATTTTAATTAATTTGAATTCACCAATATTAATTATGAAAATTCAATAAAAAAGCGCTTTACGGTATAAAAAGTATGAGTAATGATTGAGTGCGTGAGCAAACTGGGTTGCTGTACAGTAGATTTAGTCTAGTTAAATAGGTTAAGTATATTTCAAAATCTATTTTTAATGTAACGTAAAAGAAAGATGAAGTTGTTGATGTGGGAGGTATGGTGGTATTTGATGACAAAGTGAGATGAAATAAAAAAAATTAAACCTGGTAGTCGTGGGACTACCGGTAGACATGGAATCATGGGCAGACTTGTGCTTTGGGAAGGAATGAAGGGTTGGTTAAATAAACAGCTACATAAGTTTCAATGTATTTTATTTATTCAGAATTTTCAGAATTTACAGAGTCACCTAACGCTAGTTGATGGAATATGGAGCGATGGTAGCTGAAGTACGATACGAATATCTGGGCGAAGAGTTGCATGTTGCGACTGAACGTCAGGTCTATGCTCGTGTTTCCGAGTATAGTTGATGGTAAGCTATGGAGTTGTAGGCCATACTTGTCGTTGATGTCCTGTAGTAGGTTCTCGTGATCGGGTGCATGCTTGTTGAAGTCGCCGCAGAGCATTATTGGTGCAGAGTATTATTCAGAGGCGGCAAGTTTGGCGGGATCGGTGGATATTGGAAGCCGTATGATTTGCACAGCGGCGGTACGTTGCCTTGTTTGAGACTTGCAACACACGTAGAGCACACACCTTCCATATTACTCGCACTTGAGTACTCGTCCGCTCCGAACACTGTGGCCAAGAGACTTATGTATGATGGTACGCACGGTCTTAGATCACTCTTGAACCACAAGCGATCGCAGATCCCACACACCGAGCCGAACGGATTGTTAATAAAGTGCTTAGAGAATTCCTCGTCGACTCCTTTGAAGCGGCGACTTGGACCGGGCTGTTCTGCGCAGAGCATCGAGGGTCCAATGTTGTCGAAGCACAAGTTATTAATGTTCTCATCGTCTGTTTTCTTGCTAGCTAGCCATACGCTCGATCTGAGTCGCTTTGGGGGCACGCCGAATGACCCAGGTATCGGAGATGCGGGCCGCTTGGGCGCTGACGGGGTTTCGTCATGCTTCAAATGGTTGCCATTTTCTAAGTTCTCGGCTGATTTCTTTGATTTTAGTCTCAAACGATAGGCCTGTTGACGCTCTGCATAGGATTTGCTGGTTTTCAGTGTGAAATTTTTGGTTCGAGTTTTATCGCGATTTTTAGGTCGAGGCATTTCAAATTTTTTTGTTCAAATGTTATTATTTTCTGTGAGTGCTTCTGGTACTCGGAATTGGTGTTATAGGAAAGATTTAGTTCTGAGGATCACAACGCACTTTGTATTTTCACGATCGGACTTGTAGTTCCCGAGATATTTAAGTTTTAGTGGAGCAATTTAAAAATTTTCGGCGCAAAAACACCCTCAGGCAGACAAAGCCTAGAGGCGACTGAAGTCAGTTGTCAAAATTCTCAGTACTATTGTTGGAAGGGGGCCGAGTGACTCGATTACCTGACACCTGGTTTGCTGGGATTGGTTGAGCGGTTCGTGAGATAGTGGTATGCTGAAAGTACATTTGAAACATAACGGTCGATTTTCGCGAAACGTGCGAGTAAGACATTACATACCTATGGATTCCATGTCAAAAATGTGTTAAGTGAAAATATAAATCTGTCTTGGTCAATTGCATTCACCTGTTTTTCTCAGCTAAGTACACCAGACGACACCTTGGTCAATTACCAATAAAGGTAGGTAATACAATTTTTAATATTTTAAACAGTTAATTCATGTGTAACACTTCAGTTGACGCCCTAGACAGGGACAACTTTCAATATTTTAATGACTATTACAAGTGACATACTTGGGTTGACGTCCTCACAGGGACTAAATTTAATAATTAATTAAGCTGTAATACTTCAGTTGGCGCCCGTAACAGTAGACGTAAATTAAAATCAAATTGAATTAATTTACAACTTGGTCAAAATGGCAGAGAAAAACAAGAGTGCAAATTTATGTGAAAGTGTAGAGGTAAGATCAATGTTGAATGCTACGCAAAATAGTAGTAGAAATATTTTTTTAAATAAAGTATCTAACCAATTAGCATTGATGATAGAAATGATGTCGGGAATGTTTGACCAACAAAATGAGAAATTTGACCAACAAAATACGATTTTAAATGAACTTAAAACTGAAATAAAATCAAGAAATAATAAATTAAAAACGAGCTTAAATGAAATCAAATCCGAAATCAAGTCAGCGATAAATACAAGTAGCGTAGAGTTAAAGTCAGATAATTTGAGAACAAGTTTGAATGAATTTAGAAATGAAATCAAATCAGCGATAAGGGCATGTAACATAGAGTTAAAAACTGAAATAAACAAGCAAGACGAAAAAGTAAGAGAAATAAACAAGAAACTAGAAAAACGGAGTGAGATTATTGCGGGAATGAAAGGTGGGATAATTATAAATATAAATAAAATACAAGACGAATAAAACGAAAGTAGAACTTTGAAGGAGGAGGTAGAAAATGATACAGTTACAGGTGAGTTGTAATGGGGCAAAAAGGGGTATTATATTTTGTTGTAATTGTATTCTGTTTTATTCAAATTATACGGGCCCAAAATAGCGAGTCACCTACATAAAATGGTTCAGTGTGTTGGAAGTCGGCGTGGTCAACAACGGTTTAATTCACGGAATTCCAGGGCGCACATGCCTGTGCTTTCCATTGGGGAGAAGAGTAAAAAACTTTGTAACTAACAACCAGCCACAATGGATTGCATCGATGGTAAAACAACATGGCTTGAAGGTGATATTTTCCCAACATGTGCGTCGGTGCTGGCGGAAACATAATTAGAAGTCACGCCCATTTATGTGACGTGCAGAGAGGCAGTGAGATTTCGTCGACGACAAACACACATTAACAACTTATGTTCCCGGTGCCTCTACTCACAATTTGCCACATGAAGGCTGGGAACAACGACGAAATTTGGTAGCAGGAAAGGCCGTGATGTCCGCCCGCATGTAATGGCAGTCGACTTTTAGCCGCGGCGTCGGCCAGCCGCTCGCTAAGACTCAGTGGCCCCAAATAAACTGTTTCATATGTAAAAGTTTTAAACATTTTAAAATACCACCAAAAAAGAGTGAAGCAAAAAATCTCAGAGTGAAGTAAGTGGAGTGATAGAAAGTAATTGAAAAAGTGGCGAACAGAGAGAACCTTCGGTCATGTACGCAGTGTGGCACGGTGTGAAAGTTAAGTAGGCGACGAACCATTTTGGTATAATTATCTAAATATAAAAGAGCGCTCTTAATTAAGGGAACAATTTAAATGTGTGAATGCAGTGTGTGTACGTAAATACTGGGCGGCCTTTATAAATAAATCTGTATATTATCAATTCACAGCAATGATTGATTGTATTTCTTCTAGGTTTTTTTTTTGGTGTAAAATTTTTGTTTTCTCTATTTTGTGTAATTTACAGAAAACTGAACAGTAAACCTATTAATGTCATCATATAAAATGTGTTAGTTTAGTTATTATGCCATAACCACTTCCTAGTATTCTGTACTGACAACCTCGTCTAACGTTCTAGGGGGTTTTCAGGGTAGTCAGATAGCGGGATTTTTATAAGGGCAAGAGTGTAGAAGGTTTCGATGTATAACCTTAAAACATCGTGGCGACCTGGGCAGTTTAATAAGGTAAGTTTAACGGGGACGATGACGGTAAGTAAAATTCTGGCAGCGGTGAGTATTATATTATAATGATTGTAGTATTTGAAAATGGTAAAAGAGAAGTACCTTTACAGTGGCGACCCTGCCAGGATGTTCGTATAAATATTATAGGAACTAGACCTGTTTCAAAGCACAGAAAATAGGAATTGGTAACGGCGTATGTATGTAAAAATTATCGTATATAATTACGTATGTGTGAATAGGTTATGTTTGGGTTATTATGGTTTACAGTTGTGTTAGGTGTTTTGGTTTTATAATAATAGTGGTTTTTATATATAAAGGGTGTTGTATAAATAAATTTTGAATATGGGTGAAGTACGAGAGAATGATATTGATTTCGCGTGGGAGGAGTGGGAAAGCGAATTTAGAGGGGTTGTAGGTGAAATGACAGACGAGGAGTGGGGTAAGTTAGATGATAATTTAACGCGGATGGAAGAACAAGAAGAGGGAATATTCGCAGAAATTAAAAAACATAGTGAGGATAAAGGTAAGATAGTTGAAGTAACAGTGGTAGAAAATAAGACAGTGAATAGGCCTGACGATAGTGTAGGGGTGGAAGAAAAAGAGTATACATTAAAGGACATATTTAACTTTATGATGAAACAGTTTGATGAGTTGAACGCAAAGTTGGATAAACAAGATGAAAAGTGGAGACTAAAGACAGACCAATTAGAGGAGAATAAAGAAGCTGAATTAAAACAGGTAAGTGGTGGTAGTAATATAACGAAAAATAATGAAGGAATAATAGACAAGGTAAGTGGTGGTAGTAATACAAGTAATTATAATGATGAAATAATGTTAAATAAGAATAATGGTTGTATAGTTGAAAATGGGGTATTTAAGAATGATACTGTAAGTAGTAGTGAAAATAGGAGTAGAAAGTTAGTTGGTGTTAGGAACGGAGTAATGATTAGTATTGATGAGTTGGAGAAAGAATGGAGAGATAATTTAAAGAGTGAACACGGGGCAAATTTTTATGGGGTTAAATGTGAAACAGAGTTTTCACAAGTTGTTTATGGGGATAAAAGATCCTCTCTAGGACATTTGGGTGACGGTGGGTCGGCAAA
This sequence comes from Magicicada septendecula, assembly GCA_034769895.1. NCBI lineage: Eukaryota > Metazoa > Arthropoda > Insecta > Hemiptera > Cicadidae > Magicicada > Magicicada septendecula. Next base: position 746,081,093 of record CM068367.1, on the reverse strand, counting down.
TGGTCAAATAAGTTTTTTGTGTTTATCTGGTAGGGCCAGATGGTGTTTAAAGAATTTTGTGGTATTGCCCTCTGGGTGGAGTGAGAGAGAAAATGTGATATGGTGTTTTGATGAGAGAAAGAGAGAGATAGAGATTTTTGAAATAAATAGAGGTTATGAAAGGTTGGTGCAGGTGTTAGATATTGAGAGAGATGAAAAAAGTGGCTTACCTGGTAAAATGGAGATGGGTAATTATTTTGATAATGATGATAAAATAACTGATTTGATGTTGAATAAAAATACTAACGGAAACAGAATTGAAATTACTAAGGTCGACGGGTCTGATGAATTAATAGGTAATGATGGTGTCAAATGTTATATTGATAATGTTTATTATAATAATAATAATAAATTGAGTGTGAGTAAGAATGAGAAATGTTATAAAAAATTAAGACTATTACACGATGATGGAGGTTGAATTAAAAAAAAAGCAGTGTATGGACATTCTAAACATTTTAGTTTATGGTTATGACCTTGCTGAATTTGGAAATGAAGTGTGGTAAATTGAACAATGAATGATGAAGATTTGTAAATAAATTTTAGTGTAATTAACTGTGTTTGTATTGTAACAAGTATGTAAGGTAAACAGTGTGTGTATGTAATAGAAATTGATTTTAATAATAATAATATTTTATCAGACAAAAGACATAATGAGTTGGTAATTAATGAATTGTAATTGTGGAAGTAAGGTAATTAAAAAATGTGTGTTTTTAATAATTGATTGAAGAAAATAATTTGAGATGGTTGAATATTTTTGATTGATTTAAATGTTGTATAAAGAAATTTTTCTAATGAATTTAAATTATTTTATGAGATGTGAATTTGATAATTATTAATAAATAAATAAATAAATGTTAAATTGTGTAGTTTGTGGAATAACATGGTTGTTGAAATGTTTCAGAAGGTACAGGGAGTTATTGGTGTTGATATTTTGTGGTTATGTCAGTATGTGAGTGATGTACTGTAAGTATAAATTTTATAATGCAATTTATGTAAAGTAAAACTTGGTATAATTGTTGAATTGTATCTCTAGGAAGGTCATTTACCTTGCCAAGAAAATCAGCTGATCAGATGTAGTATATCACGGATAGTGATTTGCAAACTTTTCAATGTAACTAAATGCTTGAATATAATTACTGTTTGAATATAAGGATTTCAATGGTTAAAAATTTTTAATTTAAATGATGGAAACAATGTGAGATAGTTAAGAATTTTAAATGGTTTGTAAGAGGTAGAATTTGGGTGATTATTATTTTGTTAGGACAATTAGATCAGTCCAAGTTAAGTTTAGAAAGGGAGTTGAATAAAGTAAGATTGTTGTGAATAAAAGTAAGGTAGACTTTGAGAGGTAATAGTGACACAGTAGCTATGGGTAAAATATGTAGAGTAATGATTGAAATTTTGCGGTAATAAATAAATGGAGATATTTTGTAGATGAAAGTGATATAATGGGAGAGTAATTAGTTGATGGTGATTTTGTAAAGGGGGGGTGGTGTGTAAGGAGTCCGCAACGACAGGCGTTGTGGCGGGTAGCAGTGGATTTTCAGGGAGTGATTGCCGGGTAAATAGGATGGGCAAGATGTGGAGCACGGTGGTGAGTTGAGGGAACACACATCCTGAGTACAAAAGGGGTAGAGAGTATTTTGTTGTAGGGGTAGAATGAGTAAATGGGAGTTAAAGTAGTAAGTTGGTGGAGATAGATGTTTTGAGAGATGGGTGTCATACTGGGTAAAATCGTTGGTGATTGTTAGAGTCAGCAGGGGGGTAAGATTATATTTTAATCAACCATTTATAAGTTGAATTATTGTGAATAAATAGAGTCACCCAAACTAGTTGAGAATGAAAATATTAAAGAAACAAAGTCATAGTTAAAATGTAACAATTAATGGAAACAAGTGACAGATTTTAATAGAAGTTGAAAATCATTCAAGCAAAAATGTGTAAATTTTGGTCAATTTAAATGTAAATTTTATTATCAGAATGATCACTGTTGCACACCACTATATAAAAATTATTCCGATTAGCGCTTTCAAGCTTCACAGCCCATCGTCAGATCGAAATAGACAGGAAATATATAAAAACAAACCCTTCACCCCTCTCCGCCACCCTGCTCACACACAACAAGCTATAAATTAATGACCCTTCCTCACCTTTAGGGGGTGAGGAAGGGTCATTAATTTATAGCTTGTTGTGTGTGAGCAGGGTGGCGGAGAGGGGTGAAGGGTTTGTTTTTATATATTTCCTGTCTATTTCGATCTGACGATGGGCTGTGAAGCTTGAAAGCGCTAATCGGAATAATTTTTATATAGTGGTGTGCAACAGTGATCATTCTGATTGTGATTTCAACCACTAACACAAATTTCTTCATTAAACGTAAATTTTATTGTTTATAGTAAGATGAAAATAACCATGTTAATTTTGTATGTCTTATTTTATTATGTTGTATTGTGTTTGAAGATAAGAAATTTTAAAGATGTTTTATGTACTTTATGATGTAGCCTAGGTATAATCTATGTATGTCAAGGGCATTGACTTGACCTAGAGAGATCAGCTGATGACTGAGGTTGGAGACAGAACCATTTTTCTGAGGTTTTGTTTCTTGATTGCATTGTTTTTTTTTTTTTTTTTTTTTTTTTGGAGAAAAAAAGATATTTTGAAAAAAAAATTTGATTTTTCCGCCTGCCATATAGATGATGTTTAAGTTTCAAGTGTATTATTGTTTATGTGTGCTACTGGCGTATATTGAATTATATTGTTTTGAATATATGTGTAAACAAATGTTATAGTAAGTGAATTAAGGTTTTAATGAGATGTTCGATTTATTTGTTTTTCTGATTATTAGTAGTAAGGAAGAAAATTGATAGATTTGATAGACTCAGGTAAAAGATTTTTAGTTTTTTGGTTTTGAAGAAAGAAATGGTCATAGAACAGATTGATTTGGAACTTAGATGAATTTTCAACCAAATTTAATAATTGGAATTTAATTTGTTTACTATATCGTAATTTGAAAAATGATTTAAAATGTTTAAGGAGTTTGTTTATAAGATATTATGAATATGTGTATGCGCCCAGTATTTGCCAAAGGCAACCCAGTATGCATGTAAGGGGGAACATATCGGTTGAGGATCTGTCATGGAATAAGGCCAGGGATTTGGAGTTGGGGTGGCATGTTAGAAGGTTGGGTGCGCTGTGGTGCGTGTCTGTTCGATTTTATGGTGTTGGGATCTCGTATAGAGAAGTCCAGTAATCTCGTTCAGGTGCGGCCATAGTCGCCGAGCCAGGGGGGTAGTTTACCCATGATGTGTAAGAACTAATGGGGGGTTGTTGGCACCATATCCTCACCGATCCTCTTAGGGGTTTAGCAATGAGATTTCTTCTGTTTCGGCAGAAGATCTCTCATTGGGGGGGTATTGTAATGGGGCAAAAAGGGGTATTATATTTTGTTGTAATTGTATTCTGTTTTATTCAATTTATACGGGTCAAAAACAGCGAGTCACCTACATAAAACGGTTCAGTGCGTTGGAAGTCGGCGTGGTCAACAACGGTTTAATTCACGGAATTCCAGGGCACACATGCCTGTGCTTTCCATTGGAGAGAAGAGTAAAAACTTTGTAACTAACAACCATCCACAATGGAATGCGTCCGGGGTGCGACAATGCAATATAATTCTAAGAATTGTAGTACTGTGTAACGCGCGCAAACACCAGCAGGCGCGCAACCGACGCCGAGATGGTAAAACAACATGGCTTGAAGGTGATATTTTCCCAACATGTGCTTCGGTGCTGACGGAAACATAATTAGAAGTCACGCCCATTTATGTGACGTGCAGAGAGGCAGTGAGATATCATCGACGACAAACACACATTAACAACTCATGTTCACGGTGCCTCTACTCACAATTTGCCACATGAAGGCTGGGAACAAAGACGAAATTTGGTAGCAGGAAAGCCCGTGATGTCCGCCCGCATGTAACGGCAGTCGACTTTTAGCCGCGGCGTCGGCCAGCCGCTCACTAAAACTAAGTGGCCCCAAATAAACTGTTTCATATGTAAAAGTTTTAAACATTTTAAAATACCACCAAAAAAGAGTGAAGCAAAAAAATCTCAGAGTGAAGTAAGTGGAGTGATAGAAAGTAATTGAAAAAGTGGCAAACAGACAGAATCTTCGGTCATGTACACAGTGCGGCACGGTGTGAAAGTTAAGTAGGCGACAAACCATTTTGGTATAATTATCTAAATATAAAAGAGCGCTCTTAATTAAGGGAACAATTTAAATGTGTGAATGCAGTGTGTGTATGTAAATACTCGGCGGCCTTTATAAATAAATCTGTATATTATCAATTCACAGCAATGATTGATTGTATTTCTTCTAGGTTTTTTTTTTGGTGTAAAATTTTTGTTTTCTCTATTTTGTGTAATTTACAGAAAACTGAACAGTAAACCTATTAATGTCATCATATAAAATGTGTTAGTTTAGTTATTATGCCATAACCACTTCCTAGTATTCTGTGCTGACAACCTAGTCTAACGTTCTAGGGCGTTTTCTGAGTTTTAAGGGTAGTCAGATAGCGGGATTTTTATAAGGGCAAGAGTGTAGAAGGTTTCGATGTATATCCTTAAAACATTGTGGCAACCTGGGCACTGTAATAAGGTAAGTTTAATGGGAACGATGACGGTAAGTAAAATTCTGGCAGCGGTGAGTATTATATTATGAGTGTATTATTTTAAAAAATGGTAAACGAGAAGTACCTTTACAGAGTATAACGAAAACAAAAATAATGAAGGTACAAGTACTAAGGTAAGTGACGAATTTAAAACTAATGGTAATCATGATGATATAATTAAAAATGTGGTGTTAGAAGATAAAATAAATAACAGAATAAATAATAGTAGTGGCAAGGGAGTTTTGAAGGAAATACAAAGTGATTATGAGAGAGAGAGAGAGTGATAGAATTATTTAAGCTGAACAGAGGTTATAACAAATTAGTAGAGAGGTTAGATATTACGAGAGTTAATAATATGGAATACTTACCTTGCGAAATAGGTAGTACAGCAAATAATGATAAGGTTGGGGATATTGATTACTTACCTTATGAGATAACTGATGTAGTAAGTGAATATAATGATATAACTTACCTGATGCTAACGGAAAATACTAACGGAGAATTTACTATACCCTATGTTGACAGGAATTTTGAACTGATAGTATGCAATAAGGTTTTGTAATTACTATAGTGATATAATGGATAGAATTGATGATGATGATGATTATCACAATTATGAAAGCTATATGTCTTTAATTGTAGATGAATGGTGTCGATGTAAGACCAGGTTTATTGTACGATGATGGGGGGTAATACAATTAATGTTTATGAGCATCTAACTATGTAATTAATGGTTTTGAATTGGACTGTTTTATAAAATGAGGGGTGGTAAACAATACAATAATGACGAAAAAATTGTAAATAAATTTATAGTGAAATTAATTGTGTTTGTGTTGTAAGATATATTTTACGTAAACAACGTATGTATGCAGTAGTAATTTGATTTTAATAATAATATTTTATCAAACTAAATGAATAACAAAAGTAATTAGGAAGTTTATAAAACAACTGAACTGTAATTGTTTTGAAATAAGGTAATTAAAATATGTTGTGTTTTAAATAATTGATTGAATTAAATAATTTGAGATGTATTAATTGATTAATTTAAATGTTATATAAAGAGATTTTGATGATGAATTTAAATTATTTTTATGAGATTTGAACTTAGTAATAAACAGTAATTGAATAAATGTAAAATGTATTTAGTTGAGGAATCATATGATTATGTTTCAGAAGATACATGGAGTTATGTACATTGTGTGGTGGTGAGAAATGCTTATATTTTTGTGTTTATGACAGTAGGTGATCATGTTGTATTCGAGTATGTGAGTGATGTAATGTAAGTATGAAGTTTATAATCAATTTAAATAAAATAAAATGTTTAAATGGGTGAATAATAAATGGTAAATGAGTCTCAGAGGAAAATTAAATAATAAAATATCCAAACATATAAGGGTTTACCATCTGTGAATTGCAGTAGCAGTGTCAGTGTAAACCTTGTATGTTTTTTGGTAGTTTTTCCAATTTTCGGGCGGTCACGGCTTCACCGAACCCTGACCGTGGATTTGGCTTAATATTCTAAATTGATGAACTTAGAAATTAACCGGGGGGTAGCTCAGGGCAATCTACACAACTATGGAACAGTGGCTATCATCGAAGGGGGTGATAGTGCCGTATTAAGGGTGTGTGAATCATTATAGTAGGTGTCCTCGGACATCAGTAATGCCGAATTTTTATATAACGCTGAAGCAAGAACGGGGTAGGCAGCATCTACCCCTAAAAAACATTCCGTTCTTGTGGAAGCAACTGGGCGCCACAGTCCAGTGGGGGGGGGTTCATAGTGTGTGTGTTAAGGAGGTTACTCAGGGGAGTAACGAATTGAAAGCTTAAACTGATGTGACTCATGGATTCTTTTGTTAATTAATGTAATTATATAATTCTGTCTTTTCTTGGAAATTGTTAAGAGAGTTATTTTGGGAATTAAATTTTTTTGGAAAAAAAAATTAATTTTGCTTAAAGTACAGATTGTGTTTTGGTGCTCAGTATATACTGTATTGTTGATTATGTGTGTTGCAAATGTATTAATTGATTTATATATGTTGTAAACAAATGTAATGATAAGGGAAGATATGATAAAATAAGGTGTTCATTTTATTTTTTTTATTAAGATTGTTAGCAGCTAGTTAAGAAGAGTTGTAAATTCATTTAAAAGATTTTGAAATTTTGAGAGTAAATGGAAAGAGATGATCAAATTAATGGTAATATGAAATTTTGATATTGAACTTAGATTAATTTCACTAGGTGAACAAATTTAAATAATTTAATTTGATTTGATTGATTTATTTTTGATCTGAAACCGTAACATCCAGCCAATTAAATTGGGAAATGACAAAAAAAATTATAATGTAAAAATTTTGTGAATTTTAAATCAAGAAGTGAGGGGGAGAGGTTGTGTTTAAGGAATAATAATCAGTATGTATAAGCACCCAGTATGTGCTAAAAGCAACCCAGTATGTATGTAAGGGGAGATATATCAGTTGAGGATCTGGTATGGTAGAAGGCCAGTTTGGAATTTTATTTGTAATGATAAAAGGTTAGGTGGTATTATGGTGAGTACCTGTCCGATTTTATGGTGTTGGGATCTCGAACAGAGAAGTCCAGTAATCTCGTTCAGGTGCAGCCATAATCGCCGAGCTAGGGGGGTAGTTTACCCATGATGTGTTAAGGAGTAAAGGGGGGTTGTTGGCGCCATATTCTCACCGATACTCTTAGGGTTAGCAATGAGGGTTTTTCTGTTTTGGCAGAAAACCTCTCATTGGGGGGGGTATTGTAACAGGGCAAATTAAGAGAAGGGTCTATTTTTTTTAAGAGAAGGGACCCAAGACAACAACGACTATATAAGTAACGTCATCCGCACTGACCTGTCCAAGGAACTGACGGAGGAGGAGGATGACGTAGCGACTGCAAGACCAGAAACCGGATTGACCGAGGTAAGAATTCAAATTGAAGGTAAGGAAATAAAAACTTTAGTAGACACAGGTAGTGAAATTTCTGTTATTTCCGAACACATATTAGAGAGTTTGCAAGAAACAAACCAAAATATCCCATTTTTGCCAGTAGCGGGGGTGACCATTGTAGGTATTACCGGGGTTATGAGTAAACGTGTAACTAAACAGGTACATTTGAATATGGTAATTAATGGAGTAGAGTATGATAATACATTTTTAGTAGTACGGGGACTAAATTTGGAGGTTATTCTGGGGAATGATTTTTTGATAAAGCATAAGGCGATAATTGATTTTCAGAAGTGGTTGTTAGTACTTAATAATGAAGGTAAACCAGTTGAGATTAGTTTTGAGCGGGTAGTAGACAAAGTGAGAATTTCTGGAGTTAAGATGATATTAAATCGGGCTAGAAAAGTAGAAACGGAAGTTAATGCTGTGTATGTAGAGAGGGAGAGTTAGGGGGTAATATAGATAAGATAATTTGGGAGGATAGAGCGGGGAAATTTTGTAGTGAGGGGGTGACGTAGGGAGTTCTCAATGTAAAGCGTTGTGGCAGGTAATAGAGTGTTTTCGAGAAGTGTTTGCCGACATACCTGGGAGGGCAAGAAATTATGAATGTGAAAAGTAAGGGAACACGCACCCTATGTACAAAGAAGCTATCCGGTACCCTATTCAAAGAGAAGAGCGGTTCAGGCGGAATTAGATAAAATGTTAGAGGGGGACATAACAGAGAGATCAGTATCACCATATTCTAACCCGTTAGTAGTAGTCATTAAAAAAGACGGTCGAGTTAGATTATGTTTAGATGCCCGTAGGATTAATCAAATAATTATCCCGGACCGAGAATCGCCCGAAGCAATAGAGGAAATATTTCAAAAATTCAGTGGAGTTAAATACATGACCTCATTAGATTTAACCGTGGGGTACTGGCAAGTCCCGTTAGCGTGCGAAAGTAGGAAATATACAGCATTCCTTTTCAATGGAAAGAATTACAAATTTAAACGGTTACCTTTTGGGCTGAATACTAGTGTGGCCAGCTTTATAAAATGTCTAGATGAATTTCTACAGCCACAGAATTTAGATTTTTTAACCATTTATGTAGATGATATACTGATAGCCTCACGCACGTTTTCAGAACATGTGGAACATCTAGAGTACGTATTAGATAGATTGCGTATAGGGGGTTTGACTGTCAACTGGGAGAAATCTAAATTTTTACAGAAAGAAATACATTTTCTAGGTTTCATAATTACACCAGACGGGATCAAAGCTAACCCAGAGAAAGTAGAATCAATTTTAAAATTTACGGAACCCAGAAACATTAAGCAGTTACAAAGTTTTTTAGGGCTATGTAATTTTTATAGAAAATTCCAGAAAAATTATACCCATATAACTTCAAAGTTGAGTGCAGTGTTACAAAAGAATAAGCAGTGGAAATGGGGGGAAAGAGAACGAGATGCGTTTAATGAGATAAAGGACCACTTTATGAACATGTTCATGATGAATCACCCTAACTTTGAACGCACATTTTATTTACAGACGGATGCCAGTAATATTGCTTTAGGTGCGGAGTTGTACCAGGAGGACGACAACAAAGAACATCATACTATCGCTTTCGCCAGCTGGACGTTGTTAGCTGCCGAAAGAAACTACACAACAACTGAGAAGGAATTATTAAGCATTGTCTTTGCCGTGAAGAAGTTTCGAACATATCTGTTAGGAAATTCCACTATCATCCGGACTGACCACAAGGCATTATCTTTTTTAAACACCTGTAAGTTGACACACAGCAGGATAACCAGGTGGGTGCTAGCTTTACAAGAGTATAATTTTAGTTGGGAATATATAAAAGGGGTGGAAAACAAGATACCTGACACTTTATCCAGGGTAGATACAGAGGGAATGCGAACAGGGAGGGACTTAAAAGAAATAGAAATTTTTAGACTTAGTAGGGAAGATAGATTGTTTGGGGAAGAATTGAAAGATATTAATAGCATGCAGAGGACAGATACTAAATTGAATAAAATAATAACTAGTTTAGAGTCTGATTCAGATGAGTTAGGGTATAGCCGTTATTTTCAGATCTATCAAGGGAGTTTGTTTAAGAAAGTAGAGGGGGGAGAGCAGGATTGGAGGTTAGTTATACTGGAAGTGTTGGTAGATAAGATCATATGGGACTGTCATTTTCGGTATGGGCATTTCGGTGCTAGGAAGTGTGTAAATGTATTAAAAGAATCATGTTTATTTAAAAATATGGAACGGAGGGTTAGAACTTTACTCCGGGGGTGCGATTTATGCCAAAAGTCAAAAGTAGTTAATTACTGATTAGAGGGAGAAATGAGGTGTATTAAAGTTGAAAAGCCTTTTCATTTAGTTGCGGTGGATTTATTTGGCCCTCTACCAAAGGGAAGGGGAGGTGTAATGTATATTTTTGTGGTATTAGATACGTTCACGAAATTTGTAAGGTTATATAGTATAAAGAGGGCAACTAGTAAAGTATTAAGTGAAAAAATAACAAAGGATTATATGATCAAAACCGGAAAACCCAAAATAATACTATCTGACCATGGACCCCAATTTATTAGCGGAATATGGCGACAAACTTTGGGTTGGGAAGGCATCATACCTAAACACACGGCAGTATACCATCCTCAGTCGAACCAGGCCGAAAGAGTGATGCAAGAATTAGGGAGGATTTTTTGGGCGTATTGTCATGCTAAGCACAGTGAATGGCCAGCATATGTGGGGAGAATTGAAGTACGGTTAAACTGTACCACCCATGAATCAACGGGGTTCACACCATACGAGTTAGTTAAGGGAAAGAGTAACACCCGAGATCTGGAAGTAAAACTTACACTCGCCAATGACAATTTATTAACTAATGGAGAAAGAAGAAAACGGCTTCATGATGCTAAAGGTAAGTGGACTAAGTACGAGGTAGGTCAGTTGGTATTAGTGAGAAGACATGATTTATCAAGTGCACAGGATAAAGAGATTAAGAAATTCTTTTTGCTGTATGAAGGACCGTATGAAGTAGTTGGAATTAAAATGGATAACGCCTACGTTTTACGAAACCAAATGACGGGGGAAATAGTGGGTACCCATAACGCCACCAATTTAAAAAAGTATTGGTTAAAATAAAATAATAAAATAAATTTGGTAATTGTATATAAACTATATAACTATAAAATTAGGAATTTTATATAAAACAGTAAGCGGTAGCGGGTAGATGTTCCCCACTTGCCCCAGTGGGGTTCGTCTACTTCAGGGACGCGCCCCTGCCCACGCGAGCCCTGGTGTTCTCCATTTATTTTTATTTCCGGAGGGAGCCTTGTCCTTACCTTTAGTCCTAGCTCTTGACCTTTTCATGATCCTTGCCCTTTTCAGCTTCCCGATTTCTCTAACCCTCCCCTTAGAAAAACAGTAAAATAGGTACATAAATTGGCACACTTTTTCGAACCTTTGATTGCCTTAATTCTAAATCATAATACATTAAGGTAATCCTCAAATTAAATAAACTGGTGTTATTTGTGAATTGTAAACTCGTCACTTAATAGGTAGTAGTGGAGAAGTTTTGTGGCTGAGTAAACAAATGAAATAATTAATTTTCTGTATAAGCTAATAGAATTATGGCTTACTGAGATGAGGTCGTAGATTAGTGGTTGTGGTCTGTTTTTCATTTTTTGGGAAAAGAAGGTAGGTAAGGAATTTAGGGCCGTCAGAAGGACTTTTGTTCACTTTTATTGAAGTGGGGTTCTGTTCATCTTCAATCACATCTCGGTAAACCATTATTCTGTACATATAAAGTATAACCTATTCACGGGTAATTAAAGAAAAAACAATTTGTGAAAATATTTTAAAATAAAAGTCATGTAACCAAAAGGTTAAATTATTATTTTGTGGTACCTGCTATGTTAGGTTATGAGTAGAGAGAAATGGTATTTAGAATGTGATTATAGAGGAAGTTAAGTAGAGATTTGAAACAAATGATGCAATGCTGGTAAAATTTATAGAACTACTAAGGCTAAACTAAACTGTAAACTAACTGGAATTATTTTGGAAAATACAATTAAAATAATTGAAATTGTTTTGAATATATGAAGAGACTAAATTAACTTGGAGGTGGTATTGGATTAACTTAAAAATGTGAATGTTAGTGAGGCGTTTAAATCTATTTTGATCTGAATTTTGACTGTAATTGTAAAATAAATAATTGATGAAAAAATAATGATTAAAATATTCATTTAAAATTGAAAACTGAAGGAAATGTTTGGGCCAAGATAGTGTTTGTAAAATAAGATGTGCATATAACTGTTCATGTAAACTTTTATCAATGTCAATCTATGTTTTATGTTTAACTGTACATTCTCCACCTAAGTGCGGTCATGACCTCACCGGATCATGACCGTGAAAGTAGTTAATTGTGACAAATCATAAATTTTACTTGATATAACCGGCTTGTGGTTTGTTTTGTTTTGTTAACCCGGTGGTTTGTTAGATTTAGTAGGGGGGGTTATTTTTAGGGGAATCTACCAAATTTTGGAACAGGGCTATTTTCACCCAGATAGGGGTGGTAGTCCATTAGGGGCGTATCAATCACCATTAGTAAGTATAGTATACTGAATTTTTATTGTAACGCCGAAGCAAGGATGGGGTGGAATAAAAGAAAAAATGTCCACCCCTTCCGCATCAGTCCTTGTGGAAGCAACTGGGTGCCACAGTCCAGGGGGGGGGAATAGTGAGTGTGGATTAGGAGGTGACCCAGTTACAGGTCACGAGGGAGATGTGATTACGGCTAGGATGAGGTCTGCAAGGGCCAAGAAGCCTAGTGCTGAACACAGTAGAATGTAACGGGTATCAGGGGTTAAGGGATTTGAACGGGGGTAGTAGTTAAAAAAAAAATATATATATATATAGTAGTTAAGCATAAAGATTTTGAGGATAATTTGTATTTATCAGTCATAATTGTGGCGATTTAATGCGATTCTGTATAATCAATGTGTTATTTTGGATGGGTAATATTGTACTGGGAACATTATTTAATTTGTCTGGAATGCATATGTACTAAGGCTAGGATACTTATATTTTTCTGTTAACACTGTATCTTCTAGGGTTAAGCTATATTGTTGAACCATGTAACTTGTTGAAGATGAGTCGATGGGCCTGATGGTTAAATTTTACTTGATCCAGGTAACTGATGGACGATTTAGAAGTTATATCACAATGTAGTGAAATGCATATTATATTTTGTAATAAACATGAACCAGTACTTTACAATTAATGAACCAGTATGGCTAAGAGGAAACCAATCAGTTGTGGATATGGTATAATGGAATGCCTTTTTGTTAATTTTTTAATTGAATGTTATAGAGTCAGGCGTTCCTGTGCAGGGTATCTGTCTGAGCTTATGGTGTTGGGATCTCGAACAGAGAAGTCCAGTAAGGTCGGATGGGTGCTGCCGCAGCCGCCGGACTTGGGGGGGTAAGTACCCAGGATTTTAGTAGAGAGTTACGGGGGGTTGCGGCGCCATATCCTCACTGATCCTCTTAGGTTTTAGGCAATGAGAGTTTGTATGCTTCGGCATCCAACCTCTCATTGGGGGGGGGTACTGTAACGGTACAGAATTGTAGGGCCAAGGTAATATTTAAAAAAATTGTATTCCCCATGTAGTCGTTGTTCACCTTTTTAGAACCTCGATTTAGTCAACTATGTATGCAGTGTTTATTACAAAACAAAACGTCTGTGTTTTGTCTCCGCACTCAAACAGTCCAGACAGATGATGAAACAACATACAGTTTTGCGTCAGCCGTGAATCACGGAGAAAATAATGTCAAGTCATATTGCACCAGGCGGCAATATGTTGCTAAATGTTATGCCTGTGTTATAGCGCCTTTTAAAAAGCACCAATTGGAGCGCAGACTGACGATCACATGACCAGACTAAACTCCGGTTGTTCTGCCTTAGCGCAGTACTGAGTTCAGTTCCATTGCACCTCATGGCCGCGCGGCCAGCCTATAAAACGCACGGTTCTTATCAAAAGAATTAATAACCTAAGCATTTCTTAATATAACATCTATTAAACTACAACAAATTATTTATATTTTTTTTATGAATATTTATAATGAATCAGTACGCTTTATTTTTTATTTATTGAATTTATATCTTTTCCCTTAAAGATCTCTGTTTATTAGCAAAGTGTCTGTAAAAGTAAATATTACAATATAGTAATTAAAAGTTTTGAAATGTGGTACTCATCCTGGTAGTGGCTTCGCTCCAACGAAAACCCATATTGTTCACATGTAATAATAATGGTGTGGGTCCACGTAACTTTACCAGTACGAACACTGATAGTTTTTTTACTAGTTGACCGCTTTCTTAGTTCTCGCGCACTCACGCCATCGTTGGTACTGAGTTTACTGTTTTTTGTTTAATTAAGTTCTCACTGATTTGTTTAATGTTTCCACATTATAAATGTAAAATAAGTCAGTCGACGTAATTTTACTCGCACTTAGATGTTTTATAGGCTGGCAGCGCGGCCATGAGGTCCAATGGAACTGAACTCAGTACTGCCTAAGGCAGAACTACCGGAGTTTAGTCTGGTCATGTGATCGTCAGTCTGCGCTCCAATTGGTGCTTTTTAAAAGCCGCTATAACACAGGCATAACGTTTAGCAACATATTGCCGCCTGGTGCAATATGACTTGACATTATTTTCTCCGTGATTCACGGCTGACGCAAAACTGTATGTTGTTTCATCATCTGTCTGGACTGTTTGAGTGCGGAGACAAAACACAGACGTTTTGTTTTGTAATAAACACTGCATACGTAGTTGACTAAATCGAGGTTCTAAAAAGGTGAACAACGACTACATGGGGAATACAATTTTTTCAAATATTACCTTGGCCCTACAATTCTGTACCCTTACAAGAGAATAAGCAATTCAAGAATTAAAAATTCCAATTAAAACAAGAGACAATTTTCTCTTTGTCATATACTGCACAACAAAGAGAAAAATTATGACAGTTTATAAGTTAAAAAAATAACATGTTCCAAGTTAGTCCAAAGACAAGTGTGGACAAACTTTGACATCCAAGTTATTCATTGGACTGTTAACCAGTATCACAATACTCTAAAGAATCGTTCAATCCTATATGCTTGTGTGGTCTGGTTATGTATAAAGAATTCTTTACAAACATGCTCACACTAATCTTGCAATGAAAGCCAATATTAAGAAAGAATGTGTAAGACTCACAAAAACTTGGCATGGTGTCATAAACATAGCAATGTAGGAGGAAGATGAAGGTCAGGGCCATAGCTAGAATCCTGGGGGCCCTGGGGCTGAAAGTTTATCTGGGGCCCCTCCACTTTTGATAAACCAATATATATATTTACATTCGTGCAGAACTACGTAAACTACAGATTTACCCTTATAAGAATATTGTCTCTTATATGTAGACTACAGTTTTACGTACTTCTACTGAACTTAAAAATGCATGAATTGTAGACAGCTGTGAATAGAAGGGATGAAACAAAAACGAATACTTTTCGTCTTCAAAATTTATCCATATACACATACTTTACTTACTTGACATATTCAGCAAGTTAGTTTACTTATTCAACAAGGTATAATTTATTTACAGGAATGATTTTTTCTACACTTAACGTTTGCAAAAGATGTCAATAATTCTATTGGAATCAATATTTTCTATAGACAAAAGAGCCAAACTACTAAGCCGTTGTTGGGCCTTGGTGCTTCATATAAATATCTTAATTACTTTCAGTTTTGAGAATGATCTCTCAGCTTTTGCTACTGTCACAGGGACTATAAGGTACATCAAACAAACAGTGATGACATCTGGGTAGCTTGAAACTAAGGAACTGTTTTCAATCAAAAGTAGGTTTGCAAGCTGTTTTGCATCTGTCGAATGCTCTAACTTTGATCTGAAAGCACTTCTGACTGATAACAACTGCAACTGAAACAGTGGTGACACATCATCTGAAAATCTTGGCAAATTTATCAGCTTTGTCCAGAAGTTCAACTTCAGTAGATGTGACAAGGAACTGAAGTTTTACTACTCTGCACACATCTATAACTGCTTTCATAACTTGAATATGTTGTCTAACTGTGATAGTATTGTATCAATCATACGATAAAAGACTATCACTCTAAACCTGCTCTTAGGTTCTGTTAATCTTTGGTCCTCACAGAGTATGTCAAAGAGTTTTTTCACCTTTCTAACTCTTTTGTCAGAGAATTCATCATCTGTAACTCCCTACTTTGCACATATCTTTGTAGCTTCTTTAACGACCATTTCAAAGGAATTCCAAAGATCCATTACTTCTGTCAGTGCATTTCCAAGAAGATCATAGGCTGTCATTATATATAAGGACTCAGTTTGTAAAGCTTTAAAGACAATATTGATCTGCTCCAAAGATGTCATTTTTAATTAATTAATATTTGCCTTTTCGGGCTTCCCTGGACCTGGGGGCCCAGCCTAGCTACGGCCCTAAGGAAGGAATCATATGCATCTTGGATGAACCTATGGGGATTATCTCTGATGCTTCTGTAAATTTTAACTGACTAAGTAGTGTTACTTTACTAAATGAGTATTACTGAGTTCTATTGTAATTTTACTATATTTTTATACATACATACAAATGTGATTTCATATTATACATACTATAAAAAGCATGTATACTGTATACTTACAAACTTGCTTACCATATAAGTAACTACTTGTGTTATTAAAACAATCCAATGTTACTTATATCACTTAAAACTATATCAAATATTACACGATATGCAGATATTAAAACTCTGTAATAAATTAACTTTACCAATCAAACTATGATTTCCACTTCTATTCCAGTCATAGCAGATCACTTTGATTTCTCGGTCCATATCATTGTTGCACAATGTATGCAAAGGAAGAGTAAAAGGCTGCCAGTTGGGATTCAGCGTCCACTTTATTACTTCCGTTCTTTGTATTACTCTGTAATCACCATCCTCACATGATTTCCTTATCTCTAAGAAAGGGTCTGAACTGCAAACAGTTGAACAGTTTTATTCTCATATATCAATCATAAAACAATTATATATTGTCAAGTAATCAGTTTTGTTAGGCGTACCAGAAAACCCCCTGTAACACTAGTCACTACAAAGTTGTTTGTGATCATGCAATTTTACATATAAACACAAATCGCCAGTTTATAAATTAAAAAAAAAATACTCTGACTTTTTTTAAATCATATATATTAGTACATAAAAAATAGAATCAAATGTTCATAACTGTTGGATTAAATCTAGTTATACAAATTACTATACATGAATTACAATAAATTAATGTACAACACAGATTAATGTATAATAACCAATAGAAACGAATTTCTTTCTTGATACAGTGAGAGGCTGGAAAACAGAGAAATACACAGTGGTATGGTAAGATAAAATATGGTTGCACCAAATACTTCTGATTTACAGTGGCAATGACAATTCCACACAGAGCTATCAACTGTCAAACTCAACATTCAAATCAAGTAAGCACAATCATACTTGAAGTACTAATACAGCCATAGTATCTACAATACAAGGTAGATATCACAAGATAGTTGCAAAATATCATGCCGCATCAGTGATGTCACTGGTGTAACTGTCGGCCATTGACTGCTGCTTCGTATAGTGTTTTTCAGCTTTTGTTTCAGTTTATCTTGTGTGTAGTGATTTATTTTGTGTTTTGGTGTGTTGTGATATGAACTGAAGATGCCTTCAATGAAGAATTGTGGTGTCTCTGAGTGCAGTAATAATGAAACAATTCTGAAGACAAAAGAATTTTATTTCACCACTTTCAAAAAGATAAACACTTGCAAAACACATGGATACACGCTTGTAAAACGTTCAGACGATTTCTGAATTGATAATGATTACATGTATTCTGACTATTTTGCAGAAGATATTTTTGAATGCAACCTAAGAGCAGAACTTCTAAATTTAAAATTTAGAAAACACTTAAAATCAACAGCAGTTCCGCATATTAAAATCCCATTAATCATCTTTTCAACCAACACAGAAAAGCATCTTAGAGCTCAACAATGGGAATCTCAAAAAATAATAGAAAGTTTTCTTAAAGTTGCAGTGGAGAGTGATGAAGAAAATAATTAATCCAGTATACAAAAGCAAGAGTATTATTTTAATGAATTATATAAATCTAATATAAGTGTAAACAATACTTCAGAAGTGGTAGAAAAAATGATTGAGTCTAACGAGCTGTTTGCTTTGAAAAAAGAAAATTTATTTTTAAATGAGCAAAATGAGAAGTTTGAGCATGAATTAACTTCTGTGAGGATAGAAATCACTTTATTGAAAGACAAATTGAACAAATCTAAGTCTCTGTTTTCAAACTGCCAACAAAAAATTATTACCAACGGAAAATGCACAAACTGGTTGTCAGAGGACATTTCTAAAGCAGTTACTTTAAGGTGTACATCTAACTTTGTGCGTGATATTTTGAAATATCCACTACCTAACAAAATTAAATAAAATGTTGCCCTACCCAGTTTCTAATTCTTCCAGGATTCTTCGAGTTAAGTTTCACTACTTTGAAATGCTTTGATGAAGTGAAAATAAAATCAGATCTCTGCCGTGACAGCACTGAAGACATAATTCGAGGGTCACATACAAATGTTCCAGTTGTTGTTATTCATAGTTTAGTTGGCAAGTGGAAACAACCAATATACTATGGTTTCAACAAAGCAGTTGATAAGGAACTTTTTTGTTACTATTAAAATGGTAGAGTCAACAGGATTTCAGGTGTACGGATTTGTTTATGACGTGGAACCATCAAACCGGAAACTTTTATCAGACATTGGTGAAACTCAAGATAATACATGTGTAAAAATCCTCTTGGAGGTGACTGCCAAATTTGGGCTTTTTGTTATGGCCATTATATGTTAAAACTTTTAAGAAACCATTTATTAGATGAGGGGTATCAGCTTTCTAATGATCACTTTTTCAAAAAGGAAGTGTTTGAAGAACTTCTCAACTCACAACAATGGAGCCTGAAATTTACTCATAAGATTACTCCTAACCATCTCCTTGTAACAGGCACAGAAAGACAAAACATCCATAAGGGTGCAGAATTGCTGTCAGGTGGTACTGTGGCTGGAGACATAGTATACCTCCTCCCAGGACAGGGTCATGTAGAAGAATTTGTACAGACTGATAATGCTGGATTTGATATGTTAAATTAGAGAATACCATAGCTTCCTAATCATAAGATGAAAAGCACATAAGGGACCTGTTTAGAGGAGCAGGATGAAGCTTTACATCCACTTCATAATTTGAGTTTGTCCACAAGAGTAATAGGAAAGTCTCATGTACTCCCTTTTCAATCAAGCCTTGTTCTATCTATCTATAGCCTTTAAGGGATTTACAAAGAATTATCATTCCTACTTTTCTCAAATTAGTTGCCTGTGATGGTTTTATTATCATTAATTGCCAGCAGCAGTAAGTCAAAGAATTGAATCTCTTCTTCTGAGCACAAATGCCACTGCTATAGGCTCTAATACCAACTGAGAACTGTTCATGTGATGACAAACTGCTTACCATTATACTGAGTGCCAACATAATTTATGGATATGATAAAAACAAGACAGTTAATTCTGCTTCAGGCAAAAATTATGAGACCAATAGCATACAGCCAGAAGAAGAATGTGCATCCACTACTGACACAGAGATTATTATTGAAACTGTGAGAACTGAATGCAATAGTGGAGCACAGTCAATTGTGAAGGAAAACCCTGATTTATTGTAGATGGTAGCAGGCTATGTGGCTTACAGAATCATAACAATTACCATAAGTTTCGAATATGGTCATCCAACAAGGAAGCACCCCACTAAACAACAAGTATGACTTTCAATTATATTCAGAGGAGCCCTTATGAACCCAACTGAGGAATGGTTAAGAACTGTGTTTAAAATGGAAGATTGTATAGAATGTCATGGCACTTGTGGCTTGAACAAGGCAAGTGATAAGTAGGCTATACTGAAAATTTTAGTAAACATTTTTAAATTGAAATATAATAGTAGCCTATAGATGAGTTTGCGATTTCATGTTATGTCAGAATGCGAACATTTGTTAGGATGAAGTTAATAAAGAAGAAGAGACAAGACAAAAGATATGGTGACAAGGCAACTGACTGAGCAACAAAAAAGGGCAAGAAATTAAATAAACTTTAGCAAAATTTTCAGGTAGCAAAATTAATTAAATATAAATAATAATACATATAGATTACATGTTACGTAAGTTTTAAATTGTTTAATATTTGCATTGAATGAAATAGCTGATGTGATATTAGTGCACCAGACTACGCGTCACCAAGTGAGAGAGGTGACAGGAATGTAGGCATAAAACCTACTGTGTACTTCTAAATACTGTGAATACAGCGTATAAAGATTTTACTGTCAAATTATTCACTACCACTTTGAATAAAATCTGAGAAGAAATAATAATATAATTTTAATCCTCACAACACAAATACTATCATTAACTGTGGGATAATCTAAAGCCACCAACCATCTCTCTGATTTTCAGCCTACTCTTAACATAGTGTAATATACTCAGACTTCACACAGAAAGAAAACAATATCACATAACAAAAGTTACACATTAATATTATAATTTAAATAAAATTCCATATATATGAGTTACAATGATCATACATGTGAGCATACACATGCACAAATACAATTTGTAACGGTAAAAACCGATGTGGGTTTGTAATTTAAAGTTTTTTCAGTTTTATATAAACAGAGTATATTTTGGTCATGGACTATAGCTCTGTATAAGGTACAGCATGTTACAAAGAATGTAAGTTATCAGCAAGGGTGCGTATTCACGCGCATGCGCGCACATGTCGGCCAACGTTC
Source organism: Magicicada septendecula (assembly GCA_034769895.1). Lineage (NCBI taxonomy): Eukaryota > Metazoa > Arthropoda > Insecta > Hemiptera > Cicadidae > Magicicada > Magicicada septendecula. The sequence continues at coordinate 746,060,522 of CM068367.1, read as the reverse complement.
ACACGGAAATGTCATGTCTCAAAAATTCCTTCTCACCCGGTACTAGATGACATAAACTCCTCGAGAGGTGCTCGTCCAATGAAAACGCAAGTTGCCACGGGCAGTACGCCTTTTGGCCATCTTGAAAAGGTCTGTCGTCATACAACTTCGGAACCGGCCGGCAGGGTAAAAGCTCGCGAGCAAAATTTTTTTATTAAAAGTATCAAAATGTGATGTAAACTATAATTCAAGTGGTCTAAACTGTGAGACATTAATTAATCGTCAGTGATATCAAAATTAAACCGGGAGAACGAAATTCGGACAAGCAAGTGACAAAAAATATACCGAGTGCAACCCGTGGTCGACAGGAACAACGTCAGTTAAGTAACAGTGGAATTCAAAATTAATCATGAAAATTTAAACAATAATAAGCGCTAAATCAAAATTAAAGGGGGGAACAGGGATGAAAGTGTGTGTGTAGCAAATGCTGGGTTGCATTTCTATAATTTAACTAATCATTTACGTTAAGGTTTGAAACTAGTTATTAGAATATTTACAATGTTAAAGTAGCCTAAATGTTTGTTTTCGTATTTTTGAAGAAAAAAGTAATTAAGAGAAACAGTAATAGTTTTTGAGAAGAAAATGAATACCAAGTAAATTTAAAAGAAAAATAAAACAAATGTTGAAATTGAATAATAAACAGAGCTGATTAACATAGCAAAAGAGCGTGTTTATTACGTAACGAACACAGTAACCTTTCTTACAGACTGTGAGTTCGTGTAACAGGATCCTGGACCCCGAGAAGGTAAGAGTTATGAGAATTGAGAATAATGTTCAAAACACATTTATATTTCTTTTATTAATTGAAGGGCTTATTTCCAAAGTGACTTTTCTCCATGAAATCACAATGTTCAAAAACAAGAAATTTAAAATAACTCATTGCAAGTATATGATAGAAACTTGATTCTTGGCACATTTCTTTTTCTGTTTATTCCAAATCTAGAAATACATGGGAAAAAAATCAGAAAATCATGGGATTGGTAGAACTGGAGCACATGACTAGGATTTAAGTCATTTTGATATTAAACGAATCTCTCCTATAAATCTACACTGTGTTAAAATTAGTAAAATACATAAATTCTTCAATGATATGCAAAGTATTGTGATTATAAGTAAACATATTCTAAAATCTCTTATATATTTAGGATTTAAACAGTACAAAAGTATAGAAACTGTACCCTAATGCCATAATGACGTTTCAGAATAATTAAATATTTTACTGTAAAAAAAAAATTGTCACTATTTATTACAAAAATATAATTTACATTACTTATAATAGACAGTATTAAAATAAAATTAATCAAGTGACATACAAGTAGTAAGACATAATATTACTTAGGCTATGCTAGTGACTTTAAATAAAAAAATAATATGAATACTCCTAAAATAAAGTAATCCAAGCCCATTACTCATCATCACTTTCACTTGCAATGGCATTATCATCAATGAAGGAAGAAAATACATTCTTATAAAATGCCATGGCTGGATGCCCATCATCTACACAAAGCTTATTAATTAGTTGCTTCACATCATCCAGTTTCTCTTTTTTCACCTGGTTACCTAGAGGGATTTGTACTGTTTGAAGGGAGGACCATTTCTTACCTCTCTTCAGCAATGTATGGGTTACCTGTGTTCAGCTTTGTTTGTGTACAATAAGTTCACACACTATTTTCAGTTTTTCATCATTATCTTGCTCAAATTTAAGTCTTTGAGTAGGCTCTTCACAAAAACTATAAATATCAGTCCGTGGCGAACCAAAACCAAGGTTGAATTCCTTCATAAAGATTTTGTAGTAGAAGTGGTAATTGCAAGCTTGGGCATCTGGATCTTCCTTGAAAGTCTCAAGAAACATTTCCCACATTGATCTGATATGCAGGTGTGATGGTAAATATTTTCTGTGTATATTCTGAAAATAATAAAGGAACCGTGAGAAAACCTTACACCATCCAGATGCGTGTGGCTTATTTTACTTTTCACTACCGATCGGCAGCAAAAGTGTTAAGCAAAACAACTGAAGTATTAAAGTATTGTTACTTACATCTTCACGACCATAGTGCCCAGAAGTACATTTGAAGCGTTCGATGTGATCACGCACCAGTTCTCTGACATGGTCTTTACTTTGATTCTTGCGTTTACCGCCTCTTGTCTCTTCTCTTACACATCCATTTTTGAAGAAAATGCGGCAAGCCTCTGTATCCTTTTTGGGTCAATTCGCAAAATACAACATATCGTTGCACAGCATACGTTTATATTATCACCATTACACGACTGTACAAAGTAGGTTATGGTAAACTCCCGACTCTTTTTATCAAGTTGCCCCTATTTCTTGCTGTTTTTTGCAATAAAACAGAATTCATAATGAAACTATCTTGTTCCACCTTGCTCTTAAAAGAGTAGAACACTGAATGAAATCGTTTAAAATCGTTCAAATGCAACTTAATAGCTTGGCATCGTCCATCATCATGTTTACACGCGAGTTTTGGTTGGCGACCATCACTTGAACGTCTACGCACTTTCTCTTTGTTTTTTTTCCCACTCTGATGGATTAAGAGATTTTCTTCTGGCGTATTTTGATGATACACGCTCCACTTCCTCGTCAAATGTCGACACTATTACGTAAATAAGTAATCTTAATCACACATACAAGCCTAGTACAACACTGCATCTGCCATGACACTTTACGAGATCATGTGACTACACAGAGCGCTCCTATTGGCCGCATGGATATAAGACTGCTTGGAAATAAAAAGAGCATGGAAATAAGTCACATTGGAAATAACATCGACTTTCTATAGCTCTCCAACCCGAGATAAACGTCGTTTTGGAAGTAACACCTCTTTCATATATCCACGGATGGTCGATTCTATACATTGTGATGCTAAACTCAAAATCTTTAAAGATTGGAGATAAGTCACTTTGGAAATAAGCCCTTCAATTGTCAAAAATATGAAAGTTATCAATGGCACCCGAACAGGGACAGTTTATACAAATTGTATTTCGTATAGGCTATGCCTACTCGCAGATGTAAGAGACGTTAGTGGGAGTTACATATGAATTAAAATTAAAGTACAGAGAAATAAGAGTATGTTATAATATGATTGATATATGTGTATTATAGATAAATAAGAAAAAATCAAATAAGCAAAATGAATACTACTAAAGATAATGATGAGAATATCAGCTTCACTGATAGTCATACTGAAAGTCAAATAAATAGCGACTTAAGTGAGACGGAATCGAGAATAATGGAAGGTGTAACGAGTCAATCGACGCCTACCCCAGTTAAGAAAGACGAGGGTAACGATATGAGGAGTATGATGCAGTTACGGTTAAATAAATTTGATGAACAAAAGAGTGATTCTGATGTTAAGTTCAATAAAATAAACAGTAATTTTAATGCTAAATTTGATGAACAAAATAATAAGTTTGATGCTAAATTTAATGAAGAAAACACTAAAATGAACGATAAATTAAATGAACAAAATAATGAGATAAAGTTGATGAGAGATGAGATTAAACAGCAAAATTTTAATTTTAAGAAGCAAATGAATGAAATTGATACACATTGTGCTAGTATTAAAGAGCAGATATTAGAATCAGTAAACCATAAGTTCGACGAACAAATTAGTGAAATCACAGAAAATCTTGAAAGTAAAATAAGTGATGTAAATGAACAAATGACAGATCGAATTAAAACTCAAGTTAAAGAACAGTGTGTAGAGATAGAAAGTAAGTGTATAAATAAGATTAACGAAAACGTTGATGACATAAAAAATAAGATAGTTGAAATAGAAAATGTATATAAACAATCTATGCAAGAGAGTGTGGGGGTTATGAATAAACATAACCTTCAATACGAAAATAAATATGATAACAAATTAAGAGTAATTGAACAAGACATAGTAGAAATTAAAGATGAATTACATGTGGCAGTGAGCCAAAATTTAAATAATGTTGTGGAGCGAATATTGTATACTCGCGAAGCAAAAGATGATATCGAACTTGAACAATTTAGTTGTGACAACCGGAGAGTACACCCGATGCAGTTCCTGAGTAGGGTAAGGGAATTTAACCTGTTTAATAGTAGTAGTTGGGAGGTAAAATTATTAAAGATTTTAAAATGTTTTAAGGGCAGTTCTGAAATATGGCTGAAGTACATAATACAGAGTTGGGTAGTTATGAGAAGTTCGAGGCAGTTGTAATGGGACAATTCTGAAGGGTATAGATATTTTATTTCATTTAATAATTATTTGGGGCCAATCTGTTTGGGCCCCCTTTATGGCCACTAAGACCTGCTTTGTGTAACACCCTATATTCAAATCCGTGCCTAATACAAGAGAGATAAAGACATTGGAATGCGGGGGTGTGTGCGCTCGTGTGCCGTTGTCAATAATCTTGAACCCAAAGGCGTTGTCGGAAGTTACCACCACGTGGCGAATTAACCTGCCACGTGAGTGCATCAACCAATCAGAGCGCAGGCGGACGGAAGTGAACTTTACCGACGCTTAGCGTGGCGTCAGCCAGTCGACTACAAATACAGGTCACATGCGGTCATCTAAATCTACTGCTCGAGTTAATCAAGGTCGGCCGACCAAACCCAGTGAAAACCAGTTAAATATATATCAATCGTGAACAGTTTTTCAAAATGAAGTAGGTGAAGTAAAAAAGTAAAAAATCAACAATGTGGTAAATGAAAAAAAAAACTTTCGGACATACAATCAGTGTGGTATGAGACGAGGAGGAAGCCGATGGTGAAGTAACACACAACCAATTTAACTATGTCAATAATTACAGTTTAAAAGGGCCTAAAATAAATAAATAAGGGGGTTTGTATGAATGAGTGAATGAGCAAACTGGGTCGCTTTCCTTAAAATAATAATTAGGATAAGTATACCATGTAGAAATCAATGTTTTGTTTAATTCATTTTTGGAAGAAACCGTAACATTTTAGTGTGAGAGAAAAGTGGAATTTAAAACAGTATAAAATGAAATAAAATTTGAGTTCTGTTACATAAATGAGAGTCGAGTACGTTACTGATACCACCTTGAAATCATGCTTGTATTTCACAGTTCCTGCGATGTAATCCTGGGCTGAACTAAGGTAAGTGGGAGATAAATATTATTTTATAATTGTGTATTTATTTATAATAGCACAAATGACGCCCAAGAACAGGGACTCGATTTAAATATTTTATAAAATGTATTAATATGAGTAAGCACAAATGGCACCATGAACTTGGAACGAGTTTTTTTTTTGAAATTAAATTCCACACCTACAGTGAATACAACCGTAACATTTTAGTGTGAGAGAAAAGTGGAATTTAAAACAGTATAAAATGAAATAAAATTTGAGTTCTGTTACATAAATGAGAGTCGAGTACGTTACTGATACCACCTTGAAATCATGCTTGTATTTCACAGTTCATGCGACGTAATCCTGGGCTGAACTAAGGTAAGTGGGAGATAAATATTATTTTATAATTATGTATTTATTTATAATAGCACAAATGACGCCCAAGAACAGGGACTCGATTTAAATATTTTATAAAATGTATTAATATGAGTAAGCACAAATGGCACCATGAACTTGGAACGAGTTTTTTTTTTTGAAATTAAATTCCACACCTACAGTGAATACAAGCGTGGTTTGGAGGTTAGATGGTAATACGAAAAAGTTATGTAAAGGTCATGTGACCTGTATACAATAGAAACAATTTGTAGAACAGTAAATGAATACTAAATACGTATTTAATATGTAAACATTAATACTAAATTTCTATGTAAAATTCCATAAATAAGCTAAAAATGGAGAATAATGAAAATAAAGTCAGTATGAGTGAACTAACTGTCACGCAGGAGGTAGAGATGAATTTAGACCCAAATACAGTGAAAGAAAGCATAGTAAATGAATCAGATGATATAAATGATTCAGGAATGGAGATTACTCCAAACCTGATAGATGAATCTGTAATAATTCGTGAGGCGGGAGCAAATTCCACTCCCATAGCAACTAAAATAGGAGAAAAAGAATTGTCACTGGACGATATATATAATTTTATGAGAACAATGTCTGATAACCTGAGTAGTAATATTAATGTAAAATTTGACATGCTGTAATGGGGCAAAAAGGGGTATTGTATTTTGTTGTAATTTTATTCTGTTTTATTCAATTTATATGGGCCCAAAACAGCGAGTCACCTACATAAAACGGTTCAGTGCGTTGGATGCGGCGTGGTCAACAACAGTTTAATTCACAGAATTCCAGTGCGCACATGCCTGTGCTTTCCATTGGGGAGAAGAGTAAAAACTTTGTAGCTAACAACCAGCTACGATGGAATGCATCCTGTGTACGACAACGCAATTGAATTCGCAGAACTTAAGGGTTGGGTTACACACACCAACGCGCAATAACAACCAGGCGCACGGATGGGACGCTTAGATAAAAAACCAATATGGCACGAAGTAACTAATTTTGTTCGCACGTGGTCCGAGCTGGTGGAAGTATGGATAAGTCACGCCCATTTGTGTGACGTGCAGAGAGGCAGTGAGATTTCGTCAACGCCAGACACAGGTAAATAACACGTGTTAAATGAACAGTGATGGACGATTCGGATCATAAGGCATTGTAAGTTCCGTTATGCCTAACTTCTGGTGGGAGATTGGCTAGTGACTCTCGCTCTCAGTTGAATTAACTCCGTTCCCCGGCCGGGAACTCTACGAAGTCGCGCATTTCTAAATTTATTATTTTTGGTAAAAAATGTCAACTTGTGGTTACAAAATGAATCGATATCTAAAATGTAGCCAGTGAAGTGACGGAAAACCTTTAAAGTGAATATGACCAACGAAACATTTGGATATAACTAGTGCAGCATGCGGCGGCGAGAGGGACATCTCAAATCAGGTTCCCGATTTTAGTTCCTTTTAATTCAATGAGCGGTATTAAATAATGGGAAGGTAAATGGAATGAAAATGTGTGTGCAGCAAACTGGGTTGTTTTATATAAAATATAGAATAAGTTAGTTGAAGTTTAAAGTTTTTTTATATATAAATATATGTATGTGTTTTGATACTAGAAGAAAAGAGAAAAGTAAAACGCTATAAGATTATTAAAGAAGAATATAGAAATGAAATAAAATCTGAGTTATGTTACCAAAACAAGAGTTGAGTACTTGAATAGTATAACCCTAAGTCACGCTTAACATTCACAGGTTCGTGCGACGTACCCTGGGCTCAAGTCAAGGTAGGTGAAAAAGAATATATAATATTGTGTATTAAATATAATATCACAAATGTCGCCCAGAACTAGGGACTTTATTTATTTGCAAGAAACTGTAATAGCACAAATGGTGCCACAAACAATGACGAGTTTATAAAAAATAAATTTTAATAAACCGCACCTACAGTAAATGTGAGCGTGATTTGGAGGTTGGGTAAAAGTGCGTAAATTGCGTACAGGTTAAACGATATGTAGTATACTTAACTAAGACATACAAGATAAAAAAATATTGAATATATGCAAAATTGAAATTGTGTTATGATTAATTAAATTAGTTAGAGTAAATTAACAAATCTTATAAAGAAGAAATAATGGCTACTAACGAAAATGAAAGTAATGTAATTGTAGGCGATGAAGCCGAAAATAAATTAATGTATGAAAATATGTCACCTGAGTCGGCCAACAAAGGCGACTCAGGAATTCAAATGAGTGAAAGTAATGATGAAGTCAGCTTCACTGACAGCAATATAGAAAGCCAATTAACCGAATCAAAAATAATGAAAGATGTCGAACATCAATCGACACCTATTTCAGTCAACCAAAATAAGAAGTCCGATGAGGACAATATGTTAACACGATTGTATAATATGATGTATAGTAATTTCAGTGAACTAAGAGGGGACATTAATATTAAATTTGATGTTCAGAACAATAGATTCAATGAAATAAATAACAATTTCAATGAAATTAGAAACGAAATTAAACAACAGAATTTTGAGCTTAACAAACATATCAATGAAATCAATACCCGTTGTGATGGTATTAGAGAACAGATATTAGAGTCAGTAGAGTGTAAGTTCAATGAAAAAATTAGTGAAATCACAGAAAATATAGAAAGTAAAATCAGTAATGTAAATGAGCAGGTGGCAGACCAAATTAAAACTCAAGTTAAAAAACAGTGTGTAGAAATAGAAAATAAATGTATAAATAAAATTGATGAACATAATAATGACGTAGAAATTAAAATAATGGAAATAGAAAGTGCATGTAAACAATCAATACAAGAGAGTGTGGGGGTTATTAATAAACATAACCTTCAATATGCAAATAAATATGATAACAAGTTTAGCATGATAGAGCAGAATATCATAGAAATCAAAGATGTATTACATGTGGCCGTAAGCCAAAATATAAATAGTGTTGCGGAGCGAGTAGTATATACTCGCGAAGCAAAAGACGACATAGAACTCGAACAATTTAATTGTGACAACCGTAGAGTACACCCGATGCAATTTTTGAGTAGGGTAAGGGAATTCAACCGATTTAATAGTAGTAGTTGGGAGATTAAATTGTTAAAAATTTTAAAGTGTTTTAAGGGTAATTCAGAAATATGGGCGGAAGTACATAATACAGAGTGGAGTAGTTATGAGAAATTTGAGTTAGCATTCCGAAACAAGTATTGGTCAGAAGAGGACCAGGAAATTTTACGTAGTAAAATAATGGGAACGGGGAATTATGGGAGAATAAACAACCACCTAACCATGTATGTAATGACAATATATTATGAAGCAAAGTACCTAGAACCGCCGTTGCCGTTCCGGTCATTTGTGAGACATATTAGCAAACACCTGCCCAGAAAGGTACAGATTACGTTAATGACGAGAGAGATAGTGTATATAAATGAACTAGAAAATATGTTAGACGTATTACAAAACATTGGGGAACGCGAAGTAGGGAGGTGTCCAAATCCAACAGCGGGACATAATAACGAGAATTATCATCAGTATAGAGGAACACCAAACTCTTATAGAGGAATGAGGGGAAATAATAACCCTAATTTTAGAGGCAGGATTTGGAAATGTTTGAGTTGCGAATACGAGAATTATGCTATCCGAACAGTGTGTTACAGGTGCAACAAAACACGAGATTGCCAACGGGGCAACGTGGCCCCGAATCAACATCATCAACAACAACGAGGAGGAGGTAATGACAGAGGCGGCGGACATGCGACTAGAGGGAGAGGTGGATATAATCAAGCAGTGGCAGGTCCATCCATGGGAAACTAGAAGAGACAATGGGGAACCGGGCCCATCCATTGTCGGAGGAGAACCTGGGGGTCCAAGAGGAGTGTAACTACCGCAACAACATAATTATTAAGGACATGGCGGAGGAGTTACTGGAGGAGGACGCTGCAGAAATGACAGAAACCAAAACTGGATTGACGGAGGTATTTGTAACCATAGAAGGTAAGGATTATAAAACATTAATTGACACAGGGAGTGAGATATCAGTAGTTTCAGAGAATGTACTGGGTGAATTACAAAGGGTAAATAAAAATATTCCATCATTACCAGTTGCGGGAGTAACAGTAGTGGGGGTGACTGGAGTACGAAGTAAACGAGTTACTAAACAAGTACAATTAAACATATACATTAATGAAATAGAATTTGAGAATACTTTTCTAGTAGTTAAGGGTTTGAATTTAGATATAATTCTGGGAAACGATTTTTTGGAGAGAAATAAAGCAGTAATTGATTTTAATCAGAGAATAGTAGAATTTAAGAAGGGGCATGAACCAGTCAGGGTAAATTTTAAGCGGGTGTTAGACGGAGTTAGAGTTACGGGTGTAAAGATGATACAAAACCGAGTAGGCGAGGGAATTATAGAAACCAGAGTGAATGTATGTCAAGAGAGTGAGAGCGTAGAGAATGAGGAGAGAGTATGGGGAAATAGGGCAGATAAATTTTTTAAGGAGGGTGGGGTTGTAGGGAATCCCCAACGACAGGAGTTGTGGGCAGTTATTGAACGTTTTAGAGATGTGTTTGCTGAGTTGCCTGGAAAAGCCAGGGACTACGTATGCGAGTTGAAGATTCGAGAACTCCTCACCCTACATGCAGAGGAGTTATCCAGTGCCATTTTCGAAGAGGAGAGTCGTTAAAGAGGAATTGGACCGGATGATAGAAGGGGACATCATTGAAAGATCTATATCGCCTTACTCTAATCCATTGGTAGTGGTCATCAAAAAAGATGGAAAGGTAAGATTGTGTTTAGACGCTAGAAAAATGAATCAAATTATAATACCTGACCGGGAGTCACCGGAAGCCATGAAAGAAATTCTTCAAAAGTTTAGTGGAGTCAGATATATGACGTCCTTAGATTTGACAGCAGGATACTGGCAAGTTCCATTAGCGCCAGAGAGCCGGAAATTTACTGCATTTCTTTTCAATGGTAAGAACTATCAGTTTAAACGTCTACCATTCGGACTAAACACTAGTGTAGCCAGTTTTATAAAATGTTTAGATATGATTTTACAACCCAAGGATCTAGATTTTTTAATTGTATATGTTGACGACATACTAATAGCATCAAGAACATTCTCTGAACACTTAGAACACATAGAATGCGTTTTAAATAAATTGCAACAATGGGGATTAACTGTTAATTGGGAGAAGTCAAAATTTCTACAAACTGAGATACATTTTTTAGGTTTTATTATCACTCCCGAGGGTATTTTAGCAAACCCAGATAAAGTAGAAGCCATCATACATTTTCCAGAACCAAAAAATAGTAAACAGTTGCAGAGCTTTTTAGGATTATGCAATTTTTATCGAAAATTTCAGAGAAATTATGCGCATATTACCTCTAAGCTAAGTGCGGTTTTGCAAAAGAATAAACAATGGAAATGGGGCGAGCAGGAAAGAATTGTTTTCAATGAAATTAAAGAGAAATTTATAAATATGATAATGATGAATCACCCCGATTTTCAGAAAAAGTTTTATTTACAGACTGATGCCAGCAACATAGCCCTCGGCGCAGAACTTTACCAGGAGGGTGAGGATCAGGAGCACCGGACCATCGCTTTTGCCAGCAGGACTTTATTGGCAGCAGAAAGGAATTACACCACGACAGAGAAAGAATTGCTGAGCATCGTCTTCGCAGTGAAGAAATTCCGCACTTACCTGCTAGGAAACCAAACAGTCAGGACCGATAATAAGGCCTTATCGTTCTTGAACACATGTAAGCTGACGCATAGCAGATTAACCAGGTGGGTGCTAGCATTACAAGAATATCATTTTTCATGGGAATATATTAAAGGAACAGATAACAAAGTACCTGACACTCTGTCCAGGGTAGATACAATAGATAATAAGACAGGGAGAGATCTGAAAGAAATAGAAATTTTTCGATTAACAAGGGAGGATAGAATTTTTGGGGAGGAATTGAGGGAAATCAAAAACATACAAAGATCAGAAAACAAATTAGGTAAGATAATAGCTAGTTTAGAAGCAGATATAAATGGTTCAGAGTATAATACACATTTCCAGATATACGAGTATAAGGGAATTCTGTTTAAGAAAGTAGAAGGGGGTGAACGGGATTGGCGGTTAATGATACCTGAGGAGTTAGTAGATAAGATCATATGGGATTGTCACATAAGATATGGTCATTTTGGTGCGAAAAAATGTACAAATGTATTAAAAGAATCTTGTGTATTTAAAAATATGGAGAGGAGAGTTAGAAGAGTATTACGAGTTTGCGATTTGTGTCAAAAATCAAAAGTAGTAAATTATAGGGTTGAAAGGGAAATGAATTTTATTAAAGTTGAAAGACCTTTTGATTTAGTTGTGGTAGATTTGTATGGACCACTGCCTAAAGGTAGAGGTGGAGTGGTATATATTTTTGTTGTTTTAGACACTTTTACCAAGTTTGTTAGGTTGTACAGCGTAAAGAGAGCTACTAGCAAGGTGCTCAGCGAAAAGATCACCAAGGACTACATGATCAACGTAGGTAAGCCGAAGGTAATTTTATCCGATCATGGGCCGCAGTTCATCAGCGGTAAGTGGCGACAAACTCTTGGCTGGGAAGGCATCATACCCAAGCATACGGCAGTATACCATCCACAGTCGAACCAGGCAGAGCGGGTGATGCGAGAAATCGGCAGGATATTCAGGGCGTATTGTCACTCCAAACACTCAGAATGGCCTTTATACATGAAGAAGGTGGAGGATTGGTTAAACAGCACAACCCACGATTCTACAGGATTTACACCGTACGAACTAATCAAGGGAAACCGTCCACCCAGAATACTAGCACAACTTTTTGAATATCCACCGGCAGAAAGAATTCTCGACAGGGATGTAAAAATACAACTTGCAAACGAGAGTCTACACACCAAGGGAGAGAGGAGAAAGCGGAAGCATGATGAAAAGGGTAAGTGGGTCAAATATGAGATAGGACAGTTAGTGTTGGTAAGGAGGCATGACTTGTCTAGCGCACTAGATAAAGAAATAAAGAAGTTTTTCCTCTTATATGAAGGACCTTATGAGATTATAGAAATAAAAATGAACAACGCATATGTACTACGCAATCAGGTAACACAGGAGATAGTGGGCACACAAAATGCTACGAATTTAAAATTATATTGGTCAAGGTAAAATTTTCTTTTGAATTTTAACATGTTATGTATGTTTTCAGAAGGGACTCTCCCCCATTTTCGGGCGGTCACGACCTTACCAGTCCTGGCCGTGGTTTTCGGCATTTGGAGGGATACTGAACTTCCTTCGGGCAGGGACACGATGATGGTCCGGCTCCACCAAAATTGGTAAAGATTAGAAATTTCACCACATTTTGAACGGGGAGGGGGACCCATAAAGGTACGTGATACGAATTAATTTTTTTTAACACTCAAGGTGCAGCGGCTAGGTGTACCATATCACGTACCAGCACTGCCTTTGAGTGATTGTAAATAGTAGTGGAGGCTATATATATTAAAGACAGTGCATTCACAAACATTTTTTTAATCTCATTGGTAAAAATAAAATTTCACCTATGAGAGCAATTACAGAATAATGAAAAAGATGAGTTTTGTGGCAAGGGGGATGGGGAACAGGTAGACGGCAGGTTAGGATAAATGGGAGAATGAAAGGATTAGATCTGGTGTTGAAGGTAGTAAAACGGGGACGTGAATTCACGTAGTACGTCTACCGGGTCCCAATTCTCTTTGCGGCAAAACCCCCGTCTTTTCAGGCGATTACTACCGTATTAGCTTTAAGGATAACATTAGCCTCCAACTTATCAATATATAATTTGGAATGTTTATAATTTTAAACTTATGTCAGTAGTTAGAGTGCATTTTAGTAAATAAGTGACCATTATAATCATGAAATTTGTAGTACAAGCTAAGAAAAGCGAAAGGTTTGCTGTGTAAGGGTTAAGAATATGGATGTGTCTAAAAAATGTAAAAATGGAAATCAATCAAGTAATTAAATATACCCAAACATATAAGAGTTGACCTTCCGTGAATTGCAGTAGCGGTGTCAGCGTTGGCCTTATATGTCTTTTGGTAGTTTCCCCACATTTCGGGCGGTCACGGTTTCACCAGGCCCTGGCCGTGGAATTGTGTAAGTAGTTACAAAATTGGTGAATGTTGAAATTGAACAAGGGGGTAAACAGGGGAAACTACATAACTATGGAACAGCGGCTATCGTTGAAGGTGTCAATAGTGCCGTCTTTAAGGGCGTGTGAATCATTTTAGTAGGATTACTGGTGTCCTCGGACATCAGTAATACCGAATTTTTATGTAACGCAGAACCAAGAACGGTATAGTCAGCGATTATGCCTTATATATGTAACTTCAGTTCTTGGGAATGCAAATGGACGCCACAGTCCAACATCAGAAAACAATAGTGTGTGTGGAAAAGGAGCTGGCAGTTACAAGCCAGGGGCACAGATATAGCATCTGTGCATAAGGCAAACGCTCGATCCGGTTCATCCGGCGGGTGGTTACCTAATTGTAACTGGGAAAAAGAGGGGACCTTAAGTAACGATGTAGTGGGAGTGTAGCTGTAAATGCAGTGAGAGGGTGACGACCTCTGTAAACAGTGGGCGGTCAACTTATAACACGACTCTATAGAGAGAGTTGGGGGTTGACAATCCATAGAGCTGTTCAGTAACTGTTGCTATGACTATGTCTCAATGAGTAGCGATGTATGTCCCTATGAGAGCAAAATGATTTTAAGTACCAGATGTAACTTGTAATGAATTCAAATAACAGTGTAGGATAACTATATAATTTTGTGTATGTGTATTAATTGTATGTAGGATGTTAGGTATAAGGATTATAAAAATATGTATTGTATATAATTGTGGAATGGTATCTATAGTAAGGTCATTTACCTTGCCAAGAAAATCAGCTGATCAGATGTAGTATATCACTTATAAATGATTTGAAAATTTTTCAAGGTAGTTAAATGTTTGAATATAATGAAAATGGAATATAATTAGTGATTGAAAAATAGATTTTCAATGTGGTTAAAGATTTTAATTTAAATGATGGAGATAATTTGAAATAGTTAAGAATTTTAAATGGTTTGTAAAAGTTAGAAGTTGGGTGATTATTATTTCGTTAGGACATTTAGATCAGTCCCAGTTAAGTTTAAAAGAATAAAGTAAGATTATTGTGAACAAAAGTAATGTAGAATTTGAGATGTAATAGTGACACAGTAGCTATGGGGAAAATATGTAGAGTAATGATTGATATATTGAGGTAATAAATAAATGGAGATATTTTGTAAATGAAAGTGAGGTAATGTGAGAGTAATTAGAGAATGGGGAATTTTGTAAGGGGGGTGGTGTAATGGGGAGTCCTCAACGAAAAGCGGTGTGGCGGGAAGGGAACGATTAGCGCCGGAAAGGCAATTTTTGATTTTTATGCCTGCCATATAGGTGATGTTTGAATTTCAACTGTATTATTGTTTATATGTATTACTAGTGTTTTATTGAATTATATTGTTTAGAAATATGTGTAAACAAATGTTAGAGTAAGTGAATTCATGTTTTAATAAGGTATTCAATTTATTTTCTTTAGGATTGTTATTAATATTGAAGAGAATTGATAGATTTGATAGAGTCATGTAAAAGATTTTATTTTTTGAGTTTGAAGAAAGAAATTGTAACAGAACAGATTGATTTGGAACTTAATGATTGAACCAAATTTAATGATTGGAATTTAATTTGTTTGCTATATCGTAATTTGAAGAATGATTTTAAAATGTTTAAGGAGTTTGTTTAGGATGTATTAATAAGTATATGTATGCGCCCAGTATTGCTGAAGGCGACCCAGTATGCATGACAAGGGGGAACATATCGGTTGAGGATCTGGCATGGTATAAGACCAAGGGTTTGGATTTTGGGGGGTGGCATGTTAGAAGGTTAGGTGCGCTGTGGTGCGTGTCTGTTCGATTTTATGGTGTTGTGATCTCGTATAGAGAAGTCCAGTATTATCGTTCAGGTGCAGCCAGAGCCTCCAAGCTAGGGGGGTAGTTTACCCATGATGTGTAAGAATAAATGGGGGGTTGTTGGCACCATATCCTCACCGATCCTCTTAGGATTTAGCAATGAGATTTCTTCTGTTTCGGCAGAAGATCTCTCATTGGGGGGTATTGTAATGGGGCGAAAAGGGGTATTGTATTTTGTTGTAATTTTATTCTGTTTTATTCAATTTATACGGGCCCAAAACAGCGAGTCACCTACATAAAACGGTTCAGTGCGTTGGATGCGGCGTGGTCAACAACAGTTTAATTCACAGAATTCCAGTGCGCACATGCCTGTGCTTTCCGTTGGGGAGAAGAGTAAAAACTTTGTAGCTAACAACCAGCTACAATGGAATGCGTCCTGTGTACGACAACGCAATTGAATTCACAGAATTTAAGGGCTGGGTTACACACACCAACGCGCAATAACAACCAGGCGCGCGGATGGGACGCTTAGATAAAAAACCAATATGGCACGAAGTAACTAATTTTGTTCGCACGTGGTCCGAGCTGGTGGAAGTATGGATAAGTCACGCCCATTTGCGTGACGTGCAGAAAGGCAGTGAGATTTTGTCAACGTCAGACACACGTAAATAACACGTGTTAAATGAACAGTGACGGACGATTCGGATCATAAGGCATTGTAAGTTCCGTTATGCCTAACTTCTGGTGGGAGATTGGCTAGTGACTCTCGCTCTCAGTTGAATTAACTCCGTTCGCCGGCCGGGAACTCTACGAAGTCGCGCATTTCTAAATTTATTATTTTTGGTAAAAAGTGTCAACTTGTGCTTACAAAATGAATCGATATCTAAAATGTAGCCAGTGAAGTGACGGAAAACCTTTAAAGTGAATATGACCAACGAAACATTTGGATATAACTAGTGCAGCATGCGGCGACGAGAGGGACATCTCAAGTCAGGTTCCCGATTTTAGTTCCTTTTAATTCAATGAGCGGTATTAAATAATGGGAAGGTAAATGGAATGAAAATGTGTGTGCAGCAAACTGGGTCGTTTTATACAAAATATAGAATAAGTTAGTTGAATTTTAAAGTTTTTTTTATATATAAATATATGTATATGTTTTGATACTAGAAGAAAAGAGAAAAGTAAAACGCTATAAGATTATTAAACAAGAATATAGAAATGAAATAAAATCTGAGTTATGTTACCAAAACAAGAGTTGAGTACTTGAATAGTATAACCCTAAGTCACGCTTAACATTCACAGGTTCGTGCGACGTACCCTGGGCTCAAGTCAAGGTAGGTGAAAAAGAATTATTATTATAATATTGTGTATTAAATATAATAGCACAATGCAAAATAGTAATTTTAATGCCAAATTTGATAAAGTGAGCAATGACATTAGCGAAGTAAAGAGTAGTTGCGAAGTACAGAATAATAAATCTGATGAGTTAAAAAAACATATTAATGAAATTAATAAGCATTTAGAAAATACCAATGGAATATTTGAAAATAACTTTAACAAATTAGAACAGAATATTGAGAGAATGGGAGTGTGGGGAATAAATACAGGTAAGAACAACACAAACGAAAGTGACGGAAATATATGTATTAATGGTAGTGGTAGTAGTTTAGATACAAAAAAGGTGACGGTAGACAAGGTGAGAAATAACGGTAATTATAATAATGGGTTAACGAGTGATAACAGTGGTGAAATTAAAAACGTGGTGTTAGAGAGTAAGGTTGTGAGCAGAGAAAGTGTTGATGAAGTTGTGAGAGTGGGTGTAGAGAGGTTAGGTGGGCCAAGGGCAAATTTTCCCCAAGTTTATGGTGAAACAGAGGTTTCACAGCTATTTTATGAGGACAGAGTTTCCTCCAGTAGTTGTGTGGAAGACGAGGTGTCTTCAAGTAGTCCCGTAATTTGTTGTAATATTCTTGGAAGTGCCAAGACATATAGTAAGTTTGTTGTGCCCTTTGCATGGTACGAAAGAAGTCAAGGGGGTTGTGACAGGTGTTATGATGATGAGAGATATTTAGAGAGAGAGTTGTGTCTAGATAGGGAGATTGAATTATATCAGTTAAAGAGAAATTATAAAAAGTTGAAAGAGAGGTTAGAATTGAAGGAAATAGATGATATAAAATACTTACCTTGTGAAATAGAGATGGATGATTATTTTGATGATGCTGTTGTAGACGATAAACGCTTATTTGATGATGTAATTGATATAGTAGAGGAATATGATGATAAAATAACTTACCTTATGTTGAACAAAAATACTGATGGAGACAGAACTAAAATCACCAATGTAGACGAGCTTTGTGAATTAATGGTAGATAAAAATATAGTTAATTATTGTGTTAATGTAATTAACGAAAGTAGTCATTATAATGATCATTACAATGTAATGTATGTTGACAAGAATGACTTGTGTTATAAATATATAAGACTAATATACGATGATGGAGGTTAATTAAAAAATCAGTGAATGGACATTTTAAATATTTTAGTTTATGGTAATGACCTGGCTAGATTATGAAATGAAGTGTGGTAAACAGAAAAAGAATGACAAGAATTTGTAAATAAATGTATAGTGAAATTAATTGTGTCTATGTTGTAAAATGTATTTAATGTAAACAATGTGTGTATGTAGTAGAAATTGTTTTAATAATAATAATAATATTTTGACAGACTAAATAAATAACAAGAATAATTATGAAGGTAATAAATGAAGTGTAATTGTTTTGGAGTAAGGTTAAAACTAATTGGTGTTTTTAAGGATTTATGGAATTAAATAATTGGAGATAGTTTTGAATTTTCAATGGTTAATGTAATGTAAAATGTGGTAAATGTTAGAATTTGGGTGACAAGCATAAAGAAGGCATTTGAATTAATCAGTCCAAGCTAAGTTTATGTAATGTAGAAAAGTGAGTATTAATAGTGACACAGTAGCGATAGGGATTATATATAGAGTAATGAGAGGGATGTAATGGGAAAATAATTAGTTGATAGAGGAATTTTGTAAAGGGGGGTGGTGTGATAAGGAGTCCTCAACGAAAAGCGTTGTGGCGGGAGGTGAATAGTTTTAAATGGGATTTGGTGGGGTTACCTAGGGGGAGTCCAGGAACCAATAAGGTAATGAGCATAGGGAGGGAACACACGGCCTAAGTACAAAGAGGGTAGAGAGTATTTTGTTATAAGGGTTGTTCAAACTTTGTACTTTGTTTATCAGCTGTACGCAGTGACTACTGCAATGCGACACGGGCGGATGACGTCACGTGCTTATCAAATGCTGCCGGCGGTCAGCTGGCCGACGGGAGACAAGTTTTAGTTTTAGTTTCTAACCAGGCTCCGAGCGGAACTCTCGTTAAACAATTTCACTTCCAGCCGCGGCTTCTGGACAATTCTTAAATATGTATCATACTAATTAATTTAATCAGACTACCTGCGTCCATCTTCAATGGACTACGATTTCTTTCAAAACTAATTACGGGCGTTATGGCCTCTAATACATCCGCACGTGTCGATCATGATCAATACATCTTAATATTTCAATAAACGCATTTCTAATAACAGTACTACAGTCCACTTCTTTTCATACAAACAATCCAGCCCTTCCTGCATAGCGTCTTTGGAACAACTCGAGATCATCAAGAGCTTCCAAACCGCAACATTTTTGGTCATCCGGGCAGGATTTCTTATTTTTGGCCCAAAAACGAAAACGTTTTTGATCCCCACGGGACGGATTTCTTATGTTTGGGTCCACAAGCGACCGCATTTCTTTGTCCGCATCATTTTTGGCCCAACCGATCTGAATTTATTCTCGCCCTACGGGCATCATTTTCGTCCTGAGCGACACCATTTTGTGAATCACATCGCAGTCAACACGACAAGATTCGGCCAAGCAGTAGACCAGAGACGACGGGACACGGCAGGACAGCAGTTGCGAGTTCAAGTAAAAAGGTTCCACAGCTTTAATTCATGGAGGGTTACAACATGAGGCGTCATCTGACCAGTAGAGACAGGAGGTGCAACAGCTCCTAACAGGATCGAGCAACGGGATCGAAGCCAGCTTCAGCACGAATGGATCAACGTCCACGTGACTATGAAATTTTTACTTATATTTAACGTTTAACAATATTTCACATTTAGCAGTTATTTCTTAACACCTTTGTATAAACAGACACCATTATTACACAATACAACTTAATAAGTGGTTGGCAGTTCATTATCAGTTAAAACTTCAAAGATAAAGATATATGTTGCTATCATTTAAATTCATAATTTTAATAATTTTAATTGCCAACAAAGCTTGATTAATAGAGAGAGTAAGCCTATGTTCTAGCAAGTATTATGTTCATAAACAACGATCGCTAGCTACCGCAACGTATTCAAATTTATTAAAACTTAAGTTTATGGTTCACATGCTCTATGCTCAAATTCTTTCAAGGTATTTTTCCTTTTTTTTCTTAAATTGTAATAATGGCAGATGTAAGGGCTCTAATAAAAAAACGAGGCACAATTAAAGCCTCAATATCACGCGTAAATACTTTCGCGGATAACTTCGATTTGGTAACCAGCGATCCTCATGCGCTGAAAATAAAACTGCGACATTTGATGGAATTATCCACCAAATACGATGAGATTCAATCCCAAATCGAAGCCGAGGAAGCGGACGTTGCTTTAACGAGTGATAGGGTACAAACGGAAGACGATCTTTGTAATATAGAGTGTAAATTGCAACACCTGCTGGAGGAAGCTGAGCATGTAAACCAGAAACCAGTAATTAATGCTGAAAGTAAACAGCTTACAACACCCCCCATTCAATTGGAACCAATCAAATTACCACGGTTTGCGGGTAGTATTGTTGAGTGGCAACATTATTATCACATTTTTCTTGAATTAATTCACGTCCGAGCAGACCTGACGGATATACAGAAACTTCACTATTTGCACTCGTCATTATATGGCGAGGCGCTTAACGTAATAAAGTTGTTACCAATCACTCATGAGAATTACGCGGTGGCTATCGATCTGTTGAAGAATAGATATGACAGTAAGCTGTCATGGTTTCCGCCCACCATGTCGGGAATGTCCTGGACGTACCATTGGTTCAACAAGAACCCCAAGTCAGCATATCTAAATTCATTGATGAAATCTCAGCCAATATAAACGCTTTAAATAATTTCAAACTGCCAGTCAACACATTCGAAATTATTGTCATATATTACTTAGCTAAAAAACTTGATAATTACACTTTCCGGTTGTGGAAAGAGAGTTTGTCGGAACATAAATTACCTTATTTTAATAATTTTATGAATTTTCTAAATTCACGAAGAAAATTACTACAAAATCTTGATAACGCGACTACCCCAACGAGCAGGTTGAATAAAAGCGATAAGTCTCCTTATCGCAAGGCAGTTAAACAGATAAGCGCTCCTAGGGGGGCATTCCATTCTCATATCAGAAACAATTTATGTAGACTGTGTAACGGTGAACATAGAATTATCGACTGCTTACAATTCACATCGCTGTCTATCCCTGACAGAAGAAACGTCTTAATAAAAAACAAACTTTGCTTAAATTGCCTTCGTCCGGGACACGAAAGCTCAAAATGTCCCTCAAAATTTTCTTGCAAAAAATGTTCTAGGTGTCACAACACCACAATTCATGTCCCCAACAGAGACGGAGCTTCCATTAATAACCAATGCTCACTGAAGTCACAGACCAATAAATCGGTATTGTTATCCACCGCCGTCTGTATGACCGCTAATAAGGTCGGTAGGAAATGTCCCTTTAGGATATTACTGGAATCCGGTTCTCAAGCGAACTTTTGCACAATGGATTTCGCCCGCAGAATGGGCCTCCAATTCGTTAAATCGCAACTACCAATCACGGGTATAAACAACTCGCTTTCCCAGGCTGACTTTAGTACAAAGGTAAGGCTACATTCTCGCTATAAACCCTTCACGTTAAATGTACATTATGCCGTACTACCCAGTATAACTAATAATTTGCCGGCGGAGTCGTTCGATCTTGCCTCTTTGAATTTACCCAAGCACGTATTCTTGGCGGATCCTCACCTACATTGCTCGGCGCAAATCGATGTATTACTCGGCGCTCAATATTTTCTCCAACTAATTGAACCTATTAAATTTACGCGCGGACCGCACTTCCCTATAATTCAGGAGACTAAGTTAGGATTTATTTTGGCCGGTGACTTACCCTTCAACATCGACATAACTAAAACAGTTTCGTCCTTTATGGTCTGTAAGGATGATAGTCAGATTTCCTCACAACTAAAAGAATTTTGGAAGTTGGAGGAGATCTCTAGTCGCGAACCCTACTCTGAGGACTCGCCGTGTGAAAAGCATTTTGTGGAAACCACTAGCCGCAACCGCGATGGGAGATTCGCGGTATCCCTGCCCCGCAGGTCTGATAAATTTCATTTGGGAGATTCTCTCCGCGGAGCTATCCGCAGGTTCCAATCGTTAGAGTTCAAGTTCAAGCAGAACCCTATCCTTTATAAGGATTATAGCGAGTTCATGAGTGACTACTTGAAACTTGGCTACATGTCGCCACTTAATGATTACGATTTGTCGCTTGACAACTCAGATATTTTTTATCTGCCCCATCACGCAGTCTTCAAGGACTCCAGCCTAACCACTAAATTGCGCGTGGTATTTGACGCCTCCGCTAAAACCACAAATAATCTGTCCCTCAACGATACTCTAATGGTCGGTCCTACGATCCAGCGGGATCTGTTTTCGATAATGGTTCGGTTCCGTACCCATCGATACGTACTTATTGCGGACATAGAAAAGATGTATCGCCAGATCATGGTTAACCCAAAGGATTCAAACCTGCAACGCATCGTTTGGTGTGATGCGCCGCATAAGGAATTGCGACATTACGCTTTAAGGACGGTTACGTATGGCACTGCTAGTGCCTCCTTCCTTGCTACATGTTGTCTGGCTCAGATAGCCTACGAAAATAAATCCGACTACCCTACAGCTTCTAGGGCCATAGCCAATGATTTTTACGTAATGATCTTATAACGGGTTCGGATGATCCGAACGTCTTAGCTAAAATGAAATGCGAGATCGTGAAGTTGCTAAGTAGGTATGGTTTCACGTTACATAAGTGGTTCTCTAACCACCATAAGATTATGACCCTTCGCGCCCAAGTATCCCATGACTTCAGCAAAGGTCAAAACGTGCGTACATTGGGAATCCAATGGAACGTTGAACAGGATAATTTTTTATACAACGTTAGGGGTGATGATAATTTGACCGTGTTCAACAAAAGAAGCGTGTTGTCGGTCATTGCTGGGATTTATGATCCACTGGGTCTTATCGCACCCATCACATTTTACTGCAAGCATTTTGTGCAACAGTTGTGGTAGGCGGGCACAGATTGGGACGAACCCCTATCTGGGTCATTAGCCAATCAGTGGTTAGAACTATACTCTCAATTAGTTTCCGACACTCATTTTAAGATTACGAGGTCAGTTAAGAGTTCGAACAATTATCCAATTAGTTCATTACAGCTTCACGGATTCGCCAACGCTTCGGCTAAAGGTTATGCGTGTTGCATTTATGTGCGGGCGGTCTATTCAAACGGCGCCATATCGTCAAACTTGTTGTATGCTAAATCTAGGGTCGCTCCGCTGAAACAGATAACGCTACCACGTCTTGAACTTTGTGCTTGTTTATTGCTGTTGCAATTAACGTCCAAGGTTTTAAACGCCATCAACTACAATTTTGACGGACTATATCTCTATTCGGACTCGATGATAGCGTTGCATTGGATATATCAACAATCTTCCCGCTGGAAGGTATTTGTGGCCAACCGTGTCGCGGAAATACAGCGTCTTGTTAGCAGCAGGGGAACTTGACATCATGTAGTATCAGCTGACAACCCTGCCGACATTTTATCGCGCGGTTGCCTCCCTCGTAGTTTGCACTGTCATACTCAGTGGTGGCACG
Organism: Magicicada septendecula; assembly: GCA_034769895.1. Classification (NCBI taxonomy): domain Eukaryota; kingdom Metazoa; phylum Arthropoda; class Insecta; order Hemiptera; family Cicadidae; genus Magicicada; species Magicicada septendecula. The sequence continues at coordinate 746,037,009 of CM068367.1, read as the reverse complement.
GTCCGTCCTGGTTGGCGCATGAGTCAGCATCATGGCCAGTCAGCGCTTTCGACATTAATACTCCCTGTACTTATCCCGACCTTGAGCAGGAATGTCGCAAGCAGCTTCCAACCTCACTAATTGTCGCGTCCTCAACACATAGTTATGTTGAAAATTATTCATCCCTTACTAGGCTTATTTGTGTCTTCGCATATTGCCGCAGATTTTTTCGCAATTCTAGGCTCCCGGTTGTTGACATAGACACGTCCTTTTTGTCTGCTCAAGAATTGTCTGACACACTCTTGATTTTTGTCCGGCAATCTCAGCAGTTGCATTTCGGCGTAGAAGTTAAGGAACTTGAGGCACACCGGTGCCTTCCTCGCAGTAGTAAAATTCTTGCTCTCAACCCCTTCCTGGATGAATCAGGCATTTTAAGAGTGGGTGGACGCTTGCAATTCTCCCCACTTAACTACGCGAGTAAACACCAAATAAATTTGCACCCGCACTCTCATCTCACGAGATTAATAATTGAGTATGAACATATCCGTTTGTTGCACGCTGGGGTGCAATCAAATCAAGCTTCGCTTAGGCGAAAATATTGGATCATACACAGCAAATCCTATATCCGCTCAGTGATACATAAGTGTGTCACTTGTTTTCGTTTCCGGGCTAGAGGCGCGAATCAACTATTAGGTCAGTTACCCCCTTCTAGGGTCACGCCTTCTAGGCCATTTTCACAGTCTGCTGTGGACTACGCCGGTCCTGTACTTTTGCGCCATGGCAGGCAGCGATCTAAGTCCACGACCAAGGCATACATCGCGTTATTCATATGCATGTGTACAAAGGCCATCCATTTAGAATTGGTGTCGGATCTCACTTCCAACGCCTTTATAGCGGCTTTAAAAAGGTTCATCTCGCGCAGAGGTATTCCCGCGCAGATATTTTCAGATAATGGTAAGAATTTTCGTCGTGCCAACCACACCTTATATGATTGGTACAAATTTTTAACCTCAAAGGAAGTTGAGCAATCTTCTCTGGAGTTTTGCGGTCTCCACGGTATCAAATGGTCCTTTATCCCCCCTTCAGCCCCTCATTTCGGTGGTTTGTGGGAAAATGGTGTAAGGAGTGTTAAATTTCATTTACGTCGCGTAATAGGCGGTACGATCTTGAATTTTGAGGAATACTCTACTCTTCTTTCTCAAATTGAGGCTTGCCTTAATTCACGCCCTTTGTGCGCGGTGTCCGACGATGCTAGAGACCCTGAACCCTTAACTCCTGCTCATTTCCTGGTCGGTGCTCCACTGACTGCACTTCCGGAACCCGACTATACCCAAAGCAATAATAGTCATTTGGGCAGATGGCTTCTGCTCCAAAAATTTACGCAGACCATCTGGAAACGGTGGTCTAGGGATTATCTGCACCAGCTGCAGAAGCGCAATAAATGGCGCACCCCATTAAGGAATTTGAATGTCGGACAGCTTGTCCTCATTTTGGATGATAATTCCCCCCCACTAGAGTGGAAGCGTGGGGAAATTACCAATGTTTTTCCGGGTCAAGATTCCTTAGTACGCGTCGCAGAAGTTCGCACCGCGCTAGGTATCTTACGCCGACCCATCCACAAATTATGCCCCCTTCCGGTGGCAACAAACTAGTCGTATGCGTGCCATACGAGACATACTAGGATTGTGAACTTGTCACATTGCCTGGACTATGCCTGGGACATTCCCCGGGCGAGCATACAAGTCAATTGTATCATAAACATTGTAAGTATTGTTTACGTGCCGATAGCTATTACTGCAATAGTGACTGTGTTTTCATATGTACTATCAATTATTTATGGATGTTGTGTATTGTCATATGTTTATATAATCCAAGTTCCGAGAACTACAAGTGTTACTTATGGTATCAATTATTCTACGTATGTATTGTATTTTCTAATGGTCATATATTATGAAATTTATTGGGGTTGTTGTGTCAATATCTTGGTGAAATTATTATATTTTTTATGGTGTTATCACTTGTTATTGTAATGCTTTGCAAATGTCAATGGGTATTATTTGGGAAAGATCAATGTCTACTTAATCATTGTATTATTGTGTGCATTGTGTTACTATTATGTTTTGGGTAATTTACTGTCAGTTTGCCCTTACTATTTGCATAAGGGTTAATTTCTTGTATACCTTGTAATTGTTAATTGAATTCATATTATGGTTATTATGTCATTGCGCTGTAGCCAATACGCCAATTGTTGTATCATTTTTGCCATGTAAGTCTAATTATTGTATTATTAATTTAACGTTTAATTTACAAAATCGTCCCGATTTTGGCGGGCAGTATGTTCAAACTTTGTACTTTGTTTATCAGCTGTACGCAGTGACTACTGCAATGCGACACGGGCGGATGACGTCACGTGCTTATCAAACCCTGCCGGCGGTCAGCTGGCCGACGGGAGACAAGTTTTAGTTTTAGTTTCTAACCAGGCTCCGAGCGGAACTCTCGTTAAACAATTTCACTTCCAGCCGCGGCTTCTGGACAATTCTTAAATATGTATCATACTAATTAATTTAATCAGACTACCTGCGTCCATCTTCAATGGACTACGATTTCTTTCAAAACTAATTACGGGCGTTATGGCCTCTAATACATCCGCACGTGTCGATCATGATCAATACATCTTAATATTTCAATAAACGCATTTCTAATAACAGTATTACAGTCCACTTCTTTTCGTACAAACAATCCAGCCCTTCCTGCATAGCGTCTTTGGAACAACTCGAGATCATCAAGAGCTTCCAAACCGCAACAAGGGTAGAATGATGTAACTGGAATTAGAGAATTATTGGTAAATATTTTGAGAGAGGGGTGTCAGACTAATTAAATCTGTTAGTGAGTATTAGAGTCAGAAGGGGGGTGAGGTTATATTTAAACACCCAAGTTGTAAATCGAAATGTTATGAATAACTAAGAGTCACCCAAACTAATTGAGAATGAAAATGTTAAAGAGAGAATCAGAGTTAAAAGGTAATAATAACTGAAGCAAGTGAAAGATTTTAATAGAATTTGAAAATAAAATAAAGATGTAAAATGTGTAATTTTGGTCAATTTAAATGTGAATTTTATTGTTTATTGTAAGGTAATGATAACCATGTTGTTTTGAGTGTTCTATGTTTATTATGTTATATTATGTTTGAATGAAAAAATTATAAACATGTTCCATGTATTTTCATGGTGCGGCTTTGTGTAGTGCATCAAGGACAAGGTCATTCACCTGGCCCAGAGAGATCAGCTGATGGCTGATTTTTTATATATAGTGTTTTTTACAATTGAAACGTAGATTTTATTTGTGTATTTATACTGAAATGATTAAAGAATAAATTTAGCTGACAAAATGATTCTTTTGGGAATCGAAATTTTTTTTGGGAAACAAAAATTTTTAATTTTTCATTGTGCCTGCCGTATAGATGGTGTTTTGATGTTTAGGGTATATTGTTGATTGGATGTTAATGTGTTAACTGATTTATATTATTCATATTGTATGTGTTGTAAACAAATGTAATGATAAGTGAATTTATGAGTTGATAAGATGTTCCATTTATGTGTTTTTTATGATTGTTAGTAGTAGTGAAGAAGAAGGGTAGATTCATATAAAAGATTTTGGGATTTTACTGAAATTAATGGTAATGTAAAAGTTTGATTTTGAACTTAGACTGATTTTTGAACAAAATCTAAATGATCTGAATTTAATTAGCTGCTGTGTTTTGATTTGAAAACGTAACGTTAGTTTGCGGAAAGAAATTGAAATTTGAAAGATAAAATATTGTATGAGTTAAAAGTATGGAGTTTGTTCAGAATGTAATAATGAGTATGTGTACGCACCCAGTACTTGCTAAAGGCAATCCAGTATGCATGCAAGGGGGAACATATCGGTTGAGGATCTGGTATGGTATAAGGCCAGGGTTTTGATTTTGGGGTGGAATGTTAGAAGGTTAGGTGTACTATGGTAAGTGTCTGTCCGATTTTATGGTGTTGTGATCTCGAACAGAGAAGTCCAGTAATCTCGTTCAGGTGCAGCAATAGTCGCCGAGCTAGGGGGGAGTTTACCCATGATGTGTTTAGAAATTAACGGGGGGTTGTTGGCGCCATATCCTCACCGATCCTCTTAGGGGTTAGCAATGAGAGTTCTTCTGTTGCGACAGAAGACCTCTCATTGGGGGGGGTCTTGTAATGGGACAATTCTGAAGGGTATAGATATTTTATTTCATTTAATAATTATTTGGGGCCAATCTGTTTAGGGCCCCTTTATGGCCACTAAGAACTGCTTTGTGTAACACCCTATATTCAAATCCGTGCCTAGTACAAGAGAGATAAAGACATTGGAATGCGGGGGTGTGTGAACTCGTGTGCCGTTGTCAATAATCTTGAACCTATAACGTCTCACCTACGTTATAACATCGGGAACCTGTGCATACTTACCTCAGAACAATTGCACGGGCTGCCATACTCGTAATTAACTTTTAATTATTAATTAAACCAGCTGTAGTTATAACTAAAGGAACTTTTACATGGGGGTCTGATGATTTATTCACTCAGTATTTTTGTGTAAAGTAATGACGTCTCTTTATTAAACAATTACTACAACAGCTCTACATAAATATTCCCACATAAGGTTTTCTTAATAAAAGATTACAATTTATAAAATATTTAGTGAAAAACGTGGGGTCAAAACATAAGGATTTATATGTGCTAGCATTATCCACGGATCCGGGACCTTAAACTTGTTTGTGAGTTACGCTCACTTATTCATATTCTATCAAACTATTTGGGGGCCATTTGAAGAATGGACTTAATCTAAAATTTGTGTATCAGTGAAGCTTTATATATATAAGCACTACTTGCTACTACAAATATTTTTGAAACGTAAGACATACTACATGTTTAAAGTGATTATCATTAAAGTCTTTCTATATTTATTTAAACTGTCTTTAACAACTCATTTGTTAGAATTTTAATTAATAACGGAGGACAAATCTCCGTGTCACCTGTGATATCCAGAAGTTTACTCGATGTCCGGTCCTTGGTCCTTGTGGTGTTCGTCAACGGTTGATGTTTAGTGGAGTTTACTTTCCTGTTGAAGTTCCTGAAGTGATTAGTTCATAATGAAGTAGCGTTGCGGTCCTCAGAAGTCTAGTAGTTAAGCATCGATAGTAGTATAAGTGCCGTAAATGTTCTTGTTTGTCGCAGAAATGCACGTCACATTATTGTTTATAAAAGTTCTCACTTTAGGTACCTCGTACCTTATTATTTTAAAACAACATTGAGATCTTACAAATTAGACAAATGAGATGTCATCCCTCACACAGTTATTTATTCCTTTTGGTTTTATAGATTACATTTAAACTTATTAGCACACTAATTTGCCAATACTTTTCGCTGCACATTGTTATAGCTGTACTCTAAATGAAATAACATATTGTCGTTCTTTGGGACATGGTTCAAGCGTGTGTTTACTACGCAAGCGCTCCATCTCGATTGATTTACTATGTTAGGACGGGTCAGTTAATCGCGCGGATTTTACGCATCGCAACAAAATAGTTCCTCCTTTCTTTTTTATTTAAGGGATTAAAGTTTGACCTTTTAATTATTCAAATATATTCTTTATTACAGACTTTATTATAGTACACTACTGTGTTCTTGTTTATTTATTTATTTAATATCAATGTACAAGGATTATTAGTTTGTTTATGGGTCGGTAATCAGGTTAATTCCGGTTAGCGCATGTCTATGCAGGATAAAATTAATAAAGGGTTTCCCTATCTTTACACTCGCATTACTTTTTTGGCATTTAATCTCTTTATTAAATATTATTATGATTTATGGTAGTGATATAAAATTAGTTTAAATGTGCGATTTATTAAAATTTAAATTTCTCAGCTTTTACATTTCCTATTTTATTATTTATTTTATTTTTAATTAATGAAATCGTCACATACTCCGCCGCTTAAATAAGACACAGGTGGGGAAATAGATGTGTTATTTGTTCAGCAAAGTACTGGGAGTATGCCTGGGGATTACCGTGTGAAATTTCTCTCACTCGTTTCTCTGTACAAAATTATGAGGTGCATAAGTCACTCTCGACTTGCTTATTCTTATAATCAATATATATATATATATATATACCTTACAAACTAACTCTTATACTACATAAAATTCACACTTTATTAAATATATCAAGAACATACTAAATGCTTCTTAAATCTACTACTTACGACTACTACCGGGTTTTTCTTTAGTTTGTGATTTACTCTTGTTATAGTATCACTCTTTAAGTAATTTACTACTTAATTATTACTTATATTCGATGTCAGCTGACTTCTCACTTTTCTCTACTTTCGATGAATAAGATTCAAGGTTGATCAGGCCTCGTACCTATTTATACAATTAGGTAGCAAATGGTTACTCAAGTACTCTTTAGCAGTTGAGTACAAAACATATACCTTTTTTACTACATTTATTTTGCTTGCACTCTACCATTTCCTTTTTCGTGACAACCCTTTATCTGCGAAATATGTGTTCTTCGTACATATTTTTGAGTAGAGGGTTTGTACAGGGCTACAGTTACTGGAGTTAAGTATTTGTGAATTTGATAAGGACCGCACCATCGGTATGATAGCTTGGAGGTGGTCTTATCGATTGCACTACTCGTAGGGTGTGTTTTATACATTACTAAGTCACCGATTTGGTACTTTACTACATTGTTATTATTATTTCGCTAGTGATATTTCCGCGATTTCATTAAGTTTGCTTTTATATTAGCGCGAGCTTCATTCCAGATTTTCTTTATATTTTTATCCCTAATTTCTAGGGGTAGTAACTCATGTATTTTCCACTTAGTGGATAATGGGTGGTTAGGTTTGTATTTAAACAATAATTCAAATGGTGTAGACTTATGTCCTTCATGATAGGCTGAATTAAAGGAGAATTGTATCCAGGATAGGTTCTGGTCCCAAGACGTATGGTCGTTTGCATGGTAGGCTATTAAAGCAGATTTTAGGTTTCGCAAATACCTTTCAGCTATATTACCTTGCGGACGATACTCTGTAGTGGTAATGTGGTCTATCCCTAGTTTGAAACACATGTTCCTGAATTCCTTTGACTTAAACTGGGTCCGTTATCCGACACTAGATGTACGGGTGTACCGAACTCTTTAAATAATCTATTCTGTAATATACTTACTGTGGTCGAAGCTAACGCTCGCCGCATGGGATACATCCAGACAAATTTGGTGAAAGAATCTACGCAAATGAGTAGCATGGTATTTCCTGATTTAGAACGCGGGTAGGGTCCTGAAAAGTCTAAATAAATTTTGGAGAATGGGGTAGCAGGAATTTCTGAGATTAATTGACTTATTTGGCTGTTTCTCGCTGGCTTGCTGAGTGCACACAACTTACACCTTTTCACGAAATTAGCTATCTCACTGTTCATATTTTCCCAGTGATATTCTTTATGAATTCGATGTATTGTTTTATTTATTCCCATATGTGCTTCAATGGTTGAAGAGTGGTAGTATTCCATAAGCATAGGTTTAATAATATCCGGGGCTATTATTCGTAAATATTTTCCGTTTGCTATTCTATAACATAATACTCTCTTACTCAATATGTATTTTTCTGATTTATTTCCTTTATCGAGTTGTTCTATAATTGGTCTTAAACGGGGATCTTGTTGTTGATACTGAGCTATGTCCGTAAATGCAAGAGGAAATTCGGTAATTAAAGTATTGATAATCGGCGTTTCTCTACTCTCCTTGTTTTCGTATGTTTTACTAGTCGGCTAGAACATACGTGACAATGTATCGGCAACTACGTTTTGGGTGCCTCTAATATATTGTACATTACATTTGTAACAATTTAACCTTAATACCCATCTTCCGATACGACCTAACTGTTTTGGGTGATTTAGTAGCCAAGATAATGCTTGATTATCCGTTTCTAACAGAAACTCTTTATGTTCTAAAAAGGGTTTGAACTTCTCAAAAGCGAAAACGATAGCTAAACATTCTAATTCGTAGGCGGAGTATTTCTTTTCTTGGTCTGTCAGGGTGCGTGAAGCGTAACTAATAGGTAGTCTAGAGTTATCTACTTCCTGATATATTACTGCACCTAGGGCTACACTTGAACTGTCTCTCTGCACTACAAACGGTTTTGTAAAATCGGCTAATTGTAATACTGGCTGTGATATTATGCTTTCTTTTAGTTTCTCGAATGCAGTTTGGTGTTGCACATTCCACTCAAATTTAGCTCCCTTCTTTCTTAAAGCATTCAGAGGTGCTGCAATTTCGGCTAGATGAGGGATATACTTGTGGAAATAATTTATCATTCCCAAAAATCGGGCTATTCCTTTCGCATCCCGCGGTGGTAAAAATTCTCTGATCGCACGGGTTCGCTCGGGGTCTATGCTTACCTTTCCGTTGGCTTTTACGATGTGACCTAAAAATGAAAATTGTGTGACAGCAAAATTTACTTTACTGGGGTTTACGGTTAATCCAGCTTTCTCTAACCGGGATAGTACTTCACGTAGATGTTTAAAATGTTGGTCAATTGATTCGCTGTAGATAACGATGTCATCTAGGTAGTGATACACATATTTAAATTTTATATCATGAAATAATTTTTCTAATAACCGGCTACATACAGAACTACCTTGGGATATTCCAAAGGGTACTCTCGTAAACTGGTACAGGTTGAAAGGGACTGCAAATGCGGTTAGACGTTTTGATTCTTCAGAGAGGGGTATCTGGTGAAATGCCTGGTTTAGATCCATGATGGTAAAAACTTTCGCTTTCGTAAAATAATGAAAAGCACTGTGGATGTCGGGAAGTGGTATATACTCGAATTCTATCCATTTATTTAGTTGCCTGTAGTCCACAACTAGTCTATGTTTGTCGTTACCTTTTGGTACTAAAAACGCGGGTGATGAATAAGGTAAAGTAGAGGGTTCGATGACTCCTTGTTCTAATAATTTGTTGATTTGGTTCCTCATTACTTCCATTTTTGGAGGTGATAACTTGTATGGGGCTAGACGTATACTTTATTGTCGCTCAAATTGATTTTGTACTCTATCAGGTCCGTCAGTCCTAACTTTGTAGTGAGCACGTTGGAGAACTGTTCTATTAGTGTCTGCATTTTCCGTCTATCTTTACTTTCTAGATGAGCTAACTCAGACTCGTGGTGTTCTAGATGTGTAGAAGTTGTTCCAGTACTTTCTTGGTTATTTGTATTATCATCCAAACCATATTTCTGTGAACGATCGAATCCAGAATAAAACTTCTTATCGTGGATGTCAAGAATTATTCCAGTTTGACCGATAAAATCAGCTCCCAATATTAAGTCAGGTCCTAACTCGTCGCATACCAACACTGGAAAATACCACGTTAGATTTTTAATTTTTACTTTAAACGTGATGATAAGTTTTATCATTAAATTTTGTTTATTAGCTGTAGCGCATCTAATATTCACCGATTGACTGCGTTTAACTAAGTTGTGTTTAAATAATTTATCGGCTAGCTGTTGACTAATTAAACTTCGCGTTGATCCGGAATCAATTAATCCGAGGGTGGATGTAACACCGAGGTCTACTTGTATATACGGTAATTGACACTTACTGAAGTCACATTTATTAATAGCATTACATTTATCAATGTATTTTCTAACATAGGGGTCTAATTTTCTTTTGTCATTATTATTTTGTTTTAATTTGTTGTCTCTCAGGGGTTTACCTGTTTTCATGATGCTGCGAAAGACACAGGATTTCTGATCTCCCTGCCTTACATGTTTTTTGGATAAGGGGTTTTCTGATAGTACTGTTTCCGTTTACAGTTTCTACTGATGTGTCCAGGTTTCCCGCAGTTATAACATACCTTTTCTTTACGAGGTGTCTCAGTGGTTTCCTGTCGAGGTTGAGGCTCCTTGGATTTATCATGGTCATGAAGATTGGTTGGTCTACGAAATGGTCGTCTTTTGCGCTGAGTTCTTACATCTGTCACTAGGGCTTGCGTTTCCTTTCTATGTGGTGTAGTGGATAGCGATGCATGTCTGTTCTGATCCGCGTACCATACATTTGAAGAGTGAATACTACATTGTTCTAGATCTGCGAAAGTGTGGGGCCTATTTATTAATGCTAATCGAGAGCGTTCTTCTGGAGATAAACCTACTAAAATGGTATCGACCAATTGTTTCTCACTCCAGTTGACTTGCAGTAGTCGGGAAGACTCTCTGATGTCTGCAATATAGTGGGCCAGTCTCTCATGGGCTCCTTGTACTCGAAGTACGGTGTTTCTTTTGATCTCCTCGTAAATTCCCGTGGGAATAAAATGTTTTATTATGGTAGTATGAAGTTCTTCTACTGGAAGAGTCGAGCTTAATGATTCCAGTACACCATCTCGTAATGGGGGTCTACATTTGGGTAGGATTACTTGCAGGATTTGCCAATCATTCAGTTGCTGTAAATCTTTTATTTGCAGGAGGTATCTGATGAAATTTAACAGTTTCATAATACTTAAGCCATCAGTGTAGGGAATTTCTGTAAAAATTTTTTCTACTGGGTGTGTGATCTTTCCATAGAGGTCTACATTAAAATTTACATGGGGTATACATCTAGAAGGACTTGTTGCTGCGTTAGGCGTCGTAATCGCATATTTACTGGTGCGAGTATGGTGACCACTAGCCTGTGGGGGTTCTGATATCGTTAGGGTATTTAATTCTCTACTTGGTAGCTGTTCATGAGTCGGCTGTATCTTCGATACGATGGGTGATTCGTGATTCGCAGTGGAGGGAGGGTGTTCTAAAGTAGGAGATTGAACCGGGGAAATATATAATTTTTGTAAGGATTGCTCAATTTCTTCCATTCTAGATGAGTCTGACTTTCTTCGCAATTGTCGTATTATCGAGGGTAATTGCTGTAATGCCTCATCCGCAAATTTTTGCACATCGGGAGGGATTACGGTGACGTCAGGCCAGTTCAATAAATTCTTCAACCGGCGGGTTAAATGTTCTATTCTTTGCGTGATGCGCAATATTTCTGCAGGCGATTTTTCATTGTGAAGATTTTGTGATAATAACGTCAGTTCCCTATACTTCGCATAACACGTTTCTCTTTCGCTGTCATAATCGAGTTCACGTAATCTATCTAACTGCGAGGGTACATCTGATCTACTTTCACGTAACGATTTGCGCAATTCAGAGACCGTTACGTTCGCGTGAGGTGAACCGCATAAAATAGCTTCGTAGCACAATTCATCTTTTAATAATAGATCGGGGTTAAACAAAGCCATTTTTGAAATGTGAGTCACTATAAATATTTATTCTACTATTAGTATTAAATTCTATACTACTCTTTCTTGTTTACACAAATAAACGATTTTAGTTCACATTTAAAATTTACATTGGTAGTGCGAGAATTAAATCTCTGAGAAAGAGAAATCTCACACAGGCGTCAATATACTTTCAACTAAGGGGGAAATTCTTGGTTACTAGGCACAGGATGATACACGCTTGTTATAACAATAGAACAATTGAAGAGGGTTGGGTATTGTCTAACTCAACTTTGCGGAGGGTGACTAGGACAGTTTTAAACAGGCGTGAAAAAGAAATTAACCGGTCTGATTTTGTTGACAAACCGACACGTTGATGAATGAAATTTTTGACAAGTACGTACATGATTTTGTTTCGTATACATGTGTCGTTATGTTAACATTGTGTAAACTCGTATATCTAATTCACAATTAAAGTTACCTAAATACTATACTATTATAATAATACTTACTATTTTTATTTTATTTAAAATTTGAGAAATATTTTAAAGTACCTGAGTGAATAGATCAACAGGGTGGCACATGATATATGTGTCACTATATTACACAATTGTTTATTAAACAAAGCAGCAGAGTTGCGCATTTTATAACATCTCACCTACGTTATAACATCGTGAACCTGTGCATACTTACCTCAGAACAATTGCACGGGCTGCCATACTCGTAATTAACTTTTAATTATTAATTAAACCAGCTGTAGTTATAACTAAAGGAACTTTTACATGGGGGTCTGATGATTTATTCACTCAGTATTTTTGTGTAAAGTAATGGCATCTCTTTATTAAACAATTACTACAACAGCTCTATATAAATATTCCCACATAAGGTTTTCTTAATAAAAGATTACAATTTATAAAATATTTTGTGAAAAACGGGGGGCCCAAACATAAGGATTTATATGTGCTAGCATTACCCACGGATCCGGGACCTTAAATTGTTTGTGAGTTAAGCTCAGTTATTCATATTCTATCATACTATTTGGGGGCCATTTGAAGAATGGACTTAATCTAAAATTTTTGTATCAGTCAAGCTTTATATATATATATATACTGTTAATGATTTCGAGGTTCGGTCATTAATTATGAAAACTCAGTTTTGCGACGTTTCGAGATTTATTCTTCTCATAATCATGCCTACAACATTAAAATATAGTCTTACTACAATTATATTATTTGTAAGTGTGTATAGGTGTGTGTAAAGTCATACATTACTATAACTATTTACTTAAATTAACTGTGAGATGAGCTACAGCAACCACATTACACTAAACACTTATCACTGTTCCATACTTATACACATATAACACATTACATTTGTATAGTGTTAGCGTTATGTAGTTATCTGACAGACTGTCAGCGATATAAAATTTTAATAGTACCTAACTAGAAAGTTGTTCAGTATTCCTATACCTGTAAACTATTGTCTATTTTAAAAAGAGTGAATAAGATTAGAATAACACTTGCTAAGGCTTTGTATGTCCGTTTTCTTGTTAACTGAAAGGTGTTTATTCTTCTCTATTGTTAGCATTTCTAAGAATTGCCGTTTAAAGTGATTACTTTCTGCATGAATTACTTAAGCTTTGTGAAACTGAAACGAGTGGAGTGACCGTGTGTACGGGCGTGTTGTGTTAGGGCCGTGGGATCAGGTCTGTTAGTATTTACTTTCTGGCAGCTATATTTATGTTGATAAATACGTCTTTTAAAATACTGTTCAGAACAACCGTAATATTTTTTTCCAGTTTTCTTCACACGGTATTTCATATATTATGTTAGATCTTTGTTCTATTTCATCCCTGTCTTTAGTATGCGTAAAACATTTATTATTTATAGTGTTAACGTTTTTGAAAGCTATTTTTGTATTGTGATTAGCATTAGTGAGGATCTTGGAAAGTCTTTCTGCTAATGATTTGACATATGGAAGGGAAAAATATTTTTTAGTTGTAGTAGTGTTATCTTGATTACTGGATGTTGTATTCTGTCCTACAGGTGTATTACCATTTATTTGGTTATTAGTCACGTCTAAGTTATTTATTTGGGTTTTAGTGTTATCTACCATATTATGATTATGTCTGTAACTTTCTCGCAATATTTTGCAAATTATCTTGTGGGGGTACCCATTTGTTAGCAATAAGTCTACTAGTCTATTATGAATTTCTTTTTTGTAGATGTCTGTTGTAAGTCTGTGTGCACGATTTATCAGATTTTTAGCAACATTAATTTTGTAGTGGTATGGACAATGACTCGTGTAATGAATGTATCGTCCTGAGGTTTGTGGTTTTTGCCACCATTTTGTGTCAAGTTTACCATTGGCTTGGTGGAGTAATAAAACATCTAAAAATGAGATTGTGTTGTCCGATTTTTCTAATTCTACAGTGAAAAGTATACGTGGATGAAAGTCATTGAATGTATCTATTATTATATTCTGCATATTAATCGGTATTGCTGTAATAATATCATCAACAAATTTGTAAAGGAATGGTATATCAAATGGTACAGTGGGAAGTTTTTTATCAAGAATATACTCAAGATATATATCAGCCAAGATAGGGGCTATTGGTGACCCCATTGGGCATCCAAATAACTGTAAATAAAACTCATTGTTGAATTGAGTCCAATATATGTCCAATATATGGACAATGACTCGTGTAATGAATGTATCATCCTGAGGTTTGTGGTTTTTGCCACCATTTTGTGTCAAGTTTACCATTGGCTTGGTGGAGTAATAAAACATCTAAAAATGACCGAACCTCGAAATCATTAACAGTATAATAATACGGTCGATAATTAACATTCCTATAATATTGCTGAGAGCTATGATATCTACTACAACATGAAATATGGGTTTTTACAAGGATATAAAGGACATACATGGTACTTCATCAGTCTCAACATTGAAATTACTTTCGAAATCATACAAGAAATTGACACATGCTAAGAATAACCGCATCTTCCTACTTCGGTGCCGGGCAGAAGACGTCACACCTTCACACATTAATAACTATTTTAAGAAATTACATCGCACTTGTCATATTCACCATAAATATTACAAAGACTTTGAGAATGCTATTAATAGATTTAAGAAAACATTGTTAAATTTAGAAATTAAGAGCTCTAATTATAAGATCATTGGAACAGAAATAACCATAGTAGAATGTAGAGATTACTGCAAAACAATTTTACCGCCCACAGTAATGGTAGAATTTGAAGAAAAACAAAAAATACTGCATGACCAAAAACATGATATAATTAAAACCCGTCAAATAAATAAATTCAATAAATTACACAAAGAAACATGTAATATCATAGGTAATGAGGAATGGTTTGTGAACCTGAAGAAGAAGAGAGAGTAAGTACCAATTATTTGCACTTGGTTTAGACGATTCAGGATTTTTTCAAGTTGTTCGCTATGATTTAAATCAGCTGATGGTGTGATAAGTTTCTACGCTTAATTCAACCAGCCTACACTATAGCAAAATCTGATCCGGTGTGTCGATTTCTTCTGTTTTGTGCTGAAAATTATTACAATTACCCACTACAAAAAAAATTATAACACACTTTATTATTCAAGATTATTTTTCAATAATATTATTTATTTATATTATTGGGTTTTGTTTCCTGCCACCAAATACACGTATCACAATTGATCTTTCTTTAAATAAAACATAATCTCGACTTTACCGAGCAAACATAGAATTGTCTAAAGAAAAAAAAACAGATATGGTTTTATTTACCAAATTTTACTCTAGTTAAAAACATCAATTAATATATAATTCTTAATAATTCCCCAGGGTTCAGGGTAAGTTCTTTTTGTTACGAGAGTGTCAGAAATGGATAATAACTAAGCTTTACAAATACCGGAAAAATGTTAAATAAATTTGTTTATTTTTTCGTGTCGTATGTAGTTCCAGGAATGTCCGTAAGAGTGCAGCGTGCTTTTGTTTACTTAAAAAAACATATGATTAAATAACTATTTTGTGTTCTTTATCAACGTTCGGAATGCGTTTTCTTCTTGAACTATTAAACAAAATGTTTATATTACCTCGCTCCGTAGGGTTCTTACTGGAATGAAGCTTTTTTATCGGGTGAGGTCTGTCTTGCGTTATAATTTCCTTACCGTTTGGCGCATTTTTCGATCGTCAACTAGGACTATGGCGACACCAGGTTGAATCATCAGAAGGTTTTCTTTAACTGTTTATTAAGGAGTATAACCATTTAATTTTTATAAATTATGGATGATTATATAGTTGTCATGTTGCTTGTTAATTTTGTGTTATTTTCCACTCCTCTAAAGTTCCAAAAAAGGTTATTTTTTATTATAATTGTAGTAGCATCATTTCTGCAACTCTATGGTTTTTTCAAATTTTTCTAATTAACAATACTTGTTATTTTTTCGTCACTCTTAGTAACCCATCGTATTTTTATTATACAGGCAGTTTGTAATTATTATAAATTTATATTTTATTTATTGAAAAATAATTCTTTTCCATTCCGGTTTCTTTATTAGTTTTGTTTACATAATAAGTTTTTGTTCATTATCTTATGACCTTGTATATAAATATTTGATAATTTTATTATCTTTAAATAAATTTATATATTTTATTTATTAGTCTCTCATAGTATTACTACACTGCACTACTTCCTGTTGCCATCTCCCTCATAGTATTATTTTAATTTTTTATTATCCTTTTATATTTAAATTTTTATGTTTTTTAAAACGAACTAACCCTGGGTTATCCTAGATTACAACACAAATATTTTAAAAAATATAACATTAAATTACGTATAACAATTGGTTGTCCATACAATATAAATATTACAATAAATAAATAAAATTACAAAATCAGTTATTAGTATTATAGCATACTCTCATAGTTTTATAATTTCCAAACACATAGCACAGTTTGGTAATAAGTTACCGTCACTTTTATTTTTTACCACCATGGGTACACTATAACTCACTTTGCACCATATATCACTCGAATTGTTTATCATGTTGAGTGATATAATTTAATTTTGAGCGAGCCATAGGTTACCCATTTCTGACCTCTATGTTATCATGTGTTAATTTATTGGGACCGGGTTATGTAACGTTACATAAAGCCCCCCCACTAGAACAAATTTATTTTAGTTTAACTCGTTAATAAAAAATAAATTGTTGATTATTTCCATTCTCTTAATAGTCTTGGCTTTATCTTCATAATAGTGTTTTATTTCAAACTGGTTATAAACTGACTGGTAATTCCGACTGGTCTTAATTGCTGTTTTCTTACTATACTCTCTCTCTCTTGGAGGCAAATTCATCAATTATTCATTTCTGGGTAGTGGTACTTCCACGTTTTATTTGATAAGGACTGGTCACACTAATCATATTAAACTTGTTTTAACACTCATTTCTATTTACTTTTATATACTCGCTTTATCAATTAAGCTTCTGTCTGCTATCTTCCTTCTATTTTCTTTATCTATACTTCTGGAATCCAATATCACTCTTTTCAGCTATTTTATAATTATTATCCCTGAAATATTCAATTTCCCTAACATTTTTCCCTATCCTGTGCGGTGGTTCCAGTCGGGTAGCCACTCTTGGGTCCATTACTCCGCTGTCCATCCTTACACCTTCTGAGACCAGGGGAACATCATCCCTGCTCATAAAAATTATTGCTGGAACATTTCTACAGTCAATACATAAAAATAAAAAAATTATAAGTAGTAGTCAATTAGCGACTAGTACCAAACACTTTTGGGATTCTTCATATTGTAGCTGTTTGTATTTATTTATATATTTCTTCTTCTCCTTGATTCCTTCTTCTTTTCCACTGACTAATAGCATATAACATCATTGATAGGCCTTATGTTAAAATTCTTTTGACTTTACTTCTTGTTACATATTTCTCCGTATCATTTCTTCTTATATAATCTTCAATTCCGAGAAATTCTAATTTTTGTTGTATTAATTATCATCCTCCTTCAGTTTCATTGGAGTCATTAAATTATTCTTTATTCTTCTTATCTGAGCACATTACCATTCAACATATAATTCTTTTTCTGTTTGTTACCATTAAAAATATTACTTTTTCTTATTATTTCAGTTTAAATCAGTTATTTATAATTAAATTATATAATCTGTTCTTATATACTCTTCACTTTAAATTATATGGTTTCAAAATAACTTGAGTAAGATGTCCTTACATGCTTTTAGAATTTTGGGGTTTTTATTTACAATGGGTTGCTTGGTCCTGTATCCATAAAATCCGCCCCTTTTTTCTGGTTTGTTTGGAGTCTGTTTAACCGTGGTCCATTATTTCAGGTACTCCCTTTACTCGGATTACTGGGGTGTTCGGAATTAATTCTCTCCTTGATAATCTTCTTACCATCCGGCTCTCCCCCTTTGCTGCTATGAAACTTTCACTTAAGTACCGGTCTTCCGTCATAATTCGTTCCTTTTTAACTAACAAGTATTGTACCTCCTCTAACATAACATAGTTGCTCATATTTAATCTCATTCCATTCCCTTTTACCTCTGGATGATTTACCAAATATTTGAATGTTGTATTCCGTCTTGAAGATACGACTGATATTGTCTGATACACTTCCATCGTTGACACATTTAACTGGGATGTAAACTTAATTAACTCCCTCTGTTCGTTAATTGGAAGGTTGAATACCTTAATTAATCCACCTGTAATCATCTCCCATTCTTCCTTGGTATTTATTATTCTCTTTCTACATGGTTTTATTATTTTCTTGGTCTTCTTTTCCACGGTTTGGATCTTCTCCTTGTCCTTTCTATTCTTATTTTCAGATAGCAATGCATTCGGGTCTTCTTTAGTACCTTTGGAAGTGCTGTTTAATGTTTTATCCAAATTATTAAAACCGCTGTCCATTTTCTTCACAAATGTCTCATGGTGTCTCTTTAAGTTTTCCTCCTGTTTCCTAAAACTTTCATTCATTTTCTTGAAACCACTGTCCATTGTTTCCTCTAACTTTCTGAAACTTTCATCCACTTTGTCAAATTTTTCGCTCAAGGTTTCATTTTATTTCCTTGAGTTTTCAATTATTTTATCCAATTTTTCCTCCTGTCTCCTAAAATTTTCTTTATTTTCCTCATTGGTCTGTCTCAAGTTTTCTTCCTGTTTCTTAAAATTTTCCTTATTTTCCTCCTTGGTTTGTCTCAAGTTTTCCTCCTGTTTCTTAAAATTTTCCTTATTTTCCTCCTTGGTTTGTCTCAAGTTTTCCTCCTGCTTCTTAAAATTTTCATCTATTTTGTTATTGGTTTGCTTTGAAGTTTCCTCCTGCTTTCTAAATTGTTCAGCCATAAATTTCATCATGTCTTGCCAATTAGGTTCTTCTCTGGCTACCGCTTTGTCTGGTTGGTCCCCTTGGGCATCCTCTTCAATTATTTCCGTTTCCGTGTCCATAACTACTTCGGTTTCTTCTGTATCACCTGTCTGTTGGTCCATTTCACTGTCCGTGACTAATTCCATTTCTTCTTCCTGTCCACCTTCTTCCTTCTCCTTCTCTTCTGCCCTCTTCTTCGATTTGCCTTGGGTATTATGCATTTCTTGTTTTCTCATAACTGCCAACGATAATTACATTTTTTGGTATATATTTTTATTAAATATCAAAATTCTTTTCTAATTACCGCCCTTTTACGTTGAGCGCCAATTCTGTAACGTACCGCTTTTGAGGTGTTATTAAGCGAAACGTCAGTCTGAGTCAAACCCCACTGTTGGGTTCGCCAATTCTGTAACGTACCGCTTAATGTGAGGCGTCCACCACTTACGAGTGTATTGCAATTTCAGGTTTCGTTAATTCAGTCCCACAGTCGTACGCCAATTGTATAACGTACCGCTTAATGTGAGGTACTATAGAGTTATATTATATGCCTCACGCAGTATGCGTCACTTCTGAATTATAATAACTGAAGTTTTTATAAAATCTTTTTCCCATTTTTTTTTTTTTTTTTTAATAAATAAAATATTTTATTTAATGTTACTCAATCTAAACAGAAATCGAGAATGTGTGATTTGGGGTCAAGGAAGGAAGTTGTTCAGCCTTATGAAGAAGAGAGAGTAAGTACCAATTATTTGCACTTGGTTTAGACGATTCAGGATTTTTTCAAGTTGTTCGCTATGATTTAAATCAGCTGATGGTGTGATAAGTTTCTACGCTTAATTCAACCAGCCTACACTATAGCAAAATCTGATCCGGTGTGTCGATTTCTTCTGTTTTTGTGCTGAAAATTATTACAATTACCCACTACAAAAAAAATTATAACACACTTTATTATTCAAGATTATTTTTCAATAATATTATTTATTTATATTATTGGGTTTTGTTTCCTGCCACCAAATACACGTATCACAATTGATCTTTTTTTAAATAAAACATAATCTCGACTTTACCGAGCAAACATAGAATTGTCTAAAGAAAAAAAAACAGATATGGTTTTATTTACCAAATTTTACTCTAGTTAAAAACATCAATTAATATATAATTCTTAATAATTCCCCAGGGTTCAGGGTAAGTTCTTTTTGTTACGAGAGTGTCAGAAATGGATAATAACTAAGCTTTACAAATACCGGACAAATGTTAAATAAATTTGTTTATTTTTTCGTGTCGAATGTAGTTCCAGGAATGTCCGTAAGAGTGCAGCGTGCTTTTGTTTACTTAAAAAAACATATGATTAAATAACTATTTTGTGTTCTTTATCAACGTTCGGAATGCGTTTTCTTCTTGAACTATTAAACAAAAGGTTTATATTACCTCGCTCCGTAGGGTTCTTACTGGAATGAAGCTTTTTTATCGGGTGAGGTCCGTCTTGCGTTATAATTTCCTTACCGTTTGGCGCATTTTTCGATCGTCAACTAGGACTATGGCGACACCAGGTTGAATCATCAGAAGGTTTTCTTTAACTGTTTATTAAGGAGTATAACCATTTAATTTTTATAAATTATGGATGATTATATAGTTGTCATGTTGCTTGTTAATTTTGTGTTATTTTCCACTCCTCTAAAGTTCCAAAAAAGGTTATTTTTTATTATAATTGTAGTAGCATCATTTCTGCAACTCTATGGTTTTTTTCAAATTTTTCTAATTAACAATACTTGTTATTTTTTCGTCACTCTTAGTAACCCATCGTATTTTTATTATACAGGCAGTTTGTAATTATTATAAATTTATATTTTATTTATTGAAAAATAATTCTTTTCCATTCCGGTTTCTTTATTAGTTTTGTTTACATAATAAGTTTTTGTTCATTTTCTTATGACCTTGTATATAAATATTTGATAATTTTATTATCTTTAAATAAATTTATATATTTTATTTATTAGTCTCTCATAGTATTACTACACTGCACTACTTCCTGTTGCCATCTCCCTCATAGTATTATTTTAAGTTTTTATTATCCTTTTATATTTAAATTTTTATGTTTTTTAAAATGAACTAACCCTGGGTTATCCTAGATTACAACACAAATATTTTAAAAAATATAACATTAAATTATGTATAACAATTGGTTGTCCATACAATATAAATATTACAATAAATAAATAAAATTACAAAATCAGTTATTAGTATTATAGCATACTCTCATAGTTTTATAATTTCCAAACACATAGCACAGTTTGGTAATAAGTTACCGTCACTTTTATTTTTTACCACCATGGGTACACTATAACTCACTTTGCACCATATATCACTCGAATTGTTTATCATGTTGAGTGATATAATTTAATTTTGAGCGAGCCATAGGTTACCCATTTCTGACCTCTATGTTATCATGTGTTAATTTATTGGGACCGGGTTATGTAACGTTACAATATGCAGAATATAATAATAGATACATTCAATGACTTTCATCCACGTATAGTTTTCACTGTAGAATTAGAAAAATCGGACAACACAATCTCTTATTGCTAACAAATGGGTACCCCCACAAGTAATTTGCAAAATATTGCGAGAAAGTTACAGACATAATCATAATATGGTAGATAACACTAAAACCCAAATAAATAACTTAGACGTGACTAATAACCAAATAAATGGTAATACACCTGTAGGACAGAATACAACATCCAGTAATCAAGATAACACTACTACAACTAAAAAATATTTTTCCCTTCCATATGTCAAATCATTATCAGAAAGACTTTCCAAGATCCTCACTAATGCTAATCACAATACAAAAATAGCTTTCAAAAACGTTAACACTATCAATAATAAATGTTTTACGCATACTAAAGACAGGGATGAAATAGAACTAAGATCCAACATAATATATGAAATACCGTGTGAAGAAAACTGTGGAAAAAAATATTACGGTTGTTCTGAACAGTATTTTAAAAGACGTATTTATCAACATAAATATAGCTGCCAGAAAGTAAATACTAACAGACCTGATCCCACGGCCCTAACACAACACGCCCGTACACACGGTCACTCGTTTCAGTTTCACAAAGCTAAAGTAATTCATGCAGATAGTAATCACTTTAAACCGCAATTCTTAGAAATGCTAACAATAGAGAAGAATAAACACCTTTCAGTTAACAAGAAAAGGGACGTACAAAGTCTTAGCAAGTGTTATTCTAATCTTATTCACTCTTTTTAAAATAGACAATAGTTTACAGGTATAGGATTACTGAACAACTTTCTAGTTAGGTACTATTAAAATTTTATATCGCTGGCAGTCTGTCAGATAATTACATAACGCTAACACTATACAAATGTAATGTGTTATATGTGTATAAGTATGGAACAGTGATAAGTGTTTAGTGTAATGTGGTTGCTGTAGCTCATCTCACAGTTAATGTAAGTAATAGTTATAGTAATGTATGACTTTACACACACCTATACACACTTACAAATAATATAATTGTAGTAAGACTATATTTTAATGTTGTAGGCATGATTATGAGAAGAATAAATCTCAAAACGTCGCAAAACTGAGTTTTCATAATTAATGACCGAACCTCGAAATCATTAACAGTATAATAATACGGTCGATAATTAACATTCCTATAATATTGCTGAGAGCTATGATATCTACTACAACATGAAATATGGGTTTTTACAAGGATATAAAGGACATACATGGTACTTCATCAGTCTCAACATTGAAATTACTTTCGAAATCATACAAGAAATTGACACATGCTAAGAATAACCGCATCTTCCTACTTCGGAGCCGGGCAGAAGACGTCACACCTTCACACATTAATAACTATTTTAAGAAATTACATCGCACTTGTCATATTCACCATAAATATTACAAAGACTTTGAGAATGCTATTAATAGATTTAAGAAAACATTGTTAAATTTAGAAATTAAGAGTCTAATTATAAGATCATTGGAACAGAAAGAACCATAGTAGAATGTAGAGATTACTGCAAAACAATTTTACCGCCCACAGTAATGGTAGAATTTGAAGAAAAACAAAAAATACTGCATGACCAAAAACATGAAATAATTAAAACCCGTCAAATAAATAAATTCAATAAATTACACAAAGAAACATGTAATATCATAGGTAATGAGAAATGGTTTGTGAACTTGACTAAAAAAGACATCCCCGTAGATATAAAACAATTCTTATCACTAGGACCCAAATATACCATTCCATTTATAAATAACAAAATTCCGATAGAAAATTTAATTAGTGATGTAGAATACTTCATCCAACACAGTGTAATTGAAGAAAACAGGGAAGCAGTCAGAGGTCAATGTGTTAATATGATTACAAATTATCAAAATCAAAATAAGAATAAAAATGGTATAAAACATAGGGATGTACTGATATTAAAAAAACAAAACAATTCCTACGCTCCAACCCAGACATATACATAACCAAAACTGACAAAACAAATCAAACGGTAGCAATTGATAAAGATGAATATATAAAAAAAACTCAACAATTATTAAATGACCATAATACGTAGAAAAAAGTTTCACGTAACCCCACACACAGCCTGATGAATGATACAAACAAGTACGTACGGTTCTTACAAAAAAACAAATACATAGATGAACATACTTGCAGAAAACTTGTGAATAACGCACCAACTTCCCCTAAGTTGTACTCTCTAGTAAAAAACCATAAGGATGGGAACCCAGTCAGACCCATAGTTTCGTTTTTAAATTCCCCAACATATGGATTAGCTAGACATCTTGCCACTATTCTAACACGTCTCTCCACCTACAAGTATAACGTGAAGGATTCATTTGACTTCCACGATAAGATATCCAATGTTAAATTACCCCCTGGGTATCAACTTATTTCACTGGATGTATCATCCCTTTTTACCAATATATCAGTACCAATAGTAACCAAAATTATTTCTGACAGGTTTGATGAACTCAGACCTCACACAAATATTCCTAAAAAACAATTCTTAGAAGCACTTAAGTTATGCCTAGAGAGGGGATATTTTCAATTCAACAATGAGTTTTATTTACAGTTATTTGGATGCTCACCAATAGCCCCTATCTTGGCTGATATATATCTTGAGTATATTCTTGATACAAAATTTCCCATTGTACCATTTGATATACCATTCCTTTACAAATTTGTTGATGATATTATTACAGCAATACCGATTAATATTGTAACGTACCGCTTAATGTGAGGCGTCCACCACTTACGAGTGTATTGCAATTTCAGGTTTCGTTAATTCAGTCCCACAGTTGTACGCCAATTCTATAACGTACCGCTTAATGTGAGGTACTATAGAGTTATATTATATGCCTCACGCAGTATGCGTCACTTCTGAATTATAATAACTGAAGTTTTTATAAAATCTTTTTCCCCTTTTTTTTTTAATAAATAAAATATTTTATTTAATGTTACTCAATCTAAACAGAAATCGAGAATGTGTGATTTGGGGTCAAGGAGGGAAGTTGTTCAGCCTTATGAAGAAGAGAGAGTAAGTACCAATTATTTGCACTTGGTTTAGACGATTCAGGATTTTTTCAAGTTGTTCGCTATGATTTAAATCAGCTGATGGTGTGATAAGTTTCTACGCTTAATTCAACCAGCCTACACTATAGCAAAATCTGATCCGGTGTGTCGATTTCTTCTGTTTTTGTGCTGAAAATTATTACAATTACCCACTACAAAAAAATTATAACACACTTTATTATTCAAGATTATTTTTCAATAATATTATTTATTTATATTATTGGGTTTTGTTTCCTGCCACCAAATACACGTATCACAATTGATCTTTCTTTAAATAAAACATAATCTCGACTTTACCGAGCAAACATAGAATTGTCTAAAGAAAAAAAAACAGATATGGTTTTATTTACCAAATTTTACTCTAGTTAAAAACATCAATTAATATATAATTCTTAATAATTCCCCAGGGTTCAGGGTAAGTTCTTTTTGTTACGAGAGTGTCAGAAATGGATAATAACTAAGCTTTACAAATACCGGAAAAATGTTAAATAAATTTGTTTATTTTTTCGTGTCGTATGTAGTTCCAGGAAAGTCCGTAAGAGTGCAGCGTGCTTTTGTTTACTTAAAAAAACATATGATTAAATAACTATTTTGTGTTCTTTATCAACGTTCGGAATGCGTTTTCTTCTTGAACTATTAAACAAAATGTTTATATTACCTCGCTCTGTAGGGTTCTTACTGGAATGAAGCTTTTTTATCGGGTGAGGTCCGTCTTGCGTTATAATTTCCTTACCATTTGGCGCATTTTTCGATCGTCAACTAGGACTATGGCGACACCAGGTTGAATCATCAGAAGGTTTTCTTTAACTGTTTATTAAGGAGTATAACCATTTAATTTTTATAAATTATGGATGATTATACAGTTGTCATGTTGCTTGTTAATTTTGTGTTATTTTCCACTCCTCTAAAGTTCCAAAAAAGGTTATTTTTTAGTATAATTGTAGTAGCATCATTTCTGCAACTCTATGGTTTTTTTTTCAAATTTTTCTAATTAACAATACTTGTTATTTTTTCGTCACTCTTAGTAACCCATCGTATTTTTATTATACAGGCAGTTTGTAATTATTATAAATTTATATTTTATTTATTGAAAAATAATTCTTTTCCATTCCGGTTTCTTTATTAGTTTTGTTTACATAATAAGTTTTTGTTCATTTTCTTATGACCTTGTATATAAATATTTGATAATTTTATTATCTTTAAATAAATTTATATATTTTATTTATTAGTCTCTCATAGTATTACTACACTGCACTACTTCCTGTTGCCATCTCCCTCATAGTATTATTTTAATTTTTTATTATCCTTTTATATTTAAATTTTTATGTTTTTTAAAACGAACTAACCCTGGGTTATCCTAGATTACAACGCAAATATTTTAAAAAATATAACATTAAATTACGTATAACAATTGGTTGTCCATACAATATAAATATTACAATAAATAAATAAAATTACAAAATCAGTTATTAGTATTATAGCATACTCTCATAGTTTTATAATTTCCAAACACATAGCACAGTTTGGTAATAAGTTACCGTCACTTTTATTTTTTACCACCATGGGTACACTATAACTCACTTTGCACCATATATCACTCGAATTGTTTATCATGTTGAGTGATATAATTTAATTTTGAGCGAGCCATAGGTTACCCATTTCTGACCTCTATGTTATCATGTGTTAATTTATTGGGACCGGGTTATGTAACGTTACATAAAGCCCCCCCACTAGAACAAATTTATTTTAGTTTAACTCGTTAATAAAAAATAAATTGTTGATTATTTCCATTCTCTTAATAGTCTTGGCTTTATCTTCATAATAGTGTTTTATTTCAAACTGGTTATAAACTGACTGGTAATTCCGACTGGTCTTAATTGCTGTTTTCTTACTATACTCTCTCTCTCTTGGAGGCAAATTCATCAATTATTCATTTCTGGGTAGTGGTACTTCCACGTTTTATTTGATAAGGACTGGTCACACTAATCATATTAAACTTGTTTTAACACTCATTTCTATTTACTTTTATATACTCGCTTTATCAATTAAGCTTCTGTCTGCTATCTTCCTTCTATTTTCTTTATCTATACTTCTGGAATCCAATATCACTCTTTTCAGCTATTTTATAATTATTATCCCTGAAATATTCAATTTCCCTAACATTTTTCCCTATCCTGTGCGGTGGTTCCAGTCGGGTAGCCACTCTTGGGTCCATTACTCCGCTGTCCATCCTTACACCTTCTGAGACCAGGGGAACATCATCCCTGCTCATAAAAATTATTGCCGGAACATTTCTACAGTCAATACATAAAAATAAAAAAATTATAAGTAGTAGTCAATTAGCGACTAGTACCAAACACTTTTGGGATTCTTCATATTGTAGCTGTTTGTATTTATTTATATATTTCTTCTTCTCCTTGATTCCTTCTTCTTTTCCACTGACTAATAGCATATAACATCATTGATAGGCCTTATGTTAAAATTCTTTTGACTTTACTTCTTGTTACATATTTCTCCGTATCATTTCTTCTTATATAATCTTCAATTCCGAGAAATTCTAATTTTTGTTGTATTAATTATCATCCTCCTTCAGTTTCATTGGAGTCATTAAATTATTCTTTATTCTTCTTATCTGAGCACATTACCATTCAACATATAATTCTTTTTCTGTTTGTTACCATTAAAAATATTACTTTTTCTTATTATTTCAGTTTAAATCAGTTATTTATAATTAAATTATATAATCTGTTCTTATATACTCTTCACTTTAAATTATATGGTTTCAAAATAACTTGAGTAAGATGTCCTTACATGCTTTTAGAATTTTGGGGTTTTAGTCTCTTCATTTTAAATTATATGGTTTCAAAATAACTTGAGTAAGATGTCCTTACATGCTTTTAGAATTTTGGGGTTTTTATTTACAATGGGTTGCTTGGTCCTGTATCCATAAAATCCGCCCCTTTTTTCTGGTTTGTTTGGAGTCTGTTTAACCGTGGTCCATTATTTCAGGTACTCCCTTTACTCGGATTACTGGGGTGTTCGGAATTAATTCTCTCCTTGATAATCTTCTTACCATCCGGCTCTCCCCCTTTGCTGCTATGAAACTTTCACTTAAGTACCGGTCTTCCATCATAATTCGTTCCTTTTTAACTAACAAGTATTGTACCTCCTCTAACATAACATAGTTGCTCATATTTAATCTCATTCCATTCCCTTTTACCTCTGGATGATTTACCAAATATTTGAATGTTGTATTCCGTCTTGAAGATACGACTGATATTGTCTGATACACTTCCATCGTTGACACATTTAACTGGGATGTAAACTTAATTAACTCCCTCTGTTCGTTAATTGGAAGGTTGAATACCTTAATTAATCCACCTGTAATCATCTCCCATTCTTCCTTGGTATTTATTATTCTCTTTCTACATGTTTTTATTATTTTCTTGGTCTTCTTTTCCACGGTTTGGATCTTCTCCTTGTCCTTTCTATTCTTATTTTCAGATAGCAATGCATTCGGGTCTTCTTTAGTACCTTTGGAAGTGCTGTTTAATGTTTTATCCAAATTATTAAAACCGCTGTCCATTTTCTTCACAAATGTCTCATGGTGTCTCTTTAAGTTTTCCTCCTGTTTCCTAAAACTTTCATTCATTTTCTTGAAACCACTGTCCATTGTTTCCTCTAACTTTCTGAAACTTTCATCCACTTTGTCAAATTTTTCGCTCAAGGTTTCATTTTGTTTCCTTGAGTTTTCAATTATTTTATCCAATTTTTCCTCCTGTCTCCTAAAATTTTCTTTATTTTCCTCATTGGTCTGTCTCAAGTTTTCTTCCTGTTTCTTAAAATTTTCCTTATTTTCCTCCTTGGTTTGTCTCAAGTTTTCCTCCTGTTTCTTAAAATTTTCCTTATTTTCCTCCTTGGTTTGTCTCAAGTTTTCCTCCTGCTTCTTAAAATTTTCATCTATTTTGTTATTGGTTTGCTTTGAAGTTTCCTCCTGCTTTCTAAATTGTTCAGCCATAAATTTCATCATGTCTTGCCAATTAGGTTCTTCTCTGGCTACCGCTTTGTCTGGTTGGTCCCCTTGGGCATCCTCTTCAATTATTTTCGTTTCCGTGTCCATAACTACTTCGGTTTCTTCTGTATCACCTGTCTGTTGGTCCATTTCACTGTCCGTGACTAATTCTATTTCTTGTTCCTGTCCACCTTCTTCCTTCTCCTTCTCTTCTGCCCTCTTCTTCGATTTGCCTTGGGTATTATGCATTTCTTGTTTTCTCATAACTGCCAACGATAATTACATTTTTTGGTATATATTTTTATTAAATATCAAAATTCTTTTCTAATTACCGCCCTTTTACGTTGAGCGCCAATTCTGTAACGTACCGCTTTTGAGGTGTTATTAAGCGAAACGTCAGTCTGAGTCAAACCCCACTGTTGGGTTCGCCAATTCTGTAACGTACCGCTTAATGTGAGGCGTCCACCACTTACGAGTGTATTGCAATTTCAGGTTTCGTTAATTCAGTCCCACAGTTGTACGCCAATTCTATAACGTACCGCTTAATGTGAGGTACTATAGAGTTATATTATATGCCTCACGCAGTATGCGTCACTTCTGAATTATAATAACTGAAGTTTTTATAAAATCTTTTTCCCCTTTTTTTTTTTTAATAAACAAAATATTTTATTTAATGTTACTCAATCTAAACAGACATCGAGAATGTGTGATTTGGGGTCAAGGAAGGAAGTTGTTCAGCCTTATGAAGAAGAGAGAGTAAGTACCAATTATTTGCACTTGGTTTAGACGATTCAGGATTTTTTCAAGTTGTTCGCTATGATTTAAATCAGCTGATGGTGTGATAAGTTTCTACGCTTAATTCAACCAGCCTACACTATAGCAAAATCTGATCCGGTGTGTCGATTTCTTCTGTTTTTGTGCTGAAAATTATTACAATTACCCACTACAAAAAAAATTATAACACACTTTATTATTCAAGATTATTTTTCAATAATATTATTTATTTATATTATTGGGTTTTGTTTCCTGCCACCAAATACACGTATCACAATTGATCTTTCTTTAAATAAAACATAATCTCGACTTTACCGAGCAAACATAGAATTGTCTAAAGAAAAAAAAACAGATATGGTTTTATTTACCAAATTTTACTCTAGTTAAAAACATCAATTAATATATAATTCTTAATAATTCCCCAGGGTTCAGGGTAAGTTCTTTTTGTTACGAGAGTGTCAGAAATGGATAATAACTAAGCTTTACAAATACCGGAAAAATGTTAAATAAATTTGTTTATTTTTTCGTGTCGTATGTAGTTCCAGGAATGTCCGTAAGAGTGCAGCGTGCTTTTGTTTACTTAAAAAAACATATGATTAAATAACTATTTTGTGTTCTTTATCAACGTTCGGAATGCGTTTTCTTCTTGAACTATTAAACAAAATGTTTATATTACCTCACTCCGTAGGGTTCTTACTGGAATGAAGCTTTTTTATCGGGTGAGGTCCGTCTTTCGTTATAATTTCCTTACCGTTTGGCGCATTTTTCTCATCGTCAACTAGGACTATGGAGACACCAGGTTGAATCATCAGAAGGTTTTCTTTAACTGTTTATTAAGGAGTATAACCATTTAATTTTTATAAATTATGGATGATTATATAGTTGTCATGTTGCTTGTTAATTTTGTGTTATTTTCCACTCCTCTAAAGTTCCAAAAAAGGTTATTTTTTATTATAATTGTAGTAGCATCATTTCTGCAACTCTATGGTTTTTTTCAAATTTTTCTAATTAACAATACTTGTTATTTTTTCGTCACTCTTAGTAACCCATCGTATTTTTATTATACAGGCAGTTTGTAATTATTATAAATTTATATTTTATTTATTGAAAAATAATTCTTTTCCATTCCGGTTTCTTTATTAGTTTTGTTTACATAATAAGTTTTTGTTCATTTTCTTATGACCTTGTATATAAATATTTGATAATTTTATTATCTTTAAATAAATTTATATATTTTATTTATTAGTCTCTCATAGTATTACTACACTGCACTACTTCCTGTTGCCATCTCCCTCATAGTATTATTTTAATTTTTTATTATCCTTTTATATTTAAATTTTTATGTTTTTTAAAACGAACTAACCCTGGGTTATCCTAGATTACAACGCAAATATTTAAAAAAATATAACATTAAATTACGTATAACAATTGGTTGTCCATACAATATAAATATTACAATAAATAAATAAAATTACAAAATCAGTTATTAGTATTATAGCATACTCTCATAGTTTTATAATTTCCAAACACATAGCACAGTTTGGTAATAAGTTACCATCACTTTTATTTTTTACCACCATGGGTACACTATAACTCACTTTGCACCATATATCACTCGAATTGTTTATCATGTTGAGTGATATAATTTAATTTTGAGCGAGCCATAGGTTGCCCATTTCTGACCTCTATGTCATCATGTGTTAATTTATTGGGACCGGGTTATGTAACGTTACAATATGCAGAATATAATAATAGATACATTCAATGACTTTCATCCACGTACAGTTTTCACTGTAGAATTAGAAAAATCGGACAACACAATCTCTTATTGCTAACAAATGGGTACCCCCACAAGTAATTTGCAAAATATTGCGAGAAAGTTACAGACATAATCATAATATGGTAGATAACACTAAAACCCAAATAAATAACTTAGACGTGACTAATAACCAAATAAATGGTAATACACCTGTAGGACAGAATACAACATCCAGTAATCAAGATAACACTACTACAACTAAAAAATATTTTTCCCTTCCATATGTCAAATCATTATCAGAAAGACTTTCCAAGATCCTCACTAATGCTAATCACAATACAAAAATAGCTTTCAAAAACGTTAACACTATCAATAATATATGTTTTACGCATACTAAAGACAGGGATGAAATAGAACTAAGATCCAACATTATATATGAAATACCGTGTGAAGAAAACTGTGGAAAAAAATATTACGGTTGTTCTGAACAGTATTTTAAAAGACGTATTTATCAACATAAATATAGCTGCCAGAAAGTAAATACTAACATACCTGATCCCACGGCCCTAACACAACACGCCCGTACACATGGTCACTCAATTTCAGTTTCACAAAGCTAAAGTAATTCATGCAGAAAGTAATCACTTTAAACCGCAATTCTTAGAAATGCTAACAATAGAGAAGAATAAACACCTTTCAGTTAACAAGAAAATGGAGGTACAAAGTCTTAGCAAGTGTTATTCTAATCTTATTCACTCTTTTTAAAATAGACAATAGTTTACAGGTATAGGATTACTGAACAACTTTCTAGTTAGGTACTATTAAAATTTTATATCGCTGGCAGTCTGTCAGATAATTACATAACGCTAACACTATACAAATGTAATGTGTTATATGTGTATAAGTATGGAACAGTGATAAGTGTTTAGTGTAATGTGGTTGCTGTAGCTCATCTCACAGTTAATGTAAGTAATAGTTATAGTAATGTATGACTTTACACACACCTATACACACTTACAAATAATATAATTGTAGTAAGACTATATTTTAATGTTGTAGGCATGATTATGAGAAGAATAAATCTCAAAACGTCGCAAAACTGAGTTTTCATAATTAATGACCGAACCTCGAAATCATTAACAGTATAATAATACGGTCGATAATTAACATTCCTATAATATTGCTGAGAGCTATGATATCTACTACAACATGAAATATGGGTTTTTACAAGGATATAAAGGACATACATGGTACTTCATCAGTCTCAACATTGAAATTACTTTCGAAATCATACAAGAAATTGACACATGCTAAGAATAACCGCATCTTCCTACTTCGGAGCCGGGCAGAAGACGTCACACCTTCACACATTAATAACTATTTTAAGAAATTACATCGCACTTGTCATATTCACCATAAATATTACAAAGACTTTGAGAATGCTATTAATAGATTTAAGAAAACATTGTTAAATTTAGAAATTAAGAGCTCTAATTATAAGATCATTGGAACAGAAAGAACCATAGTAGAATGTAGAGATTACTGCAAAACAATTTTACCGCCCACAGTAATGGTAAATTTGAAGAAAAACAAAAAATACTGCATGACCAAAAACATGAAATAATTAAAACCCGTCAAATAAATAAATTCAATAAATTACACAAAGAAACATGTAATATCATAGGTAATGAGAAATGGTTTGTGAACTTGACTAAAAAAGACATCCCCGTAGATATAAAACAATTCTTATCACTAGGACCCAAATATACCATTCCATTTATAAATAAAAAAATTCCGATAGAAAATTTAATTAGTGATGTAGAATACTTCATCCAACACAGTGTAATTGAAGAAAACAGGGAAGCAGTCAGAGGTCAATGTGTTAATATGATTACAAATTATCAAAATCAAAATAAGAATAAAAATGGTATAAAATATAGGGATGTACTGATATTAAAAAAAACAAAACAATTCCTACGCTCCAACCCAGACATATACATAACTAAAACTGACAAAACAAATCAAACGGTAGCAATTGATAAAGATGAATATATAAAAAAAACTCAACAATTATTAAATGACCATAATATGTAGAAAAAAGTTTCACGTAACCCCACACACAGCCTGATGAATGATACAAACAAGTACGTACGGTTCTTACAAAAAAACAAATACATAGATGAACATACTTGCAGAAAACTTGTGAATAACGCACCAACTTCCCCTAAGTTGTACTCTCTAGTAAAAAACCATAAGGATGGGAACCCAGTCAGACCCATAGTTTCGTTTTTAAATTCCCCAACATATGGATTAGCTAGACATCTTGCCACTATTCTAATACGTCTCTCCACCTACAAGTATAACGTGAAGGATTCATTTGACTTCCACGATAAGATATCCAATGTTAAATTACCCCCTGGGTATCAACTTATTTCACTGGATGTATCATCCCTTTTTACCAATATATCAGTACCAATAGTAACCAAAATTATTTCTGACAGGTTTGATGAACTCAGACCTCACACAAATATTCCTAAAAAACAATTCTTAGAAGCACTTAAGTTATGCCTAGAGAGGGGATATTTTCAATTCAACAATGAGTTTTATTTACAGTTATTTGGATGCTCACCAATAGCCCCTATCTTGGCTGATATATATCTTGAGTATATTCTTGATAAAAAATTTCCCATTGTACCATTTGATATACCATTCCTTTACAAATTTGTTGATGATATTATTACAGCAATACCGATTAATATTGTAACGTACCGCTTAATGTGAGGCGTCCACCACTTACGAGTGTACTGCAATTTCAGGTTTCGTTAATTCAGTCCCACAGTTGTACGCCAATTCTATAACGTACCGCTTAATGTGAGGTACTATAGAGTTATATTATATGCCTCACGCAGTATGCGTCACTTCTGAATTATAATAACTGAAGTTTTTATAAAATCTTTTTCCCCTTTTTTTTTTTAATAAATAAAATATTTTATTTAATGTTACTCAATCTAAACAGAAATCGAGAATGTGTGATTTGGGGTCAAGGAGGGAAGTTGTTCAGCCTTATGAAGAAGAGAGAGTAAGTACCAATTATTTGCACTTGGTTTAGACGATTCAGGATTTTTTCAAGTTGTTCGCTATGATTTAAATCAGCTGATGGTGTGATAAGTTTCTACGCTTAATTCAACCAGCCTACACTATAGCAAAATCTGATCCGGTGTGTCGATTTCTTCTGTTTTTGTGCTGAAAATTATTACAATTACCCACTACAAAAAAATTATAACACACTTTATTATTCAAGATTATTTTTCAATAATATTATTTATTTATATTATTGGGTTTTGTTTCCTGCCACCAAATACACGTATCACAATTGATCTTTCTTTAAATAAAACATAATCTCGACTTTACCGAGCAAACATAGAATTGTCTAAAGAAAAAAAAACAGATATGGTTTTATTTACCAAATTTTACTCTAGTTAAAAACATCAATTAATATATAATTCTTAATAATTCCCCAGGGTTCAGGGTAAGTTCTTTTTGTTACGAGAGTGTCAGAAATGGATAATAACTAAGCTTTACAAATACCGGAAAAATGTTAAATAAATTTGTTTATTTTTTCGTGTCGTATGTAGTTCCAGGAAAGTCCGTAAGAGTGCAGCGTGCTTTTGTTTACTTAAAAAAACATATGATTAAATAACTATTTTGTGTTCTTTATCAACGTTCGGAATGCGTTTTCTTCTTGAACTATTAAACAAAATGTTTATATTACCTCGCTCCGTAGGGTTCTTACTGGAATGAAGCTTTTTTATCGGGTGAGGTCCGTCTTGCATTATAATTTCCTTACCGTTTGGCGCATTTTTCGATCGTCAACTAGGACTATGGCGACACCAGGTTGAATCATCAGAAGGTTTTCTTTAACTGTTTATTAAGGAGTATAACCATTTAATTTTTATAAATTATGGATGATTATATAGTTGTCATGTTGCTTGTTAATTTTGTGTTATTTTCCACTCCTCTAAAGTTCCAAAAAAGGTTATTTTTTAGTATAATTGTAGTAGCATCATTTCTGCAACTCTATGGTTTTTTTTTCAAATTTTTCTAATTAACAATACTTGTTATTTTTTCGTCACTCTTAGTAACCCATCGTATTTTTATTATACAGGCAGTTTGTAATTATTATAAATTTATATTTTATTTA
The DNA here is from genome assembly GCA_034769895.1 of Magicicada septendecula. Lineage (NCBI taxonomy): Eukaryota > Metazoa > Arthropoda > Insecta > Hemiptera > Cicadidae > Magicicada > Magicicada septendecula. The sequence continues at coordinate 746,001,959 of CM068367.1, read as the reverse complement.
TTGAAAAATAATTCTTTTCCATTCCGGTTTCTTTATTAGTTTTGTTTACATAATAAGTTTTTGTTCATTTTCTTATGACCTTGTATATAAATATTTGATAATTTTATTATCTTTAAATAAATTTATATATTTTATTTATTAGTCTCTCATAGTATTACTACACTGCACTACTTCCTGTTGCCATCTCCCTCATAGTATTATTTTAATTTTTTATTATGCTTTTATATTTAAATTTTTATGTTTTTTAAAACGAACTAACCCTGGGTTATCCTAGATTACAACGCAAATATTTTAAAAAATATAACATTAAATTACGTATAACAATTGGTTGTCCATACAATATAAATATTACAATAAATAAATAAAATTACAAAATCAGTTATTAGTATTATAGCATACTCTCATAGTTTTATAATTTCCAAACACATAGCACAGTTTGGTAATAAGTTACCGTCACTTTTATTTTTTACCACCATGGGTACACTATAACTCACTTTGCACCATATATCACTCGAATTGTTTATCATGTTGAGTGATATAATTTAATTTTGAGCGAGCCATAGGTTACCCATTTCTGACCTCTATGTTATCATGTGTTAATTTATTGGGACCGGGTTATGTAACGTTACATAAAGCCCCCCCACTAGAACAAATTTATTTTAGTTTAACTCGTTAATAAAAAATAAATTGTTGATTATTTCCATTCTCTTAATAGTCTTGGCTTTATCTTCATAATAGTGTTTTATTTCAAACTGGTTATAAACTGACTGGTAATTCCGACTGGTGTTAATTGCTGTTTTCTTACTATACTCTCTCTCTCTTGGAGGCAAATTCATCAATTATTCATTTCTGGGTAGTGGTACTTCCACGTTTTATTTGATAAGGACTGGTCACACTAATCATATTAAACTTGTTTTAACACTCATTTCTATTTACTTTTATATACTCGCTTTATCAATTAAGCTTCTGTCTGCTATCTTCCTTCTATTTTCTTTAGCTATACTTCTGGAATCCAATATCACTCTTTTCAGCTATTTTATAATTATTATCCCTTAAATATTCAATTTCCCTAACATTTTTCCCTATCCTGTGCGGTGGTTCCAGTCAGGTGGCCACTCTTGGGTCCATTACTCCGCTGTCCATCCTTACACCTTCTGAGACCAGGGGAACATCATCCCTGCTCATAAAAATTATTGCCGGAACATTTCTACAGTCAATACATAAAAATAAAAAAATTATAAGTAGTAGTCAATTAGCGACTAGTACCAAACACTTTTGGGATTCTTCATATTGTAGCTGTTTGTATTTATTTATATATTTCTTCTTCTCCTTGATTCCTTCTTCTTTTCCATTGACTAATAGCATATAACATCATTGATAGGCCTTATGTTAAAATTCTTTTGACTTTACTTCTTGTTACATATTTCTCCGTATCATTTCTTCTTATATAATCTTCAATTCCGAGAAATTCTAATTTTTGTTGTATTAATTATCATCCTCCTTCAGTTTCATTGGAGTCATTAAATTATTCTTTATTCTTCTTATCTAAGCACATTACCATTCAACATATAATTCTTTTTCTGTTTGTTACCATTAAAAATATTACTTTTTCTTATTATTTCAGTTTAAATCAGTTATTTATAATTAAATTATATAATCTGTTCTTATATACTCTTCACTTTAAATTATATGGTTTCAAAATAACTTGAGTAAGATGTCCTTACATGCTTTTAGAATTTTGGGGTTTTAGTCTCTTCATTTTAAATTATATGGTTTCAAAATAACTTGAGTAAGATGTCCTTACATGCTTTTAGAATTTTGGGGTTTTTATTTACAATGGGTTGCTTGGTCCTGTATCCATAAAATCCGCCCCTTTTTTCTGGTTTGTTTGGAGTCTGTTTAACCGTGGTCCATTATTTCAGGTACTCCCTTTACTCGGATTACTGGGGTGTTCGGAATTAATTCTCTCCTTGATAATCTTCTTACCATCCGGCTCTCCCCCTTTGCTGCTATGAAACTTTCACTTAAGTACCGGTCTTCCGTCATAATTCGTTCCTTTTTAACTAACAAGTATTGTACCTCCTCTAACATAACATAGTTGCTCATATTTAATCTCATTCCATTCCCTTTTACCTCTGGATGATTTACCAAATATTTGAATGTTGTATTCCGTCTTGAAGATACGACTGATATTGTCTGATACACTTCCATCGTTGACACATTTAACTGGGATGTAAACTTAATTAACTCCCTCTGTTCGTTAATTGGAAGGTTGAATACCTTAATTAATCCACCTGTAATCATCTCCCATTCTTCCTTGGTATTTATTATTCTCTTTCTACATGTTTTTATTATTTTCTTGGTCTTCTTTTCCACGGTTTGGATCTTCTCCTTGTCCTTTCTATTCTTATTTTCAGATAGCAATGCATTCGGGTCTTCTTTAGTACCTTTGGAAGTGCTGTTTAATGTTTTATCCAAATTATTAAAACCGCTGTCCATTTTCTTCACAAATGTCTCATGGTGTCTCTTTAAGTTTTCCTCCTGTTTCCTAAAACTTTCATTCATTTTCTTGAAACCACTGTCCATTGTTTCCTCTAACTTTCTGAAACTTTCATCCACTTTGTCATATTTTTCGCTCAAGGTTTCATTTTGTTTCCTTGAGTTTTCAATTATTTTATCCAATTTTTCCTCCTGTCTCCTAAAATTTTCTTTATTTTCCACATTGGTCTGTCTCAAGTTTTCTTCCTGTTTCTTAAAATTTTCCTTATTTTCCTCCTTGGTTTGTCTCAAGTTTTCCTCCTGTTTCTTAAAATTTTCCTTATTTTCCTCCTTGGTTTGTCTCAAGTTTTCCTCCTGCTTCTTAAAATTTTCATCTATTTTGTTATTGGTTTGCTTTGAAGTTTCCTCCTGCTTTCTAAATTGTTCAGCCATAAATTTCATCATGTCTTGCCAATTAGGTTCTTCTCTGGCTACCGCTTTGTCTGGTTGGTCCCCTTGGGCATCCTCTTCAATTATTTCCATTTCCGTGTCCATAACTACTTCGGTTTCTTCTGTATCACCTGTCTGTTGGTCCATTTCACTGTCCGTGACTAATTCTATTTCTTGTTCCTGTCCACCTTCTTCCTTCTCCTTCTCTTCTGCCCTCTTCTTCGATTTGCCTTGGGTATTATGCATTTCTTGTTTTCTCATAACTGCCAACGATAATTACATTTTTTGGTATATATTTTTATTAAATATCAAAATTCTTTTCTAATTACCGCCCTTTTACGTTGTGCGCCAATTCTGTAACGTACCGCTTTTGAGGTGTTATTAAGCGAAACGTCAGTCTGAGTCAAACCCCACTGTTGGGTTCGCCAATTCTGTAACGTACCGCTTAATGTGAGGCGTCCACCACTTACGAGTGTATTGCAATTTCAGGTTTCGTTAATTCAGTCCCACAGTTGTACGCCAATTCTATAACGTACCGCTTAATGTGAGGTACTATAGAGTTATATTATATGCCTCACGCAGTATGCGTCACTTCTGAATTATAATAACTGAAGTTTTTATAAAATCTTTTTCCCCTTTTTTTTTTTTTAATAAACAAAATATTTTATTTAATGTTACTCAATCTAAACAGACATCGAGAATGTGTGATTTGGGGTCAAGGAAGGAAGTTGTTCAGCCTTATGAAGAAGAGAGAGTAAGTACCAATTATTTGCACTTGGTTTAGACGATTCAGGATTTTTTCAAGTTGTTCGCTATGATTTAAATCAGCTGATGGTGTGATAAGTTTCTACGCTTAATTCAACCAGCCTACACTATAGCAAAATCTGATCCGGTGTGTCGATTTCTTCTGTTTTTGTGCTGAAAATTATTACAATTACCCACTACAAAAAAAATTATAACACACTTTATTATTCAAGATTATTTTTCAATAATATTATTTATTTATATTATTGGGTTTTGTTTCCTGCCACCAAATACACGTATCACAATTGATCTTTCTTTAAATAAAACATAATCTCGACTTTACCGAGCAAACATAGAATTGTCTAAAGAAAAAAAAACAGATATGGTTTTATTTACCAAATTTTACTCTAGTTAAAAACATCAATTAATATATAATTCTTAATAATTCCCCAGGGTTCAGGGTAAGTTCTTTTTGTTACGAGAGTGTCAGAAATGGATAATAACTAAGCTTTACAAATACCGGAAAAATGTTAAATAAATTTGTTTATTTTTTCGTGTCGTATGTAGTTCCAGGAAAGTCCGTAAGAGTGCAGCGTGCTTTTGTTTACTTAAAAAAACATATGATTAAATAACTATTTTGTGTTCTTTATCAACGTTCGGAATGCGTTTTCTTCTTGAACTATTAAACAAAATGTTTATATTACCTCGCTCCGTAGGGTTCTTACTGGAATGAAGCTTTTTTATCGGGTGAGGTCCGTCTTGCGTTATAATTTCCTTACCGTTTGGCGCATTTTTCGATCGTCAACTAGGACTATGGCGACACCAGGTTGAATCATCAGAAGGTTTTCTTTAACTGTTTATTAAGGAGTATAACCATTTAATTTTTATAAATTATGGATGATTATATAGTTGTCATGTTGCTTGTTAATTTTGTGTTATTTTCCACTCCTCTAAAGTTCCAAAAAAGGTTATTTTTTAGTATAATTGTAGTAGCATCATTTCTGCAACTCTATGGTTTTTTTTTCAAATTTTTCTAATTAACAATACTTGTTATTTTTTCGTCACTCTTAGTAACCCATCGTATTTTTATTATACAGGCAGTTTGTAATTATTATAAATTTATATTTTATTTATTGAAAAATAATTCTTTTCCATTCCGGTTTCTTTATTAGTTTTGTTTACATAATAAGTTTTTGTTCATTTTCTTATGACCTTGTATATAAATATTTGATAATTTTATTATCTTTAAATAAATTTATATATTTTATTTATTAGTCTCTCATAGTATTACTACACTGCACTACTTCCTGTTGCCATCTCCCTCATAGTATTATTTTAATTTTTTATTATCCTTTTATATTTAAATTTTTATGTTTTTTAAAACGAACTAACCCTGGGTTATCCTAGATTACAACGCAAATATTTAAAAAAATATAACATTAAATTACGTATAACAATTGGTTGTCCATACAATATAAATATTACAATAAATAAATAAAATTACAAAATCAGTTATTAGTATTATAGCATACTCTCATAGTTTTATAATTTCCAAACACATAGCACAGTTTGGTAATAAGTTACCGTCACTTTTATTTTTTACCACCATGGGTACACTATAACTCACTTTGCACCATATATCACTCGAATTGTTTATCATGTTGAGTGATATAATTTAATTTTGAGCGAGCCATAGGTTACCCATTTCTGACCTCTATGTTATCATGTGTTAATTTATTGGGACCGGGTTATGTAACGTTACATAAAGCCCCCCCACTAGAACAAATTTATTTTAGTTTAACTCGTTAATAAAAAATAAATTGTTGATTATTTCCATTCTCTTAATAGTCTTGGCTTTATCTTCATAATAGTGTTTTATTTCAAACTGGTTATAAACTGACTGGTAATTCCGACTGGTGTTAATTGCTGTTTTCTTACTATACTCTCTCTCTCTTGGAGGCAAATTCATCAATTATTCATTTCTGGGTAGTGGTACTTCCACGTTTTATTTGATAAGGACTGGTCACACTAATCATATTAAACTTGTTTTAACACTCATTTCTATTTACTTTTATATACTCGCTTTATCAATTAAGCTTCTGTCTGCTATCTTCCTTCTATTTTCTTTAGCTATACTTCTGGAATCCAATATCACTCTTTTCAGCTATTTTATAATTATTATCCCTTAAATATTCAATTTCCCTAACATTTTTCCCTATCCTGTGCGGTGGTTCCAGTCAGGTGGCCACTCTTGGGTCCATTACTCCGCTGTCCATCCTTACACCTTCTGAGACCAGGGGAACATCATCCCTGCTCATAAAAATTATTGCCGGAACATTTCTACAGTCAATACATAAAAATAAAAAAATTATAAGTAGTAGTCAATTAGCGACTAGTACCAAACACTTTTGGGATTCTTCATATTGTAGCTGTTTGTATTTATTTATATATTTCTTCTTCTCCTTGATTCCTTCTTCTTTTCCATTGACTAATAGCATATAACATCATTGATAGGCCTTATGTTAAAATTCTTTTGACTTTACTTCTTGTTACATATTTCTCCGTATCATTTCTTCTTATATAATCTTCAATTCCGAGAAATTCTAATTTTTGTTGTATTAATTATCATCCTCCTTCAGTTTCATTGGAGTCATTAAATTATTCTTTATTCTTCTTATCTAAGCACATTACCATTCAACATATAATTCTTTTTCTGTTTGTTACCATTAAAAATATTACTTTTTCTTATTATTTCAGTTTAAATCAGTTATTTATAATTAAATTATATAATCTGTTCTTATATACTCTTCACTTTAAATTATATGGTTTCAAAATAACTTGAGTAAGATGTCCTTACATGCTTTTAGAATTTTGGGGTTTTAGTCTCTTCATTTTAAATTATATGGTTTCAAAATAACTTGAGTAAGATGTCCTTACATGCTTTTAGAATTTTGGGGTTTTTATTTATAATGGGTTGCTTGGTCCTGTATCCATAAAATCCGCCCCTTTTTTCTGGTTTGTTTGGAGTCTGTTTAACCGTGGTCTATTATTTCAGGTACTCCCTTTACTCGGATTACTGGGGTGTTCGGAATTAATTCTCTCCTTGATAATCTTCTTACCATCCGGCTCTCCCCCTTTGCTGCTATGAAACTTTCACTTAAGTACCGGTCTTCCGTCATAATTCGTTCCTTTTTAACTAACAAGTATTGTACCTCCTCTAACATAACATAGTTGCTCATATTTAATCTCATTCCATTCCCTTTTACCTCTGGATGATTTACCAAATATTTGAATGTTGTATTCCGTCTTGAAGATACGACTGATATTGTCTGATACACTTCCATCATTGACACATTTAACTGGGATGTAAACTTAATTAACTCCCTCTGTTCGTTAATTGGAAGGTTGAATACCTTAATTAATCCACCTGTAATCATCTCCCATTCTTCCTTGGTATTTATTATTCTCTTTCTACATGTTTTTATTATTTTCTTGGTCTTCTTTTCCACGGTTTGGATCTTCTCCTTGTCCTTTCTATTCTTATTTTCAGATAGCAATGCATTCGGGTCTTCTTTAGTACCTTTGGAAGTGCTGTTTAATGTTTTATCCAAATTATTAAAACCGCTGTCCATTTTCTTCACAAATGTCTCATGGTGTCTCTTTAAGTTTTCCTCCTGTTTCCTAAAACTTTCATTCATTTTCTTGAAACCACTGTCCATTGTTTCCTCTAACTTTCTGAAACTTTCATCCACTTTGTCATATTTTTCGCTCAAGGTTTCATTTTGTTTCCTTGAGTTTTCAATTATTTTATCCAATTTTTCCTCCTGTCTCCTAAAATTTTCTTTATTTTCCACATTGGTCTGTCTCAAGTTTTCTTCCTGTTTCTTAAAATTTTCCTTATTTTCCTCCTTGGTTTGTCTCAAGTTTTCCTCCTGTTTCTTAAAATTTTCCTTATTTTCCTCCTTGGTTTGTCTCAAGTTTTCCTCCTGCTTCTTAAAATTTTCATCTATTTTGTTATTGGTTTGCTTTGAAGTTTCCTCCTGCTTTCTAAATTGTTCAGCCATAAATTTCATCTGTCTTGCCAATTAGGTTCTTCTCTGGCTACCGCTTTGTCTGGTTGGTCCCCTTGGGCATCCTCTTCAATTATTTCCATTTCCGTGTCCATAACTACTTCGGTTTCTTCTGTATCACCTGTCTGTTGGTCCATTTCACTGTCCGTGACTAATTCTATTTCTTGTTCCTGTCCACCTTCTTCCTTCTCCTTCTCTTCTGCCCTCTTCTTCGATTTGCCTTGGGTATTATGCATTTCTTGTTTTCTCATAACTGCCAACGATAATTACATTTTTTGGTATATATTTTTATTAAATATCAAAATTCTTTTCTAATTACCGCCCTTTTACGTTGTGCGCCAATTCTGTAACGTACCGCTTTTGAGGTGTTATTAAGCGAAACGTCAGTCTGAGTCAAACCCCACTGTTGGGTTCGCCAATTCTGTAACGTACCGCTTAATGTGAGGCGTCCACCACTTACGAGTGTATTGCAATTTCAGGTTTCGTTAATTCAGTCCCACAGTTGTACGCCAATTCTATAACGTACCGCTTAATGTGAGGTACTATAGAGTTATATTATATGCCTCACGCAGTATGCGTCACTTCTGAATTATAATAACTGAAGTTTTTATAAAATCTTTTTCCCCTTTTTTTTTTTTAATAAACAAAATATTTTATTTAATGTTACTCAATCTAAACAGACATCGAGAATGTGTGATTTGGGGTCAAGGAAGGAAGTTGTTCAGCCTTATGAAGAAGAGAGAGTAAGTACCAATTATTTGCACTTGGTTTAGACGATTCAGGATTTTTTCAAGTTGTTCGCTATGATTTAAATCAGCTGATGGTGTGATAAGTTTCTACGCTTAATTCAACCAGCCTACACTATAGCAAAATCTGATCCGGTGTGTCGATTTCTTCTGTTTTTGTGCTGAAAATTATTACAATTACCCACTACAAAAAAAATTATAACACACTTTATTATTCAAGATTATTTTTCAATAATATTATTTATTTATATTATTGGGTTTTGTTTCCTGCCACCAAATACACGTATCACAATTGATCTTTCTTTAAATAAAACATAATCTCGACTTTACCGAGCAAACATAGAATTGTCTAAAGAAAAAAAAACAGATATGGTTTTATTTACCAAATTTTACTCTAGTTAAAAACATCAATTAATATATAATTCTTAATAATTCCCCAGGGTTCAGGGTAAGTTCTTTTTGTTACGAGAGTGTCAGAAATGGATAATAACTAAGCTTTACAAATACCGGAAAAATGTTAAATAAATTTGTTTATTTTTTTGTGTCGTATGTAGTTCCAGGAATGTCCGTAAGAGTGCAGCGTGCTTTTGTTTACTTAAAAAAACATATGATTAAATAACTATTTTGTGTTCTTTATCAACGTTCGGAATGCGTTTTCTTCTTGAACTATTAAACAAAATGTTTATATTACCTCGCTCCGTAGGGTTCTTACTGGAATGAAGCTTTTTTATCGGGTGAGGTCCATCTTGCGTTATAATTTCCTTACCGTTTGGCGCATTTTTCGATCGTCAACTAGGACTATGGCGACACCAGGTTGAATCATCAGAAGGTTTTCTTTAACTGTTTATTAAGGAGTATAACCATTTAATTTTTATAAATTATGGATGATTATATAGTTGTCATGTTGCTTGTTAATTTTGTGTTATTTTCCACTCCTCTAAAGTTCCAAAAAAGGTTATTTCTTATTATAATTGTAGTAGCATCATTTCTGCAACTCTATGGTTTTTTTCAAATTTTTCTAATTAACAATACTTGTTATTTTTTCGTCACTCTTAGTAACCCATCGTATTTTTATTATACAGGCAGTTTGTAATTATTATAAATTTATATTTTATTTATTGAAAAATAATTCTTTTCCATTCCGGTTTCTTTATTAGTTTTGTTTACATAATAAGTTTTTGTTCATTTTCTTATGACCTTGTATATAAATATTTGATAATTTTATTATCTTTAAATAAATTTATATATTTTATTTATTAGTCTCTCATAGTATTACTACACTGCACTACTTCCTGTTGCCATCTCCCTCATAGTATTATTTTAATTTTTTATTATCCTTTTATATTTAAATTTTTATGTTTTTTAAAACGAACTAACCCTGGGTTATCCTAGATTACAACACAAATATTTTAAAAAATATAACATTAAATTACGTATAACAATTGGTTGTCCATACAATATAAATATTACAATAAATAAATAAAATTACAAAATCAGTTATTAGTATTATAGCATACTCTCATAGTTTTATAATTTCCAAACACATAGCACAGTTTGGTAATAAGTTACCGTCACTTTTATTTTTTACCACCATGGGTACACTATAACTCACTTCGCACCATATATCACTCGAATTGTTTATCATGTTGAGTGATATAATTTAATTTTGAGCGAGCCATAGGTTACCCATTTCTGACCTCTATGTTATCATGTGTTAATTTATTGGGACCGGGTTATGTAACGTTACAATATGCAGAATATAATAATAGATACATTCAATGACTTTCATCCACGTATAGTTTTCACTGTAGAATTAGAAAAATCGGACAACACAATCTCTTATTGCTAACAAATGGGTACCCCCACAAGTAATTTGCAAAATATTGCGAGAAAGTTACAGACATAATCATAATATGGTAGATAACACTAAAACCCAAATAAATAACTTAGACGTGACTAATAACCAAATAAATGGTAATACACCTGTAGGACAGAATACAACATCCAGTAATCAAGATAACACTACTACAACTAGAAAATATTTTTCCCTTCCATATGTCAAATCATTATCAGAAAGACTTTCCAAGATCCTCACTAATGCTAATCACAATACAAAAATAGCTTTCAAAAACGTTAACACTATCAATAATAAATGTTTTACGCATACTAAAGACAGGGATGAAATAGAACTAAGATCCAACATAATATATGAAATACCGTGTGAAGAAAACTGTGGAAAAAAATATTACGGTTGTTCTGAACAGTATTTTAAAAGACGTACTTATCAACATAAATATAGCTGCCAGAAAGTAAATACTAACAGACCTGATCCCACGGCCCTAACACAACACGCCCGTACACATGGTCACTCGTTTCAGTTTCACAAAGCTAAAGTAATTCATGCAGAAAGTAATCACTTTAAACGGCAATTCTTAGAAATGCTAACAATAGAGAAGAATAAACACCTTTCAGTTAACAAGAAAACGGACGTACAAAGTCTTAGCAAGTGTTATTCTAATCTTATTCACTCTTTTTAAAATAGACAATAGTTTACAGGTATAGGATTACTGAACAACTTTCTAGTTAGGTACTATTAAAATTTTATATCGCTGGCAGTCTGTCAGATAATTACATAACGCTAACACTATACAAATGTAATGTGTTATATGTGTATAAGTATGGAACAGTGATAAGTGTTTAGTGTAATGTGGTTGCTGTAGCTCATCTCACAGTTAATGTAAGTAATAGTTATAGTAATGTATGACTTTACACACACCTATACACACTTACAAATAATATAATTGTAGTAAGACTATATTTTAATGTTGTAGGCATGATTATGAGAAGAATAAATCTCAAAACGTCGCAAAACTGAGTTTTCATAATTAATGACCCAACTTCGAAATCATTAACAGTATAATAATACGGTCGATAATTAACATTCCTATAATATTGCTGAGAGCTATGATATCTACTACAACATGAAATATGGGTTTTTACAAGGATATAAAGGACATACATGGTACTTCATCAGTCTCAACATTGAAATTACTTTCGAAATCATACAAGAAATTGACACATGCTAAGAATAACCGCATCTTCCTACTTCGGAGCCGGGCAGAAGACGTCACACCTTCACACATTAATAACTATTTTAAGAAATTACATCGCACTTGTCATATTCACCATAAATATTACAAAGACTTTGAGAATGCTATTAATAGATTTAAGAAAACATTGTTAAATTTAGAAATGAAGAGCTCTAATTATAAGATCATTGGAACAGAAAGAACCATAGTAGAATGTAGAGATTACTGCAAAACAATTTTACCGCCCACAGTAATGGTAGAATTTGAAGAAAAACAAAAAATACTGCATGACCAAAAACATGAAATAATTAAAACCCGTCAAATAAATAAATTCAATAAATTACACAAAGAAACATGTAATATCATAGGTAATGAGAAATGGTTTGTGAACTTGACTAAAAAAGACATCCCCGTAGATATAAAACAATTCTTATCACTAGGACCCAAATATACCATTCCATTTATAAATAACAAAATTCCGATAGAAAATTTAATTAGTGATGTAGAATACTTCATCCAACACAGTGTAATTGAAGAAAACAGGGAAGTAGTCAGAGGTCAATGTGTTAATATGATTACAAATTATCAAAATCAAAATAAGAATAAAAATGGTATAAAACATAGGGATGTACTGATATTAAAAAAAAACAAAACAATTCCTACGCTCCAACCCAGACATATACATAACTAAAACTGACAAAACAAATCAAACGGTAGCAATTGATAAAGATGAATATATAAAAAAAACTCAACAATTATTAAATGACCATAATACGTACAAAAAAGTTTCACGTAACCCCACACACAGCCTGATGAATGATACAAACAAGTACGTACGGTTCTTACAAAAAAACAAATACATAGATGAACATACTTGCAGAAAACTTGTGAATAACGCACCAACTTCCCCTAAGTTGTACTCTCTAGTAAAAAACCATAAGGATGGGAACCCAGTCAGACCCATAGTTTCGTTTTTAAATTCCCCAACATATGGATTAGCTAGACATCTTGCCACTATTCTAACACGTCTCTCCACCTACAAGTATAACGTGAAGGATTCATTTGACTTCCACGATAAGATATCCAATGTTCAATTACCCCCTGGGTATCAACTTATTTCACTGGATGTATCATCCCTTTTTACCAATATATCAGTACCAATAGTAACCAAAATTATTTCTGACAGGTTTGATGAACTCAGACCTCACACAAATATTCCTAAAAAACAATTCTTAGAAGCACTTAAGTTAAGCCTAGAGAGGGGATATTTTCAATCCAACAATGAGTTTTATTTACAGTTATTTGGATGCTCACCAATAGCCCCTATCTTGGCTGATATATATCTTGAGTATACTCTTGATAAAAAACTTCCCATTGTACCATTTGATATACCATTCCTTTACAAATTTGTTGATGATATTATTACAGCAATACCGATTAATATTGTAACGTACCGCTTAATGTGAGGCGTCCACCACTTACGAGTGTATTTCAATTTCAGGTTTCGTTAATTCAGTGCCACAGTTGTACGCCAATTCTATAACGTACCACTTAATGTGAGGTACTATAGAGTTATATTATATGCCTCACGCAGTATGCGTCACTTCTGAATTATAATAACTGAAGTTTTTATAAAATCTTTTTCCCCTTTTTTTTTTAATAAATAAAATATTTTATTTAATGTTACTCAATCTAAACAGAAATCGAGAATGTGTGATTTGGGGTCAAGGAGGGAAGTTGTTCAGCCTTATGAAGAAGAGAGAGTAAGTACCAATTATTTGCACTTGGTTTAGACGATTCAGGATTTTTTCAAGTTGTTCGCTATGATTTAAATCAGCTGATGGTGTGATAAGTTTCTACGCTTAATTCAACCAGCCTACACTATAGCAAAATCTGATCCGGTGTGTCGATTTCTTCTGTTTTTGTGCTGAAAATTATTACAATTACCCACTACAAAAAAATTATAACACACTTTATTATTCAAGATTATTTTTCAATAATATTATTTATTTATATTATTGGGTTTTGTTTCCTGCCACCAAATACACGTATCACAATTGATCTTTCTTTAAATAAAACATAATCTCGACTTTACCGAGCAAACATAGAATTGTCTAAAGAAAAAAAACAGATATGGTTTTATTTACCAAATTTTACTCTAGTTAAAAACATCAATTAATATATAATTCTTAATAATTCCCCAGGGTTCAGGGTAAGTTCTTTTTGTTACGAGAGTGTCAGAAATGGATAATAACTAAGCTTTACAAATACCGGAAAAATGTTAAATAAATTTGTTTATTTTTTCGTGTCGTATGTAGTTCCAGGAATGTCCGTAAGAGTGCAGCGTGCTTTTGTTTACTTAAAAAAACATATGATTAAATAACTATTTTGTGTTCTTTATCAACGTTCGGAATGCGTTTTCTTCTTGAACTATTAAACAAAATGTTTATATTACCTTGCTCCGTAGGGTTCTTACTGGAATGAAGCTTTTTTATCGGGGAGGTCCGTCTTGCGTTATAATTTCCTTACCGTTTGGCGCATTTTTCGATCGTCAACTAGGACTATGGCGACACCAGGTTGAATCATCAGAAGGTTTTCTTTAACTGTTTATTAAGGAGTATAACCATTTAATTTTTATAAATTATGGATGATTATATAGTTGATCATGTTGCCTTGTTAATTTTGTGTTATTTTCCACTCCTCTAAAGTTCCAAAAAAGGTTATTTTTTATTATAATTGTAGTAGCATCATTTCTGCAACTCTGTGGTTTTTTTTCAAATTTTTCTAATTAACAATACTTGTTATTTTTTTCGTCACTCTTAGTAACCCATCGTATTTTTATTATACAGGCAGTTTGTAATTATTATAAATTTATATTTTATTTATTGAAAAATAATTCTTTTCCATTCCGGTTTCTTTATTAGTTTTGTTTACATAATAAGTTTTTGTTCATTTCTTATGACCTTGTATATAAATATTTGATAATTTTATTATCTTTAAATAAATTTATATATTTTATTTATTAGTCTCTCATAGTATTACTACACTGCACTACTTCCTGTTGCCATCTCCCTCATAGTATTATTTTAATTTTTTATTATCCTTTTATATTTAAATTTTTATGTTTTTTAAAAACGAACTAACCCTGGGTTATCCTAGATTACAACGCAAATATTTAAAAAAATATAACATTAAATTACATATAACAATTGGTTGTCCATACAATATAAATATTACAATAAATAAATAAAATTACAAAATCAGTTATTAGTATTATAGCATACTCTCATAGTTTTATAATTTCCAAAACACATAGCACAGTTTGGTAATAAGTTACCGTCACTTTTATTTTTTACCACCATGGTACACTATAACTCACTTTGCACCATATATCACTTGAATTGTTTATCATGTAGAGTGATATAATTTAATTTTGAGCGAGCCATAGGTTACCCATTTCTGACCTCTATGTTATCATGTGTTAATTTATTGGGACCAGGGTTATGTAACGTTACATAAAGCCCCCCCCACTAGAACAAATTTATTTTAGTTTAACTCGTTAATAAAAAATAAATTGTTGATTATTTCCATTCTCTTAATAGTCTTGGCTTTATCTTCATAATAGTGTTTTATTTCAAACTGGTTATAAACTGACTGTAATTCCGACTGGTGTTAATTGCTGTTTTCTTACTATACTCTCTCTCTCTCTTGGAGGCAAATTCATCAATTATTCATTTCTGGGTAGTGGTACTTCCACATTTTATTTGATAAGGACTGGTCACACTAATCATATTAAACTTGTTTTAACACTCATTTCTATTTACTTTTATATACTCGCTTTATCAATTAAGCTTCTGTCTGCTATCTTCCTTCTATTTTCTTTATCTATACTTCTGGAATCCAATATCACTCTTTTCAGCTATTTTATAATTATTATCCCTGAAATATTCAATTTCCTAACATTTTTCCCTATCCTGTGCGGTGGTTCCAGTCGGGTAGCCACTCTTGGTCCATTACTCCGCTGTCCATCCTTACACCTTCTGAGACCAGGGGAACATCATCCCTGCTCATAAAAATTATTGCCGGAACATTTCTACAGTCAATACATAAAAATAAAAAAATTATAAGTAGTAGTCAATTAGCGACTAGTACCAAACACTTTTGGGATTCTTCATATTGTAGCTGTTTGTATTTATTTATATATTTCTTCTTCTCCTTGATTCCTTCTTCTTTTCACTGACTAATAGCATATAACATCATTGATAGGCCTTATGTTAAAATTCTTTTGACTTTACTTCTTGTTACATATTTCTCCGTATCATTTCTTCTTATATAATCTTCAATTCCGAGAAATTCTAATTTTTGTTGTATTAATTATCATCCTCCTTCAGTTTCATTGGAGTCATTAAATTATTCTTTATTCTTCTTATCTGAGCACATTACCATTCAACATATAATTATTTTTCTGTTTGTTACCATTAAAAATATTACTTTTTCTTATTATTTCAGTTTAAATCAGTTATTTATAATTAAATTATATAATCTGTTCTTATATACTCTTCACTTTAAATTATATGGTTTCAAAATAACTTGAGTAAGATGTCCTTACATGCTTTTAGAATTTTGGGGTTTTAGTCTCTTCATTATAAATTATATGGTTTCAAAATAACTTGAGTAAGATGTCCTTACATGCTTTTAGAATTTTGGGGTTTTTATTTACAATGGGTTGCTTGGTCCTGTATCCATAAAATCCGCCCCTTTTTTCTGGTTTGTTTGGAGTCTGTTTAACCGTGGTCTATTATTTCAGGTACTCCCTTTACTCGGATTACTGGGGTGTTCGGAATTAATTCTCTCCTTGATAATCTTCTTACCATCCGGCTCTCCCCCTTTGCTGCTATGAAACTTTCACTTAAGTACCGGTCTTCCGTCATAATTCGTTCCTTTTTAACTAACAAGTATTGTACCTCCTCTAACATAACATAGTTGCTCATATTTAATCTCATTCCATTCCCTTTTACCTCTGGATGATTTACCAAATATTTGAATGTTGTATTCCGTCTTGAAGATACGACTGATATTGTCTGATACACTTCCATCGTTGACACATTTAACTGGGATGTAAACTTAATTAACTCCCTCTGTTCGTTAATTGGAAGGTTGAATACCTTAATTAATCCACCTGTAATCATCTCCCATTCTTCCTTGGTATTTATTATTCTCTTTCTACATGTTTTTATTATTTTCTTGGTCTTCTTTTCCACGGTTTGGATCTTCTCCTTGTCCTTTCTATTCTTATTTTCAGATAGCAATGCATTCGGGTCTTCTTTAGTACCTTTGGAAGTGCTGTTTAATGTTTTATCCAAATTATTAAAACCGCTGTCCATTTTCTTCACAAATGTCTCATGGTGTCTCTTTAAGTTTTCCTCCTGTTTCCTAAAACTTTCATTCATTTTCTTGAAACCACTGTCCATTGTTTCCTCTAACTTTCTGAAACTTTCATCCACTTTGTCATATTTTTCGCTCAAGGTTTCATTTTGTTTCCTTGAGTTTTCAATTATTTTATCCAATTTTTCCTCCTGTCTCCTAAAATTTTCTTTATTTTCCACATTGGTCTGTCTCAAGTTTTCTTCCTGTTTCTTAAAATTTTCCTTATTTTCCTCCTTGGTTTGTCTCAAGTTTTCCTCCTGTTTCTTAAAATTTTCCTTATTTTCCTCCTTGGTTTGTCTCAAGTTTTCCTCCTGCTTCTTAAAATTTTCATCTATTTTGTTATTGGTTTGCTTTGAAGTTTCCTCCTGCTTTCTAAATTGTTCAGCCATAAATTTCATCATGTCTTGCCAATTAGGTTCTTCTCTGGCTACCGCTTTGTCTGGTTGGTCCCCTTGGGCATCCTCTTCAATTATTTCCGTTTCCGTGTCCATAACTACTTCGGTTTCTTCTGTATCACCTGTCTGTTGGTCCATTTCACTGTCCGTGACTAATTCTATTTCTTGTTCCTGCCCACCTTCTTCCTTCTCCTTCTCTTCTGCCCTCTTCTTCGATTTGCCTTGGGTATTATGCATTTCTTGTTTTCTCATAACTGCCAACGATAATTACATTTTTTGGTATATATTTTTATTAAATATCAAAATTCTTTTTAATTACCACCCTTTTACGTTGAGCGCCAATTCTGTAACGTACCGCTTTTGAGGTGTTATTAAGCGAAACGTCAGTCTGAGTCAAACCCACTGTTGGGTTCGCCAATTCTGTAACGTACCGCTTAATGTGAGGCGTCCACCACTTACGAGTGTATTGCAATTTCAGGTTTCGTTAATTCAGTCCCACAGTTGTACGCCAATTCTATAACGTACCGCTTAATGTGAGGTACTATAGAGTTATATTATATGCCTCACGCAGTATGCGTCACTTCTGAATTATAATAACTGAAGTTTTTATAAAATCTTTTTCCCCTTTTTTTTTTTTAATAAATAAAATATTTTATTTAATGTTACTCAATCTAAACAGAAATCGAGAATGTGTGATTTGGGGTCAAGGAAGGAAGTTGTTCAGCCTTATGAAGAAGAGAGAGTAAGTACCAATTATTTGCACTTGGTTTAGACGATTCAGGATTTTTTCAAGTTGTTCGCTATGATTTAAATCAGCTGATGGTGTGATAAGTTTCTACGCTTAATTCAACCAGCCTACACTATAGCAAAATCTGATCCGGTGTGTCGATTTCTTCTGTTTTTGTGCTGAAAATTATTACAATTACCCACTACAAAAAAAATTATAACACACTTTATTATTCAAGATTATTTTTCAATAATATTATTTATTTATATTATTGGGTTTTGTTTCCTGCCACCAAATACACGTATCACAATTGATCTTTCTTTAAATAAAACATAATCTCGACTTTACCGAGCAAACATAGAATTGTCTAAAGAAAAAAAAACAGATATGGTTTTATTTACCAAATTTTACTCTAGTTAAAAACATCAATTAATATATAATTCTTAATAATTCCCCAGGGTTCAGGGTAAGTTCTTTTTGTTACGAGAGTGTCAGAAATGGATAATAACTAAGCTTTACAAATACCGGAAAAATGTTAAATAAATTTGTTTATTTTTTCGTGTCGTATGTAGTTCCAGGAATGTCCGTAAGAGTGCAGCGTGCTTTTGTTTACTTAAAAAAACATATGATTAAATAACTATTTTGTGTTCTTTATCAACGTTCGGAATGCGTTTTCTTCTTGAACTATTAAACAAAATGTTTATATTACCTCGCTCCGTAGGGTTCTTACTGGAATGAAGCTTTTTTATCGGGTGAGGTCCGTCTTGCATTATAATTTCCTTACCGTTTGGCGCATTTTTCGATCGTCAACTAGGACTATGGCGACACCAGGTTGAATCATCAGAAGGTTTTCTTTAACTGTTTATTAAGGAGTATAACCATTTAATTTTTATAAATTATGGATGATTATATAGTTGTCATGTTGCTTGTTAATTTTGTGTTATTTTCCACTCCTCTAAAGTTCCAAAAAAGGTTATTTTTTATTATAATTGTAGTAGCATCATTTCTGCAACTCTATGGTTTTTTCAAATTTTTCTAATTAACAATACTTGTTATTTTTTCGTCACTCTTAGTAACCCATCGTATTTTTATTATACAGGCAGTTTGTAATTATTATAAATTTATATTTTATTTATTGAAAAATAATTCTTTTCCATTCCGGTTTCTTTATTAGTTTTGTTTACATAATAAGTTTTTGTTCATTTTCTTATGACCTTGTATATAAATATTTGATAATTTTATTATCTTTAAATAAATTTATATATTTTATTTATTAGTCTCTCATAGTATTACTACACTGCACTACTTCCTGTTGCCATCTCCCTTATAGTATTATTTTAATTTTTTATTATCATTTTATATTTAAATTTTTATGTTTTTTAAAACGAACTAACCCTGGGTTATCCTAGATTACAACACAAATATTTTAAAAAATATAACATTAAATTACGTATAACAATTGGTTGTCCATACAATATAAATATTACAATAAATAAAAAAATTACAAAATCAGTTATTAGTATTATAGCATACTCTCATAGTTTTATAATTTCCAAACACATAGCACAGTTTGGTAATAAGTTACCGTCACTTTTATTTTTTACCACCATGGGTACACTATAACTCACTTTGCACCATATATCACTCGAATTGTTTATCATGTAGAGTGATATAATTTAATTTTGAGCGAGCCATAGGTTACCCATTTCTGACCTCTATGTTATCATGTGTTAATTTATTGGGACCGGGTTATGTAACGTTACAATATGCAGAATATAATAATAGATACCTTCAATGACTTTCATCCACGTATAGTTTTCACTGTAGAATTAGAAAAATCGGACAACACAATCTCTTATTGCTAACAAATGCGTACCCCCACAAGTAATTTGCAAAATATTGCAAGAAAGTTACAGACATAATCATAATATGGTAGATAACACTAAAATCGAAATAAATAACTTAGACGTGACTAATAACCAAAT